>CM060939.1:217167225-218417225 GCA_030765085.1 Allium cepa | reverse complement strand
CAAAAGCCTTTAGAAGTCTCAGATTGCTGCAAGACCTGTCATAAAGACCAGTGATTTAGAACCTTGTTCGGGTGAGCCTGAAAGTATGAGTGGAGTTTTCTCGAAGCAATCAATAGGCAACATGCCAGCTTTTCCAGCTTTGGGTAATTTCTCTCTAACTTCGTTAACCGATTTCTAATGCAATACACTGACCTCTAGATTCGTGACTCCTCACGCACGAGTGCGGCGCTCAAGGCGTGTACCGATACTGCTAGGTAAATAAACAAGTCCATATTTTCCAACAGCTTTGATAGGATAAGAGGCCTCTCTAAGTGATATACCAGGGCCTGAAAGTGTTTATACACTCTTATGTCCAAGCAAAGTTCCTCTTCCCTTTCTTGATGATATCGAAGAATGGAATACAATCATCGATGGCTCTAGAGATGAAGTGACTCAGCACAGTGACCTTTCCATTCAAACTTTGAATTTGCTTAACAAACTTTGGGGCTTCTATGTACCTCTATGCTTGACTCTTCTCCAAATTTTCTTCTATTCCACTCGAGTTCACGATGAAACCCAAGAATTTCCCAGATGCAGTCCCAAATGAACACTATAGTGGATTGAGCATCTTATCGTACTTGTGGAGCACGGCGAACATCCTTGCCAAATCATTAATGTGGCTCGTTGATCTTTATGACTTCATAGGCATATCGTCCAAGTAGACTTCCATTGAACGCTCAATTTGTTCCTTAAATATCAAATTCACTACTCTTTGGTATGTTTCTCAGGCATTTTTCAAACCGAAAGGCATGACAAGGTAATAATACAATCTTAGGTTAGCAAGCTGTGTTCTTGATCTGAAATGTGCGTTGGAATCCGATTATAGCCAAAGTAGGCGTCCATAAATGATAGTAGTTCATCTCTAGCGACCGAATCTACTAGCTGATTGATTTTCGAGAGTAGGAAGCTTTCTTTCAAACAAGCCTTATACATATTAGAATAGATAACGCATGTTCTCCACTTTCCATTGGACTTCTTCACTAGGACTGGATTAGATTACCATTCCAGGTACAGAGCATCGTGGGTGAAGTCGTTGTTCCTCAACTTATCCACCTCTTCCTTCAGCGCAGTGGATCTCTCCGAACCCAAGCGGCGGCGTTTCTATTTCACAAGAAGGGATATTGGATTCACATTCAATGTGTGGCACGATATCTTTAGGGATATTCCACACATGTCAAAATGAATCCAGGAAAACACATAAATTATTTCATCATCCTTATGCCGAGTTGAGATCCGATCTTCAGGACCTGTGTAGAACCGTCCTGACTAACCAGGATGTTGATCGTCGACTCTGCAGGAGCCGCCCTTGCATCCTCCAAGTATTTCCTTGGATCCATATCCTTATAAAACCAACTGTGTTGCTTGAGCCAAAGATTGGGTGGTGGTTGTTATGCATCCAAAGATTTGATGCAAAGAGTCTTCTATACATCCTTTCCTTTCTCAGCCACCTTTCCTCCTTCAGCTTTGTGATGTAGCACTCACGTCCAAGCCTCTGATCATCTTGCATAACTCCTACTCCATTCTCTATCGGGAATTTCACCATTAGTCTCCATGGGGCAATGGCTGACCGAAGATCAACTGGGCAGATTGATCTACAAATGCATTGTAAGCAGAAATATATCCAATACAATGAAGGTCACAATCCATACTCTCTTGTGGTTACCTTCTCCTAATATAACCGGTAAGTCTATACATCCAATAGGCTCCGTCGTTGTACCATTAAATCCCTGGATACGTGATCTGCATGATTTCAGATCCTTACTATCCAACAACATCTGGTCATAAGCCTTCTTATATAGAATGTTAACTCAACTGCCACAGTCAACCATCATCTTTCTTATGATCGTTGGCCCAATCATGGCCAATATCACCAAAGGGTCTGATATTGGGGATTCAACTCCATCGGCATCCCTGTTCCGAAAAACAATGTCATCAATCATAGTCCCGAGTTGTTTCTCCAAAGCTCCGTCTTCGATGGCAAAACTACTCTAAGTATTTGCTTGCTTTAAAGCATTAACATATCTCTTCGTTTAATTCTAGCTCTTCTCTGCTGGATGTGCTCGTCCATGAATGGTATTATTGATTAATCTTTTCTTGAGTCGCCTAGCTTCATCATCACAAGGTCCAACTTGTCCCTATCAGGATGTCGGTCCTTAAGGGTTAGAACTTCCTTACCTGCCATCCTGTGGGGCTTTCACAAACTGTTGCAATTTCTTCTTTCTTATGAGGCCTTTACTCACATCGCATAAGTTTCTACATTCGTCAGTGTTGTGGCTGTAGGTTTCATGGAACCTACAATATTTTTTGGATTTCTTCTACTTCTTAGTTAACTCCCTTAGAGTGGGCAAAAAACTGTTTTGTTCCTTGGGTCGTAAGGTATATGTTCTCACATGAATTGTTCAGCTGGATGTAATTGTCGTACTTCAGAAGTCTAAGGCATCTTCGGGAATTAGAGTTTCGATCTCTTACCCTGTTATTATTATTTCTCCGGCCACCACTTTTATTCTCAACATTAACATCAATGTTTGTAGAATTCACTCCAAACTGCTTCACAACAACATTACCCTAAATAATATACCGACTGCCCAGCGTTTGAACTTCTTCCAAACGCAAGAACTAGTTCACTTTTCTGTAAAACACATCCATTGTTAGTGAGTGTTTCATCTTCAGCCATCTCCTAAATTCAGTATCTTAATGAATCCTCTTTATCAATGCCGTCAACATATATCTTCCTGAGTGCTACTAACCTCCATTACTGCCATGTGGAACTTGTTTAGAAAATCCTTCATTGACTCTCCCATCTCCCAGAAGAGGTTTGACAGTGGCATCACATCTTTAGGACGGGTATTATGCAGATGAAATCGCTCAATGAATTTCAATGCCAACTAATTGAAGTACGATACGGATCTCGATAGAAGCCGGGTGAACCACATTATTGCAATGTCTTTAAAGAAAATCAGGAAACGACGTCGTCTAACAACATCGGTCACTCTGGCAGAATCCAAATGCCAGTCATACTTCATTATGTGCTACCTTGGATCCGTCTTTCCATTGTATAACGGCATTTCCGATGTCACAAATCTCCTAGAACACTCTTAACATAGCATCTCTTCGCTGAACGAGCTTCGGCTAGGAGAAGAACCCCATTCATCGTTACACTGAAGATGATTCTCGCTTACTAATCTTCTCACCGTTTGGGCCAAATGCTCTGACTCTGCAAGATCTACTGAACTGCGGTAATCATGGTCCGCTCCAAGTGTTTGCCCTAGAAAACGCTCTCTGTTAGGCTCATGATAAGTTGGTTCTCCTATCTCCGAGAAACCATTCGTCTAGCAATTCTGTTAGTTCGGTTTCTACATGGAGGATCGACATTAGCCGCATGATCTCCAGCATTTTAGTCTTTTACGGCACTACCAGAGGTAAGCCAATGCCATCACCAACTTTCTAACCTATCAAATCAGGGGCTGCTGGTTCGGTATCGATCAATGTGCGTGGATCGGTACCCATCCTCAAACCTTAGCCGTCACTCACTTTTGACCTATCTTTGAAGTGCCATCTTCTTTCTTGACCATCTTTTGCTTTCCTTCTCTATGTCTCTAGCCCGATGTAAAGAACTTTCTGACACCAAATCAGAAGGCTTTAAGTCCTTCCTGCTCCTTCTTTGTCCACGGGTTAATTCGTTCAGAAAACTCAAGCTCCCCTACAACTGTCGATTAACCTCGTCACGGCTCTTCTACATCTTGTTTTTTACGTGCTTTATCACGTGATCCATCTTAACCATCATTATCACATTTAATGGGTTTTAAGCTTTGGGAACGGTTGGCTACATATCTCCTTCCACATGTTGAGAACCAGCATTTTCAGCATCTTCAGTGGGTATGGAAGCGACAGAACATGATCTTCACGGGGCCATAGCTTAAGCTGGCTTTTGTAGATTTTTTTGAAATCTAACTAGTTCAAAATGCAAAAAATAGAAAAACTGGGTGTAACTCTCAGATTTAAGCAATCTAACAGTATATGATTGATCCAAACGTCCTAAGTTCAACTCTCAGTGAAAGCACCAAAATGTTGATGCTAAAATGTGGAAAACACCTAAGAGATTACAATAGAGAAGAAAAATGAAAAACGGTAAATGAAAATGAGGTAAAAACGAAACATATAGAATTTATAGTGGTTCATCCAATTGATGCCTATGTCCACTTAGCTTTTCAATTGATTATACTACTATCTACAACTTATATTCTTATAGGTCGGTATAGATCCTCATGACTACAAGGGAATAATGGGAAATTAGTAAACAACTGAGAAAGATCTTTTGAAATGAGCCCCTCTACCTCTATTTATATCTAAAGGTAGCCGAGAATCCTCTACCACGTTTTAAGATACATTCCCCACATCTAGTAGCAGTTGAGCATGAAAAGATCATGGCCATGTCAGCATTTACTATAGATCAGTACCAAACCATAGACATGGATCAATACCGACCTATAAGATTGACTTATGGATCTCTTCCAATACCTTGTGCAGACATGACTTGTTGTTAGCTTCATGTTCTCCACCATGATTGCTCTACTAGAAATTTGTTTATTGGTCAATAAATTGGATCAGTGATGGAATGGAGTACTTGACTCCACCTACTCGAGACACTCGACATTAAATGCATGTGAACAATCCTATGAAGCTTGGAATAGGTTAATATCAATGATACTTGGAATTAGAGGGATTTGAGGCATTTTAGGTAAGACTTTATGGATTAGTACTGTTCCATAGGGATGGATCGATGTTGATCCATCATTTCAATGGGTTGAAGTGTTGAACTTCAATGATGGCTTTGCACTTGGCTTGTGACCTTGGTTGTACTTGGTTCTTGGGATTGTTCGCCGTCTCTCTAAGCTTCCTATCTTGATAAATTTCAAATTTAACTCATTAACTTTTTCTAAATACATCTTGGCTAAGAGACTGGATAACATAATTATTCTTAGGCCAAATGACTTTAATCGTTGCTTTAAACCCACTAGAACAGGTGCATCCATGCAGCTTCAGACAACCACAACTCTAAAAATATATACAGCATGTCGGTCTTCATCTATCTCCATATCATGGGAAATAACTTTGAAGTGGGAAAACAAATTCATTCTTAAACAAAATCTTGGTCTGACCGAGGAGATGTCATAAAACAAAATCTTGAGTCAGGCTAGAAATCTAGTTGTGAGTATAATCATGCTATAAGAACAAACTAATGTGTGGTGTTGAGTTTTGTGGGACATAAAACTTACATATAGAGCTAATCACACCATACATATTCCCCAATCCTTATTTTCACAAATCGATGATAACACACATGTCACGACACTATTTATATAACATATAATGCCACGACTCTAATAAAATAGAATATTATATCTTATTCATTTTACTTACAAGTTGCCTTATGCTGTATAAATTCAAATCATTATACAAATCAATCATTTTTTAATGTTTTCGACATTTCTAATTTTCCTAATGAGAGTGCTAAATCATACTCTCTTTTGTGAATGCTAGTAGGATTGTACCTTGATAAATCATTTTAGTGGATTTACCCTCTACTTGACTATTTGCCTCGATAAGTCATCATGGATTTTTCACTCATATACTTTCGATTAGTTGTGATGTGCACTTCACATGACCCTTTAGTTTCACCTGCTATCTAGGATTTGTAAGCATGATATATCTTAGACATGCTATAGTCCACTTCAAGTTTTCCATCTGGTAGCGCTATATCTCTTCATTTGCACTGCACTTTTGACTATCTTTAATATCATTGATATCCTAATATGTCCCTAAATAGATCGTTTGGACACAATGACAAGAGATAAGGTCATCCGATTTGGGTTATGACCCTCGAATCAGTTCGCTAGGATGGATAATAGAACCTAGTAGTCAAAACCTATATCGTTCTTGAAAAAATTTAAATTTATTACATTTAGATCATTTGATCTTCCATACTACATTTATTCTTGTAATGTCACTATAGCCCGTCGCATAACCCGTATGATTATCATGTTCATGCATCATAATTAAAGCTGCAGCTTATAATATTATTTATAATAAAAAGTGTTTATAAAACGTGAAATCAAATATTAATATATGGGCTAAATTAAAGTTAATAACTTAGGATGTTGGAATTCAAAATAAATAAACTCCTATAGCATTATAAACAAAAGCATAAATCCATGCAAGTTCATATTATGCAAATTAAGGTAAATTTAAACTATTAAAATAGGGTTTGTTCCTATAATTCAAATTTAAATTCCAAAATATAGTTAAATAATTCAAATTTAATCTTTAAAAATATAGGGTTTATCTCAAATTTCTTCAAATATACTTTTTGGATTTTTCAAAATAATAAGTTTGAATTTCATCCATTTTTCGTTACTTCAAAATATTTAAATTAAAAATTCCCCGTTTTGAATTTAAATTCAAATCAATCAAAAATACTTTGAAATTTTCTAGTTTAATATTTTTAAAATATTATGTATATATTAAACTTAATTTCAAAATTTTCAAATATTAAAAAATCCATAACCTTGATTTTTAAAATGGAATTATAATTCCTTATTTGCTTCTTGTATCGACTTTTAAAACATATAAATGTCTACAATGCATTCAAAATAATAGGTTAAATTACACTTCAAAACCATTCTAATGCATTCAATCATGAGTCCAGTTTATTTTGATTTGTTTATGAGGTATAAAGGATGCATAAATTATCAAAAAAGGCCAACAATAAAAGGAGGAAGAAGAAACAGGCAGGAGAAAGGTTGGAGAAATTTTTGGGAATTATCGCTCAAAAATCGACTCGATCGGCCGATCGCCCATGCATGGGTGGCTGGTCAGTTGTGAATGTGTTCTAGTTAATGATACCCAGAACTTTGTCACTTCGGTCACCATCCTATGGTGTTTGATGTTGAGGCTTCTTGTGTCTTCAGATATAGGTTATAAAGGACTTTACACAACATAAACTACTTTGATTGATTCACAAATAGGGGTTAAGCAACGTATACGATCATGGTAGAATTATATATATATATAAATAGTGAAGTAAACAATGATATATTCACTTCCCATTGCTTCTTCTTTATGAAGTAGATGATGGCGGCGATGAAGATAAGGAAGAAAATGGCAATGCTGATTTATTTTTTAGCATTGATGAAAGGGAAGAAGTTTAATAGTGTATTTATAGAGTTTGGATATGAGACTTTAGTGTTAAGGAAGAACATAGGTAATTGATAAAGGTAAAAATAAGGTCCAATAAAACTATTTGATTTATTTTTATTTTCTTTTAAACAAATTTGTACCCTTATCTGCCTTATTACCCGACCACCATTATACAGACGTTTAAAAATTCGCTCAAGGCATTTTAAATTTTTGTTTTGTTTTTATAATTTTTTTACTTTTATTAAAATATTACTTTTTAATTTTTTAGCAATTATAAAATAGTTGTTTTATTTTAAAATAATTCAAAAAATTTCCAAATATTATTTATTTTATCAAAAGTATTTTTCTAAACAACCTTTCGAATTTTTAAAAACATAATTCAAATTTGAAATTAGGATTTTGAATCATTATTGTTTAAATAAATTCCAAAATAAATATTATCATAATTATTGAAATAACATGATGTTACAATCTCCCCTCCTTAAAGAAATCATGTCCTTGCAATTTATCAAAGAAAACTGTAATTTATTTTTATAAATATATATCAATACGATAACCAGTAGAATCCAAACATCCATGACTCGATTAAATAAATAAACAAACACATATTGAGTTTCAAATAACTTAGGAAGTGATTTCCTAATCTATTCCTTGATTTTCCAAATGCAATCTTAGTGATTATTTGACCATCGAACTTTGATTAGTGGAACTTATTGTTTTTCAACTATTCACTTTTAAATCTATAATCCATGCTAGCTCTAATAGAGTTAGGGGTATGCCTTAGGACAATTATATATTTTGTTGCATATATCAAACTGTGTGACCAATCTTGTTCAAAATAAAAGGTTGCTTTTTCTTTCCATTATATAATTCTTATATAGTAATATAAATAATTAAGTGATTAATTTAAAGTATATAAATGGAAAATCCTTAAAGTATATGTTTTGTGATAGTAATTACAAAGTGTTATAATTATGAGAATTTTATCACATCGAAAAGAACATATTTTTTTAAATATTCATAGTGATGATGTTTTGAGAAAGGATACCGATTCAACCTTTGAGGCTAGAGTATATAATGCTCTCCAAATGTTGGGCAATATATTTCTCATGGCTGCTAGAGCCACTAATAAGTTACATATTGATGGTTATCAGATAATTATAGAATGACTCACTCAAGAGTTCTCTGTTGGTTAATATAACTAAGGTTAAATAGACGATCTCCAAGTGACAATGTCACATAATTCCTTCGACTTAAAAATACTATGGAACTTCAATGTGGATAATCCACTTTGATTATAGTTAAATCATCATATGGTGTCCATCAATCGGCTATAGTTGGGTTTGAGCTGAAGCATTAGAATTGAAACACCAGTTAATAGAGAATTCATCTCCTCGGTTATATAAGGTTAGTATCATAGTTAACTATAGTCAACAAAGTCTCTGGCCAAAGCAGTATAGTTAGTAATAACTTGTAATGGCCTGGAATTTCACTCCTTTCATCTGTGAATATTGAATTAATTTAGATATTCAAATAATATATTTTATAATTAAAATAAAAGTATTTTAAATAATAAATAATGATTATGAAATAGTTTTCAAAATTTGTTTATCAATATATTTTGCTCGAAAAAAAATCAAAAATGTGACCGGAATTCGTTTTCCAAATTTTCGACTTTTCGGATAAAAGTTGTCGAAAACATTATGAAATCTTTAATATACATTTTCACATTTATGTACAAATGGGATAGTATATATGCATATGTATTTATACTTAAGTATACAAGATTTAAAATAAAATTAAAAAGGTGTTTAAATTTAAAAGATGCTTTAGGAAACATTAAGTACACATGTATTTAATGCGTGTTGCCATGAAGAGAAGGGGGAATATGTTGGTGGCATAATACATAAGGTGTATGGGGGACATGATGAGGTGGCAAAGGGAGAGCGTAAGGCAAAGGATAAAGGCGTTTTGGTAATTTGTTAAATAGGTTTTGTATAAAACCAAATTCCTAAAAATTTTCCCATTCTCTCCTTTTTCTACATTTCAAAATTTCCATTTTCTTCACAAACATGTCCATGGTTCTTTTGCTTTTCAGTGTGTTAAAAATTATTCTTCTCTACCTTTAATTCTTGAAAAAATAATAGTTAAAACAATCCTCTTTTCCTCCTACATTTCTCCCTCCTTAAACCAAGTATGGCCGAGCATAAAGGCACCATGGCCGAACCCTTTAGGCCTCTTAGGGTCTCCAAAATAAATAAAAAATCAAAGGAAATTCAAAATTCTAGGTCGTATGTGAAGGCTAGTGAAAGATTGGAGTGTTTTGGTTAGCTTTTGGTGAGAAAAGCTCGCCTTATACCTGAAGTTTTGAACTTTAAATTATTGCTTGCTTGGTTGATAATATGTTGCTGGTTATGATGAATGGATATTGATTTATATGTGTAATATGTGTTTGAATATATATATATATGTATGTATGTATATGTATATATATGTATATGCTTGGATGTGAATATTATCAAAGTGCAAATAAAAATAACTTAGTAGTAAAGTTCGATTCTTAATAAACTGCAGGTTATGATGGCATGTATTTTAGTTGAAATCATTGTGTAGTATATGCTAAAACTTAGCTCTTGACTTGTTAAAGCAGTTAGAGATCCTTGGAAATTTGAATCTTATTTTACTAGTTTAAATTTCTAAAAAGAAATTTCAAGTTTTCTAACTTTATTTAGTTTCAAAATATTTGCTTTTGTTTTCCAAAACATTTACTAAGTTTATAAAATAGTTAAGGTATACAAGAGATTGATTTTTAAGTTATTTGTTATAAAAACAAGTTTTAAAAATTACGAGTCCTATAGCGATAATCGCTATAAACGGAGTTCGCAAAAATAAACACTTTCCGCAAATTTAAAATTACTTTTACTTAAGAATCCTTTTGAATATGTTTTCAAATCTTATATTAAGTATTTAAAAAGAATTATTATTTATTTTTATTATATTATTTGTCTAATTATTATTTTATTAATTAATTAAGCAAGGTAATTAGCAATTAATCATTTATTAATAAAGATAATTAGTACTCGATTGTAATCAAGTAAGTTAATTATAATTAGTTAAATAATTCAAAAGTTTAATTATTAGTTAATTAATTATATGAGGATTAATTATTAAATACTAAAGATTAATTAATTATTTACCTATAAAAGGGTTTAATTATTAAGTAATTACTAATTAAGTTAATTCAGATTTAATAGTACTTAATTAAGATTTAATTATTACTAAATGAAGGTTTAATTTATCAATTAATTAAAGACCAATTATTTAATTAATTATTATTTAAGAATTAACTATTATTTTAAATATTTATTTAAAGGACAATTATTATTTAATTATTTATTTAATAGACAATTATTGTTTAATCATTAATTATTAATTAAATATTAATTATAATTAAATAAAGAGTTTAAAGGTTATTCAATTATTAAATAAAGGTTTTAAGGTTTTAAACGAAATTATTTTTAAAGATCGGTTTTGTTTAAAGCAACTTATTTTTTTAAAAGAATGTGTTTCAAACCAAGGGATTTCTTTGTCGATTTCCCTTAAGTAACCCCAGATGATTATAAAACCAAATGACATCTGTTTAGCAGGACAAAACAACATTTTGCAATTATAATAACATTGTTATATGTATAGCAAAACGAATCGCCATCCGCTCTTATAATAAATTGGACATTTACCTATATATTGATTGATTGTTATTGGCCGATTCCCTTTACATACCTGTTTATTAAGTAAATATTCATGCTATAACTTGAAAAGTTAAACTCAATTAAATAAGAACCATTATGGTCACATAGCCTCCTTTCGATCTTGTAAAGGAAATCCTCTAATTTATTTCTAAATATTAGCTTAAAGGTTAATTATTATATCATTTTAAAATGCTTTAAAATGGAGTTAGTATTAAGTGTTTGAAGTTAATTTCCATTTTAAGTATAATATTTACAGGAAAATTAATTAATTATTTTATCTAAAGTATTTGAAGATAATTTAACACTTTTTAAATGTTTGTTTAAAATCATTATTTTATTAATGTGGTTTTAAAAATAAATTAAAAGAAGGATGTTTTAAATAATAACTGGTTCTTTTAAAGGCCTTTAAATAATTGATCTGTTTAGCAAAGGAACTTTATTGACTAAGTTTATTTAAGAAGTTCTGTTTTAAATATGGAAAGTTTATAAAAGGTGTTTTATAAACTGAGAAGAGATATTGAAAATTCAGGAAAGAGTTATATAAATGATTTTGGATATTTTTAAAGAGTTTATAAATGATTTTGATTTTTATAAAAGAAGTTTATAAATAATTTTGCATATTTATAGAAGGAGTTTTATAAATGTTATTGGAAGTTTTCAAAAGAGTTATAAATGATTTTAGATATTTATAAAGAATTTTATAAATAAACTTGGAGTTTATAAAGAAGTTTATGAACAAATTTTAAGAGACTTATAAGTTGTTTTACGAAATGAATTTGGAGATCAATAAAGAAGTTTAATGAATGGGTTTGGAATTCAAGTGAAGGAAATTTCATACATGGAAGAGATTTATTAAAAGGATTTATTGAAGAAATTTATAAAAGAATTTGACATGGGATTTCCTTTAACTGACTTTCTTAATTATGGTGATGTGCAACTTCCGCTCCATGCTTAACACCGAAGGGATAGTGATTGGGGTTATCCTTACGTCTAATTTAAATAACCCTTATTCTATCCTTTTAATATGATTTTGGGATAAGAAATCTTTTGCAAAATGTTTTGTGAATATATTCATTCCAGTAGGATATGTAAATGAATATGTCAATAAATATTTTGGAAAGAGATGCTACATAAATGAAAGATCTATTTTGAGGTTAGTAGTTGTTATGGGTAATTAAATCTCTGAATTGTTATTGTTTGATTGTTAAATAACCTAATATTAAATTTTGACATGTTTTGACTTCGGAAGTATGTTTGTATATTCAAGTTCCATGGTGAGGACTCAAATACTTATTGCATACTTCCAATGAACTGGAACCGAGTTAGCTAAAAATTATAGCTTAGTTTGGAGACATTAGTCTTCCAGATTTATCCGAACAACTCCAGATTGACAACGTTATGCTATGGAGCTATACTATTCTTCCTGAGGGTGGTTCCAAAATGGAAGATGGTAAATTTTGACTGTTTGTTCAATCCCAGAACAACTTGTATGGATGAATGATGGTATTGCATCTCTTCTTGGAGGGCGGTATTGGTATTCCAAGATGGTCTATTTGTAGAAAAGGTAAAAGCACAGTCTCAAGCCTCATAACCTGGAAAAATGGTTAAACTAGGGTGTGTGACAGAGTTATGTGGTTGGCTACCATTAGGAGCCGTCATCCCATTATAAATTGTCCCCTTAGAGTTGTTTTGCACGCATTCATTGAGGGGAAATGTTTGTAGCCTCGACGTCAAAGGATGATGTAATCTAGCTTGTCATTTTAAAGGGGCAAGCCGGCTCTGTGTGGCAGAGGAGAAGATGCATCTATAGCCCTAAGGTACATTTTGTAGTTGTCACGACCCGAACTCGATGTCCGAAAAACAACATCAAATTTGTATCGCGGGAGCTTGCAACACCCATTAGATGATAAATAACACAGCGGAAAAAAAAGATGATATCACTGATACAACATGAATACAATATCCAATACATCAATTTGATACAATGATAATCACCAACATTAGAGAATATACAACATGAAATACAGCGGAACACGATACAATATGGGATAAGTCTTCACAGAATCCAATACTGCAACTCTGATCCAAAAACTCCAAAACTTCAAGCTCGATCCACCAACAAGATTGCACCAAGATAAGCAAGGTCAGTCATCCAAGGACTGAACTAGCTCCAGATAATCTATTAGACCTGACTATCTGAAAAACCAAACTCTAGACTGCCCGTGTGGAAAATTGTGGGCACCCAGAGTTTAGAAAAGGAACAATAAACTCTGGGTCAGTCATGGGACTGGTGTGAGCAAACAAAAACATTTGGTCTTTTAAACAATCAAAATATTTTAAAATTTGAAATCCGCAATGCTTTTGGAAAATGAAACTACCATAAGGCCTCCCGCCACACACACCATGCAAACGCAGAATTGGAGGAGATTTCTCCTTATGACAGTCAAACATACTTGATACGCAAAAACTATTTTGATATTATTATTATTAGTGCATAGTGGAAAACATTTCGAAAGTATAATTTTAATCTTAGCCAGTATAGGTACCATTATATTATGCAACCTATAGCTACCATTTTAAATGGCAGGTTCTACAACTAAAACCGTAGAAGGCGCGTATTGTTTTGATTGGATTTCCAACAAATGGTCAGGCTAAGGAACTTCCTACTGCCACATGGGAACGCCTCTGGCGGGACGCCCCGAGAACCTACCGGCTCTCTGCCAACACAAGGCCGGGTTCCTCCTTGCCTGGGAGTAATACCTACAGATATGCCACCCCCGGTCCCTTGGGACCTTTATCCGAGAGCTCTCAACACCAACAACATCACACAGTAATAAATATACTACAGTGACCACATGAGTAAGTATCTGGGCTCCATACCATGATACTACCCTTTTCCAGAAGGAATGGTCACACCTTAGGGGAGCTACCCCTAAAACCTTGCCGCATCATTCATGTTCCGACCATTACCGATTTGTGAGGCTCGACGAGGTTTCGTCCATAAAGCTATGCTTTATACGAAAGCCATGATTTGATCACAAATGATCAACTAATGATCAACAACACACAACAACACTTAGCATGCCACACTACCAAATTGGGAGTATACCGCTGATAATCTTCAACTACATAACCTCTGAGCTCGTACGTCTCAGAGAAGGGTGTTAGGCTAAGAGAATAAATTCTCCGCCACCAACAGATATGTGTTTGAAAGAAATCTGCTTTATATCTCAAAGTATAGTGTCAAACATAAACCATACAAGTCTGTACCGGGTTCGAACAGAACCGAAGGCACTTCCGAAGAAGCCCTTGCAATCCAGGTATTCACAATCTCGATCGGACTTCCCATCACTTAGGAAATCTCTATACCATAGCTACTCAGTGCAGAGACAATCGATAGGTCATCCTACCGTCCTCGCAAATACCCGGTCTTCACCATCGGTCTTCAAATGCTATCCATAACAACGTATCATTATTCAGAATGGGTTATATGACACAAAGGTCCTCTCCCAGCTAAACCGAATAATGAGCGCAATATCTAAAACATATGGATATGGGATTTCAATTAAGTCACAACTTAATAATTCCAACTTTCTTTCAAATGGTTTAAACCAATTACCATTTCAAATCTTTTAAACAAAAAGATTTGTTTCACAAAGTTCACTCAGTTCACAAAGATCTATTCATGGATTTCAAAACAATTTCCGTTTCAATTGGATTAACTCGTTAAATCTTTAAATCAAGATTTATCTCATAGCTTTCAAAACTCGTTTCCAAAGATTCATCCATCATCTGGAAAACTATCTCAATTCGAACTTGGAATTCCTTTAATATAAATTTGAAAGTTCATTACTCATATGAAAGCTTTTATTGTTTGAAAACAAATTGTTTTCATTTTCGAAAATCCGATTTTATTTATACAAGTTAACATCTTTGGGGTTAATTCAAATTCCAAAAAAACATTCTAAAAATGGTTTAAAACCCATATAGACTTGTATAATCCTTTTTAAATTGTAAATACCAAATATATAATTCAATTTCAGATATTGAATTCCAATTTGAATCAAATTATTCAAATTTCAAATCTTTATTAAGTTATTGAGAATAACTTCTATTTTTGGAATTCCTTTTCAAAAGCTCTTTATATTTACTTCAATTCTATTTCCAAAACTATTTGCATTAAAATTCAAATTCAAAACTATTTTTAAAAATTCAAATATCTGTGACTTAACAGATTTCCACGTGCAATCCTCGTTTGTGTGTGTATAAGTGTGGTCCAGGGGTTTTACTCAATAGTACACAACATCAATCATTACAGAGATATCAATATCGATAAGTGGTATAAATCCATAATGCTTATCTTCGTTCATAGTTTCACAGATAAAATAAATTTATCAATCATAAAGATTCAACATTACAGTTCGATGTGGATTTCGGATAACCAACGGAATCCGACTCCCTGTCGCATCGAAATTTAAATGTCATTTTACGGGCAAAGGGGTTTCACATATATATACAGAAACAATCACAGTTCACAGTACAGCATCAGGCAATTCACATCACACGGTATCGTAATCACAAACAGAAATATCAATCTGGTTCACGACATCTGATGATAGTCAATCATCTTCAATTAAAGTGAAAGTGATTTAAAAGAATTAACTACGTAACTATTTTTAATGATAAATAAATTATTCCTTAATTAATTAACTCAATTAACTACTAATTACAGATTAATTAACTTTAATTATTTAATTAACAATCTGTAATTACAAATTAGTTAAACACTTAATTATTAACTAACCAATCTTTAATTTCAAATTAATCAATCTCTGATCACTTGGTTAATTACAATTCTAAAATTAATTAACTATTCTTAATTACCCTTTTTTCTGTTTAAACAATTAATAATAATAATAATTTGTTTTAATTAACATTTTAAAAATCTTCTTTAAACTTTGAAAATCAAATTATTATTAACCACAACTTGAGTGTTAGTTACTTTATACTTAACTTAAATTAATTTGTTAATTAACATAATTAAGAGTTTAAGAACATCGTTAAGCTTTAACCAAAATAATTAAAACTTGAATTAAGTCTTAACTTAACTGTTAAACATTTTCTAAGTCTACAGTGTTTAAACAATTTGCTTAACCTTCATTATAAAATACTGCATTTGAAACCCAAGATCCATCCCTATGATACTCGAGTGTTACTTCGAGTCCTCCACCCACTTGCTCCGAGTCATCTCACTACCTCTCGTACTCTTCTTCTTACCCCTTTCTTTTTTTTCTTTTTCTTACATTAAATTTTAGTTTAAGTTTAAAACGAAGGCACTAAATAATCCAAATTCGCGTTCTCGAGCACGAACCCGAAGCGACCACTACCTTCACTCGAGAAACGACTCGCGCCATTCACCATCGAACCTGACATGGCGACAACGTGCTCGTGCACATGCACGCTGCCATTAATCGCCTCCAGGCGACGTCGCAACGTCGAGCAAGTCAACGATGCTTCACGCATCCCTTTCCCATCGCCAAAATTTATCCATCACCTCGAAATCAGATTTGAGCTAAAATGTTGAAACCTGGAACCTCATCACCGAAGTCATCAAACCATGGAACATTGTCGTTCGCCCAACCTCGACCACCAGAAAATACGAAATTTCGGCCACGACCTCATCACCCTCCATACTATCAACTCACAAAACAGTGTGCAACTCGATCGCTCCAAGAAGATAAAATCGTCTTGCTACTGGCCCTGTTCAAAACGCGGTCACAAACCCTAATTGTGCTTCGTCCCTTCGATTCGTGAATTTGAAAATTTATTCAGTAATTTTCTCGACATCACCGAAGTTCATACGAGCTTCAACCCAATTTTCAACATTTATTATTGGACCGATCACTAGAAATTTGGAAAAATGTAAAATTTGTTTAAATTCAAACTGTTCTTTGAATACTCAGTTACAAAATCATCATGTTGCTTTTAAAAATCATGTCTTTGTATGTTCATTCGAGATATGTAATCAAATCATCAAATAAAAATATTTGAGTTTATCATAAAATTCCTTTTTACCATAAAAATGGAGTTTACAGGTTCAGATTCATTTATTTTCAAACTAAACTTTTTGGACCATGGTTTCAAGTTTAAATAAACTGATTTTGTTTAAAAAAAATCCTAAGTTAAAATGTTTATATGAAAATTCATTAAATTTTCCTTGTTTGTAAGCATTCCGTAACTAGAAAACAAGAAGAACAGGATCATCAAGTATACAGTATGTCACATATATTTATACAGAACCAAAAATAAATATTCAACCAAGCACAAGATTATTTATAAATCAAATATACAGATTTAAGATCCTTAGAGTAGTATGTTCACTCACATAAACTTGAAGAACAGAGGACTGCAGATATTGATTTTTCCTTGAATCCTGTCTTTGCTTTGAACTAGAATAATGTTAAGTTTGTAGACAATGATGATGTTTGTATTTTTTCTTCTTCTCTGGTTTGCTTTAATTTCCTTACTGAATGAACTAGAATAAGATGAATACATACATACATACATACATACATACATACATACATATATATATATATATATATATATATATATATATATAAAGCGACAGTTTGTATATAAGGGGAAAGTATTATTTGGGTTGAGTTTTACCTTTGAACATATTTTTATCTTCTTTTGACTAAAGATATTTTTTTTCCTTTGTTACTGAAATTTCGTCTGAGACAATTTGTTTTGGTGTGCTTAAGAAGAAGAATTTAATGCTTGTCTCTATTTTTGTTTACATACAAAATCCATTTGATTTTATACATGCAGTTTTGTTTGTTTTGTAAATATTTTATTTGTTTCATTATCTTCTTTTATAAGCCTCATTTCATAGATTTTTTTTCTTGTTCTTTTGTTAAATTTTTTTTTCTTTTTGCTTTATTTATTTCTTGCTTGCCTTTGCTACATGTATTTCATATGTTTACTTAAGTATCAATATTTTATTTTTGCAAAAATAATCTTGAATTTTATTTCTATTTAAAGTTTAACTTTCAAACATTTAATTTATATCCTCATATTTGTATACTTGTATTTATATTGATGGACTTGAATTTTTATTTTAAACTTTAGTATCCATATTGCATTCAATAATTTAATCATACATATAATATTTTTTCCCAAGGTACAATCTTTAAATTCAATTAATTTTTGAATTCATTTTGAATTTCCAAATAAAAATAAATATTCATTTTGAGTTTCAAATCCAAATTCTAAAATAAATAAGTATTTATCTCTTATTAATTTGAAAATTTCAAATAAATACACAATTTAACCCAAAAATTAAATTTAATTACAAAATTACATTCGTCTTTAAATCGGGATCGTTACGGTAGTGGTGTACCATCGAAAGGTAATCCCTTACCTTGTCATTGGTGGAATCCATTTTCCAATACAAGCCTTCAAACTTGATTATGTAACTATTATGTTGGAATTTAATTAATGTAACAATTTCGGCTATGATTCAATATTTACTTTAACCCTAAAAATTATTATAATACCACTGGATTCTATATAGAAATTGTTTTGGTTATCGTAAGGTCAAAACTCATCCTTGTTTATGTGCGACATGGTCTTATGAGATACCTTTTGTTTTAAACGGTTTTACAAGTTAAATAAATCAAATTCCTTATGATTTGGTTTCTCATACCGGTTTTAGCAGACTAACCCATGCGTTGTTTTCCTTTAACGCACGGGTCAGCTCGAGTATATTTTCTAAATTTAGCTGGATTCTTTGGAGCTTTCAGAAGACGAGCTAGATTCTCGAAGATGTATTCACGTATCTTATATTCTTCTATTGTTTTTTGGTACTCTAATTTCTGTTTATGTTAATGGTACTTGTAAGGACATCCTATTATAACTGTCCAGCTGATAATAGAGTAATGTACTTTTATGTTGTGTATAATGAAGATGATTTCTTTTGATAAAGACTTATATTATATATTACTCATCACATTTTTTGAGATTCTATTTTGTCTTTTCCTTCTTCACCCCAAATGACTTGTCTTTTGGGTACTTAAATGACTGGCACACGAATACCAAGGAGGTATTAAGTGTCGTCTTTAGGTGTAAGAAAGGTAGATCATTAAATAAATGAGATTATTGAATCAAGAATTTTATATTTGGAATTACAAAGTCTAATGTGGACCATGTTGGATTTTTGACCAAAACCAAATTTACTAAGTCCTATTGTGATATGGTGTTGATGAAGAGAATTCGTGTAAATAATCGTTACTACCGGGTAACGCCTATAATTATTAAATTGGATTTTATCTAAAATGTGCATGCGATAAATTTGGCCAATATGTCACTCCACTAGCTAAGGTGATGAGTGAACATTAATATTTGAATAGTTTGAATTCAATCGCTGATTGAATTTACACATGCAAGTCGCACAACCGCATTGATAGATTCTTTGATATACCATATAATTTTATTAATTTATAGATAGTTATAAATTAATTAAATTATTTAATATTTTTTCAAAATATAGTTTATTTATTTGATGTATTAGATGCCATTAATAAATTTTTGGGTATCGTTAGCATTTAGTTTGGTGCAGATATAAAAGTTGTATTTGTACAAATCAATATACGATATAGATGGGCATTTAAATTTGACTTAAATATAATTATTTGGTAAGTGTTGTAGACTAAATTAAAGGGCCATGTAGCCTCATTCATAACAGGACATAGAAAGAAAAAGGTAGCTTGAAGTCAAAGGTTGGATCCAGAAAATGAAGGGTGTAGATTTAGGAATGCTTCATTTATAAATGCCTTGCCTTTCATTCACTTGCCACTCTTAACCACTCTCTTTCAAAAACCATAGAATCCAACTTCATTTTATAACACAAATGGCCAACAATTCAAGGAAAATTAAAATATTAACTGCATCCAATTAAATCAATCAAATGAAAGGTGGTTCTCCTTCTCTTGTAGAACTACGAGACTAATTTGGATTTTGATCTTGGAGCATCTATAAATCAAGGTACATTCAAGTGCTACATCTATTAGGTATAATATATTCCACTTTATATGTATGTTTACAATGATGTCATATATCTAGTTATTTGATTATTTTTGATGAATTTGTATATGTAACTGTTGTCCACCTTTAATTTGTATATGTACAGGTCTGAAAATTTTGAATTTATTGATTTGAATTATATTTGAAAATAATAAAAATGATTTTGATTGTTAATTCTTATTGTTTCCTTTATGTTGATGTTCCTGTTGTTTTAAATCTGAATCTAATAACTAATTAATTTTATATACATGTGTCATTATGTGTGTTTACATACATACATACATACATATACATACATACATACATACATATAGTTGAATGTCAATGGCAATTTCGTTATTTCACAATTAGTATTCTATCTCAAAACACACACACACAAAACATACATATGCATTTGTATTAAATTAGCTTGAAAGCTATTTTACAATGAATTAAAAAAACATACTTATACACACATCTTAATATTAAAGGAAATCTTTTTTTAATGTATAAATCTACGTGTATCAACATGCCAATTTTGTTTCGAAAAATTTACTTAATTTTTTCTTATAAAATATCTACATTTAGCATACTTTATGTTATTATCATATAAACATAGGTTATGTTTGGATTTATAGATTAAGATAAAATTAATTCATTAAATCTAATCATTGCATGTTTTTGAAATAAATCTCAAATAGAAATTATTTGACTTGGTTGAATTAATTTAGAATAATTAAAGGATTCACTATACACACACATACAAATTAAGTATATTTAAACATATATAAACATATGTAATTCTAAACAATGTTTTGGATAACCAATGCATACATAAAAGGATAATATTCTTTTGCGGTATAAATCCCAGCACTTGAACAAATACACATTAACTATGTACATAATATGATATGTTGCACTTAAATAATGTACGTTAGAGTACATTTGGATATACTTACAATTTATGCTAAGTATAAATTTGGTTATCAATGTCATTTAATGAATCAATCTGTGACGCCCCACCTCTATACCGACGCTAGCCAAGGACACTACGGTGTAATGCCGTCACCTAGCACGGAGAATAAGGCTGTTGAGGAGCGACCATCCGTGTAATGGCTTTGTGCGAGCATCGATATGCCAGATAAAATATAACTTGCATTTCATTTCTAGAGGAAATCCGACATGCCGACACAAACTCAAAGCTACTACACAGTGGCTATAATATCTTCGAAAACAAATATAGAAATAAACATAACAAAAATCAGTCACAGATAATTCATATCACAAAGGCGGAAAAAGATATGAATATATAACACATGAAAGTGTATATCAGACTAGTGGTCAAACAAGATCCACAATATCACAAAAATGAATAGTACCAAGTGCAACACAAGAGAATAAGTATACATCATGGAGTCTCTATCTCGAAGGTATACATAACAAAAACTACTAAACTAAAGTAGTTAGCCAAAAGTCATATGAAGGACCATGATAGGAAGTCAAGCAGAAGCACCTGAAACATCTCGGTCTGACCCGAGTATTATTTAATAAGAAAATAATAAATGGATCAGTCTAGCTATAAATATCAGATAAAATGATAGAATAAGAGATATTAAAAAAACTTATGATAACCCTAAAGCCATACTGTAATAAGTATGCAACTGAAAATTAACTAGAGATTAATCAATATCACAAGGATCTTCTCAAAGATAAAAAAGAATGTCACTCTTTATTTTTATTCACCAAACCATAAATATTGACAATCATATCAATGGCAATCACAAAAGTCTATGACACACAAATTCACCGATGCACAAATATTGATAAAACTTACCAATGTAAATCACGAAAATTGGTGAAACACAAACTCTAGAAATTAATCAATAGAAATCCAGAAATCACAAAAAAGGGGGAAAGAGGCCTGTCACTAGAACGGGAGCAAAAAAACTCACCAACACATGTATCACAAAACGGAAAGCTATTCCATGGTTGCTAACCATTAATTTGGAGTCGAGGCTCCACTAAAACGGCCCGAAGACCATGAGCCGAAGCTCCACTAAAATGACTCAGAGACCATGAGCCGAAGCTCCACTAAAACGGCCCGAAGACCATGCGTCGCTACCCCACCAAGCCGAAGCTCCACTAAAAGCGGGGTTTAGTTTCCCTCGCAGACAAAGAGACATCGCACACTGCTAGTCTAAATCACAAAATGATCATCATTGATCGATAAGTGTAAATTACACTAAGCTAGTAAATATATGAGTTTAGCTTCATGTCCCATAACCACTAGCTTAACTTAAATATTTACGAATGGATTGTAGACTTCCACTCGAGGTTAAGTGTCAATTACACTAAGCTAGTAAATATATGAGTTTAGCTTCATGTCCCATAACCACTAGCTTAACTTAAATATTTACAAACAAACTGTAAGTCTCCACTCGAAAATTATCACAAGAAATTCAATCGAACAAGTCCAAGAATTAACCGGAAGTAAACGCAAGCGTTTCATACCACTTGTTTTACGAAGTCGTTTAATTAGACTTCTCATACGAGTGAGGTAAAGGTTTGTATAGACTACTAGAATGGAAAACGGTTTTAATAAATGAGCATTGTATTGAAATAGTGTTGAAATCGTTTTGAAGAAAGAGTTTTGATATTTACTACTAGTATTGGAACCTTTATATTTTTGAAGTGACAAATCACAAAAATGATTGTAGGAACAATCAATCAATAAAATTCACATTCGAAGACGTGAATAAAAATCCAAAGAAATCGATACCGAATCCAACAAAATGGATACTTCCAAAAATTCAAAAATAGAAGTCATCAAAGTCGAATGAATGATAACAACAACTCGGATAATCACAAATCGATAAAAGTTGGATTCACGAGCAAAATAGGCAAATCAAAGTGAAGCAAGCAGGTCGGTCGACTGAACCACTGAGTCGGTCGACTAAAAATAGGCCAGAATTGTTTCGGCTATAGCTTCGGTCGGCCGACTCAGGGAGTTCGGTCGACCGAACCTGATGTCCTGCATTTTGTATCCCATTTTAAATAAAGTTCAACTCAATCAATTTGCAATCGGGCAAGCACGAACGCTAGAGGCTTACGCCAATCGGCAACCCGGCCCTAGTGGCTCCTCGACGCATCACCAAAAACATGTTCCAACATCAAAGTTAGGATTTTTAAAGATTTGAACCCAAAACACTAAAAATTGGGATATTCACCAATTCAATCCAAATCAAGAGCAAATGCACATCAAAAGGGGTTAGGAATTCATACCTAACAATCAAAGATAGTTATAGACATAGGTGTGAGGTAAAAATCTCACCTTTGAACCCAAAAACAATGAATGAGAAGCTTGAAGACAAGGAAAGATCAACCACACCTCAATCTCAACACAAGAAGCTTGAATCTAAGCTTAAAAGAGAAACATTTCCCAAATTAGGTTTAGTAATTTTTATGAAATTAAAGAGAGAAAGAGTTGGAGAAGATGAAGAGAAGGCTTACCAATGGCTTCTCTTTGATTTTAGAGCAAGAATTTGAGTTTGCAAAGGAACTAGAGCTTAGGAATTCTAATTTCCAATCTTTTCCCCCATTATTCTCTTGAGCTTGAGAGAGTTAGGAAATGAGGAATGAATGAAGAGAAGTGGAGAGGGGTTGGGTTGATATAAGCAGAATTGGGCAAATGGGCTGAACCCAAACCCAAAGCCCTATAGAAAAAGTAGCAAAAATCAATTTACTCCAAACATATCGAAGCTTATACTCAAAAAGGTTGCAAATGGCATTTTGAACTCAATGGAAGTGGTATCGAGTCCCAATTCGACTGTTTGCAAAAAGTAGCTTTTCGGACCATAATCCGACTAACGATGAAATATTTAAATAAAATATTTAAATATACAATTGATAAATATGCGGGTTGTTACAAACTCCCCTTCTTAAAGAAATTGCATCCTCGCAATACTTAAGAAGAAAATAAATAGTAACAACCATAAAAGCATATCAACATAAAAGAAAATTTGAGCTAAGAAGTTCACCACAAAGAGCATGAAAGAGTAAGTCCGAACGAGTTCGCTCGTTGAATTCTCTGGATTCCCAAGAGCTATCCTCGAGATTTGAGATCCATTAAACTTTCATAAGAAGTACATCTTTATTTCGAAGGCGCTCAACCTCCGAAGAAATGATGCGAAAAGAATGTTGCTCAAAAGTTAAATCTGGTGAAACTTCAATCCCTACTATAAAACCAGGCTGAAGAATAAAATCGGAACCTCTAAGGCATTTCCGCAGATAAAAGACGTGAGAAAACGTCATGAATAACAGAAAATTGAGCCGGTGCAACGACGTAGTATAATAACAGTACGCCCGAGAAACTAGAAACTCGAATAATTTGGAACAACGGCGTAGTAAAATGACGGTACGCCAGATGAACCAAAGCTCAAATAGTTTGGAACATCGACGAAGTACAAAAACGGTACATCCAATGAACCGAAGCTCAAATAATTCGGAACACCGACGCAATACAAAAACGGTACGTCCAATGAACCGAACACCATAAAAGAACATCAGATACTAGTCCATAAAAGGAATAAGATCAATCTCATTAAAACGAAGTATATCAGAACGTCCGATGAACTTGATAAAAAGATAATTCCATTCGGACACCATCAAAAAGACAACCACTTGTTGCTTACGACTAGGGCATTGGCAACATGATTTCCCCTTCCGGGAGTATACAAAGAATATTATAATCATAAGATGCAAGGAACTCGACTCAACATGAAGTTCCTTATGAGAAAATAAATATTCCAAAGATTTATGATCGATGTAGAGAGCAAATTTCTTCCCCAAAAATGATGATGCCAAACTCTAAAAGCGAAAACAACAGCTAAGAGCACTAGATCATGAGTGGTATACCTAGTCTCGATCGGCTTTAATGATTTAGAAACAAAAGTGATAGCACGTTCTTTTTGCATAAGAACGGCACCCAAACCAACGCGACTAGCATCGGAATAAACAATAAAATCTTGGTTTCCCTCGGGAATCACAAGAATAAGAGTATCGGAAAAGAGTTCTTTTTAAATAATCTTCTTTCCCGAAAAGCTTAAAATTTTCAAAATTACATTTACCTTTATGTAATAATCTTTCTAAAAAAATTTACATTTTACAAGTCAATATATCGTGCCTGACTGTCTCATCAAAGCGTTTAGGAAATTCCTGTCGATAACGTTGATCAAGTGCATCGACCAGAATTCTTAAAGCACTCAACGGGCAATACAATCACAAAATCATCTTCTATATGATAAAAATATCTCTTAAAAGTTTTGAGAATATTCTTTACTCATTTAAGATCAAAATCCAATTGTACTTATAAATAAATCTTATGAAAAAGATTTGCAAAATTTTAAATTTCTATTTTCATCCAAAATCAATAAATACAAGAATGGAATTATCGAGATATTCATAGAATACTCGATTTATAAAATGGATAAAACAAGATAGACAAACTGAATGATATAATAAGTCATTCATAAGAATCATAACGAGTGCGGAATGCGGTAAGTGGAATGCTAACTGTCGCAACTCGTAGCAAATGAAAACCGGTGGCAAGGTCGAACTGAATAGACCTTAACACCACACAAGATATTGCTTAGGTGATGATCCTAAGACAAACTTCAAAAATACCGAAAAATTCTCAAACTACATGAATGAGAGAAATAACACTTTCCTCATCATGTGGGCTTAAAGAATAAAATGATGCCATCAAGTTGGAATCGAAATCACAAAGGAAAAATAGAAATCTGCTTAACAGATTAAGAATGTCGAAGATAAGTAGTCCACTAGGGACATAGGATATAGCTTCATAATAATTAAGTCAATCCCTTTTCAAAAATCAATTTCGAAACCTAAGTAAAAATATCGGCTCAGAAAGAAAAATCACATAAAATAATTTCGACATCAATAGAAAGCAAATTGAGTGTTGCGGATCCATCCGGATTCACAATCCTCAAAGAAGTCTTCAAGCCCAAAAAGCTTAAAAAGAATCAACAAGTTCTTTTGATATAAATTAGTGAGATGGAACCCATGTCAAAAAGAACTTGAATAAGAAGATCACGAAATAAAACAATGCCATCAAGGATTGAGTGAAAATACCTTGACCAAGAGAAGAGTTGTTAGAGGCTTGCAGCTTTCCTTCTCTCTTGCTTGGAAGCTTAGGACACGAAGATAAAAGATGACCCGAACCTTTGCAATAGCGGCAACAAAGGAGTTTCAGGCACTTAATTACATAATGGTCCATGGAACACAATTGTAGCATTGTTTACGACTAGAGGTAAGAGTCTTTGCTACCGAAGTTTCTTGTTCCCTCTTCTTCTTGCTTTGAAGTATGGGGCAGGCAGAAATATGATGACCTAAATTTTTGCAATAACGACGAAAGAGGGGTTTCGGACACTCCCTTGCATAATGGTCCTTAGAATTACAATTGTAGCATCCTCCACAATTAGGGATTGGAGTCTTTGCTACCAAAGTAGTTTGCTTCACCTTCTTATTGGGATTAGGGCTTTTGAACTTAATATGCCTCTTCTTGGAAATCCCAATATCACTATCACTTCCTTTCCAACCTCTTTATGTCGAAAAGTGATATCCATAAGCTGACTGAAAGGAACTTCAAGTTTCAAAGGTAGAACCATTTCGGGGTTCTTACTCAAAGCACAGATAAACTCTTGATTCTTTACAAGATCCAAAAGTTGTTGGGCAGACATGAATGCGCCATCCAGAGAAGGGCTACTGGATTGACCAGCGCTAGGACTGCTAGAACTAACCATTTCTTCTTCCTTTAGAAAGAAAGAAGAAGAAAAAGGTTATTCACCAAATGGATATCAAGAAATCCTGATAGATAAAAACAAGGAATCACAAAAGAAAATAGGATAAGACGGTACGAAGACCCGAATAAAATCCTAAACACGACTACTAAGAAAGACTTAGGACAACGATCCTTGCTAGATTATTCTACATTATTCCGAAGTTTGGCTCTGAAACCAAGCTGTGACGCCCCACCTCTATACCCACGCTAGCCAAGGACACTACGGTGTAATGTCGTCAACTAGCACGAAGAATAAGGCTGTTGAGGAGCGACCATCCGTGTAATGGCTTTGTGCGAGCATCGATATGCCAGATAAAATATAACTTGCATTTCATTTCTAGAGGAAATCCGACATGCCGACACAAACTCAAAGCTACTACACAGTGGCTATAATATCTTCGAAAACAAATATAGAAATAAACATAACACAAATCAGTCACAGATAATTCATATCACAAAGGCGGAAAAAGATATGAATATATAACACATGAAAGTGTATATCAGAGTAGTGTTCAAACAAGATCCACAATATCACAAAAATGAATAGTTACAAGTGCAACACAAGAGAATAAGTATACAACATGGAGTCTCTATCTCGAATGTATACATAAAAAAAACTACTAAAGTAGTTAGCCAAAAGTCATATGAAGGACCATGATAGGAAGTCAAGCAGAAGCACCTAAAACATGTCGATCTGACCCGAGTATTGTTTAATAAGAAAATAATAAATGGATCGGTCAAGCTATAAATATCAGATAAAATGATAGAATAAGAGATATGACAAAAATGTATGATAACCCTAAAGCTATACTGTAATTAGTATGCAATTGAAAATCAACTAGAGATTAATCAATATCACAAGAATCTTCTCAAAGATCAAAAAGAATGTCGTACTCTTTATTTTTATTCACCAAACCATAAATATTGACAATTATATCAATGCCAATCACAAAAGTCAATGACACACAAATTCACCGATGCACAAATATTGATAAAACTTACCAATGTAAATCACGAAAATTGGTGAAACACAAACTCTAGAAATCAATCAATAGAAATCCAGAAATCACGAAAAGGGGGAAAGAGGCCTGTCACTATAACGGGAGCATAAAAATTCACCAACACATGTATCACAAAACGGAAAGCTATTCCATAGTTGCTAACCATTAATTTTGATCCGAGGCTCTACTAAAACGGCCCGAAGACCATGAGCCGAAGCTTCACTAAAACGGCCCAAAGACCATGAGCCGAAGCTCCACTAAAACGGCCCAAAGACCATGGGTCGCTACCCCACCAAGCCGAAGCTCCACTAAAAGAGGGGTTTAGTCTCCCTCGCAGACAAAGAGACATCGCACACTGCTAGTCTAAATCACAAAATGATCATCATTGATCGATAAGTGTAAATTACACTAAGCTTGTAAATATATGAGTTTAGTTCCATGTCCCATAACCACTAGCTTAACTTAAATATTTACGAACAGATTGTAGACTTCCACTCGAGGTTAAGTGTCAATTACACTAAGCTAGTAAATATATGAGTTTAGCTTCATGTCCCATAACCACTAGCTTAACTTAAATATTTATTGAACAAACTGTAAGACTCCACTCGAAAATTGTCACAGGAAATTCAATCGAACAAGTCCAAGAATTAACCGACGAAGTAAACACAAGCGTTTCATACCACTTGTTTTACCAAGTCGTTTATTTAGATTTCTCATACGAGTGAGGTAAAGGTTTGTATATACTGATCGATTGGAAGACGGTTTTAATAAATGGCTTTGTATTGAAATAGTGTTGAAATCGTTTTGATGAAAGAGTTTTGATATTTACTACTAGTATTGGAACCTTTATATTTTTAAAGTGACAAATCAAAAAAATGATTGTAGGAACAATCAATCAATAAAATTCACATTCGAAGACGTGAATAAAAATCCAAAGAAATCGATACTGAATCTAACAAAATGGATATTTCCAAAAATTCAAAAATAGAAGTCATCAAAGTCGAATGAATGATAACAACAACTCGGATAATCACAAATCGATAAAAGTTGGATTCACGAGCAAAATAGGCAAATCAAAGTGAAGCAAGCAGGTCGGTCGACTGAACCACTGAGTCGGTCGACCGAAAATAGGCCAGAATTGTTTCGACTACAGCTTCGATCGGCCGACTCAGGGAGTTCGGTCGACCGAACCTGATGTCCTGCATTTTGTATCCCATTTTAAATAAAGTTCAACTCAATCAATTTGCAATCGGGCAAGCACGAACGCTAGGGGTTTACGCCAATCGGCAACCCGGCCCTAGTGGCTCCTCGATGCATCACCAAAAACATGTTCCAACATCAAAGTTAGGATTTTTAAAGATTTGAACCCAAAACACTAAAAATTGGGATATTCACCAATTCAATCCAAATCAAGAGCAAATGCACGTGAAAAAGTGTTAGGAATTCATACCTAACAATCAAAGATAGTTATAGACATAGATATGAGGTAAAAATCTCACCTTTGAACCCAAAAACAATGAATGAGAAGCTTGAAGACAAGGAAAGATCAACCACACCTCAATCTCAACACAAGAAGCTTGAATCTAAGCTTAAAAGAGAAACATTTCCCAAATTAGGTTTAGTAATTATTCTGAAATTAAAGAGAGAAAGAGTTGGAGAAGATGAAGAGAAGGCTTACCAATGGCTTCTCTTTGATTTTGGAGCAAGAATTTGAGTTTGCAAAGGAACTAGGGCTTAAGAATTCTAATTTCCAATCTTTTCCGCCATTATTCTCTTGAGCTTGAGAGAGTTAGGAAATGAGGAATGAATGAAGAGATGTGGAGAGGGGTTGGGTTGATATAACCAGAATTGGGCAAATGGGCTGAACCCAAACCCAAAGCCCTATAGAAAAAGTAGCAAAAATCAATTTACACCAAACATATCGAAGGTTATACTCAAAAAGGTTGCAAACGGCATTTTGAACTCAATGGAAGTGGTCTCGAGTCCCAATTCGACTGTTTGCAAAATAAGCTTTTCGGACCATAATCCCACTAACGATGAAATATTTAAATAAAATATTTAAATATACAATTGATAAATATGCGGGTTGTTACACAATCAGTTTAATTAAAGGGAGAGAAACAAAAGGTTTTCTCTCCAAATAAAACCAAATCTTCCCTCATTAATTGAGTAAGGCAAGAAAGGGAAATCGAAAGTTTCCTTCTTAAATTAAATTAAAAAAGTAACAGTTATACATAAATACATATAAGAGTATGTTTAGTATGCTCTAATTTATATAACATTAAATTTATGTAAATTTAAAATCTGATTAAAAATTAAATAAAATAAAAATTTACTTAAAATATTTAGATCGGATTTAAAATCTCATTTAGACTTTATAGGCCTAATAGATCCAAAATAAGAGTTTTTTTAGAATGCCTATTTTACCTGCTTTTGAGTGGCCCTGTTTCTTCAACGATATGATTATTCAATAGCCTATGTGGTCTAAATTAGCAATGGTACAACTAACCGATTAAAACCTACTCATTTAGTATGGTGTCTAGAAAGGTAGTGTTGAAGAATGAGGTTTGGGTAATCAAAAACTTTACCCTGCCTAGCTACTGGCCTAGCCCAAACGATGAAGTAGGCCCAAATGATGAAGAAGCCCAAAAGTTATCCCTTATATAAAGAGCCAAATTGATTTTGGACGTTGGGATAATTTTCAATTTTTTTCCAAAAATTTAAAATATAATTATTCAAAAGTTAAGTTTAAAATCTAAAAGTGAAATTTTATAAAAGTTATAAAATACATTCAAAAATTTTAAATTGTTTCGGAAAATGAAATAATAAATTATTAAATTTTAATTTTTTAAAATGAAAAATGAAATAGTTAGGAAATACCAATACAATTCTGAGGACTTTGTTTCATCATTAGCTACTCTTTTCTTTGGGTATTACCTACCATGTTTTTCGGCCAGAATCTTCGGATGAAGGAAGTGGATCTTGCACCTCGGAGGGAGACTAGTTTAAGTTTTTGTTAGTTAGTAGCTTAGCATTTTAGCTAGACTCATGAACTTTGTTTTATTTCATTTAACTGATCTGGTGCATGCACTAGAACACCTGTTCCATATTCTTTTATGCAAGTGGATGGTCTATTATAAATGCCGGCTAGCTTTGGTATTTTTTTAAATTAATATGATTAATTTAAGTGAAATATTCAATTAAAAGTTAATTGATCAAAACATATATATTGACATATGTTTATAACTATAATTATTGTAGTTATTTGTTCATCTTAAAATTTTATGACAAACTAAATTAAAATTTCTAATAAATTAAACTTTTTAATTAAATAAAATATACTAAATGAATTTAATTAATTAAAATGCAAACACACATCCATATGTACACACGTAAACAAGCTATAAATTATATAGTTAATTAACTATCTTAAATAGTTTAAGGTGAGAAATAGAAAATTTTAGAAATTTCATATAAAATAAATTAAAACTAAATAAGATTTAATTAATAAGATATATATATATCTTATACAAGCAAATTAAATTATAAAAGTTATAAATGAAATAACACTTATATAACTATATATGTACAAAATTGTAGAATTGAAGCGAAACCTAAATTAGATTTAAGGAGTAAATACATACGTGTAGTACATATAGTATGATTTCAAATGTGTAACGATCTGGAATTTCGGACACTTCGTATTTAAATATTTGAATTATTTAAATATTTGAATCTTGGATTAAATGTTATTAAAATAATTTAGTAAGCTTTTTAACCTCCTTTTAAATTATAAGTAACGATGGTAAACTTATTTTAGAAAAATGTTTACAAAAATAAACACTTGAAAAAATATCGATAATGTGACCGAAAATCGTGTTATCGATGAATAGAACAATCAGAAGTTGTTCAGATTTTTTACATATACTTATTAGCTTAGGAATTAAAGAAAATGAAATCAAAGTATTTTTCCATTTATGGAAATAAAATTTATAGATGATGTCATGCATGAGGTAAGGGAAGATGCTTAGGAAATGTGCATACATGGAAAGTCTTAAAAGTCAAGTAAATGATAAAGGAGAAGTGATGTTTATAATTAATGTCATAAGGTTTTGAGGGGTTTCTGGTCTTTGTCCATCACATTCCTGAACCTATATAATGAGGGGCATATCTTTAGGAAATAATCACAAATAATTCTCAAAGCTTGAGACGGAGTAGGACGGTTGAAAATGATGGAAGTGCTTAAGCACTAATCCACTAATTACTCTATAACTTTTTCAAAAGTCAACCAAATCTTCTTAAATCTCTTCTAAACATTAGATTTAGGCCTAAGACATTATGGAAAGAATGGTTAGAAAGTAATAACTGGGAGAAGGTGAGAAGAAGAAGGGGAGTTTGGATGCGCCGTGAGCGTGGAAGATGAGGAGGAAGGTGTTGGTTCGGAAATGCTAAAGGTTAGACCTTTATGCTTGTGTGATGGAAAGAGGTGGTTCTTTGGTTCTCATAGCTTTATGCTTGAGTTAGGCATGGATCAAAGTGTGTTATTTCACTATTATGTATATATATGTTGCATTTGAATTGTAAAGTTAAAATGACATTAACTAAATAAAGTTACAAACTTTGGACCCCTCTTGCTTTTGAAAGCAAACGATAACTTTATATTGTATAACATTACTTCTATTACCCTTTTAAACAAGCGGCATGACCTTGACTTGATATTTAAATGGCTATTTAACTTGTGTGTTAAATTTAAGTAAGTTTGAAAGTGTTTGAAACAAGAATGGTCGTTATAAGTGCAATTCGGAATCCCTTGTTGTCGGGAATTTTCATAAATAAATGGAAAGATATTACTAGGAATTTCTTTCCATTTTTTAAGTACCTTAATGGTTGTACCTACTATAAAAACTTCAAATCTTAAATCATTTGTTTATGTGGTTAAAACTTGTGCAAAGATTGTGCATTTCAATGTTCTTTTAACAAGAACTTTTAACAGCATTTATACATGCTAAAGTAAGTCGCTTATTGTTTTAAGTGCTTAAAATGTGACATTTTGGCTAGTTTTTCGCGATCTAAATGGTTTCTAAAAATATTTCTTTAAAAACTATTTTTATGGAAGTTCTTATAAAACGTATTTGAGTATAAAAAAAGAATAGAAGTTTAAATATAGTTTTATTGAGTGTTTAAGAATTTTGAATGTAAAGTGCTGCAAAATGTAAAATATTTTTTTAATCAAACTTCTAAATTAGTTATTTTAAGCAATATTTTACATAGATATATAAAACCTATTTACATATATTTCTAAAGTATTATATATATATATATATATAGACACACACATATAGATATATGTTTTGACAAAAGTGATTGACTTGGCTTAACACTAAAAGGCAATGAGTAAACCTTTTATTTTATGAGATTCAAGAATTAGGTGTCTAGGAATGACTTGGAGCAACCAGTGCCTAAACTTATCTAGCTTCACTCTTCAACACGAATTGTATAAGTTGAAATGTCGAAAATGTGTTAGTCTTGTTGTTTACTTACTTGTCTAAAAAGGTAACCAACTTGCTAAAAGCCGACAAAGTAGGCTAGTCTATTTCTGAGAGTTAAAGATTAATGTCAAGTAGGGATGGAGAAACATAGCTCTAACCTATGAGTTTTCTTCTTGAACGAGGAATAGTTAAGTCGAGAATGTTTGAAACGAGTTAAGTATACGAACATTGATTTGTATAAGCAATGGTTTTTGACTAGATAATCGATTAGTCGATTATCAATCTTAACCGAATATGAACTGAGATCTTTAAAACAAATATTTATAATGACAGTAACAAGTAGGAAAACGATTTGGGTTTATTGTGACAATGTGTTAATCGCATTCGTCTTTAACTTTTTCGACTATACTTAGGGATGCAAATAGATCTTTAAAAGAATTATTTAAATATAAGCATAAGTGAAATGGTTTTGGGTTTTTTGTGATGATGTGTTAATCGCATTTACCTTTAACCCTTTTTTTATTATACTTATGAATATAAATAGATATTTAAAAGAATGTTTTAAAGATAAACATAAGAAAAATGGTTTTAGGTTTATAGTGGAAGTGTTTAAGTAACATTAGTCTTATACCTTTTGAATGGATTTGTGAAAGTACTTGGATCCTTAAAAAGGATATTTTGAAGGAAATTATAAGTATATGAATATGTTTTGAAGTATAGGAAAAAATGGTTTATAAGTAAGAAATCTTGCTAATGATTCATGAATATACCTATACCATTTGAGATAAGTATATGAATTCCTTTCGAAGTGTAAAAAGAGTGAAGGTTTTAAGTAAGAAATCTTGTTAATGATTTGTGAATATACTTATACCATTTGAGATAAGTATATGAACACCTTTCGAAGTATAAAAATAGTAAATGTTTTTATGTAAAAAAATATTGTTAACGATTTGTGAATATACTTATACCATTTGAGATAAGTATATGCATACCTTTTGAAGTATAGAAAAAGGAAAGGTGTAATGACCCGCAAATCCGTACCCCTTAGAGTCGACACTATTCTCCATCAATCAACTCAAGATGTATGGAAATACGAACCATTTGGGCTAAAGAAGAAGAGGTAGAAGAAGAAAATAGAAAACAACATCAGAATCTAACCATCGCAGCGGAATAAAATATAATAGATAATAACTGATCTTTACACAAAAGAAAAGTATATCCGTTTTATAGATATAACATCAGAATACAACATCAGAGTTCAACAACATCAATAACATACAACTGGACAGTCATATAAACTTATCCTCAATACTGAATACACAGCGGAACAATAATCAAGTATGGAAGTACGTATCGCCATCCAGCTCGTCTTCTGAGCTCCACAGCATCCTTTCCTGTATTCTATAATACTCGGTCTGACCCGCGCATTACGGTTAAATAACACCCGAGTCAGTTTGGAATACTAGCGTGAGAAAACCACACTCAAATTGATTATTAAAGTTTCAAAATTCTTCTGAAAACAAAAGCATCTCGTAAGACCACGCCACAAGTAAACATGTCAGGTTTTTACCTTACAATTGGTAAAACACTTTTTATTAAATTATTTGATATTATAATAGTGTCTATAGAAAGTAAAATAGAATCTAGCTGAAATGCTTGCATCTCATGTCTCAGCAATAGTTAGGCACAATCAAAATCGTACGGACGCGTAGGGAGAATGGATTTCCAACTAATGACTAGGCACTGGGGTACCACCTGTCACGGTACCTGGTCTAGATCAGCATACCGAGGATCACCCCTGACCCCCTACAACACAAGACCAGGACTACCCCTTACTGGGTAATCCCGAATAAGATCACCCCATGGTTGGGATCAGCAACCGCACCACTAAGCCTAATAAAAAGAGACATCTAGACAGGGATGACCTCACCCTAATGGGCGCTACCCACCTAGCCTTCCTGCATAACCCCTGATTTTCAGTCATTCTCCATTGATGAGGCTTGAGGCTAAGCGTTACCTTTTTAGAATGTTTCACTTAGAATGCTCATCTTCCACCTGACGATGTTCTGAAAGCATTCATTCATACAAGTCCGTCCCGGGTTCGAACGGAACCGAAGGCACTACTCTTACTACATCCATTTTGGAATCATCCTCAGGATTAGCAACGACTAGCCCTTGCACTTCACTGCTCCATCTTCGAATCCAAACTCGTCTTCCTCATGAAAATGTACAAACCGGATCGAAGTGGTTTTTGAGAAATTAATCCCGATCCTGGTCTCTTCGAAACGATCAACGCATTGGCCAATATTGATAGTCGGTTATTTAATTATCAATTAACATTCACAAACATCCATCAAACATAAATAATTTCTCCTGAATTATTTATTAACCTCAAAATATCTTCGCAAGATATATTTCCATTTTCAACCCCTTTGAAAACAGTTTCAAACTACACTTCCTTATGGAATGAATTCCCAAATATTTATTTCCACTAAAACACCAAGCACAAAAACTTTAGCTTTTAAAATAATTTAAAGCACTTTATTATAAAATATCCTTTAAAACATTTAAATTAAAAATTATTTTAATACTTATTCAAATTATATACTTATAATTAAATTAAAACTACCTTATATAATATAAAACTGAATTTCTAACTTTTAAAACATAATACCAAGCCACCTTTAAAAAATTACTTCTATAATAGATTAAAAGAAAATACTTACTTTAGAATTTAAACATTTAGAACTGATAAGTTTTCTAAACATACTTTTTAAACAACTTAAAACTTTTTATTTATACTTAAAATTTGTTTGAAACGTACTTGGCTATTCAGGGAAATACGCTTCCCCTCCTCATCTTTTAAAAATAAATCACTATTTATTTTTAAACAAATTTACCCATTCCTTTAATGAATTCTCACCATGAATTTATCCTTCCAAATATCTACTGATATATTACTTCACTTTTATAAATCCAGTTTATAAATTCCAAAGTCCAACTTCTCTTTTAAAGTTCCAACTTCAACCACTTAAATCAATTTTCAAATTGATTTCCAATTTACTTCATTTTGAAATAAATTCCTTTACTTACTCTTTTTTTTTCAAATCCATTAGCTTCTGATTTTATTCCTTCGTTTTGATTTTAAATCTTTTAACTGAAACATACCAATTTCAGATTTTCCAAATTTCTTCTTTATTCTTTTAAATAAATTTTAAACCTTGAATTTTAAAGTAAATTCTTTCATTCCTTTGAATAACATCACTTAAGTTGTAAAATTCATTATTTTCCCTTTTTACTCAAATCCCCTTTCACATACTTGTAATTTATTTATTAGAATTTTAAAATCACCTTTTATTCTTTTCCAGTTCATTCTTCAATTTATTCAATTCTCTATAATTATTTAACTTAAAAATTCCCTCTTTTATTTTCTTTTCAAAAATCCAATTCTATATATTTTGATAACTTAGTGTACCGAAATATATATTCAAGCAAACCATAGCGTTCAATATTCCAATTATCAATATAATTCATCACAGAATATCAAATATTCATAACAGAAAATATTAAATAATCTAAATAAATTTTTGAGGAATCTAGTTGGATCCCTCCAACCTGTTTCCCTGCATCCACAGATGTTAGCACAATACGAATTCCACTTCGAGGTGGAATATTGCGGTATACGGGATTAATATAATACCATCCGCTATTATGTGGCGCATAGGGTCTCATCCGCTATATAATACGGGAAATCAATCACTCTAATATATACTATATATATTACTATATATAATATAGCACATCAAATCAATTCAATAATTCAACCAAATATTTAAATTCAACTATTTAAAGTTAAATCAAGCCCAGATGAGTGAGATTAACTCACCTTTGATTTTGTATGCAATCTATTGCCAATCCAGCTTGATTTCTCCACGATTTCAGACCTTTATTAAACATTATATGCTTCATTAATATTTGAATTAATTTAATAATCAATTTCCAAGTAAAGATTTTAATTGACCAATGATTTAATTAAACTATTAATTTTCCCTTTCGAAACTACTAAAATAAATTTAATTAGCTGATTTTAAATGATAGTTGAACCAACCTAGTTTACCATTTTTTTCTGACCAAGTTAAAAAAATTATAATAGGGTGTATATCTATAAATTTTTAAATGGAAAATAAAATAAAATAGATTGTTTTACCTTATTGCCTAGCCCATGACCACCATTGACTTGCTGTCGCAACCCTTTGCCTTGCTCGCTAGTGCCTTGAATCGTTGTCGACCATTCCTATACACAGCGCCACTACTCCTCCTTCTCGCATGCATGACAAGGGAATCACGATACAGCGTGCCTGACTTCCTTATGCAATGCTCGAAATCAAGGCCTAGCTACTTCCATCGATCGAACGCCGCTACACCCACACGCGCCACGCGCGCCTCGATCTGAAGCTACTGACATGACATTGATGCGAACTCTACCAAAACGAATCGCACCACACCACTCACCAACGACCTCCGACCACACCCACTACGCGAGCAATCGCCGTGACGCCTCCATCACATGCGCGAGCTCGAGCGTGAGAACTGCTTGCAAGAGATCGCGAGCACCCCTTTACTGATCGGCGAACTCGAATAGGACTAGCGATTTGGTCACGAATTCGATTTGGATTTTTTTATACTGAACGAATTTGAATTCGTTTGTGAAAAATGAATTCGATTTCTTTTAAACAAAAGGGCTTCGACCATATAATTTGAAATCCAGGAGAAAGAAATTGGGGTAAAGTAAGGTACACGGAAATCTTACGTTGATTTTAGCTTCTGAGGGAAGACAAAGAGTACGTGATGTTTTTAAAAGGAGGGAAATGTGTATGATTAGTCCTGAGAAAACATTATCATATTAAATACATATATATTATTTTTAAATTTAAATTTAAATTTAAACCGTTTAGGAAACGAAGCCAAAAATCTCGATCTCCTATCGAGACGTGCCGCTAGGCGTTTATAATGTTAAACCCCTATTCCGAACGCAGTGGAAAAGGTTTCGAGCCCTAATTCGATCGTATGGAGAAGATAGCTTTTTGGACCCAGTTATAATACTGAATTTCCGATATGGATTCAGCGCGTTTATATATCGTACGCTCACACAACAACTCCAAACATTACGAAAATTGAAATACAACAATAATATAATATTACGGATCCAATGAAACTAGTTTCGTTGAAATCCGAGACAACGCATCGGAAGGCTATTTTTAAATATCGATTTAAACGATAAAGTTTCAAAACTTAACAAAACACTTCCGAATCAAATTTTAACAATTTTATTATCTTTAGTGCTATCGATATAAATTTTACGAGCGCGTTTCTGTATATCGTACGCTCACACAACAACTCCAAACATTACGAAAATTGAAATCGGATAATAATACAATATTACAGATCCAATGAAACTGGTTTCGTTGAAATCCGAGACTACGCCTCGGAAGGCTATTTTTAAGTATCGATTTAAATATAAAATTTCAAAACTTAACAAAACACTTTCGAATCAAATTTTAACACTTCTACTATCTTCTGTACTATCAATATAAATTTTACAAGACCTTTTTAAAATATTTTTAACAAGCTTGAAACTCAAGATTCAACATTTTACCCAACTTCAAATTATTTAATTTAATAATTAAATTACCCAATAAATGGTGATATTTGGATTCAAGTTAAAAATTAACTTTTAAATATTTAAAACCAATTAAATATTCCTATTTTCAAACATCCAAAAATTTCGGGCCGTCACATTCCTCCCCCCTAAAAAAAATTTCATCCTCGAAATTACTAGTTAGGAAGAATGGTCGAATACCCGTTTACTATTTCCCCAAAACCAAGCAATTTTTAACAACATCCACCCAAACAATCTCTATTAAAGACACACTATCCATCTTACTAACTTTCCAAACTTTTCCATAGTTTCCAAACAACTTTACTTATTCAACCATTCAAATTATAATTCAAAACCAAGTTTAAAATTTTCAAAATTTCTTAAAAAATTTCTAACTCTCTAAATTTTAGAAAAATTTCGCCAGCGTCTCGTTTGCGTGGCTAGCTCAGTACAACTACAAAATGCCTCTACGGGCTCCCAAATTCCAAAATAAAACAAAAGGCCAAGTGGCTAGATAAAAAACCCAATCAAATTTCATACAGAAATTTAAACACCTGCCTTTTTGTCGAGCAATTCAAATTTATCTTCTGAAATCAAAACCAACTTTCCTTTCCCTTTATAATACAGGCATATCCTTCTTAGCAATAATATCCAATCATAGATTTTAAAATCTTTTTATACATTTCTTTACAAAAGTTTCATATCTACTTCTATTCAAATTAGTTTTTCCATTTCCATATGAATTCAATTTATCTTCAACACTGAATATTAAATTTTATCTTCCATTTATAACCGATTCATATCATTATTTTAAATTAGTTTCATCCATTAATTTATTTCAATTTCCAATTTGAAATCGTTTTGTTGCTAATGAAAAAAAAATTCAAAAATTTTCTAACTCCTAAAATTTTCGAAATTTTTTGGCAGAGTCTCCTTTGTACGGAGGAGCTTTTGCAGTTTGACAAAAGATATAAATATATATACATCGACCCACACGGTCGAAAAAACAAAAATAGTTCATATTTCCTATTTTTATTGCGTAGACGTACCTTTACTAAGCATTTTTAAGCAAGCGGCTTATTATTTTAGCAATTAGCGCGTCCAAATCCAGCTAAATGGCTTCCCGGTACCTGTACTTACTCAATTTAAATATGTAAGTATAAATATATGCAACTCACTAACAATTACTTACTTTCAATAGTTAGACACATGCATTACATAAGCAATATACACCAAACAATGCCCGAATGCAATTTATAAGATTCCGACACTAATTTCAATTGCTTAGAACCAATTCTTAAACTATTATTTTCATGCAAATTGGCGATATTCATCCAAGTAAATAACCACTTAAGCCGATGACCATTTTAAATTTATTCCAACTCAATTTATATAAATTTCATTCCATTTCTAATTTATTCACAGTCCATGCATTCTCAATTTTCACTACATTTTTAATTTTATCTATCTTCTTACATTCCATTTCATTATTCAAACATGTTCCATTCAAAACCATTCCATAAAGCTCACAAATAAGCATTTAACAATTTACTTAAGTTAACAACTTAAGTTCATCTCCATTTTCAATTAGATTCCATTCTATTAAATTCAATTAGTGTACTTATTCAATTTATTTTGAACTTTGTTTCACATTTTAATTTCACCATATTTCAATCCAACTTAATTCACTTAACACTTCCAAGTTGAATTTTATTTATAACTCAAGTTTAACTTCACAAAATCCATTTTTAACTCATAATTAAAAAAAAATTCCAACCAATCAAAATTCCATTAACACACTCATTATTTCCAATTGGTTCATTTCCCACTTTTAATTCAATATTTGATTTTTACCTTCAAAAATCACTTCACTTAATTTTCCCGAGTTCAATCTATTTTATGATTCAAGTTTTGGATTTTTATTCATTTCCCAAAATACAAATCAATTTCATTTTGGCTTATTTTATTTTATTTTATTTTTTATTTTCCCATGCAATCTCATTTAGCTAAACTCTGGTTAAATCTAACCTCATACTATTCCTTTTGATTTCACACTCCATTTATATTTCATTAAGTAAGAACTTAATTTCATTTAATGTATCCACCACGTGATACAATTCCATTTCAATTATATCTCAACTTTAATTCAAATCCAATCACAATAGTATTAAACTTAGCTTCGGTTCATTAAATTCGACTTACTCTTCTAACTTATTTCGTTTCCATACTTATTTTAAATTAGTTACATTTACTAATTTATTTTAAATCTCAAATAAAGTTTATTTCCAAACCCTTACTTAACACAATATAAATTAATTATGCTTCCAATATTCATTTGCTTACCTATTCAAATTAATTAGTTTACTTACTAATTTTATTTAAGCATTTTCACTTCTTTTATAGCTATCGGAGTTTATTTATTCCAATTCAATGCTTACTTTGTTTACAATTATTTATTTAAGAATTTCATTCCATTAAATATTATCTATAACTCACTGAATTTTATTTCAATTCAATTTTATTTTCACTTGATTTAAATCCAACCCAATATCATTAAACTCAGTTTAAGTTGACTTCAATTCAACTCTCCTCCATCTATTTAGCTTAAGTTAATTCTAATTCAATTAAAATTTATTTCTTTCAAATCGCCGTCAATTAAATTTTCCCACACTTAAATTCCTCCAAATTAAATTTATTTAACCTTTTCACTTTAAATTTTAATTCCAACATTCAAAGCTCATATTTTCCTTCCTTATTTGAAAATTATCTCAACTTTACAAGTTTATAACCTACCTCATTAGGATTTTCAATTTAAATAAAGATTCAGGTTTCAAACAACCGGCTTTTGGTTCGAGTCATTTCACAGCCACCATTATCCCAAAATCACATTTCTCAAATTTTTAAACCAATCTTGGTTTTTTTTCCTAACAAATTTCCTTTGAAATTTCAAAAACAAACTAGTTCTTCTGAACAAATCAATTTAGCAGCAATCTGTCACTTAGAAACAAGAAAATGGACATCGATGATGCTGCAGTCATCACCGAAGTTATTTTCCAGCGACTGAATTGAGTTCAATGCTATATCCCTTCCCAAAATTTATTTGAAACAATTTATTTTCAGAAATACTTCTAAAACAATAATGCCATTATTTGTCTTCAAAACTCTTAAACACTTCCAAAATCTCCAGGGTTTTAAATTTACAGATTTTATTTAAATCAAATTTTAGTTATAATTCATTTGTATAATTTATGCTCATACAAATTCCCTTTTTTGATTACTCAAGTCATTCCAATTTTTATAATCTTATTTATTTGAAATATTATCATCCAAACATCCAAGTTATATAACAATTTAAGCAAATATTTCTTCTATATCTAAATATATTTTGGGTAAAATTGTTTCATTCACCCATCTTAAAACAATTCTGTGTCAATTTATCGTGTCCGGTGTTTATAAACTCTTCTCGAATAGCGGCCAACTTACTCGATCAGAATTCATATTCCACTCAACCAATAAGTCAACATAATATTAAAACAATTTATATTCACTAACAAATACACGATCATATCTATTAATACACTCAAACTCATTTCTAGAGTACTACAGACTCTATTTTCAATGAGTAATCCCCACCAGAGCCAAGGTTATCACCAACCTAAGCTCTAATACCACTGTAATGAACCGCGAATCCGTACCCCTTAGAGTCGACATTATTCTCCATCAATCAACTCAAGATGTACGGAAATACGAACCATTTGGGTTAAAGAAGAAGAGGTAGAAGAAGAAAATAGAAAACGACATCAGAATCTAACCATCGCAGCGGAATAAAATATAATAGATAATAATTGGTCTTTACACAAAAGAAAAGTATATCTGTTTTATACATATAACATCAGAATACAACATCAGAGTTCAACAACATCAATAACATACAACTGGACAGTCATATAAACTTATTCTTAATACTGAATACACAGTGGAACAATAATCAAGTACAGAAGTACGTATCGCCATCCAGCTCATCTCCTGAGCTCCACAACATCCTTTCCTGTATTCTATAATACTCGGTTTGACCCGAGCATTACAGTTAAATAACACCCGAGTCAGTCTGGAATACCAACGTGAAAAGCCACACTCAAATTGATTATTAAAGTTTCAAAATTCTTTTGAAAACAAAAGCATCTCGTAAGACCACGCCACAAATAAACATGTCGAGTTTTTACCTTACGATAGCTAAAACACTTTTTATTAAAGTTCTCTGATATTATAATAGTGTCTATAGAAAGTAAAATAGAATCTAGCTGAAATGCTTGCATCTCACGTCTCAACAATAGTTGGACACAATCAAACCGTACGGGCGCATAGGGAGAATGGATGTCCAACTAATGACAAGGCATTGGGATAGCACCTGTCACGGTACCTGGTCTAGATCAGCATACCGAGGACACTCCCAACCCCTTCAACACAAGACCGGGACTACCCCTTACTGGATAATCCCAAGTAAGATCACCCCACGGTTGGGATCAGCAACCGCACCACTAAGCGAATAAAAACGGACATCTAGACAGGGATGACCTCACCCTAATGGGCGCTACCCACCTAGCCTTGTTGCATAACCCCTGATTTTTAGTCATTCTTGGTTGATGAGGCTTGAGGCTAAGCGTAACCTTTTTAGAATGTTTCACTTAGAATACTCATCGTCCACCTGACGATGTTCTGAAAGCATTCATCCATACAAGTCCGTCTCGGGTTCGAGCGGAACCGAAGGCACTACTCCTACTACATCCATTTTGGAATCATCCTCAGGATTAGCAGCGACTAGCCCTTGCACTTCACTGCTCCATCTTCAAATCCAAACTCATCTTCCTCACGAAAACGTACAAACCAGATCGAAGTGGTTTTCGAGAAATTAATCCCGATCCCGGTCTCTTCGAAACGATCAGCGCATTGGCCAATATTGATAGTCGGTTATTTAACAATCAATTAACATTCACAAACATCCATCAAACATAAATAATTTCTCCTGAATTATTTGTTAACCTCAAAATAACTTCCCAAGATATATTTCCATTTGCAACCCCTTTGAAAACAGTTTCAAACTACACTTCCTTATGGAATGAATTCCCAAATATTTATTTCCACTGAAAACACCAAGCATAAAAACTTTAGCTTTTAAAATAATTTAAAACATTTTATTATAAAATATCCTTTAAAACATTTAAATTAAACATTATTTTAATACTTATTCAAATTATATACTTTAAGAATAATTAAAATAAACTACCTTGTATAATATAAAACTGAATTTCTAACTTTTAAAACATAATACCAAGCCACCTTTAAATAATTACTGCTATAATAGATTAAAAGAAAATAATTACTTTAGAATTTAAACATTTAGAAATGATAAGTTTTCTAAACATACTTTTTAAACAACTTAAAACTTTTTACTTATACTTAAAATTTGTTTGAAACGTACTTGGCTATTCAGGGAAATACGCTTCCCTTCCACATCTTTTAAAAATAAATCACTATTTATTTTTAAACAAATTTACCCATTCCTTTAATAAATTCTCACCGTGAATTCATCCTTCCAAATATCTACTGATATATTACTACACTTTTATAAATCCAGTTTATAAATTCCAAAGTCCCACTTCTCTTTTAAAGTTCCAACTTAAACCACTTAAAACAATTTTCAAATTGATTTCCACTTTACTCCATTTTGAAATAAATTCCTTTACTTACTCTTTTTTTTTAAATCCATTAACTTCTAATTTTATTCCTTCGTTTTGATTTTAAATCTTTTAACTGAAACATACCAATTTCAGATTTTTCAAATTTCTTCTTTATTCTTTTAAATAAATTTTAAACCTTGAATTTTAAAGTAAATTCTTTCATTCCTTTGAATAACATCACTTAAGTTGTAAAATTCATTATTTTCCCTTTTTATTCAAATCCCCTTTCCCATACTTGTAATTTATTTATTAGAATTTTAAAATCACCTTTTATTTTTTTTCCAGTTCATTCTTCAATTTATTCAATTCTCTATAATTATTTAACTTAAAAATTCCCTCTATTATTTTCTTTTCAAAAATCCAATTCTATATATTTTGATAACTTAGTGTACCGAAATATATATTCAGGCAAACTATAGCATTAATATTCCAATTATCAATATAATTCATCACAGAATATCAAATATTCATAACAGAAAATATTAAATAATCTAAATAAATTTTTGAGGAATCTAGTTGGATCCCTCTAACCTGTTTCCCTGCATCCACAGATGTTAGCACAATACCAATTCCACTTCGAGGTGGAATATCGCGGTATATGGGATTAATATAATATCATCCGCTATTATGTGGCGCATAGGGTCTCATCCGCTATATAATGCGGGAAATCAATCACCCTAATATATACTATATATATTACTATATATAATATAGCACATCAAATCAATTCAATCATTCAACCAAATATTTAAATTTAACTATTTAAAGTTAAATCAAGCCCAGATGAGTGAGATTAACTCACCTTTGATTTTGTATGCAATCTATTTCCAATCCTGCTTGATTTCTCTACGATTTCAGACCTTTATTAAACATTATATGCTTCAATAATATTTGAATTAATTTAATAATCAATTTCTAAGTAAAGATTTTAATTGACCAATGATTTAATTAAACTATTAATTTTCCCTTCCGAAACTACTAAAATAAATTTAATTACCTGATTTTAAATGATAGTTGAACCAACCTAGTTTACCATTTTTTTCTGACCAAGTTATAAATTTTATAATAGGGTGTATATCCATAAATTTTTTAAATTGAAAATAAAATAAAATAGATTGTTTTACCTTATTGCCTAGCCCATGACCACCACAGACTTGCTGCTGCAACCCTCTGACTTGCTCGCTGGCGCCTTGAATCGTTGTCTAACATTCCTATACACAGCGCCACTACTCCTCCTTCTCACGTGCGTAGACAAGGGAATCGCGATGCAACGTGCCTGACTTCCTTATGCAATGCTCGAAATCAAGCCCTAGCTGCTTCCATCGATCAAACGACGCTACACCCACACGCGCCACGCGCGCCTCGATATGAAGCTACTTACATGAAATTGAAGCAACCTCGACCAAAACGAATCACGCCGCACCACTCACCAACGACCTCCGACCACACCCACTACGCGAGCAATCGTCGTGACGCCTCCATCACACGCGCGAGCTCGAGCATGAGAACTCCTTGCAAGAGATCGCGAGCATTGATCGACGAACTCGAATAAGACTAGCGATTTGGTCACGAATTCGATTTGGGTTTTTTTTATACTGAACGAATTCGAATTCGTTTGTGAAAAATGATTTCGATTTCTTTTAAACAAAAGGGCTTCGGCCGTATAATTTGAAATCCAGAAGAAAGAAATTAGGGTAAAATAAGGTACACGGAAATCTTACGTTGATTTTAGCTTCCGAGGGAAGACAAAGAGTACGTGATGTTTTTGAAAGGAGGGAAACGTGTATGATTAGTCCTGAGAAAACATTATCATATTAAATACATATATATTATTTTTAAATTTAAATTTAAATTTAAATCGTTTAGGAAACGAAGCCAAAAATCTCGATCTCCTATCGAGACGTGCCGCTAGGCGTTTATAATGTTAAACCCCTATTCCGAACACAGTGGAAAAGGTTTCGAGCCCTAATTCGATCGTATGGAGAAGATAGCTTTTTGGACCCAGTTATAATACTGAATTTTCGATATGGATTCAGCGCGTTTATATATCGTACGTTCACACAACAACTCCAAACATTACGAAAATTGAAATCCAACAATAATACAATATTACGGATCCAATGAAACTTGTTTCGTTGAAATCCGAGACTACGCATCGGAAGGCTATTTTTAAATATCGATTTAAATGATAAATTTTCAAAACTTAACAAAACACTTCCGAATCAAATTTTAACACTTTTACTATCTTTAGTGCTATCAATATAAATTTTACGAGCCCTTTTTAAAATATTTTTAACAAGCTTGAAACTCAAGATTCAACATTTTACCCAACTTCAAATTATTTAATTTAATAATTAAACTACCCAATAAATGGTGATATTTGGATTCAAGTTAAAAATTAACTTTTAAATATTTACAGTCAACTAAATATTCTGATTTTCGAACATTCGAAAATTCCGGGTCCTCACAAAAGGTTTATAAGCAAGAAATAATGTTAATGATTTGTGAATAGACATATACCATTTGAGATAAGTATATGAATGCTATTTGAAGTTTTGAAAGGGTGCAAATGAATAGTATATATATTTATATACGATATTTTATTATATAAAATAAGTTTTACTAATAAAGGTGGTTTTAATTCCTAACACAAAAGGGATTAGAAGTCGCTTATGTGACTTTATCGTGCTTTGTATGACTTGATCATGCTTTATATGTATACTTGTTTTAGAAAACATTTATTCGTATACCTAGCACTAAAAACCGATAAAGTAGGCTTATCTATCCATGAGATTTAAGACTGATGTTCGTATAGGGATATGAGTAATAATGCTCTAATCTACCGGCTTCACTCTTTATTGAGAGATAGTGTTAGATGAAAATATCGAAAACGCGATGTAACGACCTAGAATTTTATCACTTTGATTTTTAGAATATTTAATTAGTTTTAAATATTCGATTTGGAGTTTTTATTATAAAATCCATTTCAAATAATTTTTTGATTTTTAATGATGTATTTTTAATTAAATTTATAAAAATTTCCCATAATTTTTAATTCGAAAAATATTTAAATTTACATATTTTTAGTCGAATGTTGGTATTTTTGAATTTTATAGAGCTTGATAACCAGTCTATTTATTTTTTGTTTTAGATCACGTTAAAATTCTTTCCGTAATCATGTTTTATCTATTTTCGAACGCTCTTGTTCGCGGACGCGATATTGTGTGGCGGCATACCGTAAAATAAATAAAATAAAAAATAAATCACATGCATAAGTGCACAGAGTAGACAACTTCTTGTTTTCCTTTTTCCCCAGCAGCCCTCATTGTTCCTTGTCCTCCCTTTGACCCTTGTTTCTTTGTCTCCTTAATGGTGAAGTGGTTATGCGCATGTGTGTGTGTGTGTGTATGTGTGTGTGTGTGTGTGCGCACGCGCGCACGCACACATGAGTCTCTTTTTCTTCTTTCAGGCATTGCTCTCTTCTTCCTTTATTCCGTTAATTTTCCCGAGAATGAAAACTCCACTCTCTTCTCATTCAAAAATCAAGAGTTCACAAACCATCCACTTTTAGCCGCGGCTTTCAATTAAGAAGTTGATCGTCATCCTCTCTAGTTTTTTCTTAAAATTGATCACACTCGATTTCATTGCTTCAAGAGAGAAATCATCAAATTTTTGTAAAAGGGGAGTTTGTTCATAAGTTCAAAATTTTAATTTCCCTTGATACAAGAAGAATTAATCCATGGCATATGCGCCATTGGAATCGTACAGAGATGTGGGATTTTTGGTGTGAGTTTGGCAGTGCCTAGTGATGGTCCTCGACGACGGTCAGTGCTTAGGGTTGTGTTTAATTAGAGTTTTGTTCATCGTTGGGCGAAATGGAGTGTAGAGTTAGGTTTGTGGAGGAGAGGGGGGCTTTGCGGTCGAGTTTGGCAAAGTTCGACGATAAAATATGTTGCATGTTTTCATTGACCTGGGCATGGTTTTTTGGTCGAATTATGATAAAGGGGGACAGAGGCATGGCCAAGGGGAGCATCATGACGGATGTGAGGAGATAGACTTGTGGGTGGTTTTGAATCATCGTTCAGTGGAGGAATTTGAATGAGCATGTGCACTTGCGCGCATTGTTTGAATGGGTTGGGCAAAATGTTTATTTTGGGAAGATGATGTACTGCTTATGGCGGGTTGCTTTTGGATGGCCCTTGGGATACAACTGTTTGGGTGAGGAAATGTTATTTAATTTATTAAACTTTATAAGTAAAGTTGATAACTTTAAAATGTTATATCTCATCCATATTTAATCCGATTGACTCGCGAATTTTAGCATTATACTTGTACTGATGGGTACTACGCTTTGATATAATCTTTTGGTAGTTTAGTACAGTATAATTTAATGATAAATCAATACTTGTTAGGAACTGAGTTGATGATGTTTTGATGACAACAACCTTATATAGTTATTATACTTTACTTTATAAAATATATACTAACATTTTCATATATATATATATATATGTGTGTGTGTGTGTATGTATACATATATGTATATAGGAAGTATATGCAGGTATTATCGAAGACTGATCAGTATAAAGACTCAAGCATCAAGATGAAGATTAGAGATTCAAGATTCAAGACTCTAGAGAATCAAGATTTCAAGATCTCAAGATAAGTGTCTAGTATTTTGTTAAAACTTCATAATAGCACTCTTATCTTTCTTCCAATTTTCTTTTGGGATGGAACCCAATTTCTATCGAAACCAGTGGCTTACAAACCCACAACAAGTAGCTTACAAACCTATGACAAGTGGCTTACAAACCCACGAAAATCAAAATCATTTAAACTACTTTGTACAAGTTCTCGAGTCCTATGTAGGAGCTCTGTAGGAAGGTTCTTGCAATTTTAGTTTGAATAGATTTTTCAAAATGTTTTAGCTTTCAAAATCATGTTTTCAAAAATGTTTTCAAACTTTGTTTTAGCCTTGAAATATTCCTCTATTCTGATTTTAAAAAACTTCTATTTTTAAAACATCAAAACTTATTCTGATTTTAAATATTACTTATACAATTGACGGTCTATATCAATTATATATATATATATATATATATATTTAAAATAATGTTTTATATTCATTCTCTATCTCAAAATATTGTTTAAACACTTTATTTTGCTTCAGAGAAGTTTCAACTTGTTTTAAATTCAAATGCTTTTACAAAACAACATCTCTACAATTTTGAACTGAGGGATGTCGACATATGGGGATACCCCATGTCGACATGGTGACAGTTGGATTCAAAATTCGAAATTCAAAAGAAGTGTCCATTCGTTCAAAAACCTTTCGCCAATGGTTATGACTGTTGTGCATCTATATAAAGGCTTTCAAAACGAATTTTTTAACAACTACTTTCTTATTTTTCTTCACTCTTTCTTCTCCACCATTCCATATCCATAAAACTTCATATTTTCAAGATCGTGCCATCATTCTGCCAAATTCTCAATAGGAAATCATTTATATACTCTCTCTATTTGATTCTCCATCATTCTACTAAAGATCAAAGTGCTATTCATAGTTATAGGGTTAATTTGTATTCAAAAAGTCCATAGAGTCTATCCATTCAAAAGGATTGTTATTAAGAAGTGTTAGGGTGATCTTGTGTCCCGTAAATCAAGAGAGTTTACCCCAGACTCGGAGATAGGAGGGTTCCTCAAGGCCTTAGAAATTGAGGGTTTAAATTTGGATATTGGCTTATAAAAACCTGTACAAGGATATTGCCTTGGTGCAGGACTGGATGTAGGAGGATTTCGAACCAGTATAAAATCCTGTGTGTTCTTTCCTTTTACTTGCTTTACTTTACTATTTGCATTTGTTATATGTTCTGTGATCATTCTGTGTTAGAATTCTGTTTAGATTTGTGTTGAAAGTTTTAATTTAGTTGTATAGTTCATATATTCTTTAAAAACACTATTCACCCCCCTCTAGTGTTATTTCTGCTTTAAGATCCTTAATCCGCATCCCTAACAATTGGTATCAGAGCATTGGTTTTCATTGTTTTCATAATCTGAAACTTGAAAAATATAAAAATGGCATTTTTGGAATATTGTGTTAAAACTGTTTTGAATCTATGCATTTCATCAACGTATCATAAGTCTGCATATAGTTATTTTGAAAAATCAAGTTATCTACCGAATTGGTGTGTTATGCAGGAACAGACATGTTATATGGCTTTTGACGAATCAACACCCAATGGACAAACTGTGCAAATTGAGAAAGATAAATGGATACTTGATAGTGGCTGTTCAAGGCACATGACTGGAAATCCCGAGATACTCAAGGACATTACTTATCAAGATGGTGGATTAGTCAATTTTGGTGACAACTCTAAAGGATATGTGGTTGGCGTCGGCAATGTCGGTAACTCTATAACTTTACTTATTTCTGATGTTTTATTAGTTAGGAACTTAAAACATAATCTGCTTAGTATAAGTCAACTTTGCGATAAAGGTTTTAAAATTAAATTTGGAAAAGATAAATGTCACATTGAAGATGATAAGTCTAATATAATTTTTGAAGGTATTAGGAAGAAAAATATTTATGTCCTTAGTATGAAAATTTCAAATGATAACCTATGTCTTTTGGCTAATACAAGTGACCCTTGGATTTGGCATAAAAGATTTGGCCATTTGAATTTCAAATTATTATCTAGGCTATCAAAACTTGACTTATTTAGAGGTCTACCCAAGTTAAACTTTAAAGTAGATAGTATTTGTGATGCTTGTCAATTAGGAAAACTTAAGAAAAGTTCATTTAAATTAAAAGATGCTATTTCTACCTCTAGTCCTCTAGAATTACTTCATTTAGATTTATTTGGTCCATCTCAAGTTCGATCAATTAACCATAGTAAATATGTTTTTGTTATAGTAGAAGATTATTCAAGATATACTTGGACAATCTTTTTAAAACATAAAAGTGATGCTTTTGAATTATTTAAAAACTTTTCTAAAAGAATTCAAAAACAGCATTCTTTCAAAATTAAAACTATTCGAAGTGATCACGGTGGTGAATTTGAAAATGAAAATTTTGAGAATTTCTGTACTCAAAAGGGAATTACTCACAACTTTTCATTTCCAAGAACTCCACAACAAAACGGAGTAGTAAAACGTAAGAATAGAACGATTCAAGAGTGTGCTCATACAATGCTTTCTGATAGTAATTTACCTAAATATTTTTGGGCTGAAGCAGTTGCTACAGCTTGTTATATATTAAATAGAATTTTAGTTAGACCATTAACAAATAAAACTCCATATGAATTACTTTACAATAAGAAACCTATAGTTGCTTATTTCAAAGTCTTTGGGAGTAAATGTTTTATACTTAATACAAAAGATAATTTAGATAAATTTGAACCAAAAGCTGATAAAGGATTCTTTATTGGTTATTCTAATAGAAGCAAAGCATTTAGAGTTTTTAATTTAAAAACTAATACTATTGAAGAAACTATGCATGTATCTTTTGATGAAAATCTTAAAGATATTGTACAAATAGATGATGAAGAAGATTTTATAAATTTAAATCAATCTAATGAAACTATTAGTGAAATAAATCAACCTAATAAGAGATTTAAAATATCAAAAGATCATCCTATAGAAAATGTTTTAGGAAATATTGAATCTGTAGTAAGAACTAGAAATCAATTAAGTAGTATGAGTAATGTAGCCTTTATATCAACAATTGAACCTAAAAATCCAAAGAAAGCACCGTCTGATGATTCATGGATTCTCGCTATGCAAGAGGAATTGAATCAATTTGCCATAAATGATGTATGGGAACATGTTCCCAAACCTGAGGATAAAAGCATAATTGGAACTAAATGGGTTTATAAAAATAAAACGAATGAACTCGGTGAGGTCGTAAGAAATAAAGCTCGTTTAGTCGCGCAAGGTTATTGTCAAGAAGAAGGAATTGACTGTGATGAAACCTTTGCCCCCGTAGCAAGATTAGAAGCTATAAGAATTCTACTTGCTTTCGCTAATTATAATAATTTCAAATTATATCAAATGGATGTTAAAAGTGCTTTTCTAAATGGTTTTGTAAAAGAAGATGTTTATGTTGAACAACCTCCACTTTTTGAAGATAATAAATTTCCAAACCATGTATACAAGTTAAAGAAAGCTCTATATGGTCTAAAACAAGCTCCTAGAGCCTGGTATGAAAGACAAAGATCTTATTTACTTCAATCTGGTTTTGAAATTGGTAAAGTAGATACAACACTCTTTATTAAAAGAAATAATCAAGATATTCAACTGATTCAAATATATGTAGATGATATAATCTTTGGATCAACTAATAACATAATGAATAAAGAATTTTCAGATATAATGACTAAAGAATTTGAAATGAGTCACATGGGAGAATTAAGTTTCTTCTTAGGGCTTCAAATTAAACAACTAGAAAATGGAATCTTCATAAGTCAAGAAAAATATGCTAAAGACTTAATCAATAAATTTGGTTTAAGCACCTCTAGTGGGAAACCAACTCCAATGTCAACAAATGTAGGTTTAAGTAAAGAAGATAAATCAAAAGATATTGATCAAACTTTATATAGGGGTATGATTGGTTCGCTACTTTATATAACGGCGAGTCGTCCTGATATTATGCATAGTGTTTGTCTCTGTGCAAGATACCAATCACAACCTAAAGAAACTCACTAAAAGCTGTTAAAAGAATTTTAAGATATGTAAAATACACTTTAGATTATGGTTTATTTTATCCTAAAAATAATACTTTTGATTTAATATCATATAGTGATGCTGATTATGCTGGTTGTAAATCAGACCGAAAAAGTACAAGTGGAACTTGTCACTTTCTAGGACATTCACTGGTTTCCTGGTTCAGCAAGAAACAAAATACTGTTTCCTTGTCAACAACTGAAGCAGAGTATATATCTGCTGCTCTGGCCTGTTCACAAGTCATATATATGCAACAAACTTTAAAAGATTTTGGAATTAACATAAGTATATCACCAATATATTGTGATAATACTAGCGCAATAAATCTATCTAAACATCCAACTCATCATGCTAGAACTAAACATATTGATATAAGACATCATTTTCTTAGAGATAATATAACTAAAGAAATAATAACTCTAGATTATATAAATACTGAAAAACAAATTGCTGGTATATTAACTAAACCGTTAACCGAACAGAATTTTACTAAATTTAGAAGAGAATTAGGTATTTGTTCAAAATCTGAAATATAAAATAATATAATATAATAATCAATAAAAATTCAAAATAAAAATTACACTTTTTCTGAAAGACATGTCGACATGCCCCATGCCCTGATGTCGACATACCCAACAAAAATTTGAAAATAGAATTTCCCTCCAAAGTTAGTTATTTGGTTATTTATCTATTTATTTCGTTTTCTCTCCTCTTTCTTCACTATATTCTCTGTAAATAACTTCTGAAACAATAAAATAATGGACTCCTCTTCTACTAATGAACCCACTTCACCCACATCTCCTCATTCTGGTCCATTTCAACGATCTACGCACGCTCGAGTGATCAAATTGCAAGAGAAGATGAAAGATATCCTTCAATTGTTGACTGAAATTCAAGTAAGTCAACTTAGGATGGCTAGAGAACAACAAAGGAAAGGGAATATTATTAGGAATATACAAAAATTCCTTATGGATAACCGTACGAATCCTATTAATATTGAAGACTCTTCACAAGCCATGGAATCAGAGGAAGAAGAACCTATGGAAGAGCCACAAGAAGACCAAGAGGAAGATCAACATTTTCCTCAACACGAAGTCCCTATAAATGAGGACGAGAGCGTTATTTGCGTTGGTGAGATCCTTGTTGATACTAATGGAAACATAATTGAACAACGTGGAAACTTTTGTATCCACTACCCCAATTGTTCGATTCATAAGTCTCCTATAGTTAAGGATCGCCATTAAAGCGTACTTTCTTCTTTGTTTTACATTGTTCTGTTTGTTCGTGTTTATGTATGTTCTTATATAAGTCGTAATAACAAAAATGTGTTCACTTATACTCATTGTTTCATGCTTGTTCTATACATATTATTTGTTCATACTAATCATTCTTGAATTCTTAAGTAGTTAATAGTTTTTGTTAATGACAAAGGGGGAGAAAGTTATAAAAATATGTGCTTGGTGTAAGGGGAAGTCATGGAATAAAGGGGAGTTGTAGTTTTAAGAATAAGTCACAGAGTAAGGGGGAGTTATGGAGAGTTATGGTATGGTAAGAATATTTTATAAATAAAGGTTGTCATCATCAAAAAGGGGGAGATTGTTAGGAACTGAGTTGATGATGTTTTGATGACAACAACCTTATATAGTTATTATACTTTACTTTATAAAATATATACTAACATTTTCATATAGATATATATATATATGTATGTATATATATATGTATATAGGAAGTATATGCAGGTATTACCGAAGACTGATCAGTATAAAGACTCAAGCATCAAGATGAAGATTAGAGATTCAAGATTCAAGACTCTAGAGAATCAAGATCTCAAGATAAGTGTCTAGTATTTTGTTAAAACTTCATAATAGCACTCTCATCTTTCTTCCAATTTTCTTTTGGGATGGAACCCAATTTCTATCGAAACCAGTGGCTTACAAACCCACGACAAGTAGCTTACAAACCTACGAAAAGTGGCTTACAAACCCACGAAAATCAAAATCATTTAAACTACTTTGTACAAGTTCTCGAGCCCTATGGAGGAGCTCTGTAGGAAGGTTCTTGCAATTTCAGTTTGAATAGATTTTTCAAATTGTTTTTAAATCTATTTTTCAAAATGTTTTAGCTTTCAAAATCATGTTTTCAAAAATGTTTTCAAACTGTGTTTTAGCCTTGTAATATTCCTCTATTCTGATTTTAAAAAACTTTTATTTTTAAAACATCAAAACTTATTCTGATTTTAAATATTACTTATATAATTGACGGTCTATATCAATTATATATATATATTTAAAATAATGTTTTATATTCATTCTCTATCTCAAAATATTGTTTAAACACTTTATTTTGCTTCAGAGAAGTTTCAACTTGTTTTGAGTTCAAATGCTTTTACAAAACAACATCTCTACAATTTTGAACTGAGGGATGTCGACATATGGGGATACCCCATGTCGACATGGTGACAGTTGGATTCAAAATTCAAATTTCAAAAGAAGTGTCCATTCGTTCAAAAACCTTTCGCCAATGGTTATGACTGTTGCGCATCTATATAAAGGCTTTCAAAACGAATTTTTTAACAAATACTTTCTTATTTTTCTTCACTCTTTCTTCTCCACCATTCCATATCCATAAAACTTCATATTTTCAAGATCGTGCCATCATTCTGCCAAATTATCAATAGGAAATCATTTAGATACTCTCTCTATTTGATTCTCCATCATTCTACTAAAGATCAAAGTGCTATTCAGAGTTATAGGGTTAATTTGTATTCAAAAAGTCCATAGAGTCTATCCATTCAAAAGGATTGTTATTAAGAAGTGTTAGGGTGATCTTGTGTCCCGTAAATCAGGAGAGTTTACCCCAGACTCGGAGATAGGAGGGTTCCTCAAGGCCATAGAAATTGAGGGTTGTAATTTCGATATTGGCTTATAAAAATCTGTACAAGGATATTGCCTTGGTGCAGGACTGGATGTAGGAGGATTCCGAACCAGTATAAAATCCGGTGTGTTCTTTCCTTTTACTTGCTTTACTTTACTATTTGCATTTGTTATATGTTCTGTGATCATTCTGTGTTAGAATTCTGTTTATATTTGTGTTGAAAGTTTTAATTTAGTCATATAGTTCATATATTCTTTAAAAACACTATTCACCCCCCTCTAGTGTTATTTCTGCCGTAAGATCCTTAATCCGCATCCCCAACAATACTGCCTGATTATAATTACGTTAATTTGGGAATTATGTAGTTTAATTAATAATACCTTATGGGAGTTATTAATTTGGCCAAATAATCATTGTACTATTAAAGCAAATTGAATAGGATAATTTGGACATTTGTTTAGCGGAATAAAACACTATCCCGGTAGTAAAATAAATTTGACATTAAAATAGCAGAATAAATTCCCGTTCTGCTATTTTATGGACTTGGACATCTGATTATATATCGTTAATTGATATGCCGCTTGGAATATGTGATATGTTAACCAATGACGGTTAAGTGTTGAATTTATTTATATAGTCGTTGATGATGTAAATATCATTTATTAACTTGGAAAGTTAAAATGAATGATATGGTAGCTTGTTTATGTACCATTATAATCGTTACGCTTCTTTCAAATTTGAAAAAGTTAGTTCTTGATTTGCAAGTCATTTTGAGAATAACTATTATCTATTATAAGGTTTTGAAGATAATTATAATTTAGTAATAAGATTTAAAAAGTAATTAACTATTTATTAATAATGTTTTAAAGATAATTAATAATTTTTTTAATAATGATTTAAAGCTAATTATTTTACATAATTCTTAAAAGTTATTTCTTAAAGTTATTTAAGAATATTTTATTATTATTTTAAAGTTATTTAATTATTATTTTAAAATGTTTTTAATTATATTTCAATTATTTATTTAAATTAATTTAAGCATACTTTAATTTTTTAATTAAAGTTATTCAATTATGTCGATTTAAGTTATTTAATTATATTTATAGGTTAATTAATTATCATATTAATATTATTTAAAAGTTAATTTTTATTAATAACATTTAAATTTAATTAATTATTATATTAATATTGTTTTGAAGTTAACTTATTAATACAACAATAGTGCTTAAATTAATTAAATTATTATTAATGAGATTCTAAAATTATTATTTTTAATGAGGTTTAAAGATAATTACATAGAAGGGCTTAATAATGACTTGTTATTCATTGTTATTTTAAATGATTTACTGTCTATCAATGGAACTTTTCTGACTTAAAGAGTTTATTAGTAAGTTTGTTTAAAATAAGGAAAGAGTTTTATAAATGATTTTGGATATTTATAAAAGAACTAATAAATAGATTAGAGATTTATAAAGAAATTTTATAAATAGATTGTAAAATTTATAAATGTGATATTTATTATAAAATATAAGAGATTTATGAAAAGAAATGGTGTTTTGGGATATTTATATCTTCGGTTAAACAAAACATTCGGATTTGATCATTTTAATATAATTTTGAAACAAGAAATCGTTTCTTAAAATGTTACGTGGATATGCTTATATTATTATATGAGTATATAGAAAGTTTTCCAAGTTTGAAAGTGAAGGGTCCTGTGAGTATACTTATACCGGTGAGGTAAGTATTTGGATATTTTAATAAATAGTTGAAAGATGAATTTTAATCAATGAAAGATTAATCTAAGAGGCTTAGTGATTTCCATGGAAAATGTAATCTTTGAATGGAATGTCTGTTTATTTGATAGTTAAATAATCGACTATCATAACCTTGGCCTAAATATGTAGTCCTTCTTAATTTTGGTGTTATGAAAATATTCCCTACTTAACACAAAGGTGTGATATCCAGGAATTTTGGCAATATAAATTTAATAATCAGTGTTAAAAATTAAATTGATTTGATAATGTTTGTTAATAAAATTTAACAAGTAATTTACAACCTCTTTTATAAATTTATTTAAGATAATTAAAAATGTTATTTTCAAATAATTGATATGTGTATTGTTTTTATTTATAATTATAATGGTTTTATTCTTTAAAAATTATTTATCTATATAACTAAGTATTTTGGAAACTAATTAATTTAGTTTAAAACTTTCATTAACACTTTAATTAAAAATACTAATCACTTAAAGGACAAATGTAAACATCTTTGAACATAATTAGCATGTGTAATTTAAACACACAAATATATTAACAAGTGTTAAAATTCAAGCCAAGTGTCAAATTTTTATTTTTATTTTTTTCTTTGATTTTAAATAAATCAAAAATATTGTTATATAAACTTTCCATCTTCTATCCTATTCTTTTTCTCAATTGCAATTCCCAAACTAAAAAATCTTTCAACTGAAAAAAAACAATCCTCATGTCAAAATACAAAGCATTTTCAAGTATACAAACCTGCAATTCATTTCCTTGTAACATATTTCAAAATGCAGATTTTCATTTCCTTTAAAATCTGTTTTCTCTTCAACCTGTAAAACAAACTGCTCATCTTCAAAATTTCATATCAATCCCTATAACACATTCTCCCCAAAACTGAAGCAATCATTTCCAAACAAAAGAAAAACCTGCAACTTAAAATACATGCATGCAACAATCTGTTTCCAAAAGCCTGCATTTCCTTCTTCAAAAACTGGAAAATCAAGCAAACCTGCATGCATAAAATTTTTCAAAACTGGAAGCAAATTAAAAGCATCAAACAACTCAAGTCTTAAAAGCATTCAAACAGGATTTCAAAAAAATTCAAGAGCTTTTCAAACCTGAAGCTCTGCTCTGCATATTTAAAACAGGTGAGTAACTTTTTAATTTAAAAGCTTAAGTATAATAATCATGTTTTATGCTCATATCTGTAAATCTGTATGATTTGTGTGTAAATTGAAGTGCATTTCTGTGAATTAATGTGTGATGTGTATGGATATAATATGTTGTTGTATATGCTTCTGACAGTGCTTAGTTTTTGTAGTATGGATTCTTGTTAAAAATCCATTTCCCTCTTATAACAATCTCTGATAATATTTATACTTCAAAACAAATCTGATTGTTAGGACATAAAGTAAAGTTTTAAAAATTTATATATGTTAGATATTTTTGTATTGCCTGGAAATATAAATAACAGAGCAAAAATTATATAAGTGAAAATTCAAACTATATGAATTTATGTTTCAGGATTATTAATCAAAACATCATACAAAATCATGAATTTTAAAACCAAAATTAAGATTTTTAGCATTAGGAGTTAAGTGCAGTTCTTGTTGAACTGGAAAGGGGAAATTTTGAATTTTTCGGTGATCTATTTGATCTTGGAGGTCGAGTTTGCTTCTGTAGGTGGAAGGGTGATCTGTGAAGCTGGGATAATTATCAGATCATGGAGTTTTTTCATTTTGAAAATGGAGATTGTGATTTAAATTTTGGAACCCTAGTTTGTATGGGTTAAAGTTTTTGCTTTGGTTCGTCCTTCTCAGTTGATCGAGTTCAACTATATTTTGGGCAATGGTGGCTAGGGCATGGACGAAGCTATGGCCGGAGCCTTTGGAGTTCTGGTGATCGGTAGTGGGAGGACGAGGGTAGTTGACAGGTTTGGAATGAAGTACTGTTTTGTTCCAGGTTTGGGTATGTGGTCTTGATTTTGAATTAGAGCAAATGTCGATCGAGTTGTTTTTTGGGTGGTATGAGGAGTTGAATGTCGACTGTGGAGTGGTCGCGTAGTTGGTCAGCGGTGGCCGGAAGCAGTGTACAGGTGCACAGAGGATGGTGGGCATGCTGGTGTATGTTTGGGTTAAGAGGTTTTGTTCACTCGGGTTTGTCTCGAGTAAATCGAGTTTTAGCTCGAAGCTGTTATGGTTGTGACTCGAAGTAATATATAGGGTTGCTCGGGTATATCACTTTGTTTCAGGTCTTTGAACAAAACAGAAAACCTGTTTTTGTTTTTAAAATTAAAGGTTAAGTTTAAGTGCACACTGGAAATTTAAACTAAGTTTAAAATCTGGAATTGAATATGAATTCAAAGTAGTTGAATCTGAGTTTTGAATTAATTTAAAATTTGAAATTTAAATTGGGTTTTAAAACTTTTTAGTATAAAAGTATATAGGGTTTGAATTTAAACTACAAGTTTTAAATAGGTAAACTAGAAATTTAAAATAAGTTTAAATCCGAGTTTTTGAAATCTAGAATTGGGTTTAAACTTCAGTTTTTAAAATAAAATAGGTTTTCAATTTAAATTGTTTAATTGCTTTAAAAATATGGTTGAAAGATTTAAATTTTAAAATGAAGATTTGTAATGTAAGAAAAGATTTTAAAAATTTAAGTTAAATCTAGAATGAGTTTAAAAACTGTATTTCAGTTTTTAAATTAAGGGAAATTTTAGAATTGAAATTGTTTTTTTAAATATCTTGGAGTGTTTAGAGTGTATTTTTAAATTAATTGGAATTTAAAAATGAATTGGGTTTAAATTCTTTTAAAACTTCTTTGTAAGTAGATGTTTTTTTAACATGTGAGATAAAAAGATTTTAAATTGTTTTAGGCCTTGTTTAAATAAAATTGTATTCATTTTAAAATCTTAAAATGTTAAAATGAAACTTAATGTGAAATTTAAAGTAAATTTGAAAACAAAGTGTTTTTAAATACTTTAAATAAGTAATAAATGTTTTCTTAAATTAAGTTAGAACTTAAGAATTTGGATTCATTTAAATTATTAAGTTGATTTAAATGGATAATTATTTATTTAATTAATTAATGATAGGATGATTAATTAAATAATTAAGAATTTTTAAATTGATTAATTAAAGACTTAAGATTAATTAATTAAGGTTAATTAATCTGTAATTAGGGATTATTAATTTAATTTTAATTAATAATTAAGATTAATTGATCAAGTGCTAATTAATTGAATAAGTGATTTATTAATGAGAGAAATTTGGATTAGATTACCTTGTATAATTAATCAAGGGATTAATTAGAGTTAATTAATTAAGGAGTAATTAATTTATTTGATGAAGTAATAAAGGGTAGTTAATTACTGATATTATTAATCAAGGGTGATTAATAATTATGGTTAGTAATTAATTAATGAAGTAATTAAAGGTTAATTACCATATTGGTTAAGGATAATTAATTTGTGAAATTAATTAAGGGTTAATTACTTAAATGTAATTAAAGGATAAATAGAATGATATTGGAAGCCTTTGATTAATTGTTATTCCTAATATGCGGTTTGTGATGTTATGTGATAAGATATGTTTGATTTAAATTCTGATGATGTGGTTATCTATTGATGATGAATTATGTGACATCCTGTATTTAAAATTTAATTGTATTTCACTTGAATAATTTAAGTTAAGATGATATTGGTTTCGAAGAGACCGGAGTCGGGTATTAGTAAATACCCGAAACCACTTCGATTCTTCATAAATTTCCAGGTGAAATCAATAAGCTGGAATGGAATGATTTAAGTGAATTAGACCATTTAATCTAAGTTTAGTACTTAGAAATTTGTGAGTGAAATAAATGATGTCGATAACAATTTGTGAAATTGTAATTGATACAAGTTACCCGGGTTATATATAAGTTGTATGCTTTTGAAATTTATAGGTTTACTCAGGCTGGTTTCCAGCTTGACCCGGGTGTTACTTTGATGTAATGCTTGGGTCAGACCGAGTATTACATATTTTCAAGTAAGGGCGTTCTGAAGCTCAGGAGGCGAGCTGGATGGCAGGAACGTCGTATGGGGTATTTCCACTGCGATATATTATAGTTTATCTAGGACAGGTTCTTTTAAACTGTCCAGTGTTGTGTAATGGTTGTAACTCTGATGTATAAAAATATAAGTGTAATGATACAGATCTTCTTTGTAAAACTATTATTTATGTGATATTATATCTTATCCGTTGTGAATGTGAAATTCTGAGTTTGAGTTTTCTGTTTCTTCTTCTTTCTCTTTCTTCTTTTCACTAACTATTTGGAATTTTTGAGATCGAAATTTCCGGGTCGTTACATTTGGTATCAGAGCTTTAGGTTAAGCGAGAACCTTGGCTTTGGTGGGATATTCGTTAAGGATAGGGCCAATAGTACCCTATAATGAGTTGAGTGTATAAATATATGAGAGCGTAGTTGTTATTTTCTTATATAAAGATTTTAAATGATTTTATATAAGAATATATTTTGATATATAAAGCAATATTTCTTTCTAATAAATATTAAGGGAATTGGTTGTTAAATTTTTGGGATTAAATTAAGTGGTATTAGAAATACAACCAAACTGAAATTAAATAAAGATAAGTTTGAAATGGATTCAAACTGAAATTGAAATCTTAAATTGGAGAAGTGTTTCAGAATAAGATGATAATGAATGGCTTTAGATATAATAATCTTGGTTATTATCCTAAATTATAGTTGTGTATTAATGAGTAAGCAAAATGAAATAATTCTAAAGAAATAAATATGTATATATGTATGGATATACATGATATCAAGGATAATTTGAAATAAGCTCTAAATATTGAGTTTTAAATTTGGAATGAGATATGATACCCAAAGTGATAAGTTTTTGAACTTAATAAGTGGGAAGATTATTTATGAAAAGTTCAAAATTTAAGATGGAAGTTCAAATTGGGTAAACTTGACTGGATCAAGTGAATTAAGTTTAACTTTGGAAAGGTTAAATAAGTTGGAATGATCAACATGATTTGAAAATTTTAGGATGAAATTAAGATTTAACTTGGGAAGCTGAATTATTGATTTGAATTAGGAAATTTGAGTGATCTCAAAATGGGTTTGAGATCTGAAAATTGGAAATGGATGGATGTTTTAAAATAATTTGAATGATACCATTCCGTTGTTATTAATAATTTTTAAGCTGAAATTGGATTTGTTTAAAGAAATGGGGTATGGTAATATATCCATTATTAAGATAAAATGGAATCATTTTGGACTTAAATTTTGAATGTTAAGATAAAACGTCAAAGGTTTGGTTTCAAAATTAAAATTTGATGATAAATTGAATTTCAAAGATTTAGTTGTTTAAAAAAAGGGATTTGAATTATTATTTGAACTTTGAAATAGGATAAAAATGGAATTTGGATTCAGAATTAAATGGTTTAAAGATATAAGTTGATTTGATTTAAAGGAATAAATCAACATTTAAAAACAAATTAACTCGAATTTATATAATTCGGGATGGTTTAAATTTGAAATTTGAATTGAATTAGTTCAAATTAAATTTGGTTTGAATTAATTAGAATTGTGATTGAAGATGAATAATTTTAAAAATTCAAATGGAGAATTTAAATTGGATTGATTTGAAATTGAAGTAGGTTCAATTTGAAGTTAGTCCAAATTGATTTGAATAATTTGGAATTGTAATTAAAGTTGAATAAGTTTAAAATCAAATGGAATTTGATTTGAATTTAGAAAGGAATTAAGGATTAATTCAACTTGAATTTGGGGTTAAGTCAGTTTCAATGTAAATTGAAGTTATTTAATTTGGAATTGAGTCAATTTAAATGAATGTGGAAATTTAAATTGAATTGATGGGAACGGAGATTGGAAATTAAACAGTTTGGCTCTGCTCTATTTTCAAATAAATTATTTTAATATAAACTGTTTTAAATCTATTTTCTTAATTATTTACTATACAACTTTTCTTTTTAAAAACCCAAGACTATTTTATACTTATTTCACAATTATTTTTGAAGCTACTTAACTATTTTACAATTTTTTTATAAACTAATTACTATTTTCAACTACTAATTACTATTTTATAGCTATTTTGCAATTATTTAAAAATTTCTATAACTATTTAACTATTTTCCAATTATTTACAATTACCGAACTATTTTACAAACTAAAAATTATTTTTCAACTACTTATCTATTTTAAACTTTCTAAGCTATTTTCTAAATAAACTGGTCGGAGTTCAAACTGTTAATTGTTAAATACCCAATCGAGATAAGAATAGAGGTGATAATCCAAATGGATTGAAGCAATTGTGAGTAAGTGAATAAAAATCAAAGTGAATGTGAATAGAAATGGAATTGATTTGGTTAATAACCAATAAAGATAAATACGTAGGGTGTACGTACGTTATTCTATTCGCATAATGATTTGATCCCGATTCGTGCATAGAATTTCGAGATAGTATGTCGATCCGAGTTAGGATTTTTCACTCGATTTTGGACGGCGAACCTGGATATGGATTGTTGATTGGTTCTGGATATTATCTATCATATTTATGGCTATGCAGGGAGAATGACGATTTCTGATCAAGAAACCAGATCTGTGTCCGCACTAGGAAGTCGGGAGACGATACTAGTTTGAAAGTGAAATTGTGTGGTCGAGTGAGCGATCAGATTGGTATAGCGTACGGATGATATGTGTACATCGTACGGATTTGAACGAAAATGATATTAAAAGGAGTAATAAAATTTGAATATTTGATTTTGTGTAAACAAAGTTTAATATCTTTGTTTTATAAAATGAAACTCCCATTGTTGAATCTTTTTCCAGAAGAAAAGGGTTTTTGAAAATGTTTGGAGTATAAAAGGAGTTTTATACAAGTTTGAAATGATCCAAAGTTTTAAAATTATATATATATATATATATATATATATATATATATAAAGGATCTTATGAGGATTTTAGAAAAGGTTTTAGGAACCTTTGGGTTTGGAAAGGCTCTTGATTTGTGGGTAAAATCAATATGAGAATTTGGAAAGCCTAGTTTGAGAATTATCGATTTTAGAATAATTGATTTTGTGTAAAGGAGCTTTGTATGAGATCATACTAGGTGTATGATTTGAAGATACTATATGTGTATAGTATAAAATGTTTTGATGATGACTCTGGGGAAAAAAGCGCTCCCTTGAAATGAACTTCTCAGGAGTGCCACCGGGTGGTGTTGCCTTGAGCCCCAAGGGGGGGTTCTAAAGTTGATCCTATGAGGAGTCTGGACAAAACTAGTTCCTGGGGATTATGAGTAGAGTATACCATAGCGAAAGTCGTGTGTGCCGCTGAGAGCCAACAGTCTGCATTTGATTTTATATCAGTAGACTGCGACCTATGGTAATATAGCGAAAGTCGTGTGTGCCGCTGAGAGCCAACAGTCTGCGTTTGATTTTTCATCGGTAGACTGCGACTTATGTAAGAGTGGAGAAGTTTCATTTCGACAGCGAAAATCAAAGGCCGCAGAGAGCCTGCAGTTACATGGACTTTTGCTGTGATGGTAACGTAACCCTGGAATGTAACTGCGATCCGTCGTGGGTTCCATGGCGTAATCGAGAGGCCGCGGAGAGCCTGCAGTTACATGGACTTTTGCTACGATGGCAACGTAACCCAGGATGTAACTGCGACCATGAATGGGGGTGATGATTTCCAGAGCATTCTCACCAAAGATATTTCCTCTATTTTCAAAAACTGTTTTCTATATTTTTAATAAAATTATTTTCCAAGTATTTTCACTAGATGTTGAAAATGAGTCTGCTAAGTATTTATAGATTTTCACTCTTACGCCTGATCAACGTATGACCGAATTTCTATGAGAACGAGGATGGACTTGTTGAGACATCGAGTTATAAAAAAGGTATTTTTTTTAAAAACTATTTTATATTATAAAATAGATTTTAAAAGTGTTTTAAAAATAATCAAAGAAAATCTATATGAGATTTTAAGCATTTTAATAAATTATGGCTTCGTTCCTTTTCGAGGACGAAAAGATTCTGGGGAGGAAGGAATGTGATATCCAGGAATTTTGGCAATATAAATTTAATAATCTGTGTTAAATATTAAATTGATTTGATAATTTTTGTTAATAAAATTTAACAAGTAATTTACAACCTCTTTTATAAATTTATTTAAGATAATTAAAAATGTTATTTTCAAATAATTGATATGTGTATTGTTTTTATTTATAATTATAATGGTTTTATTCTTTAAAAGTTATTTATCTATATAACTAAGTATTTTGGAAACTAATTAATTTAGTTTAAAACTTTCATTAACACTTTAATTAAAAATACTAACCACTTAAAGGACAAATGTAAACATCGTAGAACATAATTAACATGTGTAATTTAAACACACAAAGATATTAACAAGTGTTAAAATTCAAGCCAAGTGTCAAATTTTTATTTTTATTTTTTTCATTGATTTTAAATAAATCAAAAATATTGTTATATAAACTTGCCATCTTCTATCCTATTCTTTTTCTCAATTGCAATTCCCAAACTAAGAAATCTTTCAACTGAAAGAAAAACAATCCTCATGTCAAAATACAAAGCATTTTCAAGTATACAAACCTGCAATTCATTTCCTTGTCACATATTTCAAAATGCAGATTTTCATTTCCTTTAAAATCTATTTTCTCTTCAACCTGTAAAACAAACTTCTCATCTTCAAAATTCCATATCAATCCCTGTAACACATTCTCCCCAAAACTGAAGCAATCATTTCCAAACAAAAGAAAAACCTGCAAGTTAAAATACCTGCGTGCAATAATCTGTTTCCAAAAGCCTACATTTCCTTCTTCAAAAACTGGAAAATCAAGCAAACCTGCATGCATGAAATTTTTCAAAACTGGAAGCAAATTAAAAGCATCAAACAACTCAAGTCTTAAAAGCATTCAAACAGGATTTTAAGAAAAATCAAGAGCTTTTCAAACCTGAAGCTCTGCTCTACATATTTAAATCATGTGAGTAACTTTTTAATTTAAAAGCTTAAGTATAATAATCTTGTTTTATGCTCATATCTGTAAATTTGTATGATTTGTGTGTATATTGAAGTGCATTTCTGTGAATTAATATGTGATGTGTATGGATATAATATGCTGTTGTATATGCTTCTAACAGTGCTTAGTTTTTGTAGTATGGATTCTTGATAAAAATCCATTTCCCTCTTATAACAATCTCAGATATTATTTATACTTCAAAACAAACCTGATTGTTAGGACATAAAGTAAATTTTTAAAAATTTATATACGTTAGATATTTTTGTATTGCTTGGAAATATAAATAACAGTGCAAAAATTGTATAAGTGAAAATTCAAATATATGAATTTATGTTTCAGGATTATGAATCAAAACATCATACCAAATCATGAATTTTAAAACCAAAATTAAGATTTTTAGCATTAGGAGTTAAGTACAGTTCTTGTTGAATTGGAAAGGGGAAAATTTGAATTTTCTGGTGATCTGTTTGATCTTGGAGGTCGAGTTTGCTTCTGTAGGTGGAAGGGTGATCTGTGAAGCTGGGAAAATTATCAGATCATGGAGTTTTTTCATTTTGAAAATGGAGATTGTGATTTAAATTTTGGAACCCTAGTTTGTATGTGTTAAAGTTTTTTCTTTGGTTCGTCTTTCTCAGTTGATCGAGTTCAACTATATTTTGGGCAATGGTGGCTAGGGCATGGACGAAGCTATGGCCGGAGCCTCTGGAGTTCTGGTGATCAGTAGTGGGAGGACGAGGGTAGTTGACAGGTTTGTAATGAAGTTACTATTTTGTTCCAGGTTTGGGTATGTGGTCTTGATTTTGAATTAGAGCAAATGTCGATCGAGTTGTTGTTTGGGTGGTATGAGGAGTTGAATGTCGACTGTGGAGTGGTCGCATAGTTGGTCAACGGTGGCCGGAGGCAGTGTACAGGTGCACAGAGGATGGTGGGCATGCTGGTGAATGTTTGGGTTGAGAGGTTTTGTTCACTCGGATTTGTCTCGAGTAAATCGAGTTTTAGCTCGAAGCTGTTATGGTTGTGACTCGAAGTAATATGTAGGGTTGCTCGGGTATATCACTTTGTTTCAGGTTTTTAAACAAAACATAAAACCTGTTTCTGTATTTAAAATTAAAGGTAAAGTTTAAATGCAAACTGGAAATTTAAACTAAGTTTAAAATCTAGAATTGAATATGAATTCAAAGAAGTTGAATCTGAGTTTTGAATTAATTTAAATTTTGAAATTTAAATTGGGTTTTAAAACTTTTTAGTATAAAAGTATATGGGGTTTGAATTTAAACTGTAAGTTTTAAATAGGTAAATTAGAAATTTAAAATAAGTTTAAATCCGAGTTTTTGAAATCTAGAATTGGGTTTAAACTTCAGTTTCTAAAATAAAATAGGTTTTCAATTTAAATTGTTTAATTGCTTTAAAAATATGGTAGAAAGATTTAAATTTTAAAATGAAGATTTGTAATGTAAGAAAAGCTTTTAAAAATTTAAGTTAAATCTAGAATGAGTTTAAAAACTGTATTTCAGTTTTTAAATTAAAGGAAAATTTTGAATTGAAATTGTTTTTTTAAATATCTTGGAGTGTTTAGAGTGTATTTTTAAATTAATTGGAATTTAAAAATGAATTGGGTTTAAATTCTTTTAAAACTTCTTTGTAAATGGATGTTTTTTTAAACATGTGAGATAAAAAGATTTTAAATTGTTTTAAGCCTTGTTTAAATAAAATTGTATTCGTTTTAAAATCTTAAAATTTTAAAATGAAATTTAATGTGAAATTTAGAGTAAATTTGAAAACAAAGTGTTTTTAAATACTTTAAATAAGTAAGAAATGTTTTCTTAAATTAAGTTAGAACTTAAGAATTTGGATTCATTTAAGTTATTAAGTTGATTTAAATGGATAATTAATTAACTAATTAATTAATTAATTAATGACAGGATGATTAATTAAATAATTAAGAATTCTTAAATTGATTAATTAAAGAATTAAGATTAATTAATTAAGGTTAATTAATATGTAATTAGGGATTATTAATTTAATTTTAATTAATAATTAAGATTAATTAATCATGTGCTAATTAATTGAATAAGTGATTTATTAATGAGAGAAATTTGGATTAGATTACCTTGTATAATTAATCAAGGGATTAATTAGAGTCAATTAATTAAGGAGTAATTAATTTATTTGATGAAGTAATTAAGGGTAGTTAATTACTGATATTATTAATCAAGGGTGATTAATAATTATGGTTACTAATAAATTAATGAAGTAATTAAAGGTTAATTACCGTATTAGGTTAAGGATAATTAATTTGTGAAATTAGTTAAGGGTTAATTACGTAAATGTAATTAAAGGATAAATAGAATGATATTGGAAGCCTTTGATTAATTGTTATTCCTAATATATGGTTTTTGATGTTATGTGATAAGATATGTTTAATTTAAATTCTGATGATGTGGTTATCTATTGATGATGAATTATGTGACATCCTGTATTTAAAATTTAATTGTATTTCACTTGAATAATTTAAGTTAAGATGATATTGGTTTCCAAGAGACCGGAGTCGAGTATTAGTAAATACCCGAAACCACTTCGATTCTTCATAAATTGCCAGGTGAAATCAATAAGCTGCAATGGAATGATTTAAGTGAATTAGACCATTTAATCTAAGTTTAGTACTTAGAAATTTGTGAGTGAAATAAATCATGTCGATAACAATTTGTGAAATTGTAATTTATACAAGTTACCCGGGTTATATATAAGTTGTATGCTTTTGAAATTTACGGGTTTACTCACGCTGGTTTCTAGCCTGACACGGGTGTTACTTTGATGTAATGCTCGAGTCAGACCGAGTATTACATATTTTCAGGTAAGGGCGTTCTGAAGCTCAGGAGGCGAGCTGGATGGCAGGAACGTATGGGGTATTTCCGCTGCGATATATTATAGTTTATCAAGGACAGGTTCTTTTAAACTATCCAGTATTGTGTAATGGTTGTAACTCTGATGTATAAAAATATAAGTGTAATGATACAGATCTTCTTTGTAAAAACTATTATTTATGTGATATTATATCTTATCCGCTGCGAATGTGAGATTCTGAGTTTGATTTTTCTGTTTCTTCTTCTTTCTCTTTCTTCTTTTCACTAACTATTTGGAATTTTCGGGATCGAAATTTCTGGGTCGTTACAAAAGGATTTTAACTCTAGAAATATCTAGATGAAACACGAGAATTATATAGTACAATTACCATCGGTGGTGCTATACTATATGTATAAACTCGTTTTGTTCCTCTATGATAAATGATTAGGAGATTCGTCCACTTTAACGGTTAGGGGGTGATCGACGCTCTTATGTATTGTCTGATTATTTCATAAAGAACCGGTATTGAGCATTTCGGAAAATCGATGATTGGTTTTTGGAGCGCTCGATAAGCGGTAGAGGGTACTTATATGAGATGAATCGTATCGTAGACACTCAAAAAACCATATACGGTTGTTACCAGGCTACTTGGCCAGGCTACGAGACGATAGTTGTAGAAGATACAGTTGGACTCAAACGAGGCTTGAGTTGAGGAAGGATTGGAGATATGTGTGGGTCAGTACTAATGAATGGTTTGGCCCATATACATGGTTCGGCATGTATGTGTCGGTAAAGGCGGTCCGGTCATTCATGGTTCAGAGTGCATGGCTTGGTCCGGGATGTTCAGCATACGTCGCTCGGTCGTGATTGGGGTAAAAAGGTGGTACGGTCATGCATTGTGCGGCATATGTCACTCGATCATGATTGGGGAAACAAAGTGGTTTGGTCATGCATACGTCGTTCGGTCATGATTGGGGGAACAAGGTGGTTCGGTCATGCATACATCGCTCGGTCATGATTGGGGGAACAAGGTGGTTCGGTCATGCATTGATCAGCATACGTCGCTCGATCATGATTAGGGGAACAAGGTGGTTCGGTCATGCATACGTCGCTCGGTAGTGATTAGGGGAACAAGGTGGTTTGGTCATGCATTGATCAGCATACATCGCTGGTACATATGGGTCGGCAACTTGGACCAGTCTTCATGGCTCGACATACTTGGTTCGGTACGTATCGGAGAAGACAACAAGTCACCACAGGGGGTACGGTCGACGCTTCTATGCTTCAAGTCATACTACCGCTTGGCTCTGAGTTCTTTGAAGGTCTGCTTTGAGTCAGCAGCGATACGACTTCTGAGTTGGCATAAGTAGCTCAGTGGACATGGCTCGACACTTCTCGATTGGAGGAAAGTCGTTCGGTACGCCTGAACCGGCCGACTCGAGATTACCATATATGGGCTGAGTCATCTTGATCATGGGCCTAAGCAGGTGAACCAGCCTATTTTCGTCTATAAATAGAGGGGAAAGGGTGCAGTGAAAGGTATCTTTTTTCGGGAACTCCAGGGATACTTTGCCATTTTTTGTACTCATGCCTTTTCTTTTGAAACTTGCATTCAAATTGTTCGTTTATGGATTCTATCTATGCTCAAGTGATTGGAAAAGTAACAAAGATCATATTCAAAGTGGATGTAGGCAATTACGCCGAACCACAATAAATCTGGTATTCTAGTTTTTGCTATTCATTTTTGCATTCAACCTTGTTATTCCTCTGTTTCAATTTATTTTCTTCATTAATCTCTCTACACAATCTACTCAAGGGTGTTAGTGATCGATTTTGGTGCTAACATTTTGGTGCTTTCACTGAGAACCGCATTCTCAGGCTGTTAGGATCTATTTTGTCGCTACTGGATTGAAGAAATCCCCTAAAGAAGATCAAATTCATTCACAAGAAGTTCATAGATTCTACTCAGAGTTTCAACCGATAACTCTATAATAGGAAGACCATATACCAGATCAGCCTTCCACAATGCGGATGTCAACGAGACCGCTTGCGTCCAACAAGTAGGACCCAGCAATCAACAAGCTAATCCAGGTGTAGGGACTGCGTGTCCTAAACCAAACAGAGGTTGTCACTAGAACAGATTTCAACGAGATGATGATAGAACTCGTGGAAAGCTGGAAACAACTTAACGAGCAGGTTCAAGCTAACGCCAATCTCGTGACCCAGCTTACTCAACAATAGCATTAGAATGCTGGAGGAAATCCCGCTACCTACTTATCATCTGACAGCTCCGCTTCGTCTGATGAACATCCCAGGCATAGAAGCCGTAGAATTGAAACAGCACAAACAGGTGCAGCAGATCAATCCAATAGGAATGGTTCAGGTTCCCTACCTGGAGCTATGGCCCCTCACTTACACTTGGGAAATCACACTCAAATTGGAATGAAAAATTAAGGATCTGGAGCATGAGTGAAGCTGACCGACCAGCTCTCCAGGGACACAATGAAGCAGGTCCCCAAGACACTCCTTTGGGAGATCACTAATCAAGGAAGCACCAGCCGAGACGGTCACGCAGGATAGAGCCCAACTTTCCACCACCCATCTAGAACCCAGGTTTGTCAGCTATGGTCAGACAGTTGATGGGGAAAGTCAGGGCTTATATAACGATGATTGGGGCATAGCTAGGAGTCATACTCCGTTCATGGATGTTATCCTATAGGTTGAATACCCTCGGAAGTTTAATATGCCAACTATTCCAGCCTATGAAGGGAAGACTGATCCCCGATAGCATGTAATGAGATATGAGTGGTTAGTGGACTCGGCTAGGGAAAATGATGCGACTAAATATAGATGTTTCCCAATAACCCTATCTGGAATCGCTACCATGTGGTTCACCAGACTTCCTCCGCGATCAATCTCTAGATTTAATGAGGTAGCAACGAAATTTGTAGAGTAGTTCAGAATTCATACCACTCGCCCAAAGGACGTGATGTCTTTATCCAATATAATCTAGGCTGTATGGGAGTCCTTAAAGGAATATTTACAAAGATTTCATGTTGCTACTACCGAAGTTAGCAACCCGAATGACCATGCTATTCTTATGGCCGTGATGCGAGGAGTAGATCCAAACTCTGAGTTTGGTGAGTGGCTGGCAGGAATACCTCCGACTACCTTGGAACGTTTGTATTCAAAGGAGCACCAGTTCATAAGAAGGGAGGAAGCCAGGTGGACGAGGCGAGGTAGTGCACCGGGGCCTGGCAAGGAGATGGTGCAAAGCAACATTGCGGTAAAACATGCTGGCGACAACTCTGGAACAGTCCAAGTCAATGTTCAAAATAAGATCGAGTAGTCTAAAGGATCCGGAGGAGGAAATTTCGGAAGGAAGAGGGAAGCAGGAAAATGGAAACTGCGGATCCCAACCTATAACGAATACACTTCTCTGAACACGTCCCTAGAAAATATTTATTTATCAACTTGTAATACATTCCAATACCGAAAACCAATCCCAAAGGAATCCACTGAGGAACAAAAATAGACTAGAAAGTACTACCGGTTTCACAATAGCTACAGGCACAACAATGAGGAATGTAGACACTTCCATGATGCTATAGAAAAACTGATTGGGCAAAAAGAAGTTGCAGCAGTTCGTTAAGGATTCGTAGGAAGGCGGACAAGGAACGTCCGACCCCAGTCACGGGCAGGCTCCACGTCACCTTGAGGAACCCGCTCGAACCTTAGGTAGACTAATTATAAACACAATAGTTAGTGGTCCTCATCCAACAGACAAGAGTTGGCAATAAATGGAATGCTATGCTAATTCCTTGAAACATGCAGATTTCGAATGCTGCTCGAACTTAGAAGATGGGACCCCAACCAAATAGCCATGAATGATGACAGATGATATAATATTCAGGAGCAGGGATGCCGACCGGGTGGAGGCACCCACTATCGAACCGCTGGTCATTTTGGCCACGATTGGACCAGAGTTTGTGAGAAGGATACTGATTGATTGCGGGAGTTCTGCGAATATTATTTTCAAAAAGGCGTACGAATAAATGAAGATGGAGGCAAAAGATCTAAAACCATCTAAAGCACATATTCATGGCTTTAATGGTGTGGCTACTGATGTAGTGGGTTTTGTCGAATTACTAGTTGAGCTAGGAGAAGGTGAATGTAGGAGGATACAGATCCTACCGTTCATTGTTTTAGATGTTGATTCCCGTATAATTTTTTTTTGGGCCGACCGGCCCTAGCGGAGTTTAAGGCAGATTTGGCCTCATGGTGTTTGACTTTGAAGTTTTCGACAGATAGAGGAGTTGGTGTAGTGCATGGCGATCAAGCGACTGGTCGTGCATGTTATATGGCTGAGCTGAGAGAGGCACAATGAAGAGAGAAAGGAAAGGCTGCGGACGACTCTGTCCTCATCCACGTTGCTCAAAATTGACAAGTAATGTCCGATCCTTGGCTTGGGCAACAAAGTCGGATCTATAGAGACATAGATCCAAGAGGCGATGATGAAGAACCTAAGGAGTCTAAAGCATCACCGACTGAATTGATGTTTGACATTCCAGTCAGCCATGACGACCCATCACAGGTGTTGAAGATTAGATCATAACTCACCCCATCGATGACTAAGGATCTATCTGAGATCCTCCAAGCAAATCTGGATGTTTTCGCTTGGACACATTCTAATATGTGCGGGATTTCTCCCGCAATAGTGAGTTATATGTTGAACATAGACTCGAAATATGTGCCCGTGAAGCAAAAAAAGGAGAGGTATGGACCCGAAGAGGTCAACTGCTCTCAAAGAGAAAGTGAAAAAACTCAAAGCCAATAGGATCGTCCGCGACCCCTCTACCCAGAATGGGTCTCTGACCCCATACTAGTGAGAAAATCGAATGGGAAATAGAGGAACTGTGTTGATTACTCAGATCTAAACAAGGCATGCCCTAAGGATAGTTTCCCTTTACCCAGAATTGACCAGCTGGTCGGCTCAACAGCAAGGCATGAGTTATTGTCATTCATGGATGCGTATTCGGGATACAATCAAACCCTGATGCACATTCCAAATCAGGAACACAATAGTTTTGTTATGGACGTTAGATTTTATTGTTATGTGGTGATACCTTTTGGGTTGAAAAACGTAGGAGCGACTTATCAGCACTTGGTAAATCAGATGTTTAAAGACCAAATTGGTAGAACAATGGAAGTCTATGTGGATGACATGCTCGTGAAGTCACAGTAGTCAAACGACCACTCGAGACTTAGTGGAAATGTATGATATACTTAGATACTACGGAATGAAAATCAATCCACTGAAGTGTTCCTTTGATGTTGCGTCGGGAAAGTTTTTGGGTTTTATTGTCAATGCATGGGGAATTGAAGATTAGCTAGAAAAGATTCGGGCCATTCGAGACATACAAGTGCCTAGAACTGTAAAGTAAGTACAAAGCCTGAATGGAAAAGTCGTCGCGTTGAGTCGATTCATATCTAGAGCGACCGATAAGTGTATTCCCTTCTTCGATATGAAAGGGAAGAGAATTTTGAATGGATGTCCGGCTGTGAGGATGCTTTCCGAGCTCTGGTAAGACATTTGGAAAGTCCTCCGGTTCTGTCAAAGCCTGTAGACCATGAAGTGTTATATGTATACTTGGCCATGTCTCAGCATGCTATCAATACGGCCTTGGTTCGCGAGGATGACCGAATTCAAAAGCCAGTGTACTATGTCAGTAAATGTCTAACGGGGGCAGAGAGAAATTATCCTAAAATTGAAAAGCTAGCCTACTGCTTGGTGATTGCATCACGCAAGCTTCCTCCATATTTTCAGGCACACCCGATTAGTGTTTATACCGACCAACCTCTACGATAGGTGCTCCAATGACCAAAAAACTCTGAAAGGTTGTTAAAATGAAACATTGAGTTGAGTTAATTCGATACCACCTACCTACCATGAAGTGCTATCCAAGGGCAGGCGCTAGCAGACTTCATTGCAGAATTCACCACATCGGACGAACCAAGTAGTGATGATGTTTTCCTCCCATTCGATGGAAACTATACACCGATGGGGCATCCAATGACCGTTGTTTTGGGGCTGGTATTATTCTTGTAACTCTCAAAATCGATCAATTTGTTATGCTTTGAAGCTCAATTTCCTAGCTACGAATAGTGAGGCCGAGTATGAAGCATTGATTGCTGGCTTAAAACTTACCAGGGAACTCGAAGTAAAATCAGTTGAAATATTTTGTGACTCATAATTAGTGGTGTAACAAGTGTAGGAAGACTATCAAGAAAAAGGGTAGAGACTTGCCCCGTACCTTGCTCGGGTTCAAGAACTGTTGGTGAACCTTGAATATTATGATATTTCACACATTCCACGTGAACAAAATGCGGAAACCGATTTATTGCAAAATTCGCAAGTATCGATGATGCACTGCAGATGGACTTGGTTCCCGTCGAGATCTTACATGCTTCGAGTATAAATGAGATGGAAGTAGATTCGGTGTTAGAAACAGAAATTGAAGGGAAGTCATGGATAACCCCGTTCAAACAATGCCTATTACATGGGACTTTGCCTGAGAGAAAGGACAAAAGACGACAAGTCATTCGCAAAGCTTCGCGGTATTTAATGCAGGACGACATAATGTATCGAAAAGGATTATTGGTTCCCTTACTTCGGTGCATCGCCCAAGATGAGTTAAAGTGGGTCTTGAAAGAAGTTCATGAAGGAGAATGTAGTGACATTACTGGAAGGTAGACACTAGCCAAAAATATCCTCCGCTATGGATACTATTGGCCAATCGTGAATCAAGGCACTGCGGACTATGTAAAAAGATGCGATAAATGTCAAAAATATACAAAAATCCCAAGAGCTCCGCCAATAGAACTCACACAAATGGTTAGTCTCTGGCCATTTGCGATATGGGGGAATGATATAATTGGCTCCTTGGCAATCTCCAAAGGTGGTGCAAAATACGCAATTGTTCCGATCGATTACTTTACCAAGTGGGCGGAAGTAGAGCCCTTAGCTACGATCACCACTAAAAAGGTCATTAATTTCATTGTGTGAAACATCATATGCCATTTTGGCCTCCCACGAACCATCACTTCGAACAACGGGACTCGATTTGAAAGTAAGGAGTTCAAAGAATTTTTCCAAAAGTTTTGCATTGAGAAAATTTTTGTGGCAGTCGCTCACTCTAAAGTCAATGTACAAGTTGAAGCCATAAATAAAATAATCAAATCAATATTGAAAAAACTTTTGGAGAAGGTTAGAGGCAAGTGGGTGGATGAGCTTCGGACGGTGCTCTGGGCTTAAAGAACCACTCACAAGTCCGCGACTGGCCACACTCCATTCGCTTTGGCATACGACACTGAAGCTGTTATACCCGTGGAACTTGAAGTTCCCTCTCATCAGGTGACTCATTATGATCCTAAGAAGAATCAGGATCTCTTACTGGAATTGCTAGACTTTGTAGACGAAAAATATGAAGAAGCTGATTTAAGGGCGGCTGCATATAGGCACCGAGTTGCTCGATATTATAATGAAAAAGTTCGATCGAGAATCTTTGATGTGGAAGATCTCATTTTGAAGCAAGTTTTTCCGATCCCATCACATATGTATCCCACATGGGAAGCTCCATACGTCATCGAATGGAAGCTTGAAGAAGGAACTTCCAAGCTAGTAATCGTTGATGGCATGACTCTCCCTCGAGCATGGAATAGAGAGCATTTGCACCGTTATTACACCTAGCCTATTTCTTTTGCATTTTTGTAGCAATTGTTTCCAGTATATGTTTCTTTTGTTGTTCTTTGTTTTCAGCATATAATAAGATAATTCAGTTTGTTCCTATTTGTTACGATCAATGAAGGTTTGAAGCCATTTTTCTATGAACTATTGATGTTCCATGTGTTATAATTCCATGGTAAAAATTAAATTACATTATTTTGTCCAGTGTATGAACGCACATACAAAATTAAAAGTCAATCAATAAAATAAAAATCTCTAAGTCCCCGGAGCACGAACTAGAGTACTCTGAGTCCCCGGAGTGCGAACCAGAGTGTAAATGGCTTAAAAGTCTCTAAGTCCTCGGAGCGCAGACTAGAGTACTCTGAGTCCCCAGAGTGCGGACTAGAGTATAAAAAACTTAAAAATCTCTAAGGCCCTAAAAAGCATACTAGAGTAGTCTGAGTCCACCAGTGCGGACTAGAGTATAAACGACTTAAAAATCTCTAAGTCCCCAAAGCGTCGGCTAGAATACTCTGAGTCCCCAAAGTGCGGACTAGAGTATAATGACTTCAAAATCTCTAAGTCCCCGGAGCACGGACTAGAGTACTCCTAGTCCCCAGAGTGCAGAGTAGAGTATAAACGACCTAAAAATCTCTAAGTCCCCGGAGCATGGACTAGAGTACTCTGAGTCCTCGGGGTGTGGACTAGACTATAAACGGCCTAAAAATCCCTAAGTCCCCAGAGCACGGACTAGAGTACTCTAAGTCCCCGGAGTGCGAACTAGATTATAAATGACCCAAAAATCTCTAAGTCCCCAGAGCACGGACTAGAGTAATCTGAGTCCCCGGAGTGCGGACTAGAGTATAAACGACTCAAAAATCTCTAAGTCCCCGGAGCGCAGATTAGAGTACTTTGAGTCCCCGAGTGCGAACTTGAGTAAAAACGACTTAACAATCTCTAAGTCCCTGAATCGCGGACTAGAGTACTCTGAGTCCCTAGAGTGCAAACTAGAGTATAAATGACTTAAAAATCTCAAAGTCCACGGAGCATGGACTAGAGTACTCTGAGTCCTTGGAGTGCGAACTAGAGTATAAATGATTCAAAAAAAATTCCAAGTCATGTGGAAGCGGACCGAAGTTTATGTAACTCACAAGACTTCAAATTTCAACTACAATTTTGACAATGAGTTAAACAATGAAAGTCGTGAAAGACAAAGAAACAGAATTTTATTTACTAATCCAAAATTATGGAGCAAAAGACTATTCACAATGACTATAAAAATAAATAGAAACAACTACATGATTCAGGTTTATTCGAGCTGAAAGAGGCATGGCCGGATAACTACTTTTTTGATTTTTTCTCCTTCTTTGGTTTCTCCAAAGGCTCCTCACTCGAGCGTTTTCTTTTAGACACCTTGCTTCCTAATGAGATGGTATCGGGGAATGAAGAGGGAGCTCCAGAGGTGTTGTTCTACCTGGGAGAATTACCTTTAGGGGCCTATTTAGAGGATCATCAAGCTCCACCACCTAAGGTTCAGTCTTAATTTCGGCCAACGTTTTCTCCTCCTCCATAATTCGTTCCTCCATGCTAAGTTTTGAAGTAGGTTCTAAAGAGCCCATGATTTCAACTTCGTCATGTTCGTCCACAGGTGGGCGATTCTCGGGTTTGTCCTCATCGAGTGCTCCGATTACTTGGGCATCCGGACCAGGAGTATCTCTAGGGTAGAGCTCTTTCGCTATTTTTTCTTCCTTCTCCGTGGCAACATCACTCACTAGAGTTAGTTCGGGATCGGAATGACCGACATGGAGTAGTAAAGGATAAGTGTTAGAATACATTTATTATTTGTCAAAGACGATGGTCCTTTCAACCCTAGAAAGAAAAGGTACGTACCGGCTTCCAGTTGATTCTCAGCTGTTTTAGAAGTCTCACCTTCTGGAATAGGGGAAAGAACGCGAACATCAAGCCTGGGTTTCTCTGAGTCATGGCCAGCATGCTGCTCGAAAGGATTGAGTGATGAGCAATCGGCCGGATGAGCGAAAGGAGGAACTGGAGACTCAGTTCGGGATAGGCCAGCGACTTCATCCTTCCCTTTTGATGAGGAGGAATATCTTCCGTAGATGACTTTGGCTGTAGATAAGTCGGAAGGCTCATTTCCTCGAAGCACTTCCTTCACAAGAGAATTATCATCAACCTCTTCGGTACCCAGCTCCACTCGTTTAATTTTTGTTAGAGTATCCCATGCTTCGGCTAATGATTCAAGGTACCCTCGCCTTGGAAAAGATAGGTCTCGATGCATGAGAACTCGAGCGTTATATTCAGCAATAAGCGGATCGAACAAGCATTTAATTTCTTCCCTACCGGCTTCAACAGCTGCGTCGAGGCGAGAATCGATTTTTGTCAGCGCCAGTCTTTTGCCCTCCTCATGGGCTGCATTCTTTAACGGTTCAGCTTTAGAAAGTTCCTCGTCAAGCTTCGTCTTTAGGAGTCGTGTTGCGATGACTTCATCGCAATATCGCTGTGACTCTTCTTGTGTAGCGATTTTTTCTTCTTTCTCTTTAAGCAGCAGCTCCTCCAGTTCTTTAACTCATCGAGCAAAGATATCCTTTTCTTTTTAGATGGAGTCTTTTTCTAGGGCTAGAGCACCACTACATTGAACTGCCTCATCAATTTCCTTTTTTTGAGTAGCTTCCAGACAACCGACTGCCTCGGTTGTATCTTTAGCGCTTCGCTGGGCAGCTTCAAGTTGAGTTTTGTACAAGGTACGCACTTCATCTCGGGCTTTAATAATATCTTTGTCATGGATAGCTTCAAGTTTCTAGCGATCAATCTCGTGCTGACGTTCCACAGAAACTTCTTAATCTTTTTCTACCAATTGAAAAAACGCATTGTGTGGATATAGACATCGTTATTGTAGGCGATGGCACTTTGTTTGACACTCCTTGGAATTGGGTGAATCACAGGAAGAAATTTCAACCCGTCGAAGCATATCTTCGAAAATGTGGCTTTAAGCTCGGTTAATCTTTTGGTTATCAACGGACCATGTGCATAGATTGGAGGTGTTTGCTTAGCCGGACTCACTAATTACTTATGAGGTTCACGAGATTGCTTAGTGCTAGACTAACCGGAATGTTGATTGCGGCGAACTTCAGATTGAGATCCCTTCCGAGTAGATTTCTCCCTACCCTGCTTTGAATGAGGTTGAGGATCGTTGGCATACGAAGAGTGGCTATTAATTTTTCTTCGGGAAGATGATGAATCTCTAGGACGGTAGTCTCTATCGCCACTATCGTCTCTATCTCGACGTCAACCTTGTCCTGGATCTCGAATGGGGTAGTGCAAGATAGAGGACCCGCGAAGGCGGTCAAAGCCGCCTGTGTGCCCCATATCACCTACAAAGAAACCAAGCGTAGACGAGTTAGCGAGGATCGCATATGGCTAGAACTTAAGTGTAGGTTGAAATGTGAGTGTTCTCGTGTGTCCTAGTGTTTCCCGCCGATGGATCAGTTTCTTTTTCTTTATTATTTGAGTTTTTTTCTCCCTGATGATGAACTTGATTGCCTTCATCATCTCTCATGGGCGAATTAAGTCCCAAGGCCACTAAATCGTTGAAACCGTAATTAAGCAAGTAATCAGGGATGGTCAGATTTGATAGACATTTTAGTGAACCCTCCAGATGTTGGGGAGATGACTCTTTCTCAACCTTGAGTAATTGTAACTTTTGAAGTTCCGCCCACTATTTTCTTTCTCAGTTTGTAGGCTAATTTCTTTTTTCCCTTTGAAGGAGGAGGAGGTTCATTGATGTCGGGTACATCAATTACAGGGTGCTGAATTGGGACTTACATTCCCATTAAACGCTCCTGGCACCCAGCCTTTTTAATTTCACTTTCGTTGGATGTATCATGGACTACGTCCAGTAGGGAGCACCGAAAGCCCGGCCTGTTCTTTTCCTTTCTCCGCCGCAGATCCGGTTGTAGTGGGGCCAGCTGGGAGACTAGTTCGATGACCTTTCGCCAACAATCCCAACTTTAAAAACGATTCATTGGAAATAATGAGTTTGCTCTCCTAATCTACCACAGGAAAGCTCGAACGGCCTTGACGGCCTCATAATACCGAGTGCCTTCGGGACATGGGCTGATACCTATAAAAATCGAAAGAAGTGTAGAAAGAATGCACTTCGTGCCTTAGACAAATATTGAGTCCGGAAATGAAACTTACTCTCTTCCAGCCATCTTCTCGCAAAGCCAGGGGCAGCGTACATAAAACCATTCTTGATTATACTGGGAGAATTTACTCCATGCCCCCATTAAGATCTGACACTTGGAGTGTGGCTCAAGAAATACGAAGGACGGACTGTCAGATCATCTTTTGAAGCGATAAATGTAGCGGATGTCCTCGGAAGTAGGAAGTCTGAATAAAGTGCCTATGAAGAGAATACAAGTGCCATAGATAAATACGTGACCATTGGGATGTAGCTATGCCGGAGCGATCCCGATAGACTGTAACACTTCTTGGAGAAAGGAGTTGAAAGGTGGCGCGATACCAACCCAACACATGAATTTATTGCACGCTGTATATCCAGCTAAGGGTAGGTGAGGCCGATCTTGCCCCGATGGAACTAAAACGTTCTCAAAGGGAATTCATTGAATCGAACATAACCGACGAAGAGTGGCTTCATCGATTATTGAAGCTTGTGAATCAGTCAGATTATCTAGATAACTGCTCCATCTATAACGTCAGGAGTCGGGCCTATAACAACAGCGGATGGATCTAGGATACCCTATGTAGGAGTTGTCAGTGGATTCAAAGTTTCTACTACCTCCTGCCGAGAACTTGGCTCATGCTTATCAAAAAATGTAGCAGAGATGGATATCATGGACATCTTCGACGAGCGTTAAATATGGGTAGATACTTGTTTGAAATATACTTGAAAGACAATCAATATCAGATATAACGATAAAAATATTCCCCCCGTGTGGTGTGTGGACTAGCGCAATCATTCAAGCATAAGTTTAAAAGAATTTAAGATTTACAGATCGATGAAATGTGATTAAGCATTAAACTATCATCTTTGAAGACCGTCATCGCTGACTGTCTCCGAGAGCTTGTCCTATGATCAGTAGTAAGGATTTCAGAATCAAAATAGTGGCATAATATGTTGAAGGCTGTTATTTGCTTTGTTGAGTTGAATTCGCGTTTATAATTGTTAAAACTATGAAGTTACTAGTCTGAACCAGTTCCATATATTTATGTGCTTAAATTCTTGTCATTATTCATTGTTCTATGATCAAGCGCGGGAATATGTGAACTTGACTTATGCTGTATTCAAGTTGAGGTGATTTTAATTGCCAATGCCGATGCCAAGGCCCGAAACCGACCGTCTCCCTAGACCAAAAACACCGATCCATTCATTCTCCTCTCTATCACTCTCTCATCACTGAATGGCCTCACTCAACCTATGCCTTCTAAACTTACAAACTCCTCTGACCCACTCACACTCTTTTCTCTCTCATTCTCTAATTACCGAATGACCCTCTAGGTCTATACCGGCCCACTCTCTTAAATTATTACCAACCCAAGCTCCCTCCGAACGACTCCCTCACTTAGAGTACCGATCCGGTCGTATTTTCCCCTCTACCGAGGGACAACTATTAGGACACACCGACCTGCATTATCTCCTAAGACACCGACCCACATGCTCTCTCCCAAAACCGAATGACTTCGTACTAGATTTCCAATTTAGCCCTACTCCAAAAACCTAACAACCATTCTCCCTCGCTCGGTGTGCCCAACAGGAGCTTACATCCTAGAGATTGCCGACCTCCTTCTCTTTTTTCCCTCTTCACCTCACCGGCCTCAAAATCTATTAAGGCCATACCGAGCTCCTACCCTAAGGCGTGTTCCTATCTCCGATTCGTCCTCCCTCATCTTCAATAACTCCTACTAGTCATACTCTGAAGAATACTCATGAACTCGAGCTTTATACGAAACCCTAGTTTGGGGAGATGGATCGAGTGAGAGATTCATACCTATAAGAGTGGATCGAAGCTTATAGGAGCCGTTAGATTTAGGATCAAAATTCGTTTAGGATTTTAGCAGAGGGAATTGCAGAGCAGATGTCGTGGATTCGGGAGGGGAAAAGATATTTGGAGTAGTAGCCGAGGTTCGAGGGGAGGTAAGTTAGAAGGCCTTATAGAGATAAAGTAAAAGTGAAGGGAAGAAGAAGGAATGAGATTTTATATGTGGAGAAGGGAAGGTGAATAAGCCCTTCCCCTACGAAATCGGTTAAAGCGCTTCAATGGTTCGGTGAGTCAATACATCGAACGACACCAAGTAAACCGAACGAATGGTTCAACGCTTGTGCACCGACCGATCCATAATAAAAAAAAGAAGAAAAAAAGAAGAAAGAGAAGAAGGGTGAAATATATATATATATATATATCTGTGTGTGTGTGTATGTGTATAGGCACACATAATGTTAGGAAGGTCCATCGTGATTCAGCCTTCGTGAGATTGTGTGCATTCAACTTTTGAAAAGTTAAAAACAAGATTTGAACGATAAACAATTATCTTTCTGGATGAGCTAGTTTTTTAGAACAGGAACTATTCGTTGATTCAAAGTGTGTCATGTTGGTTTTTGGAGGCAAATGTTACTAGGCTACTTGGCTAGGCTGCGAGATGGTAGTTGTAGAAGATATAGTTGGACTCAGATGAGGCTTGAGTCAAGGAAGGATTGGAGATATGTGTGGGTCGGTATTCATGAATGGTTCGGCTCATATACATGGTTCGGCATGTATGGGTCGGTAAAGCCGGTCTGGTCATTCATGGTTTAGAGCGCATGGCTCGGTCCGGGATGTACAGTATACGTCGCTCGGTCATGTTTGGGGGAACAAGGTGGTTCGATCATGCATTGATCAACATATGTCGCTCGGTCATGATTGGGGGAACAAAGTGGCTCGGTCATGCATACGTCGCTCGGTTATGATTAAGGGGATAAAGTGGTTCGGTCATGTATTGATCAGCATATGTTGCTCGGCATGAATGGGGGAACAAAGTGGTTCGGTCATGCATACGTCACTCGGTCGTGATTGGGGGAACAAGGTGGTTTGGTCATGCATTGATCAACACACGTCGTTCCGTACATATAGGTCGACAACTTGGACCAGTCTTCATGGCTCGGCATACTTGGATCAGTATGCATCGGAGAAGACAACAAGTCACCATAGGGGGTACGATCGATGCTACTATGCTTCGAGTCATACTATCACCTGGCTCCAAGTTCTTTGAAGGTCTGCTTCGAGTCAGCAGTGAGACGACTTCTGGGTTGGCATAGGTGGCTCGGTGGACATGGCTCGACACTTCTCGATCGATGGAAAGTCGTTCGGTATGCCCGGACTGTTCGACTCGAGATTACCATATATGGGCTGAGTCATACTTGTCATGGGCCTACGCAACTGAACCAGCCTATTTTTGTTTAAAAATAGAGGGGTGGGGGTGCAGTGAAAGGGATCTTTTTTCAGAAACTCAAGGGATACTCTGCCATTTTTCGTACTCATGCCTTTCCTTTTGAAACTTGCATTCAAGTTGTTCATTTACGGATTGTATCTATACTCTAGTAATTGGAAAAGTAATAAAGATCATATTCAAAGTGGACATAGGCAATTACGCCGAACCACTATAAATCTGGTGCTCTCGTTTTTGCTGTTCATTTTTGCATTCAATTGTGTTATTCCTCTGTTTCAATTTATTTTCTTCATTAATCTCTCTACACAAATCTACTAAAGGGAGTTAGTAACCAATTTTGGGGCTAACAATGGTTCTATGGACGAATTTCTTGATATATTAAAACGTTTGAATCCATATGTGATTCCGAGACCCATTGGGTATGGGAATCCATGTGTGATTAGGAGACATGTTTGGATATTGGAATCCATATAGGATTCCATGATTTATTTCAATGGTAGTGCGTGAGCTGTAACGCAGGACGTTACCTTATCGGCGGTAATGATTAAAACCAGAGATAGGAGTCATGACCAGTCGGGTTGGCAAACCCATACGGTGCAGTCGGCTCCACCTAGACGTTACCTACAGTTGTTACACTTGCATGGGGTGATGCACTCAGTCTTAGTGAGACCAACTATGTTTTTCCTATGGCACATCACTAGGGATGTATGCTACTTTGTAAGGATATCTCTGATCCTTGTGCGAGAGGACCATTTTTGAAGTACTGAGGGCACCTTCATGGAATCCAACACAATTAATGAATGCGCCTTATTGGTTTTTGATTATATACCTACTATTGTTGTGATGCACACTCACAAGCATCACATCCACTTGATCATTATTATTTTTACCCTTAGACATTATTATAATTCAGTGGATTTTTTGATACAAATGTTTTAGTTATCGTAAGATAAAAATCCATCTGTGTTTGTATGTGGTGTGGTCTTACGAGATACCTTTGATTTTAAATGATTTTACAAGTTATAATAAAATTCCATGTGATTTGAGTTTCTCATGCTGGTTTTACCAGACTGACCCAGCGTTGTTTTCAATAATGCTCGAGTCAGCCCGAACATATTTTCCAGATTTAGCTCGATACTTTGGAGTTTTCAGAAGACGGGCTAGGTTCTCCAAAACATGTTCATGTATCATATATTTTTCCGTTGTTCCGCTATTCTTGATTTCTATATGTATTCATCAAGAATTATAAGGACAGGGTGTTATAACTGTCCAAGCCGAAACGGGTTAATGTTCCCTAATTTGTGTTATGTATGTGTAAATAAGATTATTTTCCTTTTGCAAAGATCTTATATACACTGTAGATCTTCTCATCATGATGTGAGATTCTATTTTGTCTTCTATTTTCTTTAACCCCAACAATCTGTCTTTCCAACAATTAAATATTCGGCACGTGAATACCGAGAATGTATTAGCATCGATTTCTAAGAGTCGAAAAGGTGGATCGTTACACATGATAAGTATATGAGACTTGGTTTCCATATGAAATATTTATCATTATCATTGAATTGCCAAATTCGTCGATTTAGTCTTGGAGAGACCGCGATCGGTAAGTGTTTTACTTACCGGAAACCACTTCAAGACTAAGATATGCGTTCTATCCATTAGAAGAGGATCTGTTCGAGATACAAGGATCTATATGGAGATTCAAGATCTGTTTAAGATGCTTGAACACATGTAGTTGTTCGTGATATATTCAGGATGTGAGAATCCATGTCTAATTCCGAGATCTATTGGGATATTGGAATCTATGTGTGGTTTCGTGATTTGTTCGAGATGTGAGGATCCAGTTTGGGATTCCCGTTCTGTTTGAGTGATGAAGACTTGTGTGAAAGATTTCGAACGTAACCTCGATATGGAAAATGGCTAAAGATAGAATAGGACGCACAACCTAGGATTAGTGTCCCATGTCAGGATGTTATCAACTCCATATCTGGAGACACTCATCAATTGTTGGCCGGCAGGAGTTAATGATATTTGGTTCATGTTGCTCATGTTTATGTTTGGATGCTAGGCCGCTTGTGTTTACCTTATGGTATATTTTGTCTAGAAATATACGATGCTCGAAAGGTAGTTTTTGATCAATGTGCATGAAGTTCGGATTTGGCTCCACTGAAGAGATCTCCGTGGAAAAATATAGATGCAGACGTTCCTAATCAGGTTTTGATTACACTCATAATATGTTGTTGAATGTTGCCAATGTAACCATTCCAACTATGTTATAATATTTATATTCTTCACCCTAAACATTATCTATTATACCACATTAGTAACAATTAGACGGTGGTTCTTTTGATGGGATATTTTTTGTGGCATTACATGCGGTCCCAAAAGTACTGTTATATGTTGGAGATATATTTATTAAGTTTCTTACACCATAATTTTATCTAACGCTTGGTTTTTTTCCCCCTAAATTCCTTACGTGCTCGTTCAAGTAGTCTGAGAAAGGCATGTTTTTCATTGATGTTCATTAGAACTCAAGAAGACGGGTTGGATGTTTCACCTATTGTAGTATTCTCATTTCCATTGCATTACTATATTGTACATATTAGCATTTGTAAGGACAGGTTGTTATAGTTGTCCAGGGTGATAATGGTATCCAGGTATTGTAACTTCAAAATTTCTATATCGGAGTAACCATTTGTGCTATTACTTTGATATTATATATCATTGTTCCATTGTAATCTTATATTGTGTTCCTTCTTCCTCGTTCTATTTATGTTTCTTTTTATTTCATCCTAACAGTTTGTCCTTCCAACACTTGGACGCTTGATATACGAATACTATGGATATATTAATGTCGACACTTAGGGTTCGAAAGGGCATGTCGTTACATTTGGTATCATATCCAGGTTGAGCGAACACCTTGGCTTTGGTGAGTATGACTCATTAAGAGATAGGATAGTGGAATGCCCAAGCATAAGTTAATTGTCAAGGTATAGTTTAATTAGTAGAGGGGTTAATGATGTTTATCTATTATCCCTCATTCATTAGTTTAGTTATGCTCGGCCAGTTTTGGGCAATAACTTTTATTTATTGATTTTTGCTTGACCAGTTTATAGGCATTTTTACATTTTACTACATGGATTGGGTAAATAGAAAATTGTGGGAACATTAAAACAAACAACTTTTGAATTTAGTTTCACAATTTGAGTATATGGCATCCGTGATATTGTGGGGTTAGAAATTAACTCTTATAAAAATTGAATTTAGTAAAGATGTTTATTTTAATATGAGAAAGATAAGTTATTTTGGAAATAAACATTTGTGAAAGGATTTTGTACAAGTATGGTTTAGAAAACATAATTTATAAACAAGAAAGATTTAACTGATATTTTGAGAACTTGAATCCCGATGTGTTTGAAAATATTTTTCAAGATTTTGGAAAAATAATAGTAGTATTATTTGAAAGTAAGCATTTGAAAAACTAGTTTATGAAGTTGAGATCGTGGTACTTAGTAATATTTACGAAGTATTTAACACTATTTTGAAATGATTTTGGTTAAGTCTGAAAGGTATGAATTGGATATACTGTACTCACTCCTGTCGCTTGAAAATAATTCTAACGATAACTTCAACATCATTGGCATTTAGTTTTGAGTTTCTACATAGGGGATGCTATAGGATTGTTTTGATAAAACAAATTTTAACTTAAATTTCAAAAGTATGATTTGTTATACAAAAGATATGTATATATTATTATTTCAAAATGATTGAATAAAATCCGGGTGTTTAGTTCTAAAGTTTTCTTTGGAAAATTTTTGATACAAACATTTTAATGTAGAAATGCCTTATGTATATATATAAATATATATATGTAGGGTGCCCGAGTGGTAGTGGCATAACCCGGAATAAATGTTAGAACTTTAAAGGTTTCCCTTTTTGGATAAAGCGTGTTTAATAAGTTATTGAAATTTATTAAGTTATTTTATGGACACATGTAGCCTATGCATTAGGATTGTATGGTATGTGCATCATGTTATGACATATTGCTTGGTATATTTCGTTTATTATGATGAAATGGGATTTTCGACGATTTTGGATAATTGGAAGCTTTCGGATGTATAGAATTTGAAACAAAGTGCTTAGTGAAATAAAAGTCGAGTTTATATTAAACTTGAATTGAGAAGTTAGAAAGTTAAAGACAAGTTTTGAATTTATTGAACATGTTAAGTAAAATAAATTTGATGTTTTGTATATACTCTTAGGATGTAATAGAGTATTATGCAAATATGAACTTAAGTTATAACTGTTTATAAACTTGAAGTTATGCTTTATGAATTATTTCAGAAATGATTTTCGTATTGAACGAATCATACTATTTGGATAAAAGAATGTGATAATAGATACTGGTGTAGTTAAGAAACCAATACGATAAATACGTAAGTTTTATGCAGATCATTTTATTCGCATGACTGCTCCTGATCCGGTATTCGAGTACATGATTTTGAGGTATTTACACCAGTCTGAACAAAGATTTTTCAGTAGATTCTTAACAATGAACACTTGATATAGATTATTAATAAGATCCTAAAGTTTTTTATCATAGTTGCCTATGTAAGGAGAATGGAGGTTTCTAGTCAAGAAACCTGATCGGAGTCCGCACTAGAGAGATCAAGTGATCTATTTAGTTGGGAAGTGAAATTTATGCGATCAAGCAAGTGATAGAAATTGGTATTGCATACAGATGGTCTATATGCATCATACGGGTTTTAGTATATGCATACTATATTTTGTTGGCTTATGGAGAGTTTAGGCGATGACCTTCGGTTTGTTATGAGGAAGCCCGAATTATCTACTAAGTAATAACCTAAGGTTGTTAAGCGTAAGGTACGCTTAGTAGATTGTTTATCGATGTGATAGGAAGATTTTTGAACTTGAGCTAACAATGTGTTTTGTTTGCTAGTAATGGAATATTGTTAAGTATTGCTATGTGATTGTTTCTTTGGTTGCTCGTATTGGAATTTCAAGGATGAAATATTCTAAGTGGGGGAGAATGTAATGACCAAAAATTTCGAACACCTTTTATTTGAATATCTGAATTATATAAATATTTGAACCTTGGATTAAATGTTACTAAAATTATTTAATAAGATTTATAACCTCTTTTCAAATTATAAGCAATGATGGTAAACTTATTTTGAAAAAATGTTTACAAAATTAAATACTTTGAAAAAATGACGATAATGTGACCCAAAATCGTTTTATCGACAAACGGTTTTTTAACCGTCAGAAGTTGTTCATATTTTTTTAATTACACTTATCTGCTTAGGAATTAAAGAAAATGAAATAAAAATATTTTTCCATCTATGGAAATTAACTTTATGGATGATGTCAAGCATGAGGTAAGGGAAGATGCTTAGGAAATGTGCATAAACAGAAAAAAGTTAAGTAAATGATAAAGGAGTAATGATGTTTTAATTAATGTCATAAGGATTTGGAGGGGCTTTTGGTCTTTTGCCATCACATTCTGAAGCCTATATAAGTGGAGGCATGTCCTTAGAAAATAATCACAAATAATTCTCAAAGCTTGAGATAAAGTAAGAGGGTTGAAAATGGTGGAAGTGCTCAAGCACTAATCCACTAATTACTTTATAAATTTTTCAAAAGTTAACCAAATCTACTCAAATCTGTGATGACCTGCCTTTTCGACCCTCGGAAGTTGACACTAATACATTCATGATATTCACATGCTGACTATCCATGTGTTAGAAAGACAGGTTGATCAAGGGTGGAAAGAAAAATAAATAAGGAAAAGACAGAATCATACACTAATGGAATACCATGTATTATATAAGTATATAATCTTTACAATGGAAATTTTTAAATACATACATCAGAGTCTATCCTAATCTCGGCCTGAACAGTTATAAATCAATATCTTTACTAATGATGAATGCAAACAGTAAATAAATGCAGCGGAAATGAAAATGGATAACCGTCTACAGAGGAAACTCCAGCTCCAGCTTCAAGCTTCTCTAAAATGTTCCAAACTAGACCTGAACTATTTGGATGTCTAGAAAAACAGGCCACCTAGAGTTTAAAGGAAAGGAAAAAACTCCGAGTCAGCCATGGGACTGGTGAGTGTAAACTCAAAACATGATTATTTTTGAAAACAAAGGGAATCTCATAAGACCACGCCGCACATAAACACGTACGATTTTTTACCTTATGATAACCAAAATATTGCTACGTAAAATCCAATAATATTATGATAGTGTCTAGATTACAAATACATATTAATCTTAACCAAAAAAATTCATTAATTAAATTCCCGCATAATAGGTATACAAGTACGTCCGAAGGCACTTACTGGAGAATGGATTCCATACAATGGCAGGTAAGAGACTACCTTCCATATAGTACATTTCTAGTGGAATGTACAGAGGATCCACCGACGGTCCTTTGCATTTGGTAAGACCGGCCTACCCCTTTCCAGTGACCAACACAATGGTCCTGGATAGTATCAAATATAACATCACATTGTATGTTCCCGATCTATCCGAGATGTGTCATAACATACGCAGAAAACCCGATATATAGAGGGTAATCTGGAAAGGTTATGACCATACCCTAATAGGTGCGACCTACATAGCCTTGCGGCATACCTTGTTTCAGCATTTTCCAAGTGTGAGGCCTGAGGTAACATGTTACCCTTTTCAAAACAAATCCCACTTTGAATGTCACATTTCCAATTCTAGTAAAACATTATTGATTTCCAGAAAAGTACAACCTCCGAGTTCATATGCCTCAAGGAAGGGTGTTAATTGTAAGAGGAGTTACCTCCTACACCACCAAACAGATGTATGTTTGTAAAAATTGATGCATGTGGTCTTAGAAATGCAATGTCAAACACTTGTCCATATAAGTTCTACAGGAACAGGACAAACCAACGTTACTCCTCCTACTACATCCTGTTTGAGAATTACCCCGATGATTAGTAGCGACTAGTCCTTGCCAATCGAAGATTTTCAGAATGAAGGCACTACTGACAACATATATATGATATGATAATTACCCTTGAGGTTAGTGGCAAGCGGCTCTACATTATAAAGATCTCCATCTTTAAAGTCACTATCTTGGACATGTCTTCACTTTCAAACGTGTATTTTGGTTCAAAGTGGTTTTCAGATAGGAATAATCCAAATCCAGTCCCGATCTCTCAGACCCAATTATCGTTAAAAGATTTCAAGTATATAGGTGATTATTATTTAGTTAATCGATATCTTTTATCCAAGTAAATATCTTCCTAAAGATATATGTCTTTAAACCATTTTCTTTATTAACATATACAGGATTATTAAACATCTTTTATCAAATCCTTTGGTTAATTAAAACCGCATGTTAACTTTTGAATACCAAATCATTTCTCTTTAATTTCTTAGGAAAAATATTTCCATATTCTATTGTTAGTATAATTCTAATTTTAATGAAGATTTCACATTTCCAAGACATATCTTTAATGGATCAAAAACAATGTTATTTAAGACATCGTTTACTATAAAGCCAAACCAGTTAGTATTGAATAAAACAGATCCATAGAAATTAGACCGATTATACACAATACTAATTTATGTATTCAACTTGTACTATTCGTTGAATAATGGTGAAATCACCTTTTAAATTCACACGGATAGTATAAGTTATCCTTAGAATTTAATACAGGGTTTAATTAGAATATTCTATATACCATCAAAATCTTATTTGAAATCTTGTTTAACTTTGTTGAAAATTATTAATCTCTTTTCTTATATGATCCGAGTAAATCAAATTAACCAACCCCTCCATCGAGCCAGTCCGTATAGCTAGGGGAGTAGGCAACTGGTTTACCAAACCACAGCCCAAAGACTGCTTCTCTATCACCTATAAGGCGGTCAATTTATTTGATCGACTCTAAACCCTTTAAAATACTTAATTTGTTATTTGAAAACATTTATAAAGCATTCAAGAAGAAAAATCAAGCTTAAATCTTACTTCGGAAATTTCCAAATTCCTTTGTTAAATTGCCGATGAATAGTGCTTTTAAGGGCTTCGTATCGCAAATCCTGTTTTAACCTTTTATATTTCCGATATTTCTATTTAAAACTATTTTAAAACATTTTAACATATTTTAGAATTTATTCCATATTTTTAAAGATTTAAATTACCCATTTAAAATGAATTTGAAATTTTGGTTTTCGAACTGCTAAAATGCGACATTTTTGAAAACTTGATTTGGACATATCTCAAAGTTTACTAAATGAAATCTTTATATTTATTTTTCATTTGAAAACTATAACTCCAAGTGTTTGATAAATTCTTATTTCAAAGAATTCCAACTTATAATCCACCCTACATATTCATTTAACTTTTCGGGTTTCGCGAAATCGCAAACTACCGAAACACAATGGCTTATTTTGACTCTAATTTCATATCATTTCAAAACTTTGTCGAAATGAGTTTTAATGTTTATAAACATTTATAAACCATTATTTTTCATGTTTAAAGAGCTTTAACTATGTCGTAACACTTTTATAGTTCATAAGAGAAAGTGTTCTATTAGTGTAAATTCGACGTGTATTTATCGTGAATTTTTTCTACAACCAAGAAAACGTATTATCTCATCTAAAACATGGTGATCAAACATAGAAAACAAGTAGAGCAAACATATCATATCATTATTTAGTTTAAGAAAATAAACCAATAGAGTAATTCTCACCTTTATTTATTTCTAGCTGTTCTAAAATTGACTATAGCTCCATTATCACCACATCAAAGCTTATGTACCTAGGACTCTCGGGTGTGCTTGGCCTTGTACTAGAGAGGGTGGAGATGTTTGGATGAGCTAAGCCAAGTAAGAAGAAGGAAGACAAGGTAATCCCTCACTTTAATTTCAAACTAAGGTGATATCTTTCTACATTTGGAAGTGTATTTTCAGCAGAGCTTCCTATGACTATGGAATAATTTACGAGTACATGGAATCCATTAAAGAGCATTAAGAAGTTAAATAAGAAGGAAGAGGAAGAAGAGTTTTGGTGTGAGGATTATGAAGCCTCAAGGTGGGTATTTATAGGAAAAATATGTAAAAAAATCTAATGGTACAAATACCAAACTACCCTCACCCACACCCCCATGCGCATGGCCACTCCTTCTCTATGTGCTCTTCCATCCCCTTTGACCTTCTCCTTGTCATGGTGATGGAAGTGATATTTGATGAGAAGTTTGCTTTATCTTAGCTTAAGAATGAAGTAATGTGAAATATCTTAGATATTTTAGGTGTATATGTATGTGTGTGTTTATATAAAGATGTATGTATGTATGTATGTGCATTTGCATGTATGATATGTATATATGTGCACAAGACACAAAAATAAGGTTGCAACGACTTCAAACAACTTTCATTCGTTAAACCATTGTGAATCCAAAATCCAATTTTTTGTCATATTTTTGCTTCTCTGTTAAACTATATACATTTGTAAACAAACCTTGAAAATATAGTTCTTATCATCATAGAATAATTAAAATGAGATTATTTAAGTTATAAAACCATATTAAATAATACTCAAAATCCATTTATAAAAATACGAAGTTGATCTACCAAAATGCGACGAAATTTATATATTTTCATAAAACAAGCTTATATATTTATAAAACTATTATAAATCATTTATTATCAGTATATAATAACTAAAATGGATTATTCATCATTTAAAACAATTATATGAATATTTAAACTTAATTTAAAATTCAAGAAAATATATAAAAGAGATGACACCCTTGACGATGTCACAAAGACATTTTGTTTCCAAAAAATAAAATAAATAATCTTATTATATATTCTTCCTCAAATGGAGAAATAAGTATATGTATCAAATTTTGTATCATCTAATTGAGAAAATCTCAATTTTACCAAAAATTGATTTTCGTCGCTTTTCTTACGGAAATCCCAAACATCTATATTTGTAAATATAATTTTAAAACAAGTTTATCACCATTAATTACTATTCAAAACATTATAATTTGTATTATAAAATCTTGTATTTAAATATTCAAAAATAAATATTATTTTTCAAAGTGATAAATTTACGGGTCATTATGAAATTTCTTTTAAACTTTGGCTTTAGGCCTAAGACATCACAGCAAGCATGAATAGCAAGTAAGAAGTGGAAGGAGGTGAGAGGAAGAAGGGGAGCTTGGATGAGTTGTGAGCATGGAGGAAGAGAAAGAGTAAGATGCTGGCTTTGGTTTTGAAAGGCTAAAGATTAGATCTTTAGGCTTGTGTGGATGAAAGGAGGTGGCTCTTTGGTTCTGATAGCTTTGTGCTTAGGTTAGCATGGATCTAACTAGGATATCTCACTATTCTTAATTATATATTGTGTTTGAATTATAAAGTTAAAGGGACATTATCTAAGTAGAGTTATAAACTTTTAACTTCTTGCTTTTGAAAGCAAATTATAATTTTATATTATATAACATCACTTCTATTACCCTCTTAAACATATGGCATGGCCTTGACTTGGTGTTTAAATGGTTATTTAACTTGTGTGTTAAATTGAAGTAAGTTTGAAAGTGTTTGAAATGAGAATAATCGTTATAAGTGCACTTCGGAATACCTATTTTTCGGATTTTTTATAAATAAATGGAAAGATAACCTTAGGGAATTTTTTTCGTGGTTTTAAATACCCTGATGATAGCACCTACTATAAAAATTTAAAATCTTAAATCATTTGTCTAAGTGGCTAAAACTAGTCGCAAAGATTGTGCTTTTCAATATTGCGCCAATAAGGACTTTAAACAGCAATTATAAATGCTGTAGTAAGTCGCTTATTGTTTTATGTGTTTGAAATGTGACGTTTTAGTTAGTTTTAAATGGTTTCTAAATTATTTTATTTATAATATCTTTTTATGGAAGTTCTTATAAAATGTATTTGAGCATGAAAAAAAGAATAGAAGTTTAAATATAGTTTTAATGATTGTTATGAATTTTTGAAAGTAAAGTGCTACAAAATGAAAATTTGTGTTTTATCAGACTTCTAAATTAGTTATTTTAAAGTAATATTTTACATAGATATCTAAATCTATTATAAGTACTTATAAAGTATTATTTATATATATAAGTTTTGACAAAAGTTAATTGACTAGGCTTACCACTAAAATCCGACGAGCAAACCTGTCTATTTGTGAGATTCAAGAATGAGGTGTCTAGGCAAAGCTTGAAGCAACCGGTGTCCAAACTTACCTGGCTTTATTTTTGTATAGGGAATAATATAAGTTGAAATGTTGGAAACGTGTTAATCGTGTTGTTTACTTACTTTTCTAAAAAGGTAACTAACTTGCTAAAAGCCGACGAAGTAGGCTTATCTATTTCAGAGAGTTAAAGATTAATATCGAGTAAGGACAAAGCAATAGATCTTTAAATTACCGTACCTCTTAAATGAGGAATAAATAAATCGAAAATGCCAGAAACGAGTTAAGTATACAAACATTGATTTGTATAAGCAATGGTTTTTGACTAGATAAACGATTAGTCGATTATCGATCTTAACCGAATACGAACTTAGATCTTTAAAACAAGTATTTGTAAAGATAGTAACAAGTAGGAAAATGATTTGGGTATTTTGTGACAATGTATTAATCACATTCATCGTTAACCTTTTTCGGTTACACTTAGGGTTGCAAATAGATCTTTAAAAGAATTATTTAAAGATAAGCATAAGTGAAATTGTTTTGGGTTTGTTGTAACAATGTGTTAATCACATTCATCTTTAACCCTTTTTTATTATACTTATGAACGTAAATAAAGCTTTAAAAAATGTTTTAAAGATAAGCATAAGAGGAATGGTTTGGATTTATAGTGACAATGCTTAAGTAACATTAGTTTTAAACATTTTGAATGGATTTGTGAAAGTTCTTAGATCCTTAAAATGGATATTTTAAAGGAAATTATAAGCATAAGAATACTTTTTGAAGTATAAAAGGAGTAAAGGTTTTATGTAAGAAATCTAGTTAATAATTTGTGAAAATATTTATACCATTTGAGATAGGTATATGAATACTTTTTGAAGTATAAAAAGAGTAATGGTTTTAAGTAAGGAATCTTGTTAATGACTCATGAATATACTTATAACATTTGAAATAAGTATATGAATACTTTTTGAAGTATAGAAAAGGTAAAAGTTTATAAGCAATAAATCTTGTTAGCGATTTGTGAATATACTTATATCATTTGTGATAAGTATATGAATACTTTTTATGTATTGAAAGAGTATAAATGAATAGTATATATTCATAAATGATGTTTTATTAGACAAAAAATTTTTATCAACAAAGGAAGTTTTTAAAAAAGTGGATTAGAAGTTGCTTATATGACTTGATCATGCTTTGTGTGACTTGATCGTGCTTTGTATGTTTACTCGTCTATATGGTAAAAAATTAGTCATACACTTAGCACTAAAAGTTGATGAGGGCTTGTCTATCCACGAGAATTAAGAGTGATGTCCATGTAAGGATATAAGCAATAGAGCTCTAACCTACAGGCTTCACTCTTGATCGAGGGATAGTCTGAGATGAAAATATCGAAAACATGATAAGTATAGGTGACTTGGTTTCCATATGCGATCGTTCTCAATATCATTGAATGACCAAATTCGTTTATCCAATCTTGGAGAGACTGGGATCAGTAAGTGTTTTACTTACCAAAAACCACTTCAAGGCTGAGATATGTGTTCTATCTATTGGAAGTGGATTTATTTGAGATCGAGGGATCTATGTGGAGATTCAAGATATGTTTAAGATGCTCGAACACATGTAATTGTTCATGATCTATTCTGGATGTGGAAATCCATGTGTGATTCTGAGATCTGTTGAGATACGTGAATCCATGTGTGGTTTTTTGATCTATTCGAGATGTGGGGATCCAATTTGGGATTCGTGTTCTATTTGAGTAATGAAGACTCATGTGAAAGATGTTGAACGTAATCTTAACATCGGAAATGGCTAAACACAAAGTAGGATGCACAATATGGGGCTAGCGACCCATGTTAGGATGTTATCAACTCTATATTTAGAGATACTTATCGATTGTTAGCCAATTGGAGAAGATGATATTTGGTTCATGTTGTTCATGTTTATGTTCGGACGGTGGGCCGCTTGTGTTTACCTTATGGTATATTTTATCTAGAAATATACGATGCTCGGAAGGTATTTTCTGATCCTTATGCATGGAGTTTGGATTTGGCTCCACCGAAGAGATCTCCATGGAAAAACCCAATTTGTGAACATTTCTTATCGGGTTTTGATTGTACTCACAATATGCTATTGATTGTTACCAATGTAACCATTCCAGCTATGCTATAATATTTATATTCTTCACCCTAGACATTATTTATTGTATCACCTTATGTACCAATTAGATGGTGGTTCTTTTGTGGGTATAATCGTTATGGCACTCCATGCGGTCCCAAAGCACTGTTATATGTTGATTACATATTTCTTAAGTTTCTTATACCAGACTTATGTCTGACGCTTGGTTTTTGGTTTCCCTAAGTTCCTTGTGTGCTCATTCGAGTAGTCTGAGAAAGGCAGGTTTTCTGTTGATGTTCATTGGAGCTCGAGAAAATGAGTTAGATGTTTCATATATCGTAGTATTCTTATTTCCACTTCATTAATGTACTGTACATATCAGCATTTATGAGGACGGACTATTATAACTATCTATACAGATGATGGTGCCTAGGTTTTATAACTCCGAAATTTCTGTATCGTAGCAACCCTTAGTGCTATTCATTTAATATTATATATTATCATTCCATTGTGAGATTCTAATATTGTGTTCCTTCTTCCTTGTTATACTTCATTTTCTTTTCATTTCACCCTAACAATTCGTCCTTTTGCACTTGGATGCTCAGCACACAAATACCATAGATGTATTAGTGTTGACATTCGAAGCTCGAAAGGGAGGGTCGTTACAAAATGTGTTTGATGCTTGAATCATGAGGGTACTTCAAAAGAAATACGTTATTCCTCAAATCAATATCACTCAATTAAATATATTAAAGATTATGAATCTATAATATAAAAGTTGGCTTCTATCACTATATATTAATAGATTACTTGCATGTTCTTTAGTTGTTGATATTCCTCAAGCTAGAGATGTTTTATATGGTACCATTAATATATTGTCTGGATGAGGTAAGATACATTCACATATTTGTTGATATTCCTCAGGGTACGTGCATTATACTTAGACCATGTGAAATGGTTGGGATAAGTGAATAATCTCTTTCAATTTGTTGATATTCCTCAAGGTCGTGACAAGATTAGGACGAGATCATAGGTTAGGTGTTGTATGTGATACAATTGATAAGGAGTTATCGATCGCATGTGGGCCTATGATTTGTTGATATTCCTCAAGGTCAAAACCCAAGGCATGTGAGTCCTAATCCCCACTAGAGAAATTAAAAGATTTCTATATTTTTCTTAGGGTTTTGTGAAACATAAAAATCTAGTAAGAGACTTATTAAGAAAACAAATGGTAACATTTAAACTTTCTGATATTATAAGAACACATGCTGTGTAAAGTTAAAATAATCTACATAGATAAATTTATGCAACTGATAAAATTGATAAAATATTTATCAATTAAGATATACAAATGAATAAGATTAAAGATTGACAAACAAATATAATATACATTTACTTATAAATCCTTTGAAACATTTTCACTTTAAAACCCATGCAAGTGCCAACTTACAAAACAACTAAAACATTCATACCTCGATCACTTAAGAATTTATTTGCCTTAAACTATGTATTATCTGTTATGAGTTTTGAACTGTTAAGAAATACAATAATATGAATATTTATTCCACATTCAATCACATAAAATGTTATATATTGAATGCTCATAGTTCGTAATGTATGAAACTTGATTGAAATTAATTCATTGGAAATAAGCAAATAAACCATCATACGAAATCATGCATTTAATATGATTAAGTACAAGGATTTTCTTTGAATGCTTTGACTATTTTGGAAAGGAAAATGAATATTCTAGAGTGGATTCAACTTAGACATGGTTGGAATGAAGAGAGTGAACGGTCACCTCTGCTTCATAAGGGACATCGATAATGAGAATTGTATAAAATACTAAAACATACTTAATATTGAATGAGAAATGTGATTTCCATTCCAAATTTTGCTATAATATGGAAAATTGTTTTCTATAAAAGTCATTTCTATAAGTTTAGGATATTTGGTCGAAAATTCTCAACTGTATGTTAGCTACAATAAAAGAAATAAATATTCCATAATACATGAAGCTTTGTATTTCATATGCTATTATAGTAATGGTAAAAATAGTGGGAGCATGCCATATAATACTTGTCGATGGATGCATCAAGGTATGAAAAATTGCTTTCGTAAATATACCAAATATTATTTATGAAATAATAATCAATTTGACTGAAAGTGAATATAGTTTTATTTTATTATGGATGTTTGAACGTTCATTATGAAATAAATCTATTAGAATAATGGTACTCATTGCATCAGCTACATAACATAGAAATATCTATAATTATTTTGGAATTAAGGACTTAGCACCCATTTAGTGGGAGCAACATAAGAGTTGGTGAACTCTTTAGATTGGTACATAAAGTGTATGTAGTCAAAAGTCTAATAGTACCAAAATAATGTTCCACGCGCGATGTTTATTCATGGATGAATTATCATAAAAGTAAACATGTGTATTTGATACATGCGTAGGATGTCTATGATAAGTTCACTGAATATAAAATGAAAGTAGAAACATAACGTACAAAAGAAATAAGAAAACTCAATTTGATCGAATAGGTGTGTATATAGGAATAAGGTTCCAAAAGTACCTAAAAATGAATAAAATTTAATCTCAAAAGACACTCCTCCCCGTGATACATAATGATGTATCGATAAGGAGCAATCTTACCTTACTGGACAAAGTATAACTAACAATAGGTGAATTTGAGTTAACTTCTTCTATAAGGTCATGTACTTAAGAGTAAGTACAGAAGGTTAAAATTAATTTAATCTAATGCATAGTTTATAGGACCACAAGTTAAAAGTTTATAACAAATTCCTAAATATCCTAGATCAAGGAGTTGGCAAGTTGTCTGAGTCGAGAGGCTCCATGTAATACTTGCTAGTTAAGTATCTTGTGTTGAACACCACAATGGAGTTTGGGAATGATCAACATTGATTGATCAATTTACCTTATAAACATAAGTATCATAACTTGAAACAACTTCTTACATGTATTTAGGCTATTCACAAAATATTTATGAATACTTATTGCATTGCACTAAGGAAAAAATGTTTTTCCAAGAAACACTAATTTATAGTAAAGGAATTTCTTTTAGAAACTATTGGTAGCAAAATGCACTTGGATACGATCCATAGATAAAACTAATAAACATAAGATGGAATAAAATTAATCGAACTAAATAAACATAACATGTTAGAATGTCTAATGATAAATCTCGCACATTAAAGAGAAATTATCAATTTTATTAATGTTGAGAAAAGAAATTCCTTGGTTTAAGTAGGCCATTAAGAGTATTGAATCTACCATGTGGCACGATGTCAAATCTGGAATGGATTCCAAGTACGTTATCAAAATATGATTTTGATATTGGAACCCAAAAAAATATGATCCATCAGTTGCATATGTCTCTTCGAGAAGAAGATTAATGGAGCTAGAATATAAGCCACGCTGATAAGAATAACATTGTAAATTTCAATTGCTAAAACTAACGTAAAAGATTTGTTATTCAACGTGCTTTAGCTGATTCAGATTTTACTCACAAAATTAACCACTCGGTATAAATTAGAGTTTTGGTACATAAATGTTGAGATAAAATTCTAAATAATGATTAGAATAGACCGTTTGCATATAACAACCAAATGTCTCGATGTCAGTGGGAGCAATGATTGAGTTTGTGAGCAATGGATATGATTCATGAAATGATATGAACGTGTAATTCAATAAGCATAAGAGTTAAGTAAGTATTTTGATAGAGAAATCAAATAATTTGAATTTTAGTCAAAATGCAGAGGAAGCGTGTATCTATAAGAAAGAATAATAACAGGTACTAAATTGTATTTCAAAAACTATAAGTAAACAACAGACTTATGATTGTTAATGATGTATTTATATTAAATCATTTCAGTTTGTTGTTTGATACTCAACATTAATTTAGAAAATGACATCTTTTATTATCACTATAAAAGGATAATGGGATTGTCCCAAAATGATATACAAAGACAGCATATTGAAATTGTTTAATATGGATCATGTAAGTTGGTTTCCTTATGCATGGTAATAAGAATTGTCATACATATTATATTGTCTAAAATATCACACTTCGCTCGTGTATTTGTAAAACAAGTAACAAATCCAAATTAAGATCACTCCATAACAGTTTAGAGTGTTCTCAAGTATTTATGCAACACTGAATAATTTTTTGTAGAAATAACGAACTGCTTATGAAGGAGTGCATGGACTCGAACTTAATTAATGATATATAGTATAGTATGCCAATCCTAAATTCATGTTCAAATTTATGTTAAGAATTTTAAGTTGGAATTGTTCCAAATAATAAATAGTAGCTAATTCAGCCAATGGCTACTACAACATAAGAAGTATAAATAAATACATAATTTTATAACTAAGCCGAGGGCAATTCCAAACATTGAGAACCCTATGACATTATTATATGATAATAATGTCGCGAAACAGTTTGTAAAAGAACCTAGAGCTCACTAGAAGTTGAGAGACATACTCCGATAGTTCCATATGATAAACGCAATTTATCATCATCGGAGAGAGCTGATCGACAGAGTAGATAATTAGAAAAATAGTATACTCATTCACTAAGGCTTCGACCCGATTAATTTTTGAGAAAACAAACCGATGGATTTGGATTAAGATTCCATAATTGACCCTAAGTGCAAATGGAAAATTGATAGAGATAGGGGTATGCCTTAGGAGAAATTATGTAATTTGTTATATATATCTGACTCTGTGACTAATATTGTTCAAAATAAAAGGTATTTTTTTCTTTTTATTATATACTTGTTATTTAGTGATATAAATAAATAAGTAGTTAATTTAAAGTATGTAGATGGAAAATCCTTAAATGATATATTATGTAATAGAAATTATAAAGTGTTGTAACCATAAAATTTTATCGCATTGAAAATAATATATTGTTTTAAATATTCCTAGTCAAAATGTTTCAAGAAAAGATATCGATTCATCCATTGATACTAGAGTATACGGTGCTTTCCAAATGTAGGCAGTGTATTTATCATGGCTGCTTGGGGAACTAAGTAGTTAAATAGTAATAGTTTCTGAATAACAATGGAATGACTCACTCGAGAGTTCTTCGTTAGTTAGTATAATTAAGGTCAAATAGACAATCTCAAAATGACAATTTTACATAATTCCTTCGACATGAGAATATTGTAGAACTTTAATATTAATACTCCACTTTGATCATAGTTAAATCTTGGCATGGCATCTATTAAATAACTATAGTTGGGTCTTATTTGAAGCACTGTATGTGAAATACTATTCAATAGAGAATTTATCTCCTCCGTTTCTATATGCATCGGTCTAAATTTTTTTAAGTTTATTGATTTGAAAAAAATAACAATGATTTTGATTGTTAATTCTTGTTGTTTTTTTATGTTAATGTTGTTGTTGTTTTAGACTTGAATCTAATAAATAAATAAATTTTTTTTAGTTGACCATCGATGATAATTTCATTGTTTCAAAACACATACACATATATATATATATATATATATATTTGTATTAAATTAATTTGGAAAGTATTTTACATTGAATTAAAAAAAAATTTGCACATACACACATCATAATACTAAAAGATATATGTTTATAATGTAGAAGTCTACATGTATTAGCATTCTAATTTTGTTTAATAAATTTTACTTCATTATTGCTTATAAAATATTTACATTTTAGCTTACTTTAAATTATTAACGTATAAACATAGCTATATTTGAATTTATAGATTAAGATCTATTTTCAAATTATTCACTAGATCAAATCATTGCATATTTTAAGAGTAAATCTTAAATATAAAATAGTGAACTTGGTAGAATTAATTTATACTACCTAAAGGATTCATTAAATTAGACACACATATACATATATAGTATATTTAAACATGTATATATACATATGATTTTATATAATGTTTTGGACAACCAATGCATACATAAAGGGAGAATGTATCCATTGTGGTGTAAATCCCAACATCCGAACATGTACACATTAAATATGCAAACAATATGATATGTCACACTTACATAATATACATTAGAGTATATTTGGATATACTCATAGTATATGCTAAGTTTAAATTTGGTTATCTTTGTCATTTAATATATCAATTTAATTGAGTGGGGAAAATGAAAGGTTTCTCCATCCAAATAAAACCAAATATCCTATCATTTATCAAATATTTAAGAGAGAAACGAAAGGTTCCTTTCTCTATATTAAAATAAAAAAGTAACAGGTATACACAAATATGTATAAGAGTATATTTGCTATACTCTAACTAATAAAACATTAAATTTTTGTAAATTTAAAATAAGAAAATTAAAATATAAAAAGACTTATTTAAAATATTTTAGATTACATCTAAAGTACCTTTTAGATTTCATAGGCCCATTAGTTTAAAAATATGATTTTTTTTTTGAAATCCACCTATTTTACCACTTTCGATTGGCCCAGTTCCTTCAAGTTCGACTATGAAAGTCAAGTTTAGTTCAATTTCTAGTTCTTCAAGCTGTCTTAATTATATCACAATAATGGAATTGCATAGATATTTCCTTAACTAGGACACATGGAACATGTTGTGTACCCTAATAGATATTGTTGGTAAGATATTTCGTCACACAACACCTCGATTGATTATAAAAGTAATTGTTAATGTTTACTCACAAATTTGAATCAACAGACTTAACTTGTATTTATGCTTGCCTTAGGGTAGTAACTATGTTGTTGGATACTTGCATAATTATGTTAATGCACTCCAACTATTTGTTGGAATGTCAAATCGTATTCACATTTGCTTAGTGAATTAGAATCCAATGTAAATATAAACATATAATAGTGCATGAAAGTAAGAAGACTTAGAAAATTTTATATGGTTCAGATTCCTTTGAATCCTACGTCCATGGGTCAAGTTCTTTTCTTATCTCTTTTCTCCTGATACATGAGTTTGATGAAAAATAGAAAGATACAACTTTCTTATTCCAAAAAGAAGATAAACGGTCCCCCACTATTCCCGATCACCTCCTATTTATTGCATTGAGGATGTAGATGGATTGCCACCATCCTTCCACCACCATTCTGTTTCCACCTTCCCATAATGCCATGTGTCTCCTATCTGCATTGTTGGTTTGATGCACTCAGATTGCTAATATATCTTTGGCGGGAAGTCATGATTTAGGTGGTTAAACTATGGACTTTCCAGAAAGTTTGAGATGAAAGCGGGAACTCCTAAAATTGAAGCAGAAATATCTAAAATTGGGGCAGAAAATCCAACTCTTAACGGGTTGTATATTTCTGATCTGAAGTAGTAAAGGGTTTGCACACTGCCTTAGGAAGATATTGAGAGCTTGCCTGGTACTTAGGAGTAATCATCCTGAGCCGCTTTGGGCATCAGGGTGCATGGTTTGCTTAACCTAGGAATTACTTTAATATACCTATGAACATGAGTGACCGTAATCTAAGCCGATTGTGATCTGAGTTGCCCTTATTGCATGAGTTATTGATAAGGTTGATTTATAACTTTGTTGTCTACCTGTAAGTGTGGATCTGCATTGGAGCAAAATTTGAGTGGCCTTGTGTGCAGCCCTTTTAGATGCTTCTTACTCCATGTAGTAGTGCTTAGGCAGCCCTTTGTATATGTGGTGCAGATCCGGTCTTCAAGGTGTTAACAAAATATAAGTTCTTGGGATGCTAATTGCACAATTCAACCATTCGGTTATTGCGAGTCTTGAGTGTAGTACATCATTCCTTTCTCCTTGTAACTATGTTAGATTTTGGTTTTAGTATCTTAATGCTATATTGAAACTAAGGGATGGGTGCAAATTTGGTGTCTTTGTGGCCTCCCTTACAAGCGCAGTATTGTATCTACGACTTCTTCCTTTTTTAGCCATAGTTCTTTTAGTTGAGTTAAGTGTCATGGCTATAAGATGACTATCATATTTTGTCCTCGTTCTGATGGCAGCAATAAGGCTTCGATTAAATAGCTAATGCAATCTTATGTGGCTCACTTTTCTTTTTATAGTAACCATCACTGCCTGGGCGGCTCTCCTAGTCTCATACGTTGCTTAGCAAATATTTAATATAGTTTGAGAAATACAGGTGTAACACTTGCCCCCAAGTCTGCAGTGATCGTAGATCGGTGTAGACTTGTTACCATTCACACCTGTTCTGCATATCTCATTGCTTCTGTCTAATCCATCTTTCCTTTTGCAAAAATCTTATCGGTTATTTTTGCATTTAATGCTCTTAACCGCATATCACTCCCTCATTGGCCATTATCTGAATCATTCTGAAATCAAACCTTTCATTTTTCTAGGTAAATATGTATCGATTTTTGTATTATTTGGTAACTCAATCAATTGACACTTCGCTAATTCTTTCATCATTTCGTTCCTGTGGCCATTGTTCAAATTAAGTTACGTATATTTTTATTTCATCAATTCTTTGTTCGTTTTACGCTTTTACTCAAGAAAGGAAAGAAAGTTTCGAAACCAATTTTGTCTTTGCACTCGAATTTACTTTTAGATCAAAGAATGAAACTTGTTTTGTTTTAGTTTCTCTTAAATCTCTTTAATTTAGCATTTTTCATTTTAATTAATCTTGAAATTCCAAAATTGCTTCTTCCTCGTTTTCCCCCTACTTTCGCCTTTAGATATTGCTCGGTTGGAAGATGCCAATGGTTTCTTGAATAAGTTTGGGTTTTTGGGTTATGAAGCTAGGGTTCCTAAAACCCCCAAATGTATTAATACTCCTCCAGAAGAAAACCCATCCGTGTTTATATATGGCGTGGTCTTATGAGATACTCTTCTTTTCAAGGGTTTTGTTAGCGTCAAAGTTAATTTATGACACTGTCATATATACTTATGAGTTGCATTTCTCACGCTGGTTTGCCAGACTTTTCTGGATATTTTTAATACTCGGGTCAGATCCGAGTAGTTTCAAGATTAGCTGAAGACGCTTAGAGTTTCTAAAGGAGAGTTGGAGGTCATTGTCAACGTATGGACGTAGTTTATTTTTCCCCTCTGTTTGTCGTTTTTCAGCATTTGTAAGGATATGTATTTATAACTTTCAAGGCTAAGCTTAGGATAGACTCTGATACATATATTTGAAAGTTTTTCTTGTATAAAGATTATTGAAATAATATATGCTATTCTATTCATATGAGATTCTATTCTATCTTCTTTCTACCCTTAAAAATCGGTTTTTCCAACACTTAAATGCTCTACATGCAATACCATGGACGTATTAGTCTCAATTTTTTAGGTCAAAAAACCCATTCATTACATTCTTTACTGAGAAAATGCTAAAATAGCATGGGTACATACGCCCACATCATAACTTTTCACGTTCCATTTTTAAGCCTTCCTCAATTTCAACTGATCCCAGTGGTATAGCCTACCGATGATGGATTTTAGACTTATTATTCTTATGATTCTATTCTCAATTAGGGCCTTTTCTAGACTCTAATATTCTTTTTTGTATAGGCAAAATGTGTGCTTCTATTATAGCTGCACTTTGCCAGTTAAGGAAAGCACCACAAGAGACTACTAAGAAAAGAGATAGTGATACGACCCATGATACTGACCAGGGTCCCAAAAAGGTGGCTACTCCCTCTTCTCCTCCTCCTTTAGAGGTTCCTTCCCTTTTTAATTCAATGGTGTTGCTTGTCCCTCCTTTGTAAAGTTGTCCTGCCCACAATGCTCACTACTTGCCTTTGCCCGAAGTGGCTATATCTGATTTAGTAGATATAGTGGGGAAGACTACTATGCATACATTATCTCTTATTGCCTCGTCTTCTCCATCCCCTCTCCTTTTCCTTCCACTTCCTAAGCTTTCTTCTTCTAAACTAATGAATGAACTGGAAAAGTCATGTTCTTACGTGAGAAATATTCTCTTTCTCCCTCTCTTTCTCTTTTCTTTGAAAGTATTTTCTTTATCATTATAGCATGCTCCCTGATGGTGGAAGCATGAGAGTGGGAAGGTGAGCAAGCCACCACTCTTGTTCGGATGGCTAGATTCGAAGCAAACCTCGCTTTAGCCAACGTTTAGAAATTTAGCCTTGCTTCTGCAAAGGCCAAGGTCAAGGAAGATTTAGGGTGTGTTGGGAGAGAGTTGAGAGGGATAAGAGAGGCTAAAACTGCGATTAATGCCTTAACCTTAAAAGAATAAAAGCTGAAGGAAAAAGTGAGGAGCTGGCTAAGGTAGGACAAGAGCTGGCCAAGTTGTAGGAGGAGATTATGACGTGCACTTCTGACATAGTCGTTAATTTATACATCTTGGCCAAGGATCAATTTAAGGAAGAGATTGACCTTAGCTTTCTACATGAATAGTCTATGGTTGGCTCAATCTACCAATATTGTAGGACAAGTGGGATAAAGAGTTTGTTGTGAAGGATGCTGTGGAGAATGTCTTTCCTTCTACCCCTTTACAAGTAAATTAGGAGGGAGAGACCAAAGAGAATGAGGGGCCTAAGGATGCCGACATGACTACAGAGACCGAGGTCACTTAAAATCCTAATGCTAGTACTTAAAACCTTTTGTGTTAATTTTTTGATGTGTGACTAAATAGGACTTGCTTCTTTGACTTTGTTATAAATGACCTACTGTTGTTATTTTATTCTGTCATTACTTAATAAATGATTGGATCTTTATTTTAGTCTTGTGAATAAGTTTTGTTTATTAAACTTTAGATTACATAGGTCTTAGTGTCGCAGCTAGCCGTAAGTGTGAGAGAGAGTTATACAACACTTGGGGACGAAACCCAAGAGTTTCTCTTGAGAGTTGATTAAATATTTAAAGAAAAAGAGGCACTTAATGATTTTGTAATACGCCAATGGCGATACATCCTAGAAAATAGTTCTTTTTCACCTGATAACCTTCACTTGGAATAGTTTAGGCTTAGATTTAGAATTTGCATAAGGATTGAACTCTGTTTTACTTTTACTACGTTTTGTATATGGTTTCGTTGAATTACTGTAGTTAATAAGAGAAGTTTATATTGAACCTTTGTTTGGTGTATTTTGATTGTCTTTGAAACTATGTATTTTTCTTTTGTTACTGATTAGCTGGCGCATATGGAACTTTGTCTGAGCCTCAAAAAGTTTTCGCACCTGACCTTCCTTTGGCATATGTCATTGCTAGGTTGGATGATACATGCGTGTCTTAGCTTGGGGTTGACGTAAAGGATCCTTCTTCCGCTATTGGGGCTAAGGTTAGCTACCATAAAGTCCAGAATGAAAGGCTTGAAAAGGAGCTAGAGTATGTCCGTAAAGAGCTTAAAGAAGCCGAAGATGTGCTAACTCGTTGGTATGAATATAACACGAAGCTTTGTACCAGGCTTGATAACACTGAATTAAACTTAAGTGAGATGTAACAGTTAATGAAAGATAAGGGGAACCTTTATGGATTTTTCTCCAGATTGAGATTGAACCGTAGAAGATAACCATTGAGGATATGTCTATGGAGACTGCTCGCCTAATTAAAGAGAAGGAGGCTGGTGAAAGCGAGAGGGTAACTGCGGTACCTCGCTTGGACATGATTTGTGCTCTTCCTATGGGTTATAGGTTTTCTTCGACGACTGATCAGACTAGGGTAGTGGAGTTGAGGAGGCCTTCCCATTCGCGGATTAAGGGATGGAGAACCGACCTCCATAGGTTTTTTGGTGCTTTGTCGAGATGAACTAAAATGATTAAGGCTGAGTTGATCAGTGCCATAAAGGAAACAAATGAGAAGGCTAAATTAAAAATTCATGATCTTGAGGATTAGCTGGGTAATGTTTAAGGTAGGAGTTCTTCCTTGTCGGAGAAACTTAAGCGGAAGAACATTATAAGTAAGTGCAAGGAGGGTTTCCTGTGGCGAGCTAAGGATGTCTTAGAGTTCATTTATCCTACACTCGATCATAATTTCTTATGTAATATTGAGGGTTTCGAGGTGATAGTGGTAGGGCCAATAAACCATTGTGTTATAGCTTGTTATGACCCCCGAAGGACTTTCTCGGTTAGTTCAGCTCTACCTTTAGCTACTATGCCTTATGTGTTTTAGGATAGTACTGTTGGAGCCCACGTTAGAGAATGACTTTATAACTTACGACAAATTTGGGGCTATATACTCATTATGTGAAGTGATATTTCTTTATGAAGTTTGCGAGTTTTTTGTAATGGCTTTATTTGTACTCTCCTTTAATTTTATTTTATGTGGGCTCGATCGATTTTCATCATGCTTCTTTTGACCAAGATTCGGAGGTTGTCATTCTTAATAAGATTTTGGATTATACCCTGACCAGAGTTGCAAAACTAGAAGGTTTATTGAAGTATGCAAAAAGTATATACGAGGTTGTATATGCGAATGAAATTAAGGCTTTGAAACATAGAGTTGAAGTATTAGATCGACAGGTTGTAAGGTGAATTAGCACAGAAGACACCCCTTCAGTAACCTTGATTATGGATCTTCTTCTAGACTAGGTATTGCTTTTGCTTCCCCTCCAAGGTCGATCTGGAAGAAGTTTTAGAGTGGAAGAATGATTTGAATTTTTTTATGAAGCCAAGTTTAATGAGCTAGAGGATCATTAAAAGAAAGAATTAGGTACGCCTGTCACTCGCGTCTCGCTCTTCATTTCTACCATCGAACAACTTTTTGGCCTGTTCTCCAGGAATACTTAGAAAATAAGGGAATACCTTTTACACATGATTGAAAGAACTAGAAGGGTGGCCAAGGAGCATGTGAATACTTTTGAGAAAAAGGTATTTAACTTATAATGCAAAGTTCGTGTGGACTCCATTGTTGTTTCAGAAGGTGGGATGTAACGACCCGTATTTTTCAACCATTTAAAAATATTAAAATTTAATATAATTGTTGAATAAAAATAGTTATAAATAAAGATTTTACGATTTATTAATTTTAATGTTATAAAGAATAAAATGATTGTTTATTTCTAACTGGAATATAGATGTAAAGTTTAATTTGGATATAATTATGGAGTTTAATAAGGAATAAAATAAATGATGGATTAAGGAGAATTAGATGTTAATTAGTTGAAATTGGTTTTTATATAGAATAAGTAATCAATTATTGTAAGTAAATTTATAATCCTTGGTTGCAAACAACAAATGTATTGATAGTTGAATTACTAAGTTGTAATCATTATTTTATTTCTCATTTCACTATTTAATCCATTTTGGAATTAATTTGGTAAATAATGGAATCAAATGTAATTAAAATATTTAAAATAAAAGGAAATAGGACATTACTTATAATTAATGGACGTAATAATAGAAACCTATGTTTGAATTAAAATAAAAGAGGAAGTTAAGGAAATAAAAAGGAAATATATGTTTTAACTAAAACGAAAATTTGATATAAGCAACATGTAAAAAAAATAAAAGAATTTGTTGAAATTTAAATTATAATGAATTAGGATTTTATTGCTATTGTAATTTAATGTTGAAATTAATGTAATATTTAAAATCTTGGATTTAACATGAAAATTTAAAAGACTATTAATTTTTGTTTAACCAAGAATGGTAAAAGGAAACTTTTAATCTAGACTTTAAAAGTGATTAAATCATTTTATATTCAAACGTAAAATGTTATCCTTGAAATGTAATTATTCAAATTGATTCAAATGTGTAATAATAAGAATAAAATCGAATTATCAATGAACGTCGTGGTTTGTAATAACGTATAAGTAAAGTAGAAATATTGTATTTGTCCATAACTATGAATTGGTAAATTATTTTAATATAATTAAATTTAATTTTAACAAACGATAAAACGTTAAATCAAGCTTTGAAACTAGTTCCATTGTGTTCAGAAAGCCATATTACATATAGATTGTCTGTCAGCATGGAGTTCGGGCTGTTTTGGACCTTACGCTATAAATAGGCATGCAAATCGAGAATAAATATTATTAAAATATTGAGAAAACCCTAATTTTTCCTGGTCGCCACTTATCTTTTCTTTCTACGGTCGAAATTGCTTCATCTTCTTCACCTTCGATCTCTCCCATCTCTAAATGGATCTTGACAACTCCTAAATGAAAGTTGTAGTGCTTGATGAGATCTACAGTTTATATGGTTGGATCGAGCTATTGGCGTCCGATTCGTTAGAATCAGCAGCGAACAGTGGCAGCTTATGTGGTCGTTTTCGAGCAAATTGGGACGTTGGAGGCTACTAAATTTTGGGCAAAGGTGGAGGGCGATGGCATGGAGAAGATGGTGATGTTCGATCAGGGTGCAGCTGCTCGTGGTTGCATCAGCGTGGAGCTTTTGATAGTGGTCGTGGGTTTCTTTCATTCATAACTAATGTTAGTTTAGGAAGGTAATACCAATTACAATATTGCCCTTGTTTTGTTTGATTAAAATTTAAATTTCAAACGTTCTAACTTGCATAACTTTACATACGAACTCCGATTGACGTGCGGTTTCTTCTGTTGGACTCGTATCGAAATTCTGGATAACATGACACTAGTCTGGTTGAATTTGGAGACTTTTGAGATTTTATGCTATTGTTGGATTTTTAATGGATTTTAAATCAACGGTGAATGATTAAACCCACTCACACAATATTAAATCTTCTTATGTTAGTTGAATTAAATTCATGAAGTGATAATAATTTTATTGGTTGATGTTTGGTAGTTTAAATTGACATCTAAATTAATTGAATTTTATATTGATTTAAACTGATATTTAAATCAATATTGAATTTAATTGCTAGTTAAACACCGACAACGATAATTGGTAACTGTTATGATATATTGGTTGATTTGGATGTTGATTGTTATTGTATGTTCATTGAATTAGGAAAAAGGACAAACCTTTTAAAAAAATTAGGCTGAAGGACATGAAATTTTATTTTTAGGCTGAAGGACAAATGCTAGTTATATTTACCATTATATTCAACTTTTACACTAGACAAAATGCTAGTTATAACTAGCATTATATTCATTTTTACACTATATGAAATGCCAGTTATAGCTAGCGTTGTCCTTTAGTCAAAAAAATAAACTTGTTGTACTTCAATTTAAAAAAAATTCTAAGTTTGTCCTTGTGCCTATTTTCCTGTTCCTGTTATTATCCCATTTATTATTTAACATCCTATAAATTGTCATTTTAGTTATTTCAAATAAACTAAGAAATAGGTTGAAATGATATATACCTATGTCATTTAATTTTGGGTTGAAATGATATATATCCATCTATGTAATTAAAATTGAATTAACTAATCACTTAGCCATAGGGTAGAAAATTATATACGGACACCGGATTTGGTTAAATTAAATGGTTTCAAAATTTTGAATTTGAATTAGCTTAAATGTTATTGTTTAAAGAGAATAAAAATTGAATTTATATGAACTAAATTATTTTCTAAATTTGAGTTTTGAAATGTTGGAATTTTAGTTGTTTAAATGAAATTATTTAAAGGATTTAATTGGAAATCGTAAGTTGAACTTGAGAAATGACTTAAATTTATTGAAAATGAATTATTTTAAAGGTTTAAACTTTAATGTAAACGTTGAATTTACTTTAATTAAAGTGGTTTGAATTGGTAATTCAATGTTTTGTTGTGAATTGGATTTAAACTTAATTATTAAAAATGAGGAATTGAATTAAAACATTCAGCCATTTGAATAGAACTGTTTAAATTGAATTTGAAGTAAAGTTGAAATAGTTTTGAATCGAGACCGATTTAAATCGAAATTTGAATATGAAGTTGACTTGAAATTGGAAGTTGGAAAATTGAATTTGTTGTGATTTGAAATTGGAACATGAGTTCAAATTGTTTTGAAAAGAAGAAACTGTTTTAATATAAACTATTTTAATATATAAATTATTTTAATATATAAATTATTTTAATATATATGCTATTTTTATCCAAACTATTCTCAATATTAAAATCTATTTTATATTCAAAAGTATCTCTAATCTTTAAACTATTTTAATCATTCCAAACTATTTTTCAATATTAAAACTATTTTCAATTATTCAAACTATTTTCAATACTCAAAATATTTTAATTATTCAAAAGTATTTTCAATATTCTGAGTGTTTTAAAAGGGAACTATTTTGGTTTAAATCATTTATTTAAATACAAGTATTTTGATATGAAGGTATAGCCTATTTTGAATTCGATATGTTTTTGAAGTGAATCTGATATTTTGATATGAAATACGACTTGTTCTTTAAATTTAAAAGAACCAACCGATGTGAAAAATGACATTTGGTTATTAAAGAAGCCGAGGCTAGATGAATAGGAACTCTCTATTATTCTACCGAAACCACTTTAATAATTGTGTACGCGCCGGATGTTATCCAGAATGTAGAGGTTGAATTGGAGACCTTTACTGGAATGAAGAAAGAGAACGATGATGGATGACCCCGATACTTGTGCCAATTTGAAATAACTAATACATGAGCCTATGTCTGGCCAAAGGGTTAGCTGCCTTTAGGGACCATCACCCCTTCATAGTATATTGACTTTTGACTTGATCAGTGCTCATTGATTTGATTTTTGGATGGTGGACTCGGTCAGCCGTTAGGGTAATAACCAGCCAGAAAGGGTAAACTGGTAGAATGCTACCTCGGGCATTGCCTCATGTGCCTTGCCATAATTTTATCCTTATTCGCTACCACTATGATTTTGTTTTAGTGTTATTTTATCACAGCGCCTCCCTGGCTACCGACGTTACTGGTGATGCTACTAAGGCAAACTGTAGGACACTGCTTAAAAATGTGTTACGGAGGATCAATGTAAAGCCTTGATGCTATATTAATACTTTACTTTGCTGATAGACACTACATATATAACATGTCTTAGTACATATAGATAGTTTAACGGATCCTTAGGAGATGGAAAAACCCGTAACATCTCTTAAGTTATTACACTCATGTTGTACACTTGATAAGAGGTGGAAAATCCCGTAAACATCTCTGAAACTATTACACCCATACTTTACTTGTTACTGATTTACCTAAGAATTATTAGTTATGACTCGAGTGTTTTGTCTTTTCATTACACTCGGGTCAGCTTGAGTATTACAGTATTTGAAGACACTATTTCTTGAAGATGAAGATGGAGTTTGCTAGACCGTATTTACTATTATTATTCTGCTGCATTATTTTGGTATGTTTGTCGATTGTACTTTGATTTTGTTGTAAAAATTGTTTAATCAAATGTATATTGTAAAACAGCATCATGAACTATTCATTTGAATATTATATTTTGTCATTCAGCTGCGAGATTCTATGTTTAGTTTTTCTTCTTTTGTCTTAGTTTACTTATGAAACCCTATTGATAGTCTACCCTTTTGAATGGTTTGAGTCAGACATGTGTGGTTTATTGTCGATTTAAACCGTCCAAAAAGGTGGGTCGTTACATGAGATGAATAGGGCTTCCCTATTAGAGCAACTTCATAATGAGAAGGTAAAGAAGGTAATGGCAGAAATCAGAAGAAGGCATGCAATCGATGTTTTCAAATTTTTTATACTTGGACTTGATGTTCCTTTTTATACAATTGGGTAATTACGAGTGTGACCCACACGATTATGAAGATACATTGGCAGGCGCCAATTATGATCGGCGTACAGTTTATGGTAGTGTCACCTACGATCATATTGCTCCTGTTCGTTCAACAACTGTTATTACTGAATTGAATAATCCGCCTTCTGCTCTCCAATTTTCGGGCGGTTCTCCTCCACATTCAACATTGCATTTCCATGGATCATTCCATCGCAGAATGATCGTATTTACCACTTCTTCTTAGCTCGAGTCAGATTCTCAGCATTGTTTTTGTTTATTTTTTGCTTGTGATGTATTCTTAGATGTATTAAATCACACACAAGGTTTTTGTTAAGTAAAAACAGGACCATGGGAACTTGAGTAAGTTTTTAGTTTCTGATGTTTACGTGGGAAGCTTTAATTTTTGGAGTTGCACCTGATCTATGAGCTTCCGTACATTCCATGCATCGCTTTTCCTTGCCATTTTTGAATTAATTTTCTGTGCAATTCATGAATGATGAGCTAAGCTTATATATGAGTATTTTGCTACACGTTGGGCATGATCTGCCCTTTTTTCAGAGACAGGTTCACGTTCGTGCGCTTGGCATGGTTTTCCCTGCTAGTTGAGGGCAGAATGATATTTGACTATGAAGTCAAGGTCGTGTGTTTACAACCTTATCATGCGCATGGCTTTTTATACCAATTCTAGCTGTCTAGAATTCGTACATCTAGCATGTTATGCTAGCAGAACTAACATAGAGGGGTATTTACACTAGTTCGGGCCATCCAGTATCCCTACAACTAGTTTGACTAAGAAGCCGAGCTATGTCATAAGTAGGTCTGTTTTGTTATCTGGTTCGGGCAGTCTAATATCCCTATGTACAGTTTAGATGAGAAGCTGATCTGCATTATGTAGATTTTGATAGCTAGTTCGAGCCGTCTAATACCCTACGACCAGCGTGAGTTCTTAGCTATGTCAAATGAATTAGCACAGAAGTATATTTATACCAGTTCTTGTCGTCCAATACCCCTACGTCTGGCTCATTATCTTATTACTTTTCATAATAATTACAATGTTTATTACATAAGTAGTGTAGATCACTCCAAATGTGGTCTGAGACTTCCAGCATAGTGTTGAACACTTGCATTCTGTTTTTTTTTTGTAGCAGTCGCAATGCCTTTAATTCCTCCAAATATTTCAAATGTATAAACTTCCGACCTTGGTTTTTTATTTCAAATCCAGTACCTCTTTTGCTCAAGACTTTTTAAATTGGTGTGCATCTCAATCACTTCTGCTTGTTGCCTTACAAGAACGATGGTTGGCACTGAGAACACACAACTAAATCTCCTAGTCCCAAAGCAGAATGCGCGAACACCCTTTACTGCTTAAATGTAGTAATGTTTTCCCTATCCTTTCGTACCATCATCGAAATCACTGTCCAAATCGATGAATACCTATGCATTCTGGTTTGACTGGTACCCATTGGTTGATAAAGGAGGATAGTTAGGGAGGAAGAGGCGGGGATTAAGGAGAATAAGATGTATAAGGGTGTCAAGGGGCCTACATAAACATGGTTATTCCTTCCTCACCACAGTATTATCTTAAGGACATATGGGATTATCTGGGCAGCCTAGCCTTTGCTGCTTGTTTGCTTTCTCACTTCTTACTAGCGGGAAACTTCGTATCTAAAGATATTCTAGGAATTTCTCAATTAGGATGAGTAGCAGCATCATCGTCCTTGAAGGTAGACCGAGTTCTTCTATCAGCTAGTGATGAGTTAGTTATATGTGACTTGCCAATGAATCTTAGGCCAGCCTTACCATTCTCATTTTTGATAGTGTTGTTATCGCTCACGTGCTGTTTAGTCAGCATAATTGGCGAATGATGGCAATGGGCTCTAGATTGCGGAGGTATAGTTGCCAAGTAGCCGTAATTTTAGTCACTGTTCCATTTGACACCTTTGGTCATTGGTCTGCCAAGTTAGAGGGGTCTGAATCATGGTTAGGATGGGACCTATATAGGGTTCGAAAACTATAAGTGACCATTTTTTAGTGAAGGAAACGACTAGATCAAAGGAACTCATGATTGTAGGGGAGTGTCGGTTAACTCGTTGGAAATAGGAAATTAGGAATGGAGGTCGGGTAGATTTGTTGGATATTAGAAAAAAGGGAACAGAGGATCGGCCCCCCACTTTTAGTGCCAAAAATGTTGGTGATATTTTTTGTCCCACAACTCCTTGATTGATTAGAAAAGTAATTATTAACATTTATTCACAAATTTGAATCAACAAACTTAACTTGTATCAAGCTTGCATTTAGGTAGTAATTATATCGCTGGATGTTTGCATAAGACACATTCCAACTATTTATTGGAATGTCAAATCCAATTCGCGTTTGTTTAATGAGTTAGAATCCAATGCAAATATAAACAAATAATAGTGCATGAAAGTAAGAAGACACATAAATTTTTACATGGTTTGGATTCCTTTGAATCATACGTGCATGGGGAAGTTCTTTTCTTATCTCTTTTCTCCTGATACATGTGTTTGATGAAATTAGAATGATACAAATTTTCCAGTTCCAAATAGAAGAAAAAAGTCCCCCACTATTCCCAATCACCACCTATTTATTCTGTTGAGGGTGTACATAGATTGCCACCATCATTCCTCCTCCATTGTGTTTCCACCTTCCAATCATGCCATGTGTCCCCCATCCACCTTCTTAGCTTAATGCACTTGGATTGCCGATATGTCTTTGGCGGGGAGTCATGATTTAGGTGGTTGAAATATGGTCAATGGCGGGAAGTTTGACATAAAGGCAGGAATTCCTGAAATTGAAGTCGGAATATCTGAAATTAGGACAGAAAACTCGAACCTTAACGGGTCGTATATTTCTAATCTGAGGAAGTGAAGGGTTTTCACATTACCCTAGGAAGATATTAAGTGCTACTCGTTGGTTTTGGGGCAATGCCGACATATTTGGAGTGAAGTCGGACTGGTTGATGTGTGATACTTGCATGATGTTGCGTTGCTTGTCTGATACTTAGGTGTGATCGTCCTGAGCAACTTTAGACTTAAGGGTACATGGTTTGCTTAACTTGGGAATTAGTTTAATATACATACGAATGTGATCTGAGCGAACTGCAATCTGAACTGACTGTGATCCGAGTTGCCCTTGTTGCATGAGTCATCGATAAGTTTGATTTATACCTTTGCTATCTAACCCTAAGTGTGGATCAGCATTAGAGTGAAGTTTGAGTGGCCCCGTGTGCAACACTTTTGAGATGCTTCCAACTCTATGCGGCAATGCTTAGGTAGCCCTTATTATGTGCGGCACAGATCCGCTCTTGAAGATGGTGATAAAGTATAAGCTTCGGGGATGTTAATTGTGTAGTTCGACCATTTGGTTATTGTGGCTTATAAGCGCAGTACATCATCGCTTACTCCTTATGATTATGTCAGATTTTGGTTTTAATATCCTAAAGCCATATTGAAACCGAGGAATGCGTGGAGATTTGGTTTCTTTTTGGAATCCCTTACTGGGGAAATATTGTATTTATGATTTCTTCCTTCATAGTTGTAGTTCTTTTAGTTGAATCAAGTGCCATGGCTATAGGTTGGCTATTATACTTACACGACCAGATTCTCTTTTAATCATAATGTTTACTACGAGGGCAGTTCTCCTAGTCACTTACATTGCTTAGCCTATACTTAATATAGCTTGAGAAATATGGCTATAAAATATGTGCAGGGAAACATCTCAATATGCTAAGCTCCCAATGCACTTCAATATTAGATAAGGTTCAATTTTCTTAGAGCTAACTTTCGAATCTTTCCAAGTCTTATTACTCCTTTCATCTAAGATATCCTTAGAAATACATAATGTTTGACTAAAAATTCTAAGTTCCTTTTATATTTTCTACATAGCTTTTATGTTTTGACTGAGCGATTCACATATGATATCTGATAAGTTTAATCTTCTCAGTCGTATGTCGCACCATATCTAGATCTATTATCAATCTATCCCCAGTTTCCAACAAGTTGGAGAATGACACAATCTTCCATACAAAGCTTCAAATAGTGATATGTTGATACTGATTAAAAGTTATTATTATAGCAGAACTCAATTAAATGGAGATGTTCCTCCTATTAACCTCTAAAATCTAAAATGCATATCCTTAATAAATTTTCTTCAACTTAATTTATTTTTTCGATCAGTCCATCCATCTAAGGATGATATCTTGTACTTGAACTGAGTTATAATCTCAAGGCTGACTGTAAGCTTTGCCATAATTGACTTGTAAATAGCAGATCACAATCACCTACTATATTTTTTGAGATTCCATGGTATCATACAATATGTTTTGGAAATATCTAGCCAAACTATTTGCAATTTACTTAATTTAACTGGGATGAAACGAGCACTCTTGGTGAGTTGCTCAACATTCATTTCATTGTCTCCATTTTAGAAGTCCATCAATGAAATCCATTGAGATTGGTTCCTATTTCCACTATGGTATACCTAAAGGTAAAAGTAATTCATTGCGCTTCTGATCCTCACCCTTTACAAATTGGCGTGTGACACATCATTTTATGTATTCTTCAATGTCTCATTTCATGCCTTCCTAATAAAACATCCATTTCATATCTTTATACATCTTCGTTCCACCTGTATGTATTGAAAATATTAATCGATGACAGTCATCAAGAAATTATTTATATAGATTGGCTATATTGGGTAGACATAATCTTACTTTAAATATTGAATTTTCATTCGAGCCCAACTCGAATTTATTAAGGCCTTCTGAAATAATATCACTTCGCAATCTTCTAATTCGATATGTAAAATTAAGTCTTTATTCTGACAGGTCCAGACTAGATCGAGTAAACATAGTCAAATGTCTAAACTTGCTAATATTGTTGTTGTATCTTCCACCCTTCTAAATTGAAGTTTATAGGAAGGCAAGACTTCTAACTCTTTCCATCTTACCAACATTATTAATATGACCGCCTAATGCTTCTTACTAAGAGCAATTTCTACCTTATTTCCTTTTCCAGGAGTATATTAGAGATAGAGTTTTAGGTATGCCCTAAGAGCGGTTATATAATTTATTGCATAAATCTAAATCGACAAACAATATTGTTAGAAATAAAATGTGTGTCCTTTTTAATATACTTGTTATAAAATGTTATAAATAATTAATTAGTAAATTTAAGTATATATGTAAAAAGTGCACAAATGATGTGATTGTGATGATAGTTACAAATAGTTGTAACAATAAGTATTATATCACAATATAACAAGCATCCTAGTCAAGATGTATCGAGACAAGGCATCCATGCATCCATTGAGACTATAGTACATAACGCTCTTCAAATGTTAGGTAATGTATTACTTGTGACTATTTTGGCACCAAGGGGATACATGCTGATAGTTATTGGATATCTATGAAATGACTCACTTAATAGTTTTCTGTTGGTTAATGCAATCAAGGTCAAAAAGAAAATATCCAAGTGACAAATTTACATAGTTCTCTTGACTTAAGAATACCATTGATCATCAGTATGAAAGCTCTATTTGGATTATAGGAAAATCATGGCATGACGTCCATCGAACAACTATAGTTGGGTCGAGTAGAAATATTGGAAGTGGAATACTATTTAGGAAAGGATTCATCTTCTCGGTCATATGTGAATATCATGGTTAATTGAAGTCAACTCAAAGTCAAAATCTCTGGCCAGAGTAGTTCAATTAATAATAATTGTCGTTGTTGAACTAAGGACTTTGTGTTTGCATTATAGAGTTGAATATGGACGATATTGGAATTTTGACTACTACCAAATTTCATGGATCCAAAGTGATATAGTTTTGACGAAGAAAATTAGTGTAAATAATTATCACTAATGGGCAAATGTTTATGATAAGGAAAACTGAATTTTACCAATAGCTGTGTAAGCAATAAATTCAACCAAAATGTCACACCACTAACTGAGGTGACGTGTGAATGTTAATATTTAGATTGCTCAATATTAATCGCTAACTGAATTTACGCGTTTGAGTCACACAGCCATAATGATGAATATTCCAAATAAATCACATGATTTACTTATTTTGAGTCACACAACCATAATTATTATTTATTTAAAATTAATTTAGTTAATTAATATATATGCAATATTAGTAATAAAATTTTATTTATCTTATTGGATGACATTAGTCTTTAATAAAGTGTGTATATAAAAGTTATAAACACACGTATCGATATATGATATCGGTAGAATGTTCAAATTCAATTTAAACAGAATAAATGCTGAAATGGGCTTTAAATAAATTCAACTAATTAATATTTATGAAGTACTAGTTCTTAAAATAAAAAAATTTAAACTACACCTAATTTAATTTGTTTGATTTCCATTAGTATTTAATAATAAGAATATATAAAAGTTATAAACACGCGTATCGGTATAGATATTAATAGAAAATTTTAATTGGATTTAAATAGTGATAAAACTAATTGAATTTTGGAAATTTTTTGACCCAATGCTGACAAATGATGGCCAACCAATGTTTTATGAAAGGGAGCGGTTTTCGAATTTGAACTAAATGGGCAATCTTAATTAAAGGAGAGAAAAAGGCATATCTTCATTACATATTCATTTCCACTATTAATTAGATATTGCTCTTCCGTTTTCTCTTTCTCTCTCTCATAACAGAAGCATCAAGGCTGAATTCTAATGGCGGCTAGAGCTTCAAATTTCCAAAACTTAATCAAGCAAAATTATGTGAACTAGGTGGTAATATCAAGACTGCACCAGATCTTGAGATTGATCTCTTGGATCTAGGATTTATTCTATCATTCAAAGTGTTTCTCCTTGCTCCATCCTAATGTAATTCTATATTTTGCTCATATGCCTTTAAACTTTGTTTATATCCCTCTAATTCTCTACCTTACCTTTCTATTCTTATGTGCGATTTTGGATTATGATTTGAATATCTCAATTCCCCCTTTTTGAATCAACTGTATACTCTTGTCATGCTGATTTAATTGAAAAACCTTTATTATGATCTTTTCATTATTTGTTATGAATAATAATAATTTTATTCATCTCTGTTTTATACATTTATTTATCATGTATGTTTAAGCTAGAACTAGACCTTTTATCACAAATTTAAATATGCTTAATCTATTGATTTAATTATTATTTAAGAAAACAAAAACAAATTTAAGAACAACCTTCTTAATAAGCCATTTTTCATATTACAAGATTTAGATTAAATGTTTACATATAAATTGCTATGTGAATAAAACTCCGAATAATTTCATTAATTAAGTCGACGACATAACATGATGACTTAATTATCTTATGTTTAAATTATTCTAAAACAAATTTTGCTAACTAAAATAAAAGAGGAAACAATAATCTGCCATTTGTTTCTTATTTTACAATTGTATCTGGACTAGAACTAGATCTTTTTTAAAACGCAAACATTCTAATTCAAAAACTATTTGGATATATTTTTTATTTTGTTTTATTTAAGATTTTGATTTAGTTTTTTTGTGTGTGTATAATATTTATATATGTATGTGTATATGTGTATTTAACTCAAAATTTCAGAAGAGATTTTATGTAAAATATAGTAGTAAACATTTGAACTATTTTAATTATTTTATTCATTGATTTATCGCATGTAATATAAATAAAGTATATTTCAATTTGAACCACTATACAAGATATTTATATATCTACACACACGCGCGTGCACACACACACACATATATATATAAACACACACGTATACATATTTATTTAACAAAAAACCTTTCTTGTTTTGGACAACAAAGGCGTATATAAAAAGGAAATGTGTCAGTGGTGATGTAAATCCCAATACCTAAACAACGTTCTTATTAACTATATACACTTCTCATATATTGCACTTGCACTTCTACCATGGGTGAATTTGATGCGCTCATCATAACATACAAATAATTTGAAAATTAAACTAAACTTATTTTAGACAATTGAATTAAATATTGATTTTAGTTAAATAAAATTTGGAAAATTTCTAAATGGATTAGGCTTCATAGGCCAATTATAGATCCAAGAAAGGAATTTTTTTTTTTGAAATTTACCTTTTAACTCCATTACGGACTTGCCCAGTTTCAATAATGATATTAGATCCCAATAGCCTATGTAGTCTGAATTAGTCATGTCAAGGCTAACTAATTATGCTTATCTACTTAGTATGGTGTTTAGAAAGGTGATGTCTAGGATTGGAATTGGGTAATCAAGTACTATGCCATACTTGGTTACAGCTAACCTGCCTTTTGTCAAGGCAGTATACAAGCGGATTTAACCCAATAGACTTCATGGTTATCAAAGCTGGGATATCATAGATTTGGCTCGAATGGATGGATAAATAATCGACTATAGATAATAATATGAAACCATGATTAAATGTAGTCGATGGGTAAAGGATGTAGGTGTAATGACCCACAATATTCACACAACTATGATATTGTGATTCAAACAAGTATAAAGTATTGAAGTATATTTGTGCACAAATTTGGACTTGGGGGTAAATTTGTGATTTCCCATCTATTAAAACCCTAGCCGTGAGTGGATTATAAAAAAAAAAAAGAGAAAGAGGTGGCCGCTGTTTTCATTTAACTCTCTCGTTACAAAACAAAAATAAAATGGCCGAAGCCCTAGAAATCAGATTGGGGTAAAATTATTTTTCCGTATCAAATGGCGTTGGATTCGTGAGAAAAAGGGGGAAAGCTATGGCAATATCTAGGGGATCGACATCTCATATAGCTACGTGAGTGTTCTTAATCATGATTTGGCAATAAGACCTATCTCAGGCAGCCGTGGTTATATTTCTGTAAATTAATTTGTGTGTATGGATGCTTTGCGTGCATTGATGCTTGTTAATGATTGTTTGATCTTTAGTTGCTTGCGTATTCATATATGGATGATGATTAGTTCTGATTATGTTCATATCTGTACCTGAGATGATATCTATTCACTATTATGTCACGATACACTGATTTAACACTATGTATTACTGCCAAATGAATTGTTTAACTACACTCATACCAGACGTATCATGTCTGACCCTGTTGATTGTCTCGACAATCTCCTGGGGTGTCTCATTCAACGAGGCAGTTCGGGATGATGTTTTTACAGGTTGCTATGCACATATTGATGAGATGATGATTTAAGAGATGGAGTTAGAATGATTTATACTACATGTAGATGATATGAAGAAAGTATTTAAGTATTTTCATTGTCACTTCATATGTATTGCTGAACTAAAATATGTATGTAATGCCCTGAACAGTGAACCATCATGTGTTAGATTGATTTGCATATAGTCTTGAAAACTGTATTGTTTTATATGTAATTGCAAGTTTGAAACTGTAACACTGGGATTATTCAGTTTGTATATATTTTCTGAAATATGTATTTGGAGAAATAACTGGTGTCAAGGCAGTATACACAAGTGTTTACACTTGTGTATATGTGCAGACCCATAGATTTGCTGAGTTTTGTGATCTAAAGGATTTTTAGTGATTTTGTTCAAGTTTCCTTTCAGTAGTTTTGGGGAAAACTTTTATAAACTTATTTTGATGGATTATTTCTATATTTATTCATAAGCACATATGGATCTGGAGTTTGATTTTTGTATGTAATTATCATATCTGAGAATATGTATATATATATTTATTGTTTTTGGCAAGTTGAATGCCTTGAATGTGAAAAGCAAAGATGAGGTATACATATATATATATATTTCTCTATGTTATGTTTTTTTTTTGAGATCAAGTTACTTATGGTTTGGGAGATTATATGGATCTGAATCCCCACTTTTGAGATATGAATTTGCATCTGAGCATCTGAGTTTTAATAGATACGTGTTTTTTTGATATAAGATGTTTATTCTGGAAAGAAATGAAGTTTTATGTGGAATTTGGATTTATACAAGAATCTGAAATAATTTCTGAAATGAGTTTGAGAACTTACAGCCTCATGGCTTTATAAATCTGAAATATGTTTAGTGGCTTTAACAGTATGACTTACAAGTCTGAACTATATTCATATGTTTTGGCATATTTGATGCCGTAGACTTTTGAAGGAAAGATGGATTTTTAATGCTTTCAAATGCATTATGATTTTTGGGAAATGAAATTTTCTATGTTAAGTGGCTGTTGCTATTCGAATCTGTATATAGCATATAGCTAATATATGTTCATGTGATAGATTCTTGAATTATATTGAGGACTTGCCATATAAATTAAAATACGTGCATGCCCTTACTTTACATTTCTAAAATGAATAAGCACAGTTTTGAATAAGTTTTGCAAAAGAAAGTAAACTGTTTTATATTCATAAGATTTCTAGAAATGGATTACAAGTCCATGTATTATCTTGAGACTTTTATAAAAGGAACTTGTTAGTTTCCAATTGTTTGTGTTAAAAATATTTGTATGATGCAGAATAGCTTTTGTTCTTGCATCAGTGACACGTTTTTGTTTTAAAGAAAGATAGTTGATGTAAATTCACCCTTTATGTCTGAATATAACTTATATGAATGAGAAAGAGGAAACTCGATGACCTCATTTTTATATAGTTGGATTGGTAATCTTTTGTTTATACATATAATTATTAATATTTTGTTGGTGCCAAGGCTTCATTGCCTATTCATTAATATCATTGCTTGAGCTTGTGTGTTGGCGAGGCCGTGCACACATGTATTTATATGGGTGTGTACGCGCAGCCACACCTATAATTGTGTTATAGCAAGAGTTGAGTTAAGTAAAGGATCTCTATGGTTTTTATGATATAATCAGGAATTCTGATATTTCCTGCCTGCTTGTGTATCCTTTGTGTCATATTGCAAATAATTTTCATAAGAAGGAAATGGGTTTATCTTTATATTAAAAATGCTATGTGTGAATGCTTTAGCTAATTTTTCTTAACTCTGATTTAATAACTAAAGAGATTGGTATATCTTCATATATACTAATCTATGTTTTAAGAATACACCAATATTTCTATATTGGTAATAGTGGATCTTGGTTTTGGTTTTGAAGGTAGATGACCCTGTGTTTTCATTTAGCATATATTTCTTTATGCAAAAAAAAAAAAAAAACAAATTAGCCCATGATTTGGCCACTAGAAAAGTAGGGTCATCTCATTTGGTATCAGAGCTATGTTGGTAGATAACATAGCAAAAATTTAATTTGTGTGAATTTGTTTGTATTGACTGCTTTGGTTGCATTGTTTGAATTGATTGCTTTGGATGATTTATTTGAATTACATCAATGTTAATGATGTTTCTCCTTTCTATTACTTTGTTTTGAAAATTGTTTAATCAATCATATAACCTGATTACAGAAATGAGTTTATGACTCAGTTTTTATAAGAAAATAACCTGATTAATTTACTGAGAAGTAGGGTATTGAATAATAGTGGATTAGGCAGTATGAACATAGAGGTTTATGCTCATGTCTAGTTCATTTAAATTTGCTATGAACAAAGAAGTATTATAAAAATTATTTAAATTTCTGAAGTGGTTATTATGGATGAGATGGATGTTTGTTTGTGCATTTCTATTTGGAATTTTGTATGTCAGTTTTCCAAGTTAAAATGGTTTGAGCATTTTTATTATTCTATTCTTATTATTGTCAAGTATGGATTTAAATTATTTATAACATAGGCAGCAAGATAGAAATCTGGCTCATGCTTATTTTCTAAATAATAAGATATGAGGTTTTCTGGGTTTTTGGTGAAATTTTCTTAACAAACACCTCTGTCCATATTTTTAAAATAATATAATAGAATTATGAATGCCTAAATTATTTTGGAAAGCCCACAAACCAATTGTAAATCCCTGTAGTAAGAAATTTAAAATGAGAGAATTTGAATTTATGAATGTTTTCTAATACAAGAAAAGTTGGATTAAGACACCTATGTTTATATCTGATCTAAAAGATGGCTAAAATTACAGTTTTACTTCTTTGTGGACTTCATGGATGTTGCTTTGTTTCAATGTAGATGGTGTATTTATTTGTTTTGATTTAAATCTGAAATCACCACTGTTACACCATAACTAATAAGTATATGTTTGAGAACTTGATAAACACAATAATGAGCTGATGCGAGTGATGTTGATATTTGGTAAAATTTCAAAAAATGAAAATAAATGTCAAATGCCAGTATCAATTGCAATAGGTCATTATATGAATAAACATTGAAAAAGTGAATTGTCTGATTTGGATGCATAATTGTTAAGCTGCATTTCTTGAATATGTTTGATAACTGCATATAACTTTGTGATGGAAGTTTATAAAACAGGTCCCTTAGAGGAAGATAAAGTTTCTTATGAATATAACCTAAAAAAAATGGATTATATAATCATTACAGTCAAGTGTGATCTAAGATTGGTTAAGTACAAGGCAGTAAAAGGAGGGAAGTTCTTTTGCTTATGTCTGGTATTTAATAAGGGGATAAGAGTGCAATGGTTTGACCATGTGCTGAGCTCTAGTTGCCTAAGTATTTCCTCAAAAAAAAATATATATATATATATATACACACATATAAACATCTCTGGTCACATGTTGATTGTAATATAAAATATGAAAAACATAAGAATTTTCTGATATGCAAAATCCCTGTGATTTACCTGCAAGTTTATATAGCCCAATGACATAAGTGAAGACGAAAGGAACACTTATAGCTACTTATGATTAGGTGTATGTTAGTTTTATATGAATGAAAATAAGTTTTGTTAGCCACAAATGCGTTGGATGAGTTTCTTTGTGGTGATATAATCTATGTGAAATGTTTGGATGCCTTGCTGGTTGTTAGATTTGGTTCTTATGACCTCCGTGTTCACTATTTTAATGCCAGTAACAATAACCTGAACAGTTTATGTTGCTTTAAATAATATGGATGTGAAACCTTTGTGGACAAGATTCACTGGAAAAATATATATAAGTTGACTGCAAGTATCTTGTTACTGGGAACCCCAGTGATATTTTATCTCCTAAAATATTTGATCTATGTTTTAGTCAAAGGCCTGTCTCTGAACAAAAAATTGACTTGAAATGATATACAGATGTGATTAATTGATTGTTGAAATGTATGAATGGATGACTGTTTCATTGATGCATGAAAACTGTTTGCATTTACTGGTTATGTACATAAAGATTTTTGAGCATGAGACAGTATAGTTGAGACCTGCACACGTGAAAGGAAAACTTAGTAATTAAACTAAGGAATTGGGTCACCTCTATCAGGTTGGGTATGAGGGAAGTGGGTATGACATAGTGGTTGGCTTGCATCAAGGGTGGGGTGTGAGTTTGCACATGGCATGTTCATGTCCAAATAGCTTGTAGTGTGCTGGAAATCAAACAGATGTTCCAGGCAGTGTGCACCAGTGCAACCATGAATGTGATATTGGACCTTAAAAAAAATGATGTGAAATGAACCCACAAGCAGAGGTGATTAGGCTAGGGGTATGGGGAGTTCTGGTATGCAGACTCAGTTTTGATGCCTTAGCTCAATGATGTGGGTTTTGCTTGTTCATATTTATGAGATGCTTGTGTGATTTGGGTGATGGTTGTTATGAATTCTTGAAATAAGAATTTCTGCTAAGATACTTATTGGATGATTTCTGATGGCAAGCAATTAGTTGATGTTTTTATAGATGTCTGGTTTTCTTTTTGGAACTAAAAATAATAATATACCAGTATTAAGTGGTTGTTTGTTGTTTGTATTGATTGAGTATTATTTGTATAAACTTAATTCATACATATGTTTATGATATTTTGCTTTGATTGCCAAGAATGGGGTCTGTTTTGGATTAAAAATTCATTTAAATAAAGACAGATTGTATAAGGGTATTGATCTCTATTTTGATTTGCATATGGATGATATGTTTTGCCTGAAGATGGTGAGTATAGCCATGGATGAATGAACATTACATTTAAAATGACTTCAATATGAATCATGAGTAGGAATGTATTTGTAAGCAATATATAACTTGATGACAAAACCTATGAACTGTTACTGAATTAATATTTGTTTCGTTCTGGTTGAGTAAGCTTGGTGTATAAATATGTTTGAGACATTAGAATTGCTTTGAAAAGCAGAAAGTAAAATCTGTATTGATTCTAGAATTTTCTAAACCAATTTGCCAATAGAGTTTAGTTTAAAACTGAATGTGAACACTATTATGATGAATGCAATGGCACTGTTTCCTGCTCTCATTGGTACACTGCCATATTTATGCATATTCACTTCATCCTGTGTGCACCCCTGAGTTACACTGTATACATGGACTTGGTCCAAACACTGTTGCATCTGAAATTTGCCGTTGCACTTGAGATTTTAGACTTGATTTTGCTGCTTGCATACAGTGGCAGTTCCATATATATATATATGTCCATGTACTTGAAACTACTAGATGCTGCACACTTGTGCTTTGCCTTGATCACTTCTGCTGTTATCATTTTGTGTTGCCTTGCATTTGCCAAGTCTATGTGTAAGTTCCCATACATCCATCTGAGGTTGCTGTTTTCAGATGCACTGAGTTGTTGAATATGTTGCTTTCTTATTTATGTGTTGTCTGTATGACAGTTGCAGTTACCCTTGTGCTGGTCCATTTGATGATGAAACATGTTGATTGAAATTTGCTGGTGCACTCGAGTTGGCAAGGCAGTGCACACGTGTATATTTATACATGTGTGTATTGCAGCCACTCCGCAAAATTTAATGAATATTTGGGATGCTAAAACGAGTAAGAGTGAATTGTGAAGACACAATTCCAAAAAGGTGGGGTATTTGTAATGACCCACAATATTCACACAACTATGATATTGTGATTCAAACAAGTATAAAGTATTGAAGTATATTTGTGCACACATTTGGACTTGGGGGTAAATTTGTGATTTCCCATCTATTAAAACCCTAGCCGTGAGTGGATTATAAAAAAAAAAGAGAAAGAGGTGGCCGCTGTTTTCATTTAACTCTCTCGTTACAAAACAAAAATAAAATGGCCGAAGCCCTAGAAATCAGATTGGGGGAAAATTATTTTGCCGTATCAAATGGCGTTGGATTCGTGAGAAAAAGGGGGAAAGCTATGGCAATATCTAGGGGATCGACATCTCATATAGCTACGTGAGTGTTCTTAATCATGATTTGGCAATAAGACCTATCTCAGGCAGCCGTGGTTATATTTCTGTAAATTAATTTGTGTGTATGGATGCTTTGCGTGCATTGATGCTTGTTAATGATTGTTTGATCTTTAGTTGCTTGCGTATTCATATATGGATGATGATTAGTTCTGATTATGTTCATATCTGTACCTGAGATGATATCTATTCACTATTATGTCACGATACACTAATTTAACACTATGTATTACTGCCAAATGAATTGTTTAAGTACACTCATACCAGACGTATCATGTCTGACCCTGTTGATTGTCTCGACAATCTCCTGGGGTGTCTCATTCAACGAGGCAGTTCGGGATGATGTTTTTACAGGTTGCTATGCACATATTGATGAGATGATGATTTAAGAGATGGAGTTAGAATGATTTATACTACATGTAGATGATATGAAGAAAGTATTTAAGTATTTTCATTGTCACTTCATATGTATTGCTGAACTAAAATATGTATGTAATGCCCTGAACAGTGAACCATCATGTGTTAGATTGATTTGTATATAGTCTTGAAAACTGTATTGTTTTATATGTAATTGCAAGTTTGAAACTGTAACACTGGGATTATTCAGTTTGTATATATTTTCTGAAATCTGTATTTGGAGAAATAACTGGTGTCAAGGCAGTATACACAAGTGTTTACACTTGTGTATATGTGCAGACCCATAGATTTGCTGAGTTTTGTGATCTAAAGGATTTTTATGGATTTTGTTCAAGTTTCCTTTCAGTAGTTTTGGGGAAAACTTTTATAAACTTATTTTGATGGATTATTTCTATATTTATGCATAAGCATATATGGATCTGGAGTTTGATTTTTGTATGTAATTATCATATCTGAGAATATGTATATATATATTTATTGTTTTTGGCAAGTTGAATGCCTTGAATGTGAAAAGCAAAGATGAGGTATACATATATATATTTCTCTATGTTATGTTTTTTTTTTTGAGATCAAGTTACTTATGGTTTGGGAGATTATATGGATCTGAATCCCCACTTTTGAGATATGAATTTGCATCTGAGCATCTGAGTTTTAATAGATACGTGTTTTTTTGATATAAGATGTTTATTCTGGAAAGAAATGAAGTTTTATGTGGAATTTGGATTTATACAAGAATCTGAAATAATTTCTGAAATGAGTTTGAGAACTTACAGCCTCATGGCTTTATAAATCTGAAATATGTTTAGTGGCTTTAACAGTATGACTTACAAGTCTGAACTATATTCATATGTTTTGGCATATTTGATGCCGTAGACTTTTGAAGGAAAGATGGATTTTTAATGCTTTCAAATGCATTATGATTTTTGGGAAATGAAATTTTCTATGTTAAGTGGCTGTTGCTATTCGAATCTGTATATAGCATATAGCTAATATATGTTCATGTGATAGATTCTTGAATTATATTGAGGACTTGCCATATAAATTAAAATACGTGCATGCCCTTACTTTACATTTCTAAAATGAATAAGCACAGTTTTGAATAAGTTTTGCAAAAGAAAGTAAACTGTTTTATATTCATAAGATTTCTAGAAATGGATTACAAGTCCATGTATTATCTTGAGACTTTTATAAAAGGAACTTGTTAGTTTCCAATTGTTTGTGTTAAAAATATTTGTATGATGCAGAATAGCTTTTGTTCTTGCATCAGTGACACGTTTTTGTTTTAAAGAAAGATAGTTGATGTAAATTCACCCTTTATGTCTGAATATAACTTATATGAATGAGAAAGAGGAAACTCGATGACCTCATTTTTATATAGTTGGATTGGTAATCTTTTGTTTATACATATAATTATTAATATTTTGTTGGTGCCAAGGCTTCATTGCCTATTCATTAATATCATTGCTTGGGCTTGTGTGTTGGCGAGGCCGTGCACACATGTATTTATATGGGTGTGTACGCGCAGCCACACCTATAATTGTGTTATAGCAAGAGTTGAGTTAAGTAAAGGATCTCTATGGTTTTTATGATATAATCAGGAATTCTGATATTTCCTGCCTGCTTGTGTATCCTTTGTGTCATATTGCAAATAATTTTCATAAGAAGGAAATGGGTTTATCTTTATATTAAAAATGCTATGTGTGAATGCTTTAGCTAATTTTTCTTAACTCTGATTTAATAACTAAAGAGATTGGTATATCTTCATATATACTAATCTATGTTTTAAGAATACACCAATATTTCTATATTGGTAATAGTGGATCCTGGTTTTGGTTTTGAAGGTAGATGACCCTGTGTTTTCATTTAGCATATATTTCTTAATGCAAAAAAAAAACAAATTAGCCCATGATTTGGCCACTAGAAAAGTAGGGTCATCTCAGTAGGATGCTTGAAATATGGATATTGGCCTGGAAAAGTTAGGATCAACACGGTCGATTCTGGAGGGATCGACGTGCTCTAATAGCTTGGCAAGATGGAGGGGTAAGTATATGAGAAGGATCGGCATGGACGGTTCGGCATAGTTTAGTTCTTAGGATGGATAAATGTGTTCCAGTGTGTATGTATAAGGATCGGCATAAGAGGGTTTGGTGTAATATGGACCGACATAGGGGGGTTTGGCATATGAGGGTTCGACATAGTGAGGGATCGACATAAGGAGGATTAGTATAGGAAGGTTTGACACAGCATGATTGGCATAGGAGGAAGGGTCGACTAAATATGGTTCGGCATGATATAGGTCGGTACTCTGTGGATCGAAAAAACATTCTAAGCTAGAGGGATCTATGTATTTTCCTAGCCACATCAAGAAGGATCGGTGTACCTTCATGAATCAGTAACTATCAGTATATCTTCATGGAAAAGATGGATTGGGTTATCCTCATGAAGGAGAAGGATCGGCGTGCTTCATGGAAGATGGATTGGTGTAAGATGTTGAAAGGAGATGGATCGGCATTTTCATGGAGGAAGAGGGATCGGTGTCTTTCAAGGTGGATGGATCGGTCTAGTATAGTGGAGGAAGATGGGTCGGCGGAACAACGTAGAAAGGTAATGATCGGCATTGATTTGGATGAAGGAATAATGGTCGGTATGACTATGCTGATCGTACTTTATTGACGATTGGGCTTGCCGATCATTACGGTGGGCACATGTTGGTGAGAAGACCCTATAGCCGAAGTTTCACCTATAAATACAATAGACTTGGCTTGGAAAAAAGGACCTTCATTCTGCTTCTCATCATCTTCTACCTAGGGATACTCTACCATTTTTATTTTGGAATTTTGGATTATAACTGCAATCAAATTTTAGTATAATAAAAAGGATTGTTCTTGAGTGGACGTAGGCCGGAGTTAGCCGAACCACTATAACTCTTGTCTCTTTTACTTGCTTTCGTTTTAATTTGATTATTCTTCATATTATATTCTCTACATCATATACTATCTATGATCTGTGATTGGATGTTGGTGCTTTTATGTATAATTGAGTGTTGGTGGTCAATTTTGACACCAACATTTTGGTGCTTTCATTGAGAAAGCTTGCGCAGGTAGGTTTGGAAGTTAGGATCTTGAATTTGAGAGCTAGGCAACTTGGTTAGGAAGCAAAGGCTAGGCAATCGAGAAGTAGACAGATAGAGAGGAGCCATCATGAAGGTTGTCAGGTGGCTTCCTCAAAGGCTAATCAAACATTGATCTTCATTACCAGGGATGAGATGGAAATGATTATGGATGCTATGCAGGAAAGGATGTTGAAGAGATATGAGGAAATGACGCAGAACCTACTCTGACAGACTAGACAAGCTGGAGTGCAAAACCAAGGGAATGGAGTAGTGAGAAATACTGGAAATGTGGATCGTGGAGTTGGAGCAATGGGTGCTGAGGAAGTCTAGAATTAGAACCAAGGAAACAAGGCAAACAAGATGCAGGATAGAGTGGAGCCACCGAGAGTAGCCCTTGACAACCTAGGAATGATCGGCCATGCTATAGTCGATCGTTATAGAATGGTCGATACCGATCGTTCCACACTTAGGGGCGTGCCCTGGTTCATATTAGCTCCACTCCAAGAAGGATACTAGGTGGTGTTGTATAGTTTGGCGTTGATCGGGATATGGGTGCTGGTCCAGAAGAGAGGATTTCAGGATTCCTTCATGGACTCGGGAGGGGGGTAGGTTAGAGACAACAGACAAAGACTGCCACTTGATGACAACGATAGGTTGGCAGAAATGATCAGACGGGCCATGAGAGGAGAATTGGTAAATAGAGATTTGAAAGATGTGAATAGGATCCACTTCGTTCCTACGATTAGGAAGCCAAGAATCCACTGAAATTCGAACTATTAACGCTGGAGACATATGATGGAAGAAAGGATCCTGCCGTTCATCTGATGAGGCACATGAGGCACATGGAAGTACTAGGGGCATTAGAGGAGGTCATGGCATGGTGCTTCACTTTGTATTTGACGGATATAGCTGCTCTATAGTTCAGAAAATTGGAAAGCTGCTCTGTTGGCACATGGATAGAATTAAACGTAGGGTTTATGAGGCATTTCAGAGTTCACATCTCAAGACCCAAAAATGTGGTGAGTGTGGCAACAGTGAAATAGAGGACCGAAGAATCTCTGAAGAATTTTCTAACGTGGTTTAATGTTTGCGGTAACATTGGTGGATCGTCCGGATCCATCCATGGTTTTAATGGAGGTTGTATTTGGAATTGCTGATGGCATAGAGTTCAAAGATTCACTAGCATGGGATCTAGCTATGGATCTGGGGAAGTTTTACCATGCAGTAGAGAGGTTCCTACGACAAGAAGATGCACAAGTAAACAAACCAGAGGTGAATGCTGTGCAAAGTGGAGGATCATCAGTAAATGTAAACAAGAATGGCAAAGGCAAGCGAAAAATGAACGCCGGTAGTAATATGTCGAAAAAGGAAATGGAGAGAACCGAAATTCTCTTCTTACATGGATTTGACCAAACCTTTGAAAAGGATTTATTTGGATACTCGAGGATGTCTTTAGTATCGAAGGCCAGCAAAAAGGGAACCCTTCGAACATGAGGGGGCATCAGGAAAGCATTGTCTATTCCATGAGCTGGATAGGCATAATACAAATGACTGTAGGCATTTAAAGAATATCTTTGAGGAACACGTGAGGAATGGTCAGCTACAGCAATACATAAGGTCTCGGGCTGCGGCAGTGATATAGGAGTAGCCACCGTCCTCCTTGAATGAAAATGGCACTCGATCAAGGCATCATTGTCGGCTTACCATTAATTGATTGGATTTATGGTATGGAATAAGTAATGAACCCCATAGTGGAACAGCTAAGTCACTAACACATGTTCAAGTCGAGGATGGTCCCTAGGCATGCTCTAAGATGATGATGGATCGTGATACTTCGGTTTATGAATTTTTTTTTAGATTACTGCGAGCTCTGGTATTTTTGATACTATAAATATTTAGTTTCTTGGTTGTACGGACTTTTGTTTTGTACTTTGTCGAGTTTTAAATTTGGAATGATTAAATCTGGATTAATGTAATAAATAGCACAGGTCGACGGTATGGACCCAACCGAAGAGACGGGGAAATAACCGCGAGTTACGAGTCGCTTTGCCAGAGAGCGATAGGATGGACTTGAATACGGGTAAGTCCTTAACTGGGGATCGAGGCCGAAGTAGGAAACTCCATGGATTAAGTCCTCGACTGGGGATCGAGGCCGGAGTAGAATACCCCATGGATTATATCTCGACCGGAGAGTTGAGGCCGGAGAATAGAACCCAAGAGATCGTCGGGTATGGACTATTCCTGGCAAGGGATATGCCGCTTTGCCAAAGAGCGAATGGATCGGATAACTCAGGTCATCGAGTATGGATTGTGTTCGACAAGGACCCAGAGTGGTCCCAGATTTGCATTAAATGACCCGAAGAGGTCTAAGGATTTGGACCCAAAGCGGTCTCGAATTTGGATTAAATGACTCAAAGAGGTCTAAGAATTTGGATATGTATTCGGAGCGGTCCTGGATTTGGATTAAATAACCCGAAGAGGCCTAAGGATTTGGATATGGACCCGGAGTGGTCTTGGATTTGGATAAAACGACCCGAAGAGGTTTATGGATTTGGATATGGACCTAGAGTGGTCCCGAATTTGGTTAAAGTGATCCAGAGAGATCATGGATTTGCTTAATGGATTTGGGATGGATTCAGAATTGGATATCGCCTTAAAACAATCATGGATTTCGCTAATGATCTAAAGAGATCAGGGAATCAGATTGGCAACATATTGGATTTTGGATTGGATAATATGGCAATCAATGGATTACGGACTTTGGATTTTGGATTTAAAGCAATTCAAAATATGTCTTCCTATTGCAAGGCATGTTTTGGGGGGAAAAATGTTAACCCGTCATTTGTCAAGGCAGTATACATGCGGATTTAACCCAATACACTTCACAGTTATCAAGGCCGGAATATCATGGATTTGGCTCAAATGGATGGATGGATAATCAACTAGAGATAATTATATGAAGCTAGGATTTAACGTAGTCGGTGGATAAACAATGTGGGGTGCTTGAAATGTGGATATTGGCTTGGAAAAGGAAGGATCGGTACGACCGGTTCTAGAGGGATCGACGTGCTCCAAATGCTTGGCAAGATGGAGGGGCCGGTATATGAGAAGTATCGGCATGGAGGATTCGGCGTAGTTTAGTTCTTGGGATGGATAAATGTGTTCCAGTGTGTATGTATAGGGATTGGCATAAGTGGTTTAGTGTAATATGGATCAACATGGGATGATTCAGGCTAGTGAGGGATCTACATAGAAAGGATTAGTATGGGAAGGTTCGACATAGGAGGAAGGGTCAGCTAAATACGGTTTGGCATGATATGGGTTGGTACTCTGCAGATTGGCATAACATTCTAAGCTAGAGGGATCGGTGTACTTTCCAGGCCACATCAAGAAGGATTGGCGTACCTTCATGAATCAAGAACGATCAGTGTATCTTCATGGAAAAGATGGATTGGTGTATCCTCAAGAAGGAGGAGATCGACATGCATCATAGAAGACGGATCGGTGTAGGATGTTAAAAGGAGATGGATCGGCATTTTTATGGAGTAAGAGGGATCAGCGCCTTTCCGGGTGGATGGATCGATATAGTATAGTGAAGGTAGATGGGTTGATATAGAAATGCGGAAAGGTAACGATCGACATTGATTTGAGTAAAGGAAAAACGATCGGTATTACTATGCCGATCGTTACGGTGGGCCCATGCAGGTGAGAAGACCCTGTAGTCGAAGTTTCACCTATAAATACAACAGGCTTGGCTTCGAAAAAAGACCTTCACTGTGCTTCTCTTTAACTTCTACCTAGGAGATACTCTACCATTTTTATTCTGGAATTTTGGATTGTAACTGTAATCAAATTTCAGCATACTAAAAAGGATTGTTCTGGAGTGGACGTGGGCCGAAGTTAGCTGAACTACTATAAATCTTGTCTCTTTTACTTGCTTTCGTTTTAATTTGGTTATTCTTCATATTATATTTCTACATCATATACTATCTGTGATATGTGACTGGATATTGGTGCTTTCACGTATAATTGGGTGTTGGTGGTCCATTTTGACGCCAACAGTTACGGCCTGATTTGAAAGATGAAGTTAGCCCAAAGGTTGCCCCAAATAGAAATTGCCCAATTTGAATTGGGCTGATTTTCAAAATGGTTTTAATAATTAAAGTAAATATTATATATTTATTAATTCAAATTTAAAATGAAATATTTTTATTATAAAAGTTATAATATAGCATAAGTTTCCAAAATGCTTGAAAAGATAATAAAATTTCAATTTTTTGAAATTTTAAAATTTAAAATTTAATTTCGAAAATTAATTTATTAATAAATAAATAAATAAAATATATAGATGCATGTAACACATATATTGATATATGTGTATTAGCGTTAAATGTTTAAGATAGTATAAATGTTTACGTCAAAAGTTGGTACAAACACCCAAAAGATTATAGAAGAGAAAAAAGTAAAGAAGTTAAATAAAAAACAATGAGAAATCACACATGACAAGTATAGTGGTTCGTTAATCATTGGCCTATGTCCATTTGAACTTTATTTACGATTCTACAAAGTTTTACAAACTGTTCTTGTGGATCGTAATTTATTTCTTAGATTACAATAGTAATACTGAAAACTAGAATACGAGCAAAAAAGATCCTCTAAACAATTCCCATCACCCTCTATACATAGCTCAAGTCAATGGAATTCTCTCAATCACATTCTTCCCCGTGTCCTGAGGAGCCACTCCCAAAGATCGTGGCCAACTATGCAATGTTCAGAGATCAATAACGAACCATTCCTTATGGATCGGTACCTATCCATAAGGTAGGTTGAAAATCCTTCTTTAACCCCTCGATGTTGTTTGAATGGCTCATGTCTTTGCTCGTGGATCTTGGATGTATTTATGCGATCTCTTTTATGAGCAGAAATCATTGTTCGGTGGAAAATGAAAGCATGCAAGTTAGTTGTTTCAGAATTTGTATCTATCAACTGATCGTTTTGGTCGTGGGAGGCTAGCAAACCATTTTAGACAACATGTACTAGATGATAGCCACTTTTACTTTATGCAAAATGATAGAAGTGATGGAGATGAGAAATCGTTAGCTAACAGTACCGAGCCAAAACTTTTCTTGAATTTTGGAAATTTGGATTTTGCACTTAGAGTGGGTGGTGTGTAGGCCACTCTTAAAGACTCTTGGCAAGCTTATAACATCATTCGTCGATCCTGCGTTGTTTTTTAGTTCAAAAGTGCTTGTTTTGGATTTTTGTGTGGTTATATCATGTTTGGTCCTTCTAAGTTGCCCAAATACGGCTTGGACACAAAGCTGGATAACATTTCCCTAAAAGTGTGTTAACAAGTATGCTTTGGATCAAGACAAATTGTGAATTCCATACTATTGGTTTTAAGTTCCGTTCCGAACAGATGCTACTTTTACTTTAATCGTTTCCATGAAGCATTGTATCTTTTGTCGATTGTTGTATTGCTTTGGACGGTTTTGCATGAGTAACCCTTAAGGTGCATAAGAACTGGAACATGTTCTTCGAGTATGCCATTCTAGTTTCAGAAAGTTTTTCATTGATCTTCTTCTTTGGATTACTCAGGTAAGACCTTGGATTCTTGGAACTCCAATTGTCTATTGTCGTGCATGCACGCACACACACATACATACAAACAAATTTCATAGACAAGTACCAATCCATAGGCCATGGATCGGTATCGATCCATGGTGCCTCAAATGTGGGCGATTCATATGCCTATGTTTATGGGTCAACTATGTTTTATACAATGAACCAATACTTCTTAGTTTTTACTTGCTTTCTGTTATTTTTCTTAAGACTATTCATCCTTGAGCTCGCCATTGCCTAACCTCATGTCGTCGACACAACTATTGGTTATCGCCTTTGTCTCCTTCTGTCATCATCACCGCCAGAGATTCCTTACTCCAAGTCTCGAGCACATACCTTCTAAATAACTTGAAATTTAGATCCAAACAATTCCAAACCCAACCAAATCGAACCACCTAGGGTGACGGTTATCGCTATTTTAAGCTTTGACTTAACTTGAAAATCTATGGAACTTCATGGTCGTTCCTCTATAGATTGGTACTTGAACCCAAACATGGGAATTTTCTTCAAAAAATTTAACTACAAGGCACTTTGAAGAAGTTGGGCAATCCACACGAAACAAGCTGCAAATTTCATGGGTGTGACTCGAGTTCATTTCCTACGAGCTCCAACGCGAGTTACCTTTGAGTCATACCCATGGCAGGCTCGAGTTCTCAAAGTGACTCTAATTTTTAGTGTAAATTTGGCCCAATGCTCTCAAATTATCACATGGAGTTCCATAGCAAACTAGGTCAAGCCATAGTCGATGATCAGTGATTCATTAGGATAGTCTCTAATGACTGTCACTTTGAATGTACAACGACACTTGAACGAATTACTTGTTGGTCTTTCGATTGAATGATGGACTTGAATTGCATGATTATAGATGCACACACTGCATGATTTTAGTTGCACACTATTGCCCCTCCATTGATGTATAAGATCCAAACGATCAACACACATTGACATTCTGTGGGTCTAGTACATTGACTGTACATGACACTTTTTCTAACGTGAAGATTACAATTTATTAATATACCAAAAATCTCTTAAATGTAAAGTTTTGATAGTTACTAACTGTAGACACTCCTCATGTCTCTTCGCTATAGTGTAGGTCCTTCAACATCGCGATATGCTGAGTCCATCACTGAATCATGGTCGACGACCATGCCTATGACAAAGTCCACTCCTGCTTCGTCCTAATCACATTCAACATTCATCGGGCAGGGTAGTTTTAGTAATAGTTCCTTTTTTTGGCTAAACAAACCGTAGTAGGAATTATTCCCGATATCGACATGGGAAATGCTATTATCCTGGACAATCCTCAAGACTCTCTAGCTTGAAGGTTGATGAAGCATCCCTTATGAGAATATGTGAGAAGAATGGTATTCCATTTGAGGACATGCTAGTTTTTGGACGCTATCAATGGGCGCATCTCCCCCTAATGGGATAAATAGCTTGTAATTAGTACATGTGCATGGCCGGCTGTATTCCACCATTAAACCATTTTATTTGCACAATTCTACAATTTATGAAGCTCGCTCTAGCCCAGTTGCTCCTGAATAGCTATGCTTTTTTAAACAGCATGTATATGATTTCTGTCCCTCATCTAGATCGTGAGCCTAGCACCCAATAGATTCATTTTCTGTATATCTTTAAGCACTGGAAGAGGTCTCCTTCACCCATTTTCTTGGAACTCGCTAGGGGCTGCCGGAGAGTGTTAGGTCTTTGGAATAAGCTAAGCTACTTTAAGGATGAATTTTTCTTTGTACGTAGCCCACCCGACTTTGCACAAAGGTGGCTATCTGTACATAAGTCTTATTTTCAATTTCTCTTTTCTGATTTGGAAGCCGCAGTTTTAGCTATTCACATTATCAATTCTTGTGTTAGCAGATAGTTTAAGGAGGCCCAGCGGTGCATCCTTAGGGGGGACTCTCGCAACTCTCCACCAAGTTCAACTTGAAGAAAGGGAGATGAAATCTCTCCTCGCTAACGAAAATTTATGTGCCCACAACCTCTTAGCGGTGGGCCATAATATTGGCCATGTTTTGAAAGTTAAAGAGGATGATGATGATGATGATTCCTTATAGGAACATGATATTGCTACGGATATCAATAAGGTCATGAGGTGGCCCCTATCCCGAGTCTCGTTATTGATCCTGAAATGAGTCAAAGGGCTAGTAACGGTGGTGGAGAAAGAATAGAACTTGTTTAGGATAAGGATAGAGGTAGTGAGGGTAATAACCTCAATTGTAACATCCCCTACTCCAAATCTAAAGATGAATGACGATGATGTTGCAGTCATCACCAGAATTATTTTTGGCAACTAAAGTGAGTTTAATATAATATGAAAACATAGGCAAAGTAGACAGAGCAGACTAATACGATTTTATTACACATGAGTTTCTTTTAAATGTTCATTACAATTACTTCAGACAAATATAATAGTAAATAGCATAATAAAGAGTCAAGTCCACTTATGAAGAAGCAGCCCGAGCCCTTTTTCACACAGTGGAAACAAAAATTTATTAGCTAAGAGTCTCCTGCTCCACCTTTAATCCTTACACTACATTCACTATTTCGTACCTATCTAAATCCATAAACTCAACCTACTCAAACGAGTACTCATGAGTTTATGCATAAACAATAATCAAAAACACTGGTCATACATAAAGTTTGGTGTGAATAATATTGTCCTCGAAAACAAACATATAGTGAGTCCAACCTGCACTGCACATATTAAGTTTTCTCCTCATTATTCAGATATTGTGAGTAAAGTACTTTAAATTACTGATGCGGTTATTTCTTATTTACGTATTCAACCAAATACTTAAGCAGATTTTCTTTATTTATGTGCATCCTACATAGAATCAATCCTTTTTTTGGTTTAAACAGCTTTTATATCTAAATATATAATACTCCGCACCCTTCATAAACCCCATTGGGTATCCCTTATGTGTTCCTCTTTAATCTAGTATTACTTAACCATTTACTCCTACAATAACCCTTCGTAGATATCATTTATTGTTTAAAGCATTCTTTAAATTGACCAATACTACTCCCTAGCTCGGTACTCACTTAACCTCTTTTTAGGGTTTGTCTCTTCCCTATTACGGCTTGGAATTACCTAGCATAGTTTTATTCTAAATTTATTCATTACTACTGCTTGGAATCACCCCCACAGTGCTTAACGATTTAATTAGTTAAGCCTTTGACTAAAAAGAAACGGCCACCTGCAGTCCTTTTATTTTTACTTACTAAATTTCCTTATTGCTTAGTGTCACCCCATCGTAATAATCTATTTACTTATTTTTCAAACTGCTTGGAACAACCCCACCGTAGTAGACTGCAAAGAAACCTACATGCAGCCTTAGACGCCAAAGTAAACCACATGCAGCCTTTAAACATTTATTTAATTTGGAGCTACTTGTCCTTCCCTACCGTAGTTCCTAGAAGTTGAATGCCTCACCTCACCTGCTCTGGATGTGCATTCGAGTGAGCATCCCCACCCAGTATCAATAGCCCTTCCATATTTGTCTTCTCATTTTAGCGCAGGATATCTTCCACATACTGAACTGGCCTCTCCTCGATTCATACTAACTTATCTTTCATAAGCCTTATTCATTTTTCCCCTTTAGTTCAGTCTCCTTGACCATGCAACATGTTTTACACTTTACTTATTAATTGTTCTTCTCTAAGTTTTAGCGCAGTATGATTCCTTCTTATTAAATGCAGTACTCTCGTATATAAATTTATATCCGCTGCCCAATGATGTTACCTGACAACTCTGACATCCCTGACAACGCCTTTACTTGTGTTATCCCATTGGATCTTATTTTACTTTCTGCTATTTTCATTTTTCTTTTCAGCGAACAATTTGGATCTTGTCTCCCTTTTACTAGCCACTATTACTATATTTTTTTCATGGATTTTATTCCTTTGCATCCCCTATAGTAGCCCTTTACCCTAGCATGGTACTTAGCTGTTTAACTCTTTTATTTTCTCATAGACAATTCAGATAAAATTCTCTCAAATTCCCAAACCTTTGTTCTTCCATACTTTACATATTATTTCCCTTTTAAGAATATTTCACTTGTTATTTTCAAGTTAAACCACTTCAAAAATTCATATAAAATTATATAAGCTTATGACATTCCTTAAAATGGAAACCCACTTCAGAAATTATGATTTAAATATTATATAAAATTTCCTTTGAGTTTCGAAATTACTAAAGTAGGGAAAGCACATGTAAACATCCCATGTTTACTCATCCTTTGCTAAAACATTTATTAAACTTTAAGAACTTCACATGTAAGCGCGTATGAAACTTATCAAACATAAAAACCATAGATCTAAACCGAACATGTACATATAAGGAAATCGGTTTAGGAGTGTTAAGTATTACTCATCTAGATCTTTAAGATATAAAGCCTTTTGTCTTCTTTGGTTTCTTCTAGCTTGTGCTTTTGGTATCTTCTTCTTATTTTCGTTCCCATGCTTCCAACATTAAAGTTCTCTAAATTTTATTTTAGTTTTGAGTAAAAATGAAATGAATTGAATAGAAATGGGTATTGTATATTGTCTTACAATGAGTTAGGCCTGGGCCCTCAAACCTGCTTCTATTAATTTATTCCTCTCTACCTTTCTTATTATCCTACCTTATTCCTTTAATTAACTTGTTTAATTAATTGTAAAATTAGTCATGAGTCATCCAATGATGAAAGCGAAGAAGTCCATGTGCCACTTGTCTCTAGGCAGCCAAAAACAAAGATACTTTCCTCTAGGGCATCCATGCAGCTTCTATCGATTTCTACGGTAGGGGAGACTCCCTTTAATGACTTGACTTTTCAATCCTTGAATGTCGACACTAAATAGTCCACGGTATACGTGTGTCGAGCACTCAAGTGTTGGAAAGATAGAAAGTTAGGGTAAATAAAAATTGAATAAAAAAATAAAGGAAGAACACAATTAGAATCTCACAACGTAACGATAATATATGATATCAAAAGATTAGTACAAATAGTTACTTTGAATATAGCACAAAGACCTAAGCATTACCATCAATCTGGAAAGTTATAACTATTTGTCCTCACAATGCTAATATATACATTGTAGTAGTGTAGTGGAAATAAGAATACCATGGTAGGTAAACATCCAGCTCATCTCTATAAGTTCCAAAGTATCCAAATCTAAATTTGGAAATATACACGTGATGACCTGAGCATTATAAGAAAATAACACCCAGATCAGTCTAGCAAACGAACGTGAGAAACTCAAGAAATAAAAGTGACATATAATAACATAATTTAGGACCGTATGGATTACCGTAATGGTTTCCACTTCAAATGAAACCAACCAATCATTAAGTTTAACATATAGTGATATGATAGATAATGTCTAGTGTGTAGCACATAAATCATATCCAAAAGCTACCATGTGAACGCCATAATAATAATAGGTATACAATCGATACTACTAAGGTGTGTTCGCATAGGTGTAAGGATTTTCATGGATCTCTCCTCGGATCAAGCCGAATCCAAAATCTATGACCAAGATCAGAAACTTCCTTCCGAGCATCTTATATCTCTAGATAGGATATACTATAAGGTAAAGACAACTAGCCCAATGATGAACCACGTGGCACAAAGTATTAACAACTCCCTCGCGCAACATATCGATAAGCATACTATAGATCTGGAGTTGATATATCCTCATAAGTAAACTAAACCTAAGATTATGCATCTTACTCCGGTTTTGTTTATTTCCGATGTCGAGGCTACATGCGGCATCTTTCACATGAGTCTTCATTACTCGAGCAGCACACGAATCCCTAGTTGGATTCCTTCATCTCGAACTGATCATGAATCACTACATAGATTCGAGCATCTTGAAAAAATCTTAAACCTCCATATAGGTTCCCGGCATATGTCCAATGACGAATGCTAATGTTATCCTCTCTCTTGGAACACTCCTCGAGATAGACAGTCCCAAACATTATATCGTTTGAAATGTTAATGATGACCTTTCCCTTGGACTTAAACTTAGAATAGACAATTCAAATCATAATATTCCCCTTCACAACGACTTCTAAAATATAGATCGCATATATGGTTTTATAGTGATTACGGGTTTGCGTCGTTTTATATAATTACAATCTTCCCACCTACCAGACTCTCCAAAAACAATCGATGAATTTTTGGTTAACTTAATTTCGGTTCCCTCACAAGCAAGTGAAAACTAGAGACGTTTTGTACCAATACTTGTCCCCAAGGGTTCTTATTGGTATGAAATTGCGAAGCCTTCCCGTAACCTCTTAAGTCAATATCTGGTCAAGTCCGATAGTTGACTAATCGATTAACTAGTCAAAAACAATTGCTTACACAAATCAATTTTTGTATACTTAACTCATTTCTGACATTCCAACTTAAGTATTCCTTACTAAAGAGTGAAGCCAGGTAAGTTAGAACACTAGTTGCATCAAATCCATGCCTAGACACTTAATTCTTGAATCTCACGAATAGATAAGTCTACCTTGCCGACTTTTAGTGTTAAGTAAAGTTAATTAATAAATTCCACAAACAAGTAAGAAATCAACACGATTAATACATTTTCGACATTTTCGAACTTAACTATTCCTCGACCAAGAGGGAAGCCTGTAGGTCAGAGCGCTATTGCTCATATCCTTACTAAGACTTTAATCTTAACTCCCACGAATAGATAAGCCTACTTCATTGGCTTTTAGTATTAAGCATAATTAATTACTTTTCAAACAAGTAATTAAACAATCAATCATTTGGCCATTAAGAAATTACTAACCCCTTTCTAAACATTTTGTTTATACTTTTAAATCCCATTTTAAAATGATATATATATGTATAGTATTTATTTACCAAAACTCGATATGTAAATAAATAAGTCAAAAGATATTTTATTACATAAAATATAAAACAGTCAATGGATTTTCTAAAAACTATATATAGTTAAAAATGCTTTTAAAAAACTTTATAAAACTTATAATTGATATTGAAAAATTTTCTCAAATATTACTTGAAAATAACAACTTTACAATTTCCTTAAAAACTTGAAAAAATAATTTTTATTTTAAAATCGTGTTCTTAAAAATTCACACCAATTCTTAAAATTCATAAATCTCAAACCACTTTTGAAACACTCTAATATTAGTTAGTAAACACTTGTAAAAATAATGAAACAAAACAGTTAAATTACATATCTTTTCAAAACTTTAAAGTCCAAAAATCAAGTCTAAATAGGGTTGTTTTGCATAAGTGAACTTTTGACCACTTTTGAGATGTTACTTAACTTTTTACTATCCAAGCATTTAATTACAATAAACAAACATATAAAAAATTATAAATATGTCAAGAAACCCCGAACAATCTCTTACATAGTTCCATAGAAATTGCCAAAAATAAGGCAATTCCTATGTGCATCCACAGCGATTATCGCTACAAGTATACTTTAAATCCGAGTCCAATCGAAACCAAAGTCCATCTATAACCTATGTGCTTTATCCCAAGGTCTTGTCACAAGTCCATTCAAGTCCATTCCAAGTCCATACATATGGATCACATATGCTTCTTGTTTTTAAAACAAGAATCAAACTAATGTTTTTAACAATATCAATAACAATTCAATGTCTTAAACACAATCAGAAACAGTATATATATTCCATTCAAAGTGGTGTGCTAACCCACCTTTAGGTCAAAAACAACCAAGATCCAAGCAACTAAGTCCAAACCCAACCCTTGCAACGCCTTCTTCCTCCTCCTTCTTGCTTTTGCACTTGGTTTGCCCTCCTCCCCTTACTATTTGTTTACAGCCATCTAAGGTGGGGTGACCATGGCTTTGTTTCATCAACTTCTAACTTGATGGAAAGTGTTATAATATTCTCCCACGGCTTCACTCCAAATCTGAGTTGATTTTGATTTGATTTGCAAATATTTCCTTTAAAACATAAGAGAAGAAGAAGACATGGAAGTAGCTTGCTTTAACCTTTGTGAAATTTTGATTTATCTGATATGCTATGCCTCCTATCTACCTTGAAAGCAAATTCTAGTGTGACAAAGGTGCAATCAGTGATTGCCATTCGCTTTCAAAGGTTTACACAAATGACTTCATAGTTGTGCACTCAAGGTTGAAGAATTTGAAGGAGTGTAGAAAGACTATATTACTTGGAGTTTTGAAGAATTTTTAAGAAGATGAATTCGATTCTTTTTCTCTTTTCTCTCCAAAAATCAGTGGTGTTAAATAGGTGTGGATGTAGAAACCGTGGCTCAGAAATCAAAGGGTAAGAAAGCTGAACAACCGGGCAATAAAAGAGACAATTCTTTTAATACGTTCATAAATTGTATTAATCATTTTAACACCCATAATTTTATGACAATTAATTAATGAATGATAATACCAAAATAGAACTTTTATGAATGTTAAAATTTGGCTATAAAAAATACACAGTTGGGTACATTATGAATATCTGATCAATTCTCATATATAAAAAATTTCAATCAAAGTTCAAACAAAATAGTTATTAATGTTTGAAGTTTTAAAATCAGAAACAATTATATATGTAATTATGAGATTAAAAATAATTAACTAACATTAGTTACCGTCAGTTAAATTTAATGGATTGTTGACGTTTCTTAAACATTCAGAAAAATGTAAATGGAGGTAAATTTTAGCGATTGGTCAAAAATAAAATTAAAAAATCTCAAATGTTAATAAATCACAGGCTAAAGCACACGATTGATTGAACCTAGGTTCCTAGTGGTCGATCGGTAGCGGTCGATCCTAGGAATAAGGTGGTCGACTGGTGTGGGTGTTTAACTGGCGGTAACACAAGGCTAAACAGCCTAGATTTAATATTGTTTAATCTAATAGCTGATTGAACCCTTATAAATATAGACCCAGACATGCACTTCTAAACTCATGTTTTTAAAGCGACGCCGAAGCTCTGCCATTTTCACTTCTCCTCCAAATTCTAAATTCCTGGAAATAGTTATAGTTTATATGTATGTACAAATGTGGAATTGAAGATGATTAAGGAGAAGAATATGGTCAAGTAAAATTTCCAGAGCCAAGGTAATTGTAATTGCAGATCTAAAATATAAATCAACTTCCAAATCTGTTTTTTAATCTAGGTCTTTGGTAAATCTGCTTATGCTTGTGGTGTATATATCGAAATAGGAGAAAAGGGAGTTGAACTGGAATATTAGTGATTAGATCTGGAGATTTGGAAAGCTAAAAAGGTGAGTAAGAAATTATATATTTTTATAAAATATTAGATTTATATCGTTGTTAATCAATTCTTGTATGCCTGAAATGTAAATGGAAGTTATAGGCTAAAATTATGTAAGTAAAATAAAATTATAAACCCCTTACATATTTCATAGTTAATAACTTGTGTTGTAGATTGCCTGTATGTGAATCTGGAAAGTACTAGGTATTAGTAATTCTTAAAATTCACAGAATATATGATACTTCTAGACTTCTGAATTTAATACGACTTGTACAAATAAAAACGTAAATTGAGTTATCACGATACATCGTAGGGATTTAAGTAGTATTTTAATTTATTAAATTATATAGCATGTGCTTTGTGAATTTCTATGCATTATCAAGTTTCAAATTTATAAATATAAGTGTAGAAGCTGAAATAACAAGGAATATAGCTAAAAAATGAGATGTATGAAATAGGGATATTTACCGTATTTTGTACTATCTATTTCAGTAACCGTGAAATGATAATTCCTTCTAATTCCAAACGTAATGTGTTATCTGGGTTTTTAACCCAACAGGAACTGATAGAAAACAGAACGACCCTATGTAGAAAGGAAGTTCATGACTTAATCAGAAAAGCCAAGAAAAGGAATCAACAAGAACCAAGCGATACGACTAAGACAACGACTGGGATCGAAGAAGCTGAGAGATCTGCACTCCTTTAATCCAATTAGTAGCTGAACGTAAATAGCTAGTGAATCGTCATCAAACGTAAGAGCAACGATAAAAGGCTATGGAAACATCTCCAATTCCAGACTCCATAAAAACCCTAAGTGCTTAGCTCATCAGCGACCCATGCCTCTGCTCATACCATCAAACAAACTAACTATGGAACACTAAGAAAAGAGGAAAGATATTGGCTTGCAAACGAGCCAAGTCTATGGGTTGCCAGCGACCTATAGGCCATGGGTCGCCAGCGACCCATGATATTGACTCGTTTTGTGAGCCCAAACTTCCCTAGGTCGTCTCCTACTTACCTGCGCATGGCCCGGCCCAGAAGCCCACGATCTCCATAAATACCATCCTACCTGCAACATAAAGAGGATCTTCTCCGGATTGGTTGGTGAAGCTCTGTTGGAATTACTCTTCACTCCCTACCTCCTACATAATAATCTCCAAAGGAATACACTATGATTCTTCAGTGGATTCCAACTATGGAGATTCAATCTAGCTAGAAAATAATTGAAGCCTTGTAATCAAACATCTATTGTAACAGCAATCAGTCTATAAACTATAAGTGGACTAGGCTTCATTAACAGCCGAACCACTAGAAAAATTCTCTGTTTTATATATGTGTGATTTGTGATATTGCTCTGTCAGGACAATGCTGGTTCTTTCAAACTCAAACCAGGGTGTTGGTCCATTTTTTGGGTCAACATTTTGGTGCTTTTATAGAGAACCCGACTCGGGATCTAGATCTAGCTATTTACTTTGGATCTCATAGGTCCAGAAGTTAGATCCCTAATCTTTGCTTGAAGAACTCACTTTTTTAGGACCAATGGCTCCTGGAAGAAGAAAAACTGCCTCTGGAAGATCCATAAGGGTAGTAATAATTGGAGAAGGAGCTAGTCTCCAACAAGCTGAAGTAATAGTGCTAACTTAGGAAACCAGGCACCAGCATCCTCCCGTCAGCATGAAGTCGTCACCAAGGACGAGCTAAATATGATGGTTGAGGAGATCAATGAGAAAATGGAAAATAGTCAAAAGGATCTAATGGAGAAGCTCAACACTCTGTTGAGCCTACAATCAAACCCCGCTCCAAGGTTGTGCCTGAACCAGTGACTGCCATAGAACAAGAGAATTCTTCCATTTCTGGCCTGCATAGAAGGAACGGAAATTAGCCACAAAGAAAGGTAACAACAGGATGCAGTGTGAAGGAGAATGAGAATAGTCCTCTCGGCACAAGGCAACTGATCTTGAATTTGAATCAAGCGGCCAAAACCCCACAGGAAGATATAGCTGTCAATCTCTCTGATTCGAAAAATGGAGAGCAAGGTAATTAGATGGAAGAGAACGTCAATGTGTTCAATGATGCTAGAAACGTCCAAACCGCCCCAGTTAGGCCAGCTTCAAGCCAACGGGGTCCCGCTGGAGTGGCTCTTCCAGAGACATGAGGGCCTAGGCTTCAGCCCACACACCAAGACCATTTGCAGAACCAAACACTCGGCATAGTGACTGATTGCCGCCCTTAGGGCTACCGAACATCAGAGGAATACATAGCAGACATGGTCAGACCGCCGATGGACGAGAGTAAGGACCGAAAGGACGATGAATGGAGGTCCACCCCTAGTCGAACCCCTTTTATCGACGAGATCTTGAATGTAAGATGCCTAAATAAATTCACTTTGCCAACTATCCTCTCCTACGACAGAACGAAGGACCCAAAACCCTATTTGTACAAGTATAGCTGGTACATGGATGGAGCTAATGCTCTAGAGGCTGTTCACAGCCAATGTATCCCTATTTTCTAGAAGGAGTTGCATCAATGTGGTTCACTAGACTCCCCCAAGATCCATTTATGATTTTGACCAACTTGCAATAAAGTTCCTTGACCAGTTCGGGCTTCATACCGCACAACCGAAGGACGTCATTTCCCTATTTGGATTGGTCCAAGGGAACATGAGTCATTAAAATCATTCACGAGCAGGTTTAACACCGCGGTAACGGAAGTGAGCAACCCTAATGAGGATATGGTTTACGGAATTAGTCCGCGTTATTCACCCAGAAATGGAGTTCGGGAAGGGGATTAAGATGAAGCAACGTACCAATAGGAAAGACTTCAATCGTAAAGCAAGCCAGTATTTGAGGTTGGAGGAAGTGCAGGAATTGGAAAGAAAGTCTACCGGTACACAACATATGGATGTCGGACAAAGTGACATGGAAACAAATTAAAACATGCGTGGTCCTGGAAGTACTCAAGGAGTTGTAGAAAAAAGCAGGAATCAGAAGAGAAGAAACCAAAACTCTGGTAAACGATATAATGGTGGCAGAAACAAAAGATTTAGAGGATTTAGACAGGCGGATTATGCACCCAGAATGACACTCCGGAGAATATTTATCTCGCAGTATAAGGAACTGATGAGTATAAGAAACCTCTAAGAAAGTAGGCAATGGAATAGCAAAAGCGCTAAAGGAAATTCTGCGGCTTCCACGGGACGCACGGGCACAATATAAACAAATGCCGCCACCTTAAGGACCACATCAAAGGGTTAATCTGAGATAATAAACTTCAAAAATATGTGAAAAATTCAAAAAAAAACCAATCAACCTATGGTCCCTCAACCCCCTAGAGAGCGAAACAATCAAGCTAGAACTACCAAGAAGGGTCAAAATGAACTGACCAAAGGCTTATTATCGGGACAATATCTGGGGGACCACATCTCATGTATAGAAGTTGGGGAGAGATGGAGCGATATGTGAGTTCATTAAAGCATGCTCCAAATGAATCATGTTTAGCAGTAGATGACAAAACTTCGGCCAAGCAGCATAAGGTTTTGAGCAATGACATAGTGTTCCGCCATCAGGACACTGAAGGGATTGAAGCTCCAACTCTCGACCCAATGGTGGTGACAGTAAGAATTGGTCCCGCCGTAGTCTGATGAGTGCTGGTTGATAGTGGCAGTTCAGTTAGCATACTTTTCAAATGAAATTTTGACCAAATGAAGATTGGCATGAAAACCTATTCGCATGCCAGACTAAGATTCAGGGGTTTACCGGAGAACCCAAATAACTAGTGGGAATAATCGACCTACCTATGGAGCTTGAAGAGGGTGGCCGATGAGTCACACTCATTCAGATTTTTGTGGTCGTGTATGAAATGTCAGCATACAATGCATTCTTGGGACGGCCGCATTAGCTAACTTCAGAATAGCATTGGCCTAATGGTGCCTTAAAATGAAGTTCCATACCGAGCACAAATCATAATTATGAAAGGAGACCAAAGCGTTGCTCGAGAATGCTACATCGCAGAGTTGCATGAGTCAAGAAGAAAGGAAAAAGGAAAGAATGTGGGGAAGGCCTCCACATCCGTGTGCTCTTCGAATAGGAACTACAGAGATGCCCTTGGCTTGGTGTCTATAGCCGATTCGATAAGGCTTTAGACCCTAGGAAAAGAGCTCAAGGGAGGATCAGGTAGCACCGGCAGAGTTGACGGTGTCTCTCCCAGTCTGTATGGATGACCCAACATGGGCCCTGAAAATTGGGTCGCACCTTGATTTGATTGATGTATGTTTTGATTTGATTGATTAGTTGATATATAGCTTGATTTGATCAAGTTGGATTATGATGATTCAAAAGCTAAGTGGAAAGGCTCTTGAATGGTGAAAGCTGCTTGTGGCATATGAAGCGGATGTTGAAGCTCATATGTATGGATTAGATGATGTTGAGATGAGACTTTGCCATGATGCGATGAGGCAAGCCATGATGTTGAGATGAGACTTTGCTATGATGCGATAAAGCGAAGCATGATGTGAGATAGCCTTGGTTTAATCCAGACGGGATCATCCCAAGCATGTTGATAACTCGATGATGCGATGCGAGTTGGTTGATAATGGTTAGCTTGAGAGGCGCTTGAGCTAGTATGGAAATAGTCGTCGAGGAGGATGACTAGGAGGCTGAGACCTCATCGTTGTTGAAGGTTCTAGCATGCTCAAAGCAAGAGTACGTTGGAACGGGCTGCGACGACGTTCCAAGCACGGGCTGCGACGACGTGCTAGTACTCTGGGTAGTTGCGAAAATTCCTAGGCATGGGCTGCGACGACGTGCGGAGTTATGTCTAGAACCGGGGTTACCATTAGCCCTTGACAGATGGTCGTTCAACTAACGGTGAAATCAAGGCAATGATAACAGTGATAGCCGGAGTCATGGATGTTTGGATGTTTGGTTGTATCATCATTCGGTCTCAAGAGCGGTGTTTTCCGGGTGCTTATCTGATCTTGGTTTAGGCCTTGGGGGTTTGTATTTGGAAAACACCGACCTTGACTCGAATGATTATTGTTTTACTTTAATTGTCTGCCATGTTATGCTTGCTTCTCCTAAGAGTGTGTCTGGGGGCTATCACTGTAGAAAGAGGCAGAGTGGGATGGTTTGGTTCCTATTCCTTTTATCCCTTATGCTCTTTTGGTATGTTTGATAGTTGATTTACTGCTCACTAAGACTTTGTCTGACTCAAGGTTTTATGTCTCCTCTTATTACCTTGGGCTGTTCATCCATGTTGGGATGGGCAGACTAGGTAGCAGGTGACAGGTGCTGTTCTTGGAGATCTACGTTGATGATGACGAAGACGAGCAGGAGGCTTTTGCATATTATTTCATATTATGTACTGGGTGTTCCGCTGTATATACTTTGAGTGCTTTGTAGTGAGGTTTTGATGTATTGACTGTTCTGATGATTGTATCAAACTTCTAAGATGCTTATTTGATGATATTCTGTTACGAAGCTTCACTATACATATATTTCTCTATTGTATTTTATCCATGCGCTGTGAGTTATGCGATGTTTATTCTACCCTTGACGGTCACCCATGGCTGCCTGGCACGCCTTTCAGCGCATTATTTCCTTGTTTTGGTGCGGGAGTCATGGGCGGTCGTCACATTTGGTATCAAAGCTTTGGTTAATCGATTTTAGCCAACGCTCGCTGACGTAACTACGTATGAGAGACGTAATTGTATTTTGATGAATGATTACTATATATAATATAGTAGTTTAGAAGGATTTGAACTCCTTTTGCAGTTGTTTCTCAAGGTGTTCTAAGTCATTCCTTTTTGTAGATATTAAGGATGAGTCGAAGGGGGAGACCAGCTGCTAGGGAAGGCCGTGCTGCTAGGGAAGCTGTTGATTATGCTCCTATGTTTGAGGCCATGATGACTTCGATCATGAGAAGGATACCAGCCTCGGGGCCATCAGTAGATGTTGGAGTTCAAGTTCAAGCTCCAAGACCAGTGGATTTTGCTAAGCTTTGCAAGGACTATACTTCTCTTGGAGGAAAGGTTTTCTTGGGAACGGAATCAACCATTGAAGTGCAAAGATGGATTGATGCTTGTAGAAGGATCTTTGGTGACTTGGGAATTGAGGATGCAACTAAGAGGAAGCTTGCATCAAGGCAACTTCAAGGGAGAGCTTCGGATTGGTGGAATTCTATCACCATTGATACTCCGGAGGAGGAGGTTACTTGGGAGCAATTCCAAGCTAGATTTGAAGCTAAGTTCATCTCTACGGCTCAGAAATCTGTCTTGTTTAAAAAGTTTGTGGAGCTCAAGCAAGGTGGAAGACCCGTTCTTGAGTATGTTTCTGAGTTTGAAGCTTTGTCCAAGTATGCCAGATCGTATATTGATTCTCCCTATCAGAAGAATGAGAAGTTTGTGACCGGTTTGGATGCTTATCTTGGAAGACAGTTGGTGGATCATCTGGACGATCCGTTTGAGAAGCTTGTGGAGAAAGCTCTCAGGCACGAGAGTTTGTTTCCTAGGGAGAGTTCTATTGTTGCTGTAACCAAGGAAGGGTTTAAGCCACAGAAGGGTGGAAACAAGAAGAGGAAGCAACAGCAACAGAAGGGTAAGGATGGCCAGAAGAAGGCGAGGGGCGAAATGACTTGCTATAATTGCCAGCAGAAGGGCCATCTCTCCAAGGATTGTAGGAATCCAAAGGCGCCGGCGAAATGCCACAACTGTGACAAGCCAGGGCATTTCAGGAAAGATTGTCCAGAACTGAGGAAGGATAGGCAGATTGTGCAAGCTTATGCTTTGGGAGCTGTGCCGTCGTTTTCAAAAGCTCTTACTGCTGAAGAGAAAGGGAAGAGTGTGGTGGTTCAAGGTACTCTTTCCATTTGTGGTGTTCCAGTTAGAGTGTTGTTTGATACTGGAGCGTCGCATTCTTTTGTTTGTGATGATCTTGTAGGCCGGTTAGGTTTGGAACCGGATATTGTTGATAGGCCATTGGTTGTGACTAATCCAGTTGGGGGTTCGTCATGTTTGTGTATGATATGCCGTGGTCTAGTTGTGTTGAGTCATGATTGCTCTTTTGTTTGTGATTGTTTTGTTCTGAACTTTGCGGGGTTCGGAATTATTTTGGGTATGGACTGGCTTAGGAAGTATGCGGCAAGGATTGATTGTGAGAGGCTAGAGGTGACAGTCGGGAATGTGGAAGGGCGAAAGGTTGTGATACGATGTAAGCATGAGGAAGGCGTCTTCATGAGCTTCATGTATTCGCTGGTTGTTCCACGGGATGGACTGTCATCGGTGCCTATTGTGAATGGATTTGAGGATGTCTTTGACGAAGTCAAAGGATTACCGCCGCATAGGGAGATCGAGTTTCGTATCGATCTAGTTGAGGGAGCCAGACCTGTTGTGATGCCTCTTAGGCGGATGGCGCCTAGGGAGCAACAAGAGTTGAAGTTGCAAGTTGATGACCTTTTGCAGAAAGGATTCATTCGGCGTAGTGTGTCCGAATGGGGTGCACCAGTTGTGTTCGCAACCAAAGCGGATGGATCGTTGAGGTTGTGTGTGGATTATCGTGAGCTGAATAAGGTGACTAAGAAGAACAAGTATCCATTGCCGAGAATAGATGACTTGTTTGATCAGCTTCACAATGCTAAGGTGTTTTCTCAGATGGATTTGGCAACGGGATTTCACCAGTTGAGAGTGGCAAAGGATAGTGTGCCGAAGACTACTTTTAGGACACCATCCGGTTTTTATGAGTGGCTGGTAATGCCGTTTGGATTGACTAACGCACCAGCATACTTTGTGGATCTTATGAATAGAGTATTCAGAGATCAGTTGAACAAGTTCGTACTTGTGTTCGTGGATGATATTCTGATTTATTCCAGAACTGAAGAAGAACACGAGACGCACTTGCGTATTGTTTTGGAAATCTTACGGAAACATCAGCTGAAGGCTAAGTTTTCGAAGTGTCACTTCTCGAAGAGTGAAGTGAGATTCTTAGGCCATGTTATCTCTGGAAATGGAATAGCGGTTGGTCCCGCTAAGGTGGCAGCGATCCAGGATTGGGTTAGACCTAAGAATGCATCCGATGTGAGAAGCTTTCTGGGATTAGCAGGATATTATCGTCGGTTTATCAAAGACTTTTCCAAGATAGTTGCACCGTTAACAGGATTGACGAAGAAGAACCAAGTGTTCAGGTGGGATGATAAGTGTGAGCAAGCTTTCGTAATCCTGAAAGAGCGATTGACGAGTACTCCTGTCTTGACTATTCCAAGTGGGAATGATGAGATGGTGGTTTACACCGATGCATGTGGTACTGGACTTGGAGCAGTACTAATGCAGAAGAATAAAGTTGTTGCATATGCAAGTCGACAACTGAAGCCGCATGAAAGGAATTACCCGACTCATGATTTGGAGTTAGCGGCAATTGTTTTTGCTTTGAAGATGTGGAGACATTATCTATTGGGAGTTAGATTCGAGTTGTTTACAGATCATAAGTCGTTGAAGTATCTGTTCTCTCAAAAGGATTTGAATCTTCGACAGCAACGGTGGCTAGAGTTCTTGGCATCGTATGATTTTGGGATAGCCTATACTCCGGGAAAAGGTAACGCAGTGGCTGATGCGTTGAGTCGAAGACATGTAGGATTGGGAGCCATGTTTTCGGAATGGAAGAGTCTCGAGTATTTGGCTGGATTTGATTTCAGGCCCAGATGTGAATTGGAACCTGAGATGTTGGCAAACTTATCAATAAGGCCTACTCTTGTGGAAAGGATTGGCGAGAGTCAAAAGCGAGACGATAAGCTTGTCAAGATTATCCATGATTTGGAATCTGGATTGGACCCAAAGAAGGATAAGGGATTTGAAGTCGATCGAGAGGGTTGGCTTCGAAAGCAAGGACGACTAGTTGTTCCCGATGTAGATGGATTGAGAAATGAAGTTCTTAGGGAAAGTCATCACTCGAAGTTCACGATTCATCCAGGTGGAAATAAGATGCATCGGGACATGAAGAGAACCTACTACTGGGAAGGTATGAAGAAGGATGTTGGAAATTTTATTTCCAAGTGTATGAATTGCCAGTTAGTTAAGGCGGAGCAGAAGAAGCCAAGTGGATTGCTTCATCCATTAGAAGTTCCTATGTGGAAGTGGGAACAGATATCGATGGATTTTATCGATGGTCTACCTAGAACAAGAGCAGGAAATGAAGGGATTTGGGTCATAGTAGATCGGTTGACCAAGAGTGCAAGATTCATTCCTGTTCGATCGACTAGGACTGCATCGAAGTTGGCTGAGTTGTATGTTAAGTGGATAGTTCGATTCCATGGTATTCCGAAGAGTATAGTGAGCGATCGAGACTCATTGTTCACTAGTGGATTTTGGAAGAGCTTCCAGGAAGTTTTGGGAACCGAGTTGTGTTTGAGTACAGCTTATCATCCTCAAACAGACGGTCAGACTGAGAGAGTCAACCGAGTTTTGGAAGATCTTCTCAGAGCTTGTGTTTTGGACTTCGGAGGATCATGGGAAGATCATCTTCATTTGGTGGAATTTGCATACAATAACAGTTATCAGTCGAGTATTGGTATGGCACCATATGAGGCATTGTATGGAAGACCGTGTAACTCTCCGACATGTTGGTTGGAAACTGGAGAAAAGCTGATACTTGGGCCAGAGATGATTCGACAGACTACGGATTGTATAGAGATCATTCGGCAACGAATGAAGGCAGCCCAAGATCGTCAGAAAAGTTATGCCGATAAGCGTCGTAAGGATTTGGAATTCGACGTGGGTGATATGGTTTTTGTGAAGATTTCTCCACTGAAGAATGTTATTAGATTCGGGAAGAAAGGAAAGTTAACTCCGAGATTTGTTGGACCATTCCCGATTATCGAGCGAATTGGAAAGCTCGCTTATAGATTGGAGTTACCGGAGAAGATGGCGGGTGTGCACAATGTCTTTCATGTATCTTATCTACGGAAGTATATGCATGACTCGAATACGGTGGTTTCTGCTGATAGCTGTGAAGACTTGGAGGTTGATCCAGTGGTTACGAGACCTCGTAAACCGCTTCGTGTTGTTGAAACCGACACGAAACAGCTTAGGAGGAAGACGATTACGTTGCTCAAGATACAATGGAGTGATGATGTTAACGACTGTACATGGGAGGAGGAAGAGAGGATGAAGGCAGCTCATCCTGAACTCTTCGAGGTATGGCCCTAAGGTGTCGTGGCATCTCATGAATTTGTAACTTGTTCTAATATTAGAATTCTGCATGCTAGGATAGTAATTGGACGCATGGTTTGTTGATTGCTATGGATGGTAGGCATGCAGAATAGTTTTGGTTGCTCTTGTTTGTTTGGAATTTCGGGGGCGAAATTCCTAAGGGGGAGAGAATGTAACGACCCGTATTTTACGTGTCGATAAATTGTAGAATTTACAGGTCATTAGTGTTGTTTATGGCATCTATAGCTTAAGTCGTACGTTTTTAACTCGTAAGGAATTGACCCGTGTGGAAGTTAGGTTGGATTAGAGGAGTTAACGGGTTAAGAGATGAGTCGTGTACGAGTTAACGAGATAGTGGAGTTTTAAGTCGTAACCGACTTAGGAGGGTGCACGAGTTACGAGTTATTGGGTTACGACCTAAAGTGTTGCAGCGACCTTGAGGAGTTAGGTCGTGAGCGAGTTAGTGGAGTTAACGACCTATAGGATGACCGACTTATAGAGTTTGACCGAGTTAAGGTTTGGACCGACCTAAAGGTTAGCGGGTTAAGGTGCTTTGGTCGTGAGTCGTTTGGAACGACTTAACGATAAGTCGTATGTCGTTAACCCTGATGAGTCGTGAGTGTGTTAGGTCGTAGACGACCTTAGTTAGGATGCTGTGGGTCTTAGGTCGTATTAGAACTAAGTCGTAACTCGCAAGGCTGTTAAGTAGTCACAGCTTGAGTCGTGTTTGTTTTAGGTCGTAAGTCGTAACACAGTTAGGTCGTAAGGTTGTTAACTCGTGATGATGTTAAGCTGTTGAGTGCTAAGTCGTATGAACGACTTAGTGATGAGTCGTAGGTCGTTGACTCGGTAGGTTCTTAGGTCGTATAGGAGTTAGGTCGGCCGTGTGTTAACTCGTGTGACCCTGGGGTTGTTAGGTCGTGAAGTGGGTAGGTCGTAAGCTGTAGGGATTCTATGAGTCGTAGACGACTTAGTTAGGTCGGAGATTTCTTAGGTCGACAACGACCTAAAACTGAACCTACGAGTTACGACCTAAGGGGAATTCAGCCTATAAATAGAGGGGTTTGGCTCACTTTTTGGCACCGGTTTTTGAAGCGACGAAGTGCTGCCATTTTGAGAGCTCGACTACAACATTTCTTCACTTCTTTTCTCCATTCCAATCTAGTTCTAACATCCATTCAAGATCGAAGATCCAAGAGCCAAAGTTGAAGATCTTCATCCAACCAAGCTAGATTTCATCGTTTCAAGCGGGATTTCGACGAATCAAGCATGAATCCTTGCTGTCCAGATCTGAAGTTGATAGTTTTTGAAGTGTTTGGGTGATTTGGTGAGTGGTGGTTATCTCTCACGCGGACCCAAAGGAGTATATTGGATTGGTGGTTTGTTGAAGTGTTATAGATAGTGATTTTATGCATATTTCTTTAGATCCAAGTGTAGATCCATTACTTATGAAGATGTCTACTTATACAAGTTCATTCATCAAATTTTAGAGACAAAACCCATGATTTATATTTGTTAGATCTATGCTAAAAACCCATGATTCATGTATGTTAGATCTATGCTCATTTATTTACGAAATTGCCATTATCATTGTAATTGTTTTTTTAGATCTTGTTTGAATGATTGGTTGCTTGGATTAATGTTTGATTTGATTGATTAGTTGATATATAGCTTGATTTGATCAAGTTGGATTATGATGATTCAAAAGCTAAGTGGAAAGGCTCTTGAATGGTGAAAGCTGCTTGTGGCATATGAAGCGGATGTTGAAGCTCATATGTATGGATTAGATGATGTTGAGATGAGACTTTGCCATGATGCGATGAGGCAAGCCATGATGTTGAGATGAGACTTTGCTATGATGCGATAAAGCGAAGCATGATGTGAGATAGCCTTGGTTTAATCCAGACGGGATCATCCCAAGCATGTTGATAACTCGATGATGCGATGCGAGTTGGTTGATAATGGTTAGCTTGAGAGGCGCTTGAGCTAGTATGGAAATAGTCGTCGAGGAGGATGACTAGGAGGCTGAGACCTCATCGTTGTTGAAGGTTCTAGCATGCTCAAAGCAAGAGTACGTTGGAACGGGCTGCGACGACGTTCCAAGCACGGGCTGCGACGACGTGCTAGTACTCTGGGTAGTTGCGAAAATTCCTAGGCATGGGCTGCGACGACATGCGGAGTTATGTCTAGAACCGGGGTTACCATTAGCTCTTGACAGATGGTCGTTCAACTAACGGTGAAATCAAGGCAATGATAACAGTGATAGCCGGAGTCATGGATGTTTGGATGTTTGGTTGTATCATCATTTGGTCTCAAGAGCGGTGTTTTCCGGGTGCTTATCTGATCTTGGTTTAGGCCTTGGGGGTTTGTATTTGGAAAACACCGACCTTGACTCGAATGATTATTGTTTTACTTTAATTGTCTGCCATGTTATGCTTGCTTCTCCTTAGAGTGTGTCTGGGGGCTACCACTGTAGAAAGAGGCAGAGTGGGATGGTTTGGTTCCTATTCCTTTTATCCCTTATGCTCTTTTGGTATGTTTGATAGTTGATTTACTGCTCACTAAGACTTTGTCTGACTCAAGATTTTATGTCTCCTCTTATTACCTTGGGCTTTTCATCCATGTTGGGATGGGCAGACTAGGTAGCAGGTGACAGGTGCTGTTCTTGGAGATCTACGTTGATGATGACGAAGACGAGCAGGAGGCTTTTGCATATTATTTCATATTATGTACTGGGTGTTCCGCTGTATATACTTTGAGTGCTTTGTAGTGAGGTTTTGATGTATTGACTGTTCTGATGATTGTATCAAACTTTTAAGATTCTTATTTGATGATATTCTGTTACGAAGCTTCACTATACATATATTTCTCTATTGTATTTTATCCATGCGCTGTGAGTTATGCGATGTTTATTCTACCCTTGACGGTCACCCATGGCTGCCTGGCACGCCTTTTAGCGCATTATTTCCTTGTTTTGGTGCGGGAGTCATGGGCGGTCGTCACACATCCAAAGACTGACGGTCAAACGGAAAGAGTGAATCAGATTCTTGAAGATCTTTTTCGTGCTTATGTGCTTGATTATGGAGGATCTTGGGAAGATCATCTCCATCTTGTCGAATTCACCTACAATAATAGTTATCAGGTATAATCTAATCTTCTGTTTTAAGCTTATCTTAATCCTTTATCTATCTCATTCCATCTTTGAATCCAGGCCAGTATTAAAATGTCTCCGTTCACTGCTCTTTACGGACGACCTTGTAGACCTCCATCTTGCTGGATTGAATCCGGTAATCGTTTGATTCTTGGTCCTGATTTGGTTTTGGAGGCTTCTGAGAGAGTTGAGGAGATTAAGAGAAAGTTGAGAGTTGCACAGGATAGGTAGAAGAAGTACGCTGATAGGCGTAGGCGGAGTTTACAGTTTGCTGTTCGTGATCAAGTTTTCCTTAAGGTCTCTCCCTTAAGGAATGTCATTCGCTTTGGTCGTAGAGGGAAGCTTTCTCCTAGGTTCATTAGTCCTTCCCGCATTGTGGAAATAGTTGGTTCTTTGGCTTATCGTCTGGATTTGCCCGAGAAACTTTCTGGAGTGCATGATATATTCCATGTCTCTCATCTTCGTCGGTATCTTCATGACCCATCTCTTATTGTTCAGCCTTCTACTCTTGATAGTTTGGATATTGAGCCTAATCTGACTGTCGAGAGGAAGCCACTTCGTATTGTCGACAGAGGTACGAAGCATCTAAGAAGGAAATATGTTAGTCTGGTCAAAGTACATTGGAGTACTAACGATCGAGATTGTACCTGGGAGACGGAGGAGAGCATTCTTGCTTCGAATCTGGAATTGTTTGTTTTAGGTACTATTTGCCTTTCTATCTTGCTTTCTTTAATTTCCTTGCTCTTTCTTTTCGAGGACGAAAATATTTGAGTGGGGGAGAGTGTAACAAGCCAAGATTTTTGAAATATTTTTAAATTAGATTTTATTTCATTTTGAAATATTTTAAAATTTTATTTCAAGATTTTATTTTAAAACATTTTTAAAAGTGCGGTTATAATTTTCCAATGCTTATTCTATTTTGTTTACAATTTTTAGTTCTAGTTCCAAATTAATAAGCTATTTTCTTTTTTATTTTCTATTTTTCCAAAAATATTTATTTATTTTCTATTCTACTTTAGTTTTTTTCATTTTTCTATTTTATTTACTTACTTTTTATTTGTTTAATTTGAATAAGAGAAATTAGAAATACAAAGAGTCAAAAACCTTTTTATTCTCCTATGACTTTTCATTTAACCTTGTCCTTTCATTTTTCTTTTGGCTTTTCATTGAGTAGCCGTCCATTTATTTTCTTAGCCGTGTATTCTCTTTACTTTTCACGTGAGAAAAAAAATTCTCTTCAAAAAAAGTTCGACCATTTCAATTTCTGATATTTTCTGGTAAGTCATATCTTCTTCTTTCTCTTACTTTTCTTCTTATTTTATTGATTTTTTTGCCTTGCTTCTACCTAGCCTTGCTCGGCCACTACCCCCTTCATCACCGCCGACCACCACCATACACAGCAGCAAACACCTTCACCTACCTTGTGCAGATCTGGCCGTGGCCTCCCTATGATGCAAACACCTCAAATTTGCAAACACCCCTTGAAAACATGCCTAGCCGAGCCTATATTCCACCATACCCTTCCTATTCACTTTGGCCACACATCATAGCCACCACCACCAGCAAATGCACCACCTCTGGCCACAGCTTCACCATCACCAGACCTGAACCATGCAAGGCCGAGCCACCACTTGCCTTTGGCCGAGCCAAAATGTGCACCAAACTTCACCTATTTTGCTTTGACCTTTTGTATGCTTCATGTTATAACTCCTACCTCCACGTCTCCTTGTAGTCGTTCCATATTAACCCTTTCCCGAGCCTAAAAACACAGCCATGGCCAAGCATATGAACCCCTATGGCGGAGCATTTGAGTGGTAAAAGCAAGGTCAAGTTATTTAGCTCTTTGTTGCTTTTTATCTCAAGTTGTTTCAATGATATTTTGTGTTGTAAATATATGTTTACAATGTCTTATTTTGGTTGTTGTTTACAAGATCATCATCTTGGCTCTCCACTCACTTGAATCAAAAGTCGTACTATCGTGCTTTCTGGATTTTTGTTTGTGTGTTTTGATTGGCTAACTCCAGAGTAAAGATGTGAGAATTCGCTCGTGACATTTGTACTTATATAACCATGAATTGATAGCAAGTGAATGTGTAGAATTATTATTTCATGTTATACCTGCCTGTGATATGAATCATATGATGTTAACCCTATTTATAAACCAGTCATATCATCTGTTACTGCTATATGATGCTATATTTTTTATTTTATTCTGTTCTCACACTGCAAGTTTCCTGTAGAATAGAATCACTATGGGTTGAAATGATACATACCCGAACGGACTTTAGAATAAGAAAAAATCATTATGGGATGATATGATAGGCCTGAGCGATTTTTCTTTATTTTATTTAACTTGGGATTGCGGGTTTGAAATATAGAACCCGGATTTTTCTTTGTAAATTGCGGATTGAAATGATATATTATCCGTATCACTTGACTTTGGTTAGAAACTTTTATACAGATCCGTGGTTATTTTATAAAGTATTTATGAAAATTTTAAGTATTTTTAAAATGTAAATATTATGATATTTTGATTTAAATTGAATTAAAAATGATTTTTGTAAAGTGTTAATGATTTTTATACAAGTTAAATGTGAAATAAATGAATGGTTAAGTAGAAATTTGAAATATAACTTAATTTTGAAATTTGAGATTTTGTTTAAAAAAGGAAGTTAAATTATGTAAATAAATTGGAAATTAAATTTATATTTTGAAATGGTAATTAAAATTTAAGTGTTAAGTTTGTTTTAAAAATGCAAAGAATAGAAATTTGTATGCTTGAATTTAATAAGTGAATTATTATTAAAAATTGGATATTTATTTGCGAAATTTACTTTATAAAAATCATAAGTTAAAGGTTATTTAAATGATCATTTTAAAGTGAAAAATATGATTTTTATAAGTTAAAAGGGTTAAAAATCAAAGTTTAATTGTTTCTGAAATTGTATTGAAAATCTGAAAATTGAATTAACAGCATTCAGAAATGCTATCATTTCTTAAGTTAATTTAAATTCTGAAGTAAAGGATATTACAGCACTTTGTAAGTGCTGTAGTTGATGCAAATGAACTATGGCTAAAATTTAACTAAGTGATATTACAGCACTTTGTAAGTGCTATGGTTGCAGAATGAAACTAAATCTGAAATTTATAAAAGGACTACAGTAGCACTTGTTAAGTGCTGCAGTGGGCTGAAATGAGATTTTTGATTATAATTGAACTACTACAGCAGTTTATAAATGCTATCTTTGTTGAATTGAATTATTTTTCAACTAAAACTGAACTATTACAGCAGTTTTTAAATGCCGATTTTGCTGAATTGAATTGTTTTCAAATGTAACTTACCGTAGCATTTTCTAAGTGCTGCAAAAGCTGAAATTTCACTGTTTTAATATATTTAATGAATAAATGAACTCTGAAAAGACTACATTTTTGGGAATTAAATATTTGATTTGTAAATATAATGACTTCACTTTTAAATAGTTTAAATGGAGCATTTGATTTGAAATATAAACTATTTTGAATGTGATTTGAAATGGTAAATAAAATTGAATGAGGTTTTGAAAGGATATGATATTTTGATACTTTTGAAATGAATTTGAAATGATATTTGATTTTTGAAGCATAATATAAACTATTTTTGAAAGTTATAACCGTGGATTATAATAACGGTTGGTTGTTAAAGAGACCAGGATCGGATATGGACATACTCTATGTCGATACCGAAAACCATTTTAATAACTGTGTACGCGTTGGAGTTTCTAGAGTGAAGTAGGATGGTAACAACAATCCTATTGTGGTATGAACCTAGACCCGACTCCCGTGAGTTGGCTTAAGGTGGCTAAAACAGGAGCGATCTCGGGCCAAAAGGGGTAGCACCTCTGGTCGGACACATTTCTTCGATACCATTCTATTACTTTGTGATTGTTTGGTGGCCATCCTTTGATTTGGGAGTGTGTTCCGAGGTGGGCGTAGTGGCTGCTACGTTACCGCCAGCCCGTGTGCGTAATTGGTATATCTACCTTGGCATTGCCTTATGTGCCGTGTGACCTACCATAGCGAGCCTTACTACGAGTTTGATTTGTGTCGTACCTATGGAGTATCTTCTCATAGTCTCCCGATTAGGAGATATTGAAGTACTATATAAATTATTGGCACTATTACGTGTTAAGGGCTATATGGTTAACCCCTTAACGCTATTTTAAAGTATGTTTATTTTACTGTTAGACATTATTATAATAGTGAATATTACTACATAGTAAATAGTTTAATGGATCCTTAGAGGATGGGCGGTCCCAAGCATCCTTTAAGTTACTTGTTCATTTACTGCAGTTCACTTGAGTTGGTTTACATTGTATAAGTATGTATGTCCTGACTCGAGTGTTTTGTGTTTTGCTTTACGCTCGGGTCAGCCTGAGTATTCATAGCTTTGGATTTCTCTTTCTGGAACTAGGAATCACTCGAGATTCTACTTATCTAGTTATCTATCCATTTTAGTTTCAGTTGTTCTATTTTAGTTCTTGTATTAGTGAACTTCTATGTATTTGGGATTTCTTTTGTGTTTGTTTTCAGACTGACATTATGTGTTTGTTTTGAAACTTTTTTATAGTAGCTTCATGAACTACTATGGTATTTTAAATTCCACTGCGAGTTATTCTGATATTTCTGTGTCCGTGATTCTATGTGATTGATTTTACTTGCTCCAAATTTTTATTACAATCTGTTACTTTGAATTATTCAAGTCTGACATGTGTGGATTATTGTCGATTTAAATGGTCCAAAATAGTGGGTCGTTACAGATATATCGGTCCATTCCCATCACCGCTCGCATTGGTTCCGTGGCTTATCTCCTTTTATTACCGGCTCGATTTTCTGCTATTCATGACGTTTTCCACGTCTCTCAACTACAGAAATGCCTTAGAGATTCAGGTTCTATTCTTGAGCCCGGTGTTATTGAAGAAATTGAAGTTTCACCTAATTTGACTTTTGAGCAACATCCTATTCGTATCATTGCTACGAAGGTTAAATGCCTTCGTAATAAGGATGTTCCGCATGTGATAGTTCAATGGTCCGCAAATCCTAAGGATTGCTCTAGGGAATCCAGAGAATTGATCGAGCGAACACATTCGGACTTAATCTCTTATGCTCCTTAGGGTGAATTTCTCATTTCAAAATTTCTTCTTTTACGTTGATATGCTTTTATGGTTGTTACTCTTTATTTTCTTCTTAAGTATTACGAGGACGCAATTTTTTTAAGGAGGAGAGTTTGTAACAACCCGTATATTTTACGATTGTATATTTAAATATTTTGTTTAAATATAGCATCGTTAGTCAGATTAAAGTCCGAAATGCTACTTTTCGTAAATTTTCGAATTAGGACTCGAGACCACTTCCATTGAGTCCAAAATGGCGTTTTCGACCTTTTTTAGTATAAATATCTATATGTTTGGAGTTGAGTAGAATTTTGCTATTTTTCCATTTGGGCTTTGGGCTTGGGTTTCAGCCCTTGAACTCATCTATTATCCTAACTCTTCATTCAACTCCTCTTCACTTATTCTATTATTTCCTAACACTTAATCTAAAATAAAAGTGGAGGAAGAGATAGGAAATTAGAATTCCTAAACCTTAGTTTTGCTAGGAAATTCAAATTATTGCTCTAAAATTAAAAAGAAGCTTAGGTAAGCATCCTCTTCATCTTCTCCATCTTAATCTCTCTTCAAGAAATTCCTAAAACCTAACTTAGGAAAAACTTCACCTTTGATAATAGATTGAAGATTCTAGAGATGTATTGAAGAGGAATCGGTCCTTCTTCGCTTTAAAGCTTCTCACTTGTTGATTTTGGGTTTAAAGGTGAGTTCTTGAACATATATCTATGTCTATAGCTTTCATTGTTGTTAGGTATGAATTCCTAACATTTATTCATGTTCATTTGCTTTTGATTTTAACGAATTGGTGAATTTTCCAAATTTTGGTGTTTTGAAGTCAAAATGTTTAAAGATCCTATCTTAGATGTTTGGACATGTTATTTGGGGTGTATCGAAGAGCCTATAAGGCTGGGTTGTCGCTTGGCATAAATCCCTAGTCTCCGTTGCTCGTCCGATTGCTTCCGAATCGATTTGGCCATCGTTGGCCTAGGCTAATTTCTGTCCAGCTGAACCAACCGGACGTCTGGTTAGTAATTTCAGACATCTGGTTATGGTCCTGGAGAAATTATATAAAGAAAGCAGAAAATAAAATGGCAGAGACAAATTCCAGACGTCTGATTTATTGGTTCATACATCTGGTTAGGGTTCAGACGTCTGGTTTGTAATTTTAGATGTCTCGGAGGTTTTCTGGAATATTTTCAGAACCCAAATCCAGATGTCTGGTTGAACCTCCAGACGTCTGAAACTGTTCAGTTTTGACTATTTTCCTATTTTTTGAGTAAATTTTCAATGTTTATTTATTTTTGTTGATCTGATTAGTTTTTATCACTTTTATCGACTTTGATGACTTCTTTTTCTGGATTTTTGGGAATATCCGTTTTGGTGGATTTGGTATCGATTTCTTTGGATTTGATTCACGTCTTCGAATGTGAATTTTTGGTGATTGATTGTTTTTATAATCGTTTTCTGTGATTTGTCACTTTAAAATACAAAGGTTTTTATACTAGTAGTAAATATTCAAATTCGTTCACAAAAATGATTTCAACGTTACTTTTAATACAGAACTTGTTTTCAAAACCGTTTTCTAATCTATTAGTATATACAAACCTTTACCCCACTCGTATGAGAAATCTAATTAAATGACTTACCTGTTGAATATGCGATTATATGATTTTTGTTTGATGATAATAAACATATATATATATATATATTCATATAAATGTATTTGTTAGTGTACTATTTTTCATAGATTAAATAAATATTTGCTGAATAAAATAAATAACACAGAATTTGAATTCAAACAGAAATTTTATCAAACAAATATTCATTACAATTTTTGAATAGTACAAATTTCAAGCTCTCACTATATATATATATATATATATATACACACAATTTCAATTACAATACAAATTTGATTAAATTACAATTCACATTTACATTGCACTTCACTACATATCACTCATTCACTCAACTCATATTGATCTTCAACTTCATTCCAATGTGAATCCAGCATCTGAGCAATCTACAGAAATATACATCGACGCAGTAAAATTGAAAATAAAATATTTTTGTAGTATAAAATAAAATGTGGATTTTGAAAATAATATTTGCCTCGGTTATTTGGGTTGTTCGTCATCATTTAATTTTGAATTCATCATACACGAACAACTTGTGACATACACAGTGTATCACTGTATATGCCACAAGGCCGTGCACACCGATATATACACTTGATAAAATTACAGGGACAGGTGAGCACAGGTCAAACCCAAAACTCCAGGTTCAACTCAAGTGCAATAAAAATAATGTCACAATATCAGCACAAGGTCAAACCCGAGCTTTAACCTGGATTCAACTCAGGTGTGATTTCAAAAATCAACATGAAGTTCAAAGTGAATCAAACTAAATTGAAGCAAATACCAAATCAGTACAACACAAACTAAACAGGGGCAAAATTGCAATCAAACACATATGGCCAAACGATGCATCACTTGACAATGCACAAATATATATATACACACACACACACACATATGTATATACACATGTATACAATCATGTACCAGCTCAATACATATATGCAGCCTCGACTAAACTCCAATGTACACATGAATGTTATGATAAACACATGTACTAGAGTGTCAGGTCGAGTATGTTACAGCATGTCTACATGAAGTATACAAAAGCAAACCAAACTCAAGGAAGCAAAAAGCACATACATGGCAAGACCAACAAAACAGAAGCAAGGCACAACTTAGTACACACCAAGATGATACAAGAGAGGTTAGATAATGCACATACAAAGATAATGCACTCAAATAAATCCAACCCGGGCAAGTCTACGCAGAAGTACAACGCACTACAAGCTAGAACAGTGCACATAGGAGTGCAAGTGCAAATAAAACAAGTAACAATGCAAGCCAACATCAGTGACACAGCCTCAATAATGAAATGGCTATAAACAACCGTACATGAACACTGCAACAGGTCAAGTCAGTGCACCAGTAATGTTAACAAGCCTCGACCAAAATCAAAATGTACAAATGCAACATGAAACTGGACAGTGCAAGCTCAACTAGAAACAATGTACATACATAATGCAGCCTCTACATGAGGTTCAAGAGAACCAGTAAATGGCACAACAACCCAAATCAAACTACGATGAACCAGTGGATAATGCATGAAGACTTGAACAAGATTCGACTGCTACCATGACTCGAAGCAATACAGTGATATGCAGCAGCGTAAACATCACATTGAAGCAACTCGAGCTGAAGACAGTATAACAGAAAATCAAGCAGAGTATAGGCAAAATGAAAACAGGCTAAAGGAATCACGGTGAACATTACAAATACAACACATATATACATACATAGATGTATGTATACACATGGCAGTAAAGACATAATGGCCGGAGTCATGAAATAGCAAGTAAAATCGTACATGGTCGAAAGTGCTACCAGAGGCAGTGAACAGTATGGCCAAAGTCGAAATCAACATCGTCAAAATCAAGTCAAAGCCGAAGACAACAAGAACGAGAACGAACGAAATCAACGCCTTGGCAATCAAGGAATCGAACCAAGTCAGAATTTAAAACCGTGTTGAATTGAAAAAGTCAGAAATAAATCTCAAGCATCAAAGAAAAATCTAATGGCCGAAGACGAATTCAAATAGATGTATACAAATGAAAATCAAGGATCTCGAATCCTATATAAATAAGTAACATCATCAGCAAATTGAAATCATCGGAGTTCAAGCAAGCAAATCAGTAGAAACAAAAAGAGAAATTTACATACCAAATCAAAGCCAAACTCGATCAAGGAGGAGAAGCCGCAAGCGATTAAATTGAAGTAAGCAATTGAAGCATCATCCATAAATTAAGCGGCGACTTCACAAAGCCCTAATTACAGAGCTAAAAGGAACGAATGAAAGAAGGAATTGGAGTAGACATTGATAAAATAGATATAGGAGATAACAGGGCCACGTTTTTCTTTAGTGATAATACTTTGGGTCGGTTATATTAACAAAGGCTTTTGGTTTATAAAATTAGGGGTTTTTTTAATTATCTTTTAATTTGTATTTTTCTTTCAAATAGTTGTAATTTCTAGTCGTGTGACTAGGGGACAAACTACGTGGCGTAATTTGAGAATTCACAACTCAGTGGCTGAGTTGTGGCAGGATTTTGAGCGTAGAGTTAGGTTAGTCAGTAGTGGGTGTCGCGAGTTTACATGTGTAAGTGTGTGACTACTTAATTTCTGGTAGAAACCTTGGGTGCAGCACGTAGGTAAGGTTTTGCTGAAGCTGGGTAAATTCTGTGTCGTTATATTTCTGCATTTATTATTCTGCTATTATCTGTACTTCTATAATTTTGATATATCTATGTTGAAATGATTTTATAAGCTTTCGCAATAATTTTTATAATTAACAGCATCACCCTATTCACCCCCCTCTAGGGTGAAATCGATCCTACATTAGCAAAACAAGTGGTATGAAATGCTTGCGTTTTCTTTGTCGGTTAGTTCTTGGACTGGTTCAATTGAACTCTTATTACAATTTTCGAGTGGAAACCTTCAATTTTGTCGTAAATACTTAAGTTAAGCCATTGGTTATGGGACATGAAGATAAACTTATTTATATATTAGCTTTGTGTAATTCCACTTTTTATTGGTCAATGGTGATCATTTTGTGGTCTAGACTAGTGATATGCGATGTCTCTTTGTCCACGTGGGTGACTGTACCTCGTTTTATTGAGCTTCGTCTCATTTCTTTTATAGGCTAACGACCTATTGGTTCTATTGGATTTTCGACTCATTTTTTATGGGCTAGCGACCCATGTTCTTTCATGGAGTTCAGTTCATCGGATATATCGTTGTTGTACTACATCGTTGTTCCGGCTTATCAGGATCATCTGATGTACCGTTATTGTACTACATCGTTGTTCCGGCTTATCAAGTTCATTGGGCGTATCGTTATTGCACTACGTCATTGTTCCGAATTATTAGAGTTTCAGGTCCATTGGGCGTACTGTTATTGTACTACATTGATGTTCTGAATTATTCGAGTTTCAGGTTCATCAGGCGTACCATTATTGCACTTTGTCGTTGTTCCAGCTCTATGGTTAGCGACCATGGAATAGCGTACCTTTTATGATGCACATGCTGGTAAGTTTTCATGCTCCCGTTTGTGATAGGCTTCCCCCTTTGTGGTTTCTGGATTTCTAATTGATGATTTCTGAAATTTGTATTTCACCAATTTTTGCAATTGGCATTGATATGTTTGTCAGTATTTATGGTTTGGTGAATAAAATAAAAAATATGACATTCTTTTTGGTGTTTGAGATTCTTGAGATATTGTATGATTTTTCTTGTTGTTAAATGTAAACCTGTAACAGTATGACATTATTGTTATTATATATTTTTGTCATATCTCTTATCTTATCTCCTTTTATCTGATATTTGTAGCTAGACTGATCCGTTTATTATTTTCTTCTTAAATAATACTCGGGTCAGACCGAGGTATTTCAGGTGCTTCTGCTTGACTTCTTATCTGGGTCTGTCGTTTGACTTTTTGGCTAACTACTAGTTTAGTAGTTTTTGTTTTTATACATTCGAGATAGAGACTCCTTGATGTATACATATTCTTTTGTCTAGCACTTGTACTGTTCTTTTGTGATGTAGTGGGTCTTGCATGACCACTACTTCGATGTACAATTCTATGTGTTTTATTCATATCTGTTTCCGCCTTTGTGATATGAATATATGTGACTGATTTTGTGTTATGCTTATTTTATATTGATTTCCAAAGACCACATAACCACTGTGTAGTAGCCTTGAGTTTGTATCGGCACATCTGATTTCCTCTTGATATGAAAGTGATATTTTATCTGGCATACCGGTACTCGCACTAAGGGATTACACAGATGGTCGCTCCTAAATAGCCTTATTCTTCGTACTAGTGACGGCATTACCCCATAGTGTCCTTGGCTAGTGTGAGTATAGAGGTGGGGCGTCACACCCAGTCAATTGAATTGTTCAGGTTGAAACGTTAACCAACCTGAGCGTAGACAAATGGATGTGGACTGGATTCTAGAGACCACCGTCGAGCTAGATACATGGATGTCACCGATAAAGGACTATCTACTTGCAGGAACCCTTCCAACTGATCAAGATCAATGGAAGAAGCTCCTCTGCAAGGCGCCAAGGTTCATGATACAGGATGGGATAGTCTACCAAGGGGGATTCTTGACCTCTCTACTTAGGTGTGAGACCGATGATGAAGCACGACAAATTCTGAAGGAAGTACATAAAGGCGAATGCGGAGACTACACTGGGGTCAGACACTAGCAAAGAAAGTCCTTCGATACGGATACTTTTGGCCAAAAATAAATTGCAACGCCGTAGATCATGCCAGAAGATGCGCCCTATCAATAATTCAGCAAAACTAAGAGAATTCCTTCAACAGAACTGACACAAATGATCAGCCTATGGCCATTTGCGATATGGGGTCGATCTAATTGGTGTCCTTCCAATAGCAAAAGGAGGAGCCATAAATGCTATAGTTGTCGTAGATTATTTCACAAAATGGGTCGTAGTGGAACCACTGGCCATTATAACCACAAAGAAAGTTGTTAACTTTGTCAGTAAAAACATCATTTGTAGGTTTGATGCGTTGTAAAAAATCATCACTAATAATGGAACCCAATTTGAAAGTACCGAGTTCAAAGACTTTCGCAGGCGCTTCCGAATCAAATTTTTTTTCCATAGTGGCTTATCCATAAGAAAACGGGCAAGTGGAAGCAATAAATAGGATCATCAAATCCACCATCAAAAGTGATTAATAAAAGCAAAAGGAAATTGGATTGACAAACTTCCACTCGCACTATGGGCATACATCACAACATACAAAGTGATAACTGGACACACTCCGTTCGCTTTAGCATATGGTTTAGAAGCAATGATTCCTATTGAATTAGAAGTCCCCTGGCACCAAAGGCAGAATTTTAATCAAGCACAAAACGAGCAATTCCTTGAATCTCTAGACATGGTCGATAAAAAAAGAAAAGTAGAGTTGAGAACAACTGCCCACCAAAAAAGGGTTGCACGGTACTTCAACTCCAAAGTCCACAGTCAGATCTGCGAAGTTGGAAATCTTCTGCTCAAGCGAGTTTACCCTGCACCGGGAGCCTTCGGACCAAACTAGGAAGGACCGTATTTCATTTTTTAAAAGCTAAGCGATGGGACTTTCAAGTTGACAACCGTCGGCCGGGTCGCAGTTCCCACAGCCTGGAATAGTGAATCCTTTGTTGTTATTTCATCTAAAAAACTATTTTATATATTTTCTATTTTTCAGCAAATAATCCATCCCAAAAATGCTATTGGCGTTGTAAATAGGCAAAGAATCTTCCATTCTTTCCTTAATAAATTTTTCTTCTTGAACCAACCAGACTGTGTTCGTAATAATTACCCGCCAAGTCAACGGAAGGAAATCGACTCAAACTGTTGGATTGGTAGAACTCGATCCTTGCCTCTTGAAGAAGAAAAACGATGTTGCCCTAGTAACTCCGGGAAGTATAAAAAAACTAATTTCCTCGTCTTGCCCGAAGATAGGCGACGCCAGGGACCACCCAAAAAACTAACTCCTCCGCATTGTCTAAAGATAGGCCACGCCGAGGAGCACCAAAGTGAAACTTCTCGCGTTGTCCGGAGATAGGCAATACCGAGGAGCATAAAAAAACTCCTTGCGTTGCCCAGAGATAGGCAACGTCGAGGAACATCAAAACCCATGCATCTCATAAGCCGCTGTAACGACCCATATTTTACGTGTCGATAAATCGTAAAATAGATGCATTAAGTCGTTTAGAGTATGAGTCGACCATAGCTTAAGTCGTATGGAAGTTAACTCGTGTGGTGCTTAAGTCGTGGGTAGCTTGGGTCGTGTGAGCGAGTTAGAGAGGGTTAGCAAGTTAGTGAATTGAGCGACTTAGATGGAACGACTTAAGTATTGAACGAGTTAAGGTTAGGTCGTTAAGAGGTTAAGTCGTTAGGACCTGGTGTCTGCGAGTTAGGTCGCGAACATGTTGGGTCAAGCCTGTGTTGAGTCGCGTGGGAACTGGAGACGTTAGGTCGTGAGTCGTTTGATGGCTTGAGTCGGTAGGGTTGCTAAGTCGTTGAGCCGTGGAGTGAAGGGTCGTAGGTCGTAGCTCGCGAGGGCATTAAGTCGTGTGTTGTCTCTCGTGTTAAGTCGGCAGTGGGATAAGCTGTTGAGTCGTGAGCCGTGTGTGATGTGCAGGGTGTGTTAGGCCGTGAGTTTTAGGTCGTTACCGACTTATGTTAAGTCGCGTGTGTGCTTAGGTAGGATAAGTCGTATGCCGCATGCTTTTGGGTCTCAGGTCTTGAGGTTGGGTCGCTAAGTCGCAAACGACTTAAAAGTTAGGTCGTGAACGACCTAAGGGGGCGGCGACCTAAGGATTTCCAGCCTATAAATAGAGGGGTTTGGCTCACTTTTTGGCACCGGATTTTGAAGCGACGAAGTGTTGCCATTTTGAGAGCTCGACTACAACACTTCTTCACTTCTTTTCTCCACTCTAATCTAGTGATTCCTTCCATCTAAATTGAAGATCAAATCGAAGATCCAAGAGCCAAAGTTGAAGATCTTCATCCAACAAAGAGAGATTTCATCGTTTGAAGCGAGATTTTTCCGGATCAAGCTTAGTTCTTTGCTGTCCAGATCTGAAGTTGGTTGTTTTTGAGGTGTTTAGGCGATTCGGTGAGTGGTAGTTAACTCTCACACGGACCCAAGGGAGTATATTGGATTGGTGGCTTGTTTATGTGTTAAAGATAGTGATTTCTTGCATTTTCCCTAAGTATGCATGTAGATCTATCATCTATGAAGTTTTGACACCTATTTTACTACATGTTAACTTATGCAAGTTTATTCATCAAGTTGTAGAGACATTTGCCTATTATTCACGCTTATTAGATTTGGACACTTTAATTACCAAATTGCCATTTCCTTGTATAATTGCTTATTAAACCTTGTTTGAATATTTGATTGTTTGGATTAATGATTTTCTTGATTGATTGTTTAGAGTTAGTTGATTTGTGGTTGGATCTAGACAAGTATGGTCGAAAAGGATTCAAAAGCTAAAGGAGAGGCTAAGGGATGAGAAAAGCGGCTTGTGGCATATGTAGCGGATAATGAAGCTCATATGGACGGATATGATGACGATGTTGTGATGGAGCTTTGCTATATTAAGATGAGGCGAAGCATGATGTGATGTAGCCTTGGCATAATCCAGACGGGATCATTCCAAGCATGTTGATAACTCGAGGGATGGTTCGAGTTGGTTGATTATGGATTGCTCGAGAAGTAGCTTGGGCTAGTATGAGAATAGTCGTCGAGGAGGATGACTAGGAGGCTTGGATTTCACTGTTGTTGAAGGTTCTAGTAAATTCAAAGCAAGAGTACATGGGATGCCCAAACGACTACAGGTAGGTGGTCGGGACACCCAAAAGACTACAGGTAGGTGGTCGAGTACTCTGGGCAGAGTAGGTAAGTCTTAGGCATGGGTCACGATGACGTGCGGAGTTTATCTAGAGTCGGGGTTACCATTAGCCCTTGACAGGCGGTCATTCAACTAACGGTGAATTCAAAGCAATGATAACAGTGATAGCCAGAGTCATGGATGATTGGTTGTATCATCATTCGGCCTCAAGAGTGGTGTTTTCTGGGTGCTTATCTGATCTTGGTTTAGGCCTTGGGGGTTTGTATTTGGAAAACATCGACCTTGACTCGAGTGATAATTATTTTATTTTAAATATCTGCTTTGCAATGCTTGTTTATGCTTAGAGGGTCTGGGGGCTATCACTGTAGAATGAGGTGGAGTGGGATGGTTGAGTTCCTATTCCTTTTATCCTTTATGCTCTTTTGGTATGTTTGATAGTTAATTTACTGCTCACTAAGACTGTTGTCTGACTCAAGGTTTTATGTTCAACTCTTATTACCTTGGGTTGTTCATCCATGTTGGGATGGGCAGACTAGGTAGCAGGTGACAGGTGCTGTTCTTGGCTACCAACGCTGTTGATGACGAAGACGAGCTGGAGGCTTTTGCATATTGTTTTCCTACTATATGTACTGGATGTTCCGCTGTTTGTTTGATACTCTGAGTGTTATGTAGTGAGGCTTGATGTATTGAAAATTCAGATGATTGTATAAAACTATTATGAGTTTATATGATGAGACTTCTGTTCTATAGAGCTTCACTATGTATATTTTCTATTGTATTTTATCCATGCGTTGTGAGTAATACGATAGAGCATGCTGTTTTATCTTACCTTGACTATCGTCCATGGCTGCCTGGCACACTTTTCAGCGCACCATTCCCTTGTTTCATGCGGGAGTCATGGGTGGCCGTCACCTTTGGTATCAGAGCTTTGGTTAATCGATTTTAGCCAACGCTCGCTGACGTAACTACGTATGAGAGACGTAATTGTAATTTTGATGGATGATTACTATATATAATATAGTAGTTTAGAAGGATTTGAACTCCTTATGTAGTTGTTTATCAAGGTGTTCTAAATCATTCCTTTTTGTAGATATTAAGGATGAGTCGAAGTGAGCGACAAGCTGCTAGGGAAAGCCGTGCTGTTGGGAGAGCTACTGACTATGCTGCAATGTTCGAAGCTATGATGACTTCGATCATGAGAAGGATACCAACTTCAGGACCATCGGTAGATGTTGGAGTTCAAGTTCAAGCTCCAAGACCAGTGGATTTTGCTAAGTTGTGTAAAGACTATACTGCTCTTGGAGGAAAGGTTTTCTCAGGGACAGAATCAACCATTGAAGTTCAGAGGTGGATTGATGCTTGTAAAAGGATCTTTGGTGATTTGGGAATTGAGGATGCAACTAAGAGGAAGCTTGCATCGAGACAGCTTCAGGGAAGAGCTGCTGATTGGTGGGGTTCTATCACCATTGATACTCTAGAGGAAGAGATTACTTGGGAACAATTCCAAGTTAGATTTGAAGCTAAGTTCATTTCTACGGCTCAGAAATCTGTTCTGTTTAAGAAGTTTGTGGAGCTCAAGCAAGGTGGGAGGCCAGTTCTTGAGTATGTTTCTGAGTTTGAAGCTTTGTCCAAGTATGCTCGGTCGTATATTGATTCTCCCTATCAGAAGAATGAGAAGTTTGTGACAGGCTTGGACACTTATCTTGGAAGACAGTTAGTGGACCATATGGATGATCCATTTGAGAAGCTTGTGGAGAAAGCTCTCAGGCACGAGAGTTTGTTTCCTAAGGAAGGGCCTGATGTTGCTGTGACCAAGGAAGAGTCCAAACCACAGCAGGGTGGAAAAAAGAAGAGGAAGCAGCAACAGCAGAAGGGTAAGAATGGCCAGAAGAAGCCAAAGGGCGAAGTGACCTGCTACAACTGCCAGCAGAAGGGCCATCTCTCCAAAGATTGTAGGAATCCCAAGGTGCCGGGAAAGTGTTACAACTGTGATAAGCTGGGACATATCAAGAAGGACTATCCAGAACCGAGGAAAGATAAGCAGATTGTGCAAGCTTATGCTTTGGGGGCTGTTCCATCATCTTCGAAAACTCCTACTGCAGAAGAAAAGGGGAAGAGTGTGGTGGTTCAAGGTACTCTTTCTATTTGTGGTGTTCCAGTTAGAGTGTTGTTTGATACTGGAGCGTCGCATTCATTTGTTTGTAATGATCTGGTAGACCGGTTGGGTTTGGAACCGGATATTGTTGATAGACCATTGGTTGTGACTAATCCAGTAGGGGGTTCGTCATGTTTGTGTATGGTATGCCGTGGTCTAGTTGTATCGAGTCATGATTGTTCTTTTGTTTGTGATTGCTTTGTTCTGAACTTTGCGGGGTTCGGAATTATTTTGGGTATGGACTGGCTTAGGAAGTATGCGGCAAGGATTGATTGTGAGAGGCTGGAGGTGACAGTCGGGAATGTGGAAGGACGAAAGGTTGTGATACGATGTAAGCATGAAGAAGGTGTCTTCATGAGCTTCATGTATTCGTTGGTTGTTCCACGAGATGGACTGTCATCGGTGCCGGTTGTGAATGGATTTGAGGACGTTTTTGACGAGGTCAAAGGGTTACCGCCGCATAGGGAGATCGAGTTTCGTATCGATCTAGTAGAGGGAGCCAGACCTGTTGTGATGCTTCTTAGGCGGATGGCGCTAGGGAGCAGCAAGAATTGAAGGTGCAAGTTGATGACCTTTTACGGAAAGGATTCATTCGGCGTAGCATGTCCGAATGGTGTGCACCAGTTGTGTTCGCAACCAAAGCGGATGGATCGTTGAGGTTGTGTGTGGATTATCGTGAGCTGAATAAGGTGACTAAGAAGAACAAGTATCCATTGCCGAGAATAGATGACTTGTTTGATCAGCTTCATGAAGCTAGGGTGTTTTCTCAGATGGATTTGGCAACGGGATTTCACCAGTTGAGAGTGGCTAAGGATAGTGTGCCGAAGACTGCTTTTAGGACACCATCCGGTTTCTATGAGTGGCTGGTAATGCCGTTTGGATTGACCAATGCACCAGCATATTTTGTGGATCTTATGAATAGAATATTCAGAGATCAGTTGAACAAGTTCGTACTTGTGTTCGTGGATGATATTCTGATTTATTCCAGAACTGAGGAAGAGCACAAGACGCACTTGCATATTGTTTTGGGAATCTTACGGAAGCATCAGCTAAAGGCTAAGTTTTCGAAGTGTCACTTCTGGAAGAGTGAAGTGAGGTTCTTAGGCCATGTTATTTCTAGAAATGGAATAGCGGTTGATCCCGCTAAGGTGGCAGCAATCCAGGATTGGGTTAGACCTAAGAATGCATATGAGGTGAGAAGTTTTCTTGGATTAGCAGGATATTATCGTCGGTTTATTAAAGACTTTTCCAAGATAGCTGCACCGTTAACAGGATTGACGAAAAAGAACCAAGTGTTCAGATGGGATGATAAGTGTGAGCAAGCTTTCGGAATCCTGAAAGAGCGACAACGAGTGCTCCTGTTTTGACTATTCCGAGTGGGAATGATGAGATGGTGGTTTACACCGATGCATGTGGTACTGGACTTGGAGCAGTGCTAATGCAAAAGGATAAAGTTGTTGCGTATGCAAGTCGACAACTGAAGCCGCATGAAAGGAATTATCCGACCCATGATTTGGAGTTAGCGGCGATTGTTTTTGCTCTGAAGATGTGGAGACATTATCTATTGGGAGTTCGATTCGAGTTGTTTACGGATCATAAGTCGTTGAAGTATCTGTTCTTCCAAAAGGACTTGAATCTTCGGCAGCAACGGTGGCTAGAGTTCTTAGCATCATATGATTTTGGTATAGCTTATACTCCGGGAAAAGGAAACGCAGTGGTGGATGCGTTAAGTCGAAGACATGCAGGATTGGGAGCCATGTTTTCGGAATGGAAGAGCCTTGAGTATTTAGCTGGATTTGACTTCAGGCCCAGATGTGAATTGGAACCTGAAATGTTGGCAAACTTATCGATAAGACCTACTCTTGTGGAAAGAATTGGTGAGAGCCAAAAGCAAGACGATAAGATTGTTAAGATTATCCGCGATTTGGAATCTGGATTGAATCCAGAAAAGGATAAAGGATTTGAAGTCGATCAAGAGCGTTGGCTTCGGAAGCAAGGACGATTAGTTGTTCCCGATATAGATGGATTGAGAGATGAAGTTCTGAGTGAAAGTCATCACTCGAAGTTGACAATTCATCCTGGTGGAAATAAGATGTATCGGGATATGAAGAGAACCTACTACTGGGAAGGTATGAAGAAGGATGTTGGAAATTTTATTTCCAAATGTATGAACTGCCAGTTGGTAAAAGCCGAGCAGAAGAAGACAAGTGGATTGCTCCAGCCATTAGAGGTTCCTACATGGAAGTGGGAGCAGATATCGATGGATTTTATCAATGGTCTACCTAGAACCAAGGCAGGAAATGAAGGGATTTGGGTCATCGTAGATCGTTTGACTAAGAGTGCAAGATTCATTCCTGTTCGATCAACTAGGACTGCATCGAAGTTGGCTGAGTTGTATGTTAAGTGGATAGTTCGATTCCATGGTATTCCGAAGAGTATAGTGAGCGATCGAGACGCATTGTTCACTAGTGGATTTTGGAAGAGCTTCCAGGAAGTTTTGGGGACTGAGTTGTGTTTGAGTACAGCTTATCATCCCCAAACAGATGGTCAGACCGAGAGAGTCAACCGAGTTTTGGAAGATCTTCTCAGAGCATGTGTTTTGGACTTCGGGGGATCATGGGAAGATCATCTTCATTTGGTGGAATTTGCATATAATAACAGTTACCAGTCAAGTATTGGTATGGCACCGTATGAAGCATTGTATGGAAGGCCGTGTAACTCTCCGACATGTTGGTTGGAAACTAGAGAAAAGCTGATACTTAGGCCAGAAATAATTCGACAGACTTCGGATTGTATAGAGATCATTCGGCGACGAATGAAGGCAGCCCAAGATCGTCAGAAAAGTTATGCCGATAAGCGTCGTAAGGATTTGGAGTTCGATGTAGGCGATATGGTTTTTGTGAAGATTTCTCCACTGAAGAATGTTATTCGATTCGGGAAGAAAGGGAAATTGACTCCGAGATTTGTTGGACCATTCCCGATCATCGAGCGAATTGGAAAGCTCACTTATAGATTGGAGTTACCGGAAAAGATGGCGGGTGTGCACAATGTTTTTCATGTATCTTATCTACGGAAGTATGTGCATGACTCGAATACGGTGGTTTCTGCTGATAGCTGTGAAGATTTGGAGGTTGATCCAGTTGTTACGAGACCTCGTAAGCCGCTTCGTGTTGTTGAAATCGACACGAAACAGCTTAGGAGGAAGGCGATTACGTTGCTCAAGGTACAATGGAGTGATGATGTTGACGACTATACGTGGGAGGAGGAAGAGAGGATGAAGGCAGCTCATCCTGAACTCTTCGAGGTATGGCCCCAAGGTGTCGTGACATCTCACGAAATTGTAACTTGTTCTAAGTCTTAGAATTCTGCATGCTAGGCTAGTGATTGGATGCATGGTTTGTTGATTGCTGTGGATGGTAGGCATGCGGAATAATTTTGATTGCTCTTGTTTGTTTGGAATTTCGGGGGCGAAATTCCTAAGGGGGAGAGAATGTAACGACCCGTATTTTACGTGTCGATAAATCGTAAAATAGATGCATTAAGTCGTTTAGAGTATGAGTCGACCATAGCTTAAGTCGTATGGAAGTTAACTCGTGTGGTGCTTAAGTCGTGGGTAGCTTGGGTCGTGTGAGCGAGTTAGAGAGGGTTAGCAAGTTAGTGAATTGAGCGACTTATAGGATGGAACGACTTAAGTATTGAACGAGTTAAGGTTAGGTCGTTAAGAGGTTAAGTCGTTAGGACCTGGTGTCTACGAGTTAGGTCGCGAACATGTTGGGTCAAGCCTGTGTTGAGTCGCGTGGGAACTGGAGACGTTAGGTCGTGAGTCGTTTGATGGCTTGAGTCGGTAGGGTTGCTAAGTCGTTGAGCCGTGGAGTGAAGGGTCGTAGGTCGTAGGTCGTAGCTCGCGAGGGCATTAAGTCGTGTGTTGTCTCTCATGTTAAGTCGGCAGTGAGATAAGCTGTTGAGTCGTGAGTCGTGTGTGATGTGCAGGTGTGTTAGGCCGTGAGTTTTAGGTCGTTACCGACTTATGTTAAGTCGCGTGTGTGCTTGGGTAGGATAAGTCGTATGCCGCATGCTTTTGGGTCTCAGGTCTTGAGGTTGGGTCGCTAAGTCGCGAACGACTTAAAAGTTAGGTCGTGAACGACCTAAGGGGGCGGCGACCTAAGGATTTCCAGCCTATAAATAGAGGGGTTTGGCTCACTTTTTGGCACCAGATTTTGAAGCGACGAAGTGCTTCCATTTTGAGAGCTCGGCTACAACACTTCTTCACTCCTTTTCTCCACTCTAATTGGGATGACCCTACTTTTCTAGTGGCCAAATCATGGGCTAATTTGTTTTTTTTTCTTTTGCATAAAGAAATATATGCTGAATGAAAACACAGGGTCATCTACCTTCAAAACCAAAACCAGGATCCACTATTACCAATATAGAAATATTGGTGTATTTTGAAAACATAGATTAGTATATATGAAGATATACCAATCTCTTTAGTTATTAAATCAGAGTTAAGAAGAATTAGCTAAAGCATTCACACATAGCATTTTCATATAAAGATAAACCCATTTCCTTTTTATGAAAATTATTTGCAATATGGCACAAAAGATACACAAGCAGACAGAAAACATCAGAATTCCTGATTATATCATAAAAATCATAGAGATCCTTTACTTGACTCAACTCTTGCTATAACACAATTATAGGTGTGGTTGCGCGTACACACACATATAAATACATGTGTGCACGGCCTCGCCAACACACAAGCTCAAGCAATGGTATTAATGAATAGGCAATGAAGCCTTGGCACCAACAAAATATTAATAATTATATGTATAAACAAAAGATCACCAATCCAACTATATAAAAAAATGAGGTCATCGAGTTTCCTCTTTCTCATTTATGCAAGTTATATTCCGACATAAAAGATGAATTTACATCAACTATCCTTCTTTAAAACAAAACATGTCACTGATGCAAGAACAAAAGCTATTCTGCAACATACAAATATTTTTAACACAAACAATTGGAAACTAACAAGTTCCTTTTATAAAATCTCAAGATAATACATAGAATTGTAATCCATTTCTAGAATACTTATGAATATGAAACAGTTTACTTTCTTTTGCAAAACTTATCCAAAACTGTGTTTATTCATTTTAGAAATGTAAAGTGAAGGCATGCACGTATTTTAATTTATATGGCAAGTGCTCAATATAATTCCAGAATCTATCACATGAACATATATTAGCTATATGCTATATACAGATTCGAATAGCAACAGCCACTTAGCATAAAAATTTCACTTCCCAAAAATCATAATGCATTTGAAAGCATCAAAACAATCCATCTTTCCTTCAAAGATTTGCGGCATCAAATATCTCATCTTTGCTTTTCACAGATCAAATATCAAATATCTCATCAAAAATCAAATATCACAGGACTAAGTAACTTGAACTCAGAAAAGACCATAACATAGAGAAAATATATATATATATATATATATATATATATATATATATATATATATATCTCATCTTTGCTTTTCACATTCAAGGCATTCAACTTGCCAAAACAAATAAATATATATGTATATATACATTCTCAGATATGATAAATTACATACAAAAATCAAACTCCAGATCCATATATGCTTGTGCATAAATATGGAAATAATCCATCAAGATAAGTTTATAAAAGTTTTTCCCAAAACTTCTGAAAGGAAACTTGAACAAAATCAATAAAAAAATCCTTTAAATCACAAAACTCAGCAGTTCTATGGGTCTGCACATATACACAAGTGTAAACACTTGTGTATACTGCCTTGACACCAGTATTTCTCTAAATACAGATTTCAGGAAATATATACAAACTGAATAATCCAAGTGTTTCAGTTTCAACTTGCAATTACACATAAGACAATACAGTTTTCAAGATTATATACAAATCAATCTAACACATAATGGTTCACTGTTCATGGCATTACATACATATTTTAGTTCAGCAATACATATGAAGTGACAATGAAAATACTTAAATACTTTCTTCATATCATCTATATGCAGTATAAATCATTCTAACTCCATCTCTTAAGTCATCATCTCATCAATATGTGCATAGCAACCTGTAAAAACATCATCCCGAACTGCCTCGTTGAATGAGACACCCCAGGAGATTGTCGAGACAATCAACAGGGTCAGACATAATACGTCTGGTATGAGTGTGCTTAAGCAATTCATTTGGCAATAATACAAGTGTTAAATCAGTGTATCGTGACTTAATAGTGAATAAATATCATCTCAGTACAGATATGAGCATAATCAGACTTAATCATCACCAATATATGAATACGCAAGCAACCAAGATCAAACAATCATTAACAAGCATCAATACACGCAAAGCATCCATACACACAAATTAATTTACGGAAAATATAACCACGGCTGCCTGAGATAGGTCTTATTGCCAAATCATGATTAAGAACACTCACGTAGCTATATGAGATGTCGATCCCCTAGATATTGCCGTAGCTTTCCCCCTTTTTCTCATGAATCCAACGCCATTCGATACGGCGAGATAATTTTCCCCCAATCTGATTTCTAGGGCTTCGGCCATTTTTTTTTTGTTTTGAAACGAGAAAGTTAAAAATGAAAAACAGCCGGCCACATCTTCCTTTTCTTCTCTTTTTTTATTTTTATTTTTATTTTTTAATCCATTCACGACTAGGGTTTTAACCATTGGGGAATTACAAATTTACCCCCAAGTCCAAATGTGCACAAATATACTTCAATACTTTATACTTGTTTAAATCACAACATCATAGTTGTGTAAATATTGTGCGTCATTACAAATACCCCACCTTTTTGGAATTGTGTCCTCACAATTCACTCTTACTCGTTCTAGCATCCCAAATATTCATTAAATTTTGCGGAGTGGCTGCAATACACACATGTATAAATATACACGTGTGCACTGCCTTGCCAACTCGAGTGCACCAACAAATTTCAATCAACATGTTTCATCATCAAATGAATCAGCACAAGGGTAACTGCAACTGTCATACAGACAGCACATAAATAAGAAAGCAACATATTCAACAACTCAGTGCATTTGAAAACAGCAACTTCAGATGGATGTGTGGGAACTTACACATAGACTTGGCAAATGCAAGGCAACAACACAAAATGACAACAACAGAAGTGATCAAGACAAAGCACAAGTGTGCAGCATCAAGTTATTTCAAGTACACGGACATATATGTATATAGAACTGCCACTGCATGTAAACAGCAAAATCAAGTCTAAAATCTCAAGTGCAACAGCAGATTTCAGATGCAACAGTGTTTGGACTAAATCTATGCATACAGTGTAACTCAGGGGTGCACACAGGATGAAGTGAATATGCATACATATGGCAGTGTACAAATGAGAGCAGGAAACAGTGCCATTGCATTCATCATAATAGTGTTCACATTCAGTTTTAAACTAAACCCTATTGGCAAATTGGTTTAGTACATTTTAAAATCAATATAGAATTTACTTTCTGCTTTTCAAAGCATTTCTAATGTCTCAAACATATTTATACACCAAGCTTACTCAACCAGAACTAAACAATTATTAATTCAGTAACAGTTTATAGGTTTTGTCATCAAGTTATATATTGCTTACAAATGCATTCCTACTCATGATTCATATTGAAGTCATTTTAAATGTAATGCTCATTCATCCATGGCTATACACACCATCTTCAGGCAATACATATCATCTATATGCAAGTCAAAATAGAGATCAATACCCTTATACAATCTGACTTTATTTAAATGAATTTTTAATCCAAAACAGACCCCATTCATGGCAATCAAAGCAAAATATCATAAACATATGTATGAATTAAGTTTATACGAATAATACTCAATCAATACAAACAACAAACAACCACTTAATACTGGTGTATATATATATATATATATATATATATATATATATTGGTTCCAAAAAGAAAACCAGACATCTATAAAAACATCAACTAATTGCTTGCCATCAGAAATCATCCAACAAGTATCTTAGCAGAAACTCTTATTTCAAGAATTCATAACAACCATCACCCAAATCACACAAACATCTCATAAATATGAACAAGCAAAACCCACAACATTGAGCTAAGGCATCAAAACTGAGTCTGCATACCAGAACTCACCATACCCCTAGCCTAATCACTTCTGCTTGTAGGTTCATTTCATATTATTTTTTTTTTTTTAAGGTCCAATATCACATTCATGGTTGCACTGGTGCACACTGCCTGGAACATCTGTTTGATTTCCAGCACACTACAAGCTATTTGGACATGAACATGCCATGTGCAAACTCACACCCCATCCTTGATGCAAGCCAACCACTATGTCATACCCACTTCCCTCATACCCAACCTGATAGAGGTGACCCAATTCCTTAGTTTAATTACTAAGTTTTCCTTTCATGTGTGCAGGTCTCAACTATACTGTCTCATGCTCAAAAATCTTTATGTACATAACCAGTAAATGCAAACAGTTTTCATGCATCCATGAAACAGTCATCCATTCATACATTTCAACAATCAATTAATCACATCTGTATATCATTTCAAGTCAATTTCTTTTTCAGAGACAGGCCTTTGACTAAAACATAGATCAAATATTTTAGGAGATAAAATATCACTGGGGTTCCCAGTAACAAGATACTTGCAGTCAACTTATATATATTTTCTTTTTTTCCAGTGAATCTTGTCCACAAAGGTTTCACATCTATATTATTTAAAGCAACATAAACTGTTCAGGTTATTGTTACTGGCATTAAAATAGTGAACATGGAGGTCATAAGAACCAAATCTAACAACCAGCAAGGCATCAAAACATTTCACATAGATTATATCACCACAAAGAAACTCATCCAACACATATGTGGTTAACAAAACTCATTTTCATTCATATAAAACTAACATACACCTAATCATAAGTAGCTATAAGTGTTCCTTTTGTCTTCACTTATATCATTGGGCTATATGAACTTGCAGGTAAAGCACAGGGATTTTGCATATCAGAAAATTCTTATGTTTTTCATATTTTATATTACAATCAACATGTGACCAGAGATGTTTATATGTATATTTTTTTTTTTTTTGAGGAAATACTTAGGCAACTAGAGCTCAGCACATGGTCAAACCATTGCACTCTTATCCCCTTATTAAATACCAGACATAAGCAAAAGAACTTCCCTCCTTTTACTGCCTTGTACTTAACTAATCTTAGATCACACTTGACTGTAATGATTATATAATCCATTTTTTTCAGGTTATATTCATAAGAAATTTTATCTTCCTCTAAGGGACCTGTTTTATAAACTTCCATCACAAAGTTATATGCAGTTATCAAACATATTCAAGAAATGCAGCTTAACAATTATGCATCCAAATCAGACAATTCACTTTTCAATGTTTATTCATATAATGACCTATTGCAATTGATACTGGCATTTGATATTTATCTTTTTTTATTATTTGAAATTTTACCAAATATCAACATCACTTGCATCAGCTCATTATTGTGTTTATCAAGTTCTCAAACATATACTTATTAGTTATGGTGTAACAGTGGTGATTTCAGATTTAAATCAAAATAAATAAATACACCATCTATATTGAAACAAAGGAACATCCATGAAGTCCACAAAGAAGTGAAACTGTAATTTTAGCCATCTTTTAGATCAGATATAAACATAGGTGTCTTAATCCAACTTTTCTTGTATTAGAAAACATTTATAAATTCAAATTCCCTCATTTTAAATTTCTTACTACAGAGATTTACAATAGGTTTGTGGGCTTTCCAAAATAATTTAGGCATTCATGATTCTACTGTATTATTGTAAAGATATGGACAGAGGTGTTTGTTAAGAAAATTTCACCAAAAACCCAGAAAACCTCATAACTTATTATTTAGAAAATAAGCATGAGCCAGATTTCTATCTTGCTGCCTATGTTCTAAATAATTTAAATCCATACTTGACAATAATAAGAATAGAATAATAAAAATGCTCAAACCATTTTAACTTGGAAATCTGACATACAAAACTCCAAATAGAAATGCACAAACAAACATCCATCTCATCCATAATAACCACTTCAGAAATTTAAATAATTTTCATAATACTTCTTTGTTCATAGAAAATTTAAATGAACTAGACATGAGCATAAACCTCTCTGTTCATACTGCCTAATCCATTATTATTCAATACCCTACTTCTCAGTAAATTAATCAAATTATTTTCTTATAAAAACTGAGTCATAAACTCATTTCTGTAATCAGGTTATTTGATTGATTAAACAATTTTCAAAACAAAGTAGTAGAAAGGAGAAACGTCATTAACACTGATGTAATCCAAATAAATCATCCAAAGCAATCAATTCAAACAATGCAACCAAAGCAGTCAATACAAATAAATTCACACAAATTAAATTTTTGCTATGTTCTCTACCAACATAGCTTTGATACCAAATGGGATGACCCTACTTTTCTAGTGGCCAAATCATGGGCTAATTTGTTTTTTTTTTCTTTTGCATAAAGAAATATATGCTGAATGAAAACACAGGGTCATCTACCTTCAAAACTAAAACCAGGATCCACTATTACCAATATAGAAATATTGGTGTATTTTGAAAACATAGATTAGTATATATGAAGATATACCAATCTCTTTAGTTATTAAATCAGAGTTAAGAAGAATTAGCTAAAGCATTCACACATAGCATTTTCATATAAAGATAAACCCATTTCCTTTTTATGAAAATTATTTGCAATATGGCACAAAAGATACACAAGCAGACAGAAAACATCAGAATTCCTGATTATATCATAAAAATCATAGAGATCCTTTACTTGACTCAACTCTTGCTATAACACAATTATAGGTGTGGCTGCGCGTACACACACATATAAATACATGTGTGCACGGCCTCGCCAACACACAAGCTCAAGCAATGGTATTAATGAATATGCAATGAAGCCTTGGCACCAACAAAATATTAATAATTATATGTATAAACAAAAGATCACCAATCCAACTATATAAAAAAATGAGGTCATCGAGTTTCCTCTTTCTCATTTATGTAAGTTATATTCCGACATAAAAGATGAATTTACATCAACTATCCTTATTTAAAACAAAACATGTCACTGATGCAAGAACAAAAGCTATTCTGCATCATACAAATATTTTTAACACAAACAATTGGAAACTAACAAGTTCCTTTTATAAAATCTCAAGATAATACATAGAATTGTAATCCATTTCTAGAATACTTATGAATATGAAACAGTTTACTTTCTTTTGCAAAACTTATCCAAAACTGTGTTTATTCATTTTAGAAATTTAAAGTGAAGGCATGCACGTATTTTAATTTATATGGCAAGTGCTCAATATAATTCCAGAATCTATCACATGAACATATATTAGCTATATGCTATATACAGATTCGAATAGCAACAGCCACTTAGCATAAAAATTTCATTTCCCAAAAATCATAATGCATTTGAAAGCATCAAAACAATCCATCTTTCCTTCAAAGATTTGCGGCATCAAATATCTCATCTTTGCTTTTCACAGATCAAATATCAAATATCTCATCAAAAATAAAATATCACAGGACTAAGTAACTTGAACTCAGAAAAGACCATAACATAGAGAAAAATATATATATATATATATCTCATCTTTGCTTTTCACATTCAAGGCATTCAACTTGCCAAAACAAATAAATATATATGTATATATACATTCTCAGATATGATAAATTACATACAAAAATCAAACTCCAGATCCATATATGCTTGTGCATAAATATGGAAATAATCCATCAAGATAAGTTTATAAAAGTTTTTCCCAAAACTTCTGAAAGGAAACTTGAACAAAATCAATAAAAAAATCCTTTAAATCACAAAACTCAGCAGTTCTATGGGTCTGCACATATACACAAGTGTAAACACTTGTGTATACTGCCTTGACACCAGTATTTCTCTAAATACAGATTTCAAGAAATATATACAAACTGAATAATCCAAGTGTTTCAGTTTCAACTTGCAATTACACATAAGACAATACAGTTTTCAAGATTATATACAAATCAATCTAACACATAATGGTTCACTGTTCATGGCATTACATACATATTTTAGTTCAGCAATACATATGAAGTGACAATGAAAATACTTAAATACTTTCTTCATATCATCTATATGCAGTATAAATCGTTTTAGCTCCATCTCTTAAGTCATCATCTCATCAATATGTGCATAGCAACCTGTAAAAACATCATCCCGAACTGCCGCGTTGAATGAGACACCCCAGGAGATTGTCGAGACAATCAACAGGGTCAGACATAATACGTCTGGTATGAGTGTGCTTAAGCAATTCATTTGGCAATAATACAAGTGTTAAATCAGTGTATCGTGACTTAATAGTGAATAAATATCATCTCAGTACAGATATGAGCATAATCAGACTTAATCATCACCAATATATGAATACGCAAGCAACCAAGATCAAACAATCATTAACAAGCATCAATACACGCAAAGCATCCATACACACAAATTAATTTACGGAAAATATAACCACGGCTGCCTGAGATAGGTCTTATTGCCAAATCATGATTAAGAACACTCACGTAGCTATATGAGATGTCGATCCCCTAGATATTGTCGTAGCTTTCCCCCTTTTTCTCACGAATCCAACGCCATTCGATACGGCGAGATAATTTTCCCCCAATCTGATTTCTAGGGCTTCGGCCATTTTTTTTTTGTTTTGAAACGAGAAAGTTAAAAATGAAAAACAGCCGGCCACATCTTCCTTTTCTTCTATTTTTTTTATTTTTATTTTTATTTTTTAATCCATTCACGGCTAGGGTTTTAACCATTGGGGAATTACAAATTTACCCCCAAGTCCAAATGTGCACAAATATACTTCAATACTTTATACTTGTTTAAATCACAACATCATAGTTGTGTAAATATTATGGGTCATTACACTAATCTAGTGATTTCTTCCATCTAAATTGAAGATCAAATCGAAGATCCAAGAGCCAAAGTTGAAGATCTTCATCCAACAAAGAGAGATTTCATCGTTTGAAGCGAGATTTTTCCGGATCAAGCTTAGTTCTTTGCTGTCCAGATCTGAAGTTGGTTGTTTTTGAGGTGTTTAGGCGATTCGGTGAGTGGTAGTTAACTCTCACACGGACCCAAGGGAGTATATTGGATTGGTGGCTTGTTTATGTGTTAAAGATAGTGATTTCTTGCATTTTCCCTAAGTATGCATGTAGATCTATCATCTATGAAGTTTTGACACCTATTTTACTACATGTTAACTTATGCAAGTTTATTCATCAAGTTGTAGAGACATTTGCCTATTATTCACGCTTATTAGATTTGGACACTTTAATTACCAAATTGCCATTTCCTTGTATAATTGCTTATTAAACCTTGTTTGAATATTTGATTGTTTGGATTAATGATTGTCTTGATTGATTGTTTAGAGTTAGTTGATTTGTGGTTGGATCTAGACAAGTATGGTCGAAAAGGATTCAAAAGCTAAGGGAGAGGCTAAGGGATGAGAAAAGCGGCTTGTGGCATATGTAGCGGATAATGAAGCTCATATGGACGGATATGATGACGGTGTTGTGATGGAGCTTTGCTATATTAAGATGAGGCGAAGCATGATGTGATGTAGCCTTGGCATAATCCAGACGGGATCATTCCAAGCATGTTGATAACTCGAGGGATGGTTCGAGTTGGTTGATAATGGATTGCTCGAGAAGTAGCTTGGGCTAGTATGAGAATAGTCGTCGAGGAGGATGACTAGGAGGCTTGGATTTCACTGTTGTTGAAGGTTCTAGTAAATTCAAAGCAAGAGTACATGGGATGCCCAAACGACTACAGGTAGGTGGTCGGGACACCCAAAAGACTACAGGTAGGTGGTCTAGTACTCTGGGCAGAGTAGGTAAGTCCTAGGCACGGGTCACGATGACGTGCGGAGTTTATCTAGAACCGGGGTTACCATTAGCCCTTGACAGGCGGTCATTCAACTAACGGTGAATTCAAAGCAATGATAACAGTGATAGCCAAAGTCATGGATGTTTGGTTGTATCATCATTCGGCCTCAAGAGCGGTGTTTTCTGGGTGCTTATCTGATCTTGGTTTAGGCCTTGGGGTTTGTATTTGGAAAACATCGACCTTGACTCGAGTGATAATTATTTTATTTTAAATATCTACTTTGCTATGCTTGTTTATGCTTAGAGGGTCTGGGGGCTATCACTGTAGAATGAGGTGGAGTGGGATGGTTGAGTTCCTATTCCTTTTATCCTTTATGCTCTTTTGGTATGTTTGATAGTTAATTTACTGCTCACTAAGACTGTTGTCTGACTCAAGGTTTTATGTTCAACTCTTATTACCTTGGGATGTTCATCCATGTTGGGATGGGAAGACTAGGTAGCAGGTGACAGGTGCTGTTCTTGGCTACCAACGCTGTTGATGACGAAGACGAGCTGGAGGCTTTTGCATATTGTTTTCCTACTATATGTACCGGATGTTCCGCTGTTTGTTTGATACTCTGAGTGTTATGTAGTGAGGCTTGATGTATTGAAAATTCAGATGATTGTATAAAACTATTATGAGTTTATATGATGAGACTTCTGTTCTATAGAGCTTCACTATGTATATTTTCTATTGTATTTTATCCATGCGCTGTGAGTAATACGATAGAGCCTGCTGTTTTATCTTACCTTGACTATCGTCTATGGCTGCCTGACACACTTTTCAGCGCACCATTCCCTTGTTTCGTGCGGGAGTCATGGGCGGCCGTCACAGCCGCACACTCAAACTAAAACTCCTTGCATTGCCCGGAGATCGGCAACGCCAAGGAACATCAAAAATGAACTCCTCGCATTGCCTAGAGATAGGAAACTCTGAGGAACATCGAGAACGAATACCTCACATGGCCCGGAGATAGGCGATGCCGAGGAACATAAAAAAACTCCTCGCGTTGCCCGAAGATAGGCAACGTCAATGAACATCAAAAGCCATGCATCTTGTAAGCGGCATACTCAAACTGAAACTCTTTGTGTTGCCTGGAGATTGGCAACACCAAGGAACATTGAAAACGAACTCCCTACATTGTCCGAAGATAGGTAACGCCGAGTAACATCAAGAACGAACTCCCTACATTGTCCGAAGATAGCGATGCCGAGGAACGTCGAAAACAAACTCCTCGCGTTGCCCAGAGATAGGCAACGCCGAGGAACATCCAAAACCACGCATTTCATAAGCAGCATACCCAAATTGAAACTTCACGCATTGCCTGAAGATAGGCAACGCCGAGGAACATCCAAAGCCGTGCATTTCGTAAGCCACGCACCCAAACTGAAACTCCACATGTTGCTCGGAGATAGGCAACACCGACGAACATCAAAAGGCATGCATCTCGTAAGCCGCGCACTCAAACTGAAACTCCTCGTGCTGCCCGAAGAGAGTCAACGCCGAGGAACATCGAAAACGAACTTCTTACGTTGCCCGGAGGTAGGCGGCACTGAGGAAGCTTAAAATAAACTTTTCGTGTTGCTCGAAGATAGGAAACACAGATGAACATCTAAAACCAACTTCTCATGTTGCCTGGAGATAGAAAATTCCAAAAAGCATCCAAATTCACACTCCCTACTACACAAGTGGGGCGCTAGATCCCAAAATAATAGCCCCCCACATGACCCAAAGATGGGCAGCACAGAGGAGAGTAAGAAACCCCATGCATTTAGTCAGGAATAATTGGCACGAGAAGGCACTTAATAATTAACAATGCATATCCATGCATAAATTGCATACTTATCTGAATACTGCCAGAATCTGAGAATACATGTTAAGGTCGTAAAACTTCTAAAGAAAGATCAAGTTATGACTTAGCTAGATTTTGTTGAATATGCAAGCATACGATTTTTGTTTGATGATAATAAACATATATATATATATATATATTCATTTAAATGTATTTGTTAATGTACTATTTTATATTTCATATTTAAATAAATATTTGCTAAATAAAATAAATAACACATATTTTAAATTCAAACAAATATTTTATTCAAATAAATATTTATTACAATTTTGAATAGTACAAATTTAAGCTCTCGCTATATATATACAAATTTCAATTACATCATAATTTCTCATTTACATATGTCCTCACTACATATCGCTCATTCACACATATTTATCTTCAACTCCATTCCAGATTGAATCCAGCATCTGAGTTATCAGCAAAAATATACACTGACGCAGTAAAATTGAAAATAAAATATTTTTGTAGTGTAAAATAAAATGTGTATTTTGAAAATAATATTTGCCTTGGTTATTTGGGTTGTTTGTCATCATATTCATTTTGAATTCATCGCATATGAACAACTTGGGACATGCACGTGTATCACTGTACATGCCACAAAGCCGTGCACACCGATATACACTTGATAAAATTACAGGGACAGGCGAGCACAAGGTCAAACCCAATTAAAAGCCGGGTTCAACTCAGGTGCAATAGAAAACTATAGGTCAAGATACAAACAACACAGCCTCGACCAAAATTCAGACGTACCCTTGAACCCAGACTGGTCAGAGAAACAAGAAATCAAAGTCAAATGCTTTCAAATGAACTTGACCAAATCACTTCAAATGAAACAATGCACAGACTTGTATCAAAACAGTTCACCAGGGCTCAACATGATGTTCAACAGCAATGAAGCATGATCAAACCAGGCATAAGAAATGATACAGCATGCAAATACAAGAAAAGTTCAAGCAGACCGTACATGAAGACAAACCCAGTGCAGTATATATACATATTGACTATGCTACACAATGAACACAAAACAAATGCACACGATACAACTACAAATGCACAACACACATCAAGTATACATGAACATGAACCAACTGAGTACACACGTATCATCGCTGAGACAAAGTCAAATGTAGCAATTCAAGGTTTCAGCTGCAAAACAACACAAATGAAACAGTGATACCAGTGAAGACTACAAGTATAAATCCAAGTGAAACACAGTAAAACTCAAATGTACATATGTTGGTGATAAACAAGTTTAAAACAATGGGACAACAAGGATATGGATGCAAGCAGGATCACTGCAACCTGAACCAGACTCGAGCAAGTCAAGACCCAACATGTCACAAATACTACAACACAATAGAACATGCCAGTATGGCAGTAGATAGTGCAAAGTGGTGCACATGTAACCAGAGCCAAGGCAGGAGAACCAGATTTAAGTTCAAGCAAAACAGAGGCAATAAGAAAACAATGTATGCAGTGCACAATGCGGTCAACCAGAGTTAATATCAAAACAACACTGCACATATACGTAGAGTAATACAAATCTGGAAGCGGGTTTTACAATTAAGATCAAGTGGCCGAAGTCAAAGGGAACAAAGATAAATCAACATCGTCACAGCAAAGTCAGAGACGTGGTAGCCAAGAAATCAAGCTGTGGCATGCAAGCAAATTATACAAATTGAAGAAGTCGAAAATCATCACAATCATTCAAGAATAATCAAGTGGCCGAGATAAATCAATTGACAAATTCAAACAATTATATACGAATGAGAAAATAGGATTTCGAATCCTATATAAATGTTTAACATCATCGGCTACGAATTTATTCGAGTTCAAACAACAAAGAATTATCATTCAACTTGAATCAAAGTCGAGCACAATCAAAATTAAAAAGGAATATCACTTACAAATTTTTCATCCAATATACATGCTCGACACAATTTGAAGCATCCGAAAATAAGCTACATAGAGATGGTCAATCGACAGAGCAAGGAAAGTGAAATAGCAATTTGATCGATCAATCTGAAGTTGGCGTTTCAAAAGCCCCAATCTTAGCAAAGAAGAACGAGCACCATTTTTTAAAGATCGAAGAACAGAAGAGTCAGGACGACAAAAGAATAAAGGAATTTAATCTTTCTTATCACTTATTTGTTTTGAGCTGACCTACATACTTAGTATTCAATATTTAAATTAGGGTTTTAAGTTTTTTTAAATTGTTTTTTAATTTTTAATTTTTATTGTAAACCGTTGTAATTTCTAGCCGTGTGACTAGGGGACGAACTATGGTGGTGTAGTTCGAGAATTCGCAACTCTATGGCTGAGTTGTGGCAAGGTCTTGAGCGTAGAGTTAAGGTTAGCCGATAGTGGTGTCGCAAGTTTACGTGTGTAAGCATCTGACTACTTAATTTCTAGTAGAAACCATGGGGGCAGCACGTAGGCAGGGTTTTGGCCGAAGCTGGTTAAATCTGTGTGTTCTATTTTCTATTTTTTATATTCTGTTATATTTGTGCTGCTATTGTTTACTGTGATCTGTGTTGAAATTATTTTATATAAACTTCTGCAATAATTTTTATAACTAATAGTATCACTCTATTCACCGCCTTCTAGGGAGAAATCGACCCTACAAGTGGTATCAAAGCTAGGTTCAAAATCCATTTTTGTTTTTAAAGTATTGATTTTTCAATAACCAATATTTTTTTGCAAATTTGAATTTTTAAAATGGCTTCCTTTAACGAGGGCCGATTGAATATTATTCCTCATATTTTTGATGGAACGGATTTTTTGAATTAGAAATTAAAAATGGAATTTTATTTAAAATCTGTTAATGTTAGATGTTGTGATATTATTGAAAATGGGTGTGATATAAAAGATGAGAAAATTACTTCGATTAATTCTCTTACTATGCATATATTTATTCTCATATTAATCAAGATAATTTTAACTTTATCTCTCATTGTGAAAATGCATAGGAAATCTGGAATACTTTTGATGCAATATATGGTGCAAAAGTCAACAGCAATGAAAAATCCTTCTCAATCGACTCAGTTAAAGAAACGAGCTTAATAGGATAGGTAAAATGCAGTAGTGATGAGGATGATGATGATGGAGCAGTTGAGCTGGCGCTACTAATAAAGAAATTCAAAACGTGGAACCGCAGATACAAAAATCTAGCTCTAAATCAAAAATTGAAAAGCAGAATAGTTAAAGCACTAGACAACCCAGAAGAACGGGAGATCATCTGCTATAATTGTAACAAACCTAAACACATCAAGCCTAATTGTCCTCAAAAATGACATGGCCTAGAAAATGATACAAAAAGGAGAAGTTTTGCAGCCATGTGGAATAAAAGTGATGATGATTATAAAAGCACTAGTGGTAAGAGTGAGAGAGGAGATTTGTGCCTTCGAGGTGATATAATTGATAGTGATGATAACGAACCAAGCGAGGTATCAAATCTCACTCAGAATAACTTATACATTTCCACGAAGTAAATCGCTGTTTCAAAAGACTTAGGGAGAAATGCGCTAAACTTGAATCACAAAGAGATACTTTGATAGATTAAATAAATAGCTTGATCAATTAGTTAAAAACTATCAAAGTAAGATCCCTAAGTGTGATAAGTATCCATCACTCCAAGAAGAGATTAAAAAATCAGAAATTAAAATTAAATCGCTTGAAAATGAAATTCTGATTTTGAAAAAGAGTGAAAATACTAGAAGAGAAAATTCAATTAAAAAGTGCACTCAATTATCAAATGAAAATGGATCACTTAAAACACAAGTCCAACAATTGTCTACAACTTTAGGAAAATTTTCCGAAGGAGAAAGATCGTTAAATATGTTGTTAGGGAAAAAATTAATATTGTTAGACAAAGACTTGGGTATAATCAATCTGAACGGGCTCGAAATGTAATTAATCAAGTCAAATTCGAGTGCATAATTTGTAGAAAAATTGGATATGATCACAATATTTGCTGGTGTAGACCCAAAAATATCAAAACCATTCCAATTTGGGTTCACAAAGGCAAAAATATAAAATCTCTAAAAGTCAAACAAATCTGGGTGCCAAAAGGAACATATATAAATAGTTTTGGGGTCTACACAGACATATTTTTCATAATCAATTGTCACTAACAGCCATGGACCTATAAAAACAAATAGGTTACAAAAATCTTTTATCGTATGGGTGTGGTGGCAGGCTAAGGAACTACAATAGTGTTACTTGGATTCTGGCTGCTCCAGGGACACAATGAGCGACAAAGCAAAGTTCCTTAGCCTAGTATAAAGGTGGCAGAATCACAATGAGCAACAACGAAAAATTATCAGTAAAGGTAAAACAGGTAATGGTATATTTATTTTGAACGATATATTAAATGTGAAAATCTGCACCATAATTTGAATTTAAATCAGCCAGTTATGTTACAAAGAGATGAATGATGATAATGATTTTGACTTTTTTTCAAATTGTTGGCCAATTATATCCCTATGTCAAGAACACTTTAAAAATCTCTTGAGTCTTTAGACTATTTCATATAGATTAGTTTGGATTAATGATGGTGTTCTACTGGTTGATGATAATGCATTTGGCCGACTCTATTTTCACCTATTTTTTTGTTCAATGGCACGGCTTCAATTCAAATTCAAGAGGATTTCATTTAAAAGCTGTTAAAAATGATTTTAAGAAATTTGTTGAAATTTCACAGTATGGTCCATGACATTCAATTAATGATAATCCAGATTGAAAGAAAAATTCAGATGCAGATTACACTGTTAATCTAGTTGATAGAAAAATTACTAGTGGAACATAAGTTGTGTTGAGATATTCATTAGCCGCATCATGTTTTCAAAGAAAATATCTGCATATTTTTCATTTCAAATAATTTTCAAATAGCAGACATTTTTCTTGAAAAACCCCTTCTAGAAAATCATTTTTTTGCTGACCTTTGTTTCAGATTAGTCATTTTGAAAATTTTATAATTATTTTTGGATTTGATCTTAAATGACTACATTGACTAATCTGACTCCCTACGATTAATGAAAAGATAAATAGTGATTTAAAAAGTGATGAGTGTTGATATTGATCATATATCATAACTTGAGACAGTATAATTAGTAAATTCCTTTAGAAATTTAAACAAGAGTTATAAAAACTTTTGTTGGTAAAAATTCCATGACCATCTCTAATTCTATCATATTTCTATCGACCATCACTCATCAAAATCCAATATAGTATGTTAATATATGGTATTTTAAAAAGGAAATCATTCATTTTTCATTTCATTATTTTTTTAAGCAATAAAAACATCCAAAGTATTCACTCTCATTTAAAAGTCCTCATGGTTATGAATGGGTGAGTTACATGGATTTTTGATTATGTGCTTCCATGCTCATTTAAAAGTCCTCACGGTTATGCATGTAAGGAACACATATCAAAATTAATTGATTTAATAGACAAGTTGATTCTAATCCCATTTAAAAGTCCTCACGGTTATGCGTTGTTAGAAGATATTTGAATTCATTTTAAAAAAAAAATTGGAATACTACTAATCTCATTAAAAGTCTTAACAGTTATGCATGGTTAGTAGATATTAAAATTTCTGATATAAACATACCACAAATAGACACAACTATATTGTTTTTGCATTATCCCTATCATTCTAGAAGTGGAATATGCAGTATTTATGATTTCTGTTTGATTTTTTATTAAAATTTAATGATGTATTAATGCCTATCACTTTATCTATATTTTTCTAATACTATTACTCTTTTGCTGATAACAAAAGGGGGAGAGAAAAGTTAAGATTTTGGCAAATAAAGGTCAAATATTTTCTATATTGCATCTAGGCTCATTTGAATATTTATTTTCATACATATATGAAGGGAGAGCTTTGTCTAGAGTGGAAGCATTCAAATAGGGGGAGCAAATAGAATGATCAAATACATTTAACAAACTCAAAATCTTAAATATATGTTTGTTATCATCAAAAGGGAGAGATTGTTGAAGATGCAAGAGTATGAGTTTTGTTTGATGATAATAAACATATATATATTCATTTAAATATATTTGTTAATGTACTATTTTATTTTTCATATTTAAATAAATATTTGTTGAATAAAATAAATAGCACAGATTTTAAATTCAAACAAATATTTTATTCAAACAAGAGCTCTCACTATATATATACACAAATTTCAATTACATCACAATTTTTCATTTACAAATTTCCTCAATACATATCGCTCATTCACTCATATTTAACTTCAACACCATTCCAGATTGAATCCAGCATCTGAGTTATCTGCAAAAATATACACCGTGCAGTAAAATTGAAAATAAAATATTTTTGCAGCATAAAATCAAATGTGTATTTTGAAAATAATATTTGACTTAGTTATTTGGGTTATTCGTCATTACATTCATTTTGAATTCATCACACACAAACAACTTGTGACATGCACAGTGTATCACTGTACATGCCACAAGGTCGTGCACACCGATATACACTTGATAAAATTACAAGGACAGGTGAGCACAAGTTCAAACCCAATTAAAATACGGATTCAACTCAGGTGCAATAGAAAAATATGAGTCAAGATACATACAACACAGCCTCGACCAAAATTCAAATGTACACTTGAACCCAGACTGGTCAGAGAAACAAGAAATCAAAGTCAAATGCTTTCAAATTAACTTGACCAAATCACTTCAAAAGAAACAAAGTACAGACTTGTATCAAAACAATTCACCAGGGCTCAACATGAAGTTCAACAGCGATGAAGAATGATCAAACCAGACATAAGAAATGATACAGTATGCAAATGAAAGAAAAGTTCAAGCAGACTGTACATGAAGACAAACCCCATTACAGCATATATACATGTTGACTAGGCTACACAATGAACACAAAACAAATGTACTCGATACAACTACAAATGCACAACACACATCAAGTATACATAAACATGAACCAACTGAGTACACATGACAATATCATCACTAAGACAAAGTCAAATATAGCCATTCAAGGTTTCAGCTGCAACACAACACAAATGAAATAGTGATACCAATGAAGACTACAAGTACAAATCCAAGTGAAACACAGTAAAACTCAAATGTACATATATGGTGATAGACAAGTTTAAACAATGGGGCAACAAGGATATGAATGCGAGCTGTATCACTACAACCTGAACCAGACTCGAGCAAGTCAAGACCCAACATGTCATAAATACTACAACACAATACAACATGCCAGTATGGCAGCAGACAGTGCAAAGTGGTGCATATGTAACCAGAGCCAAGGAAGGAGAACCAAATTCAAGTTCAAGCAAAACAGAAGCAATACTCAAGTGCTACCAGAAAACGATGCAACCAAACAATATGAAAACAATGTATGCAGTTCACAGTGCAGACAACCGGAGTCAATATCAAAACAACACTGCATATATATCTAGAGTAATACAAATCTGGAAGCAGGTTTTACAATTAAAATCAAGTGGCCGAAGTCAAAGGGAACAAAGATAAATCAACATCGTCACAACAAAGTCAGAGCCGTGGTAGCCAATAAATCAAGCCGTGACAAGCAAGCAAATTATATAAATTGAAGAAGTTAGAAATCATCATAATCATTCAAGAATAATCTAGTGGCCGAGATAAATTAATTGACAAATTCAAATAATTATATACGAACGAGAAAATAGGATTTCGAATCCTATATGAATGTTTAACATCATCAGCTACGAATTCATTTGAGTTCAAACAACAAAGAATTATCATTCAAATCGAATCAAAGTCGAGACAATCAAAATTAAAAAGGAATATCACTTACAAATTTTTCATCCAGTATACACGCTCAACACAATTTGAAGCAGCTGAAAATAAGCTACGTAGAGACGGTCGATCGACAGAGCAAGGAAAGTGAAATCGCAATTTGATCGATCAATTTGAAGTCGGCGTTTCAAACGCTCTAATCTTAGCAAAGAAGAACGAGCAGCCATTTTTTAAAGATCGAAGAATAAAAGAGTCAGGCCGACAAAAGAATAAAGGGATTTAATCTTTCTTATCACTTATTTGTTTTGGGCCGACCTACATACTTGGGCTTCAATATTTTAATTAGGGTTTTAAGTTTTTTAATTTTTTTTTAAATTTTAATTTTTATTGTAAACCGTTGTAATTTCTAGTCGTGTGACTAGAGGATGAACTATGGTGGTGTAGTTCAAGAATTCGCAACTCAGTGGCTGAGTTGTGGAGGTTTTTGAGCGTAGAGTTAAGGTTAGTTGATAGCGGGTGTCGTGAGTTTACGTGTGCAAGCGTTTGACTACTTAATTTCTAGTAGAAATCTTGGAGGCAGCATGTAGGCAGGGTTTTGCCGAAGCGGGGTAAATCTGTGTGTTCTACTTTCTGTTTTTTATATTCTGTTATATCTGTGCTGCTATTATTCTGCTGTGATCTATGTTGAAATTATTTTATATAAACTTCTATAATAATTTTGGTAATTAATAGTATAACCCTATTCACCCTCCCTCTAGGGTGAAATCGATCCTACAGATTTTCAATCGAGGTCATCTAACCCATACACCATACTGTGAACTGGGGGTCATACACCTGTACCAAGGCAGAATCATGCAAATGCAATAAGTTCATAAGTTCTGTCACTCCAAACAACAATAGCCAACAAGGTCCATCTTAAAGTTTTATGAACTTCCAAATAAAAATTCCAAATTTTTTTTCAAAGTTTTACGAACTTTCAAACAAAAATTTCTAAGTGGTTGAATTTTTTTAAAAAAATGTTTGGTGAATTTCTAAACAAAAATTCTCTAGGTGTTGTTAATATCTAAGTGCTATCACTTCAAATGAAGGACTTTGGCTATAATCGCAGAACAAGAAAAGTATGAAATGAAACAAGCACAAGTACACAGAACACATATGAATAAACAGATAAAAGTACAGTCAAAATATCATTGTATTGCTTATGATTTCTGAACATAGCATCAAAATATGGGGGCCGTATCTGCACCACAACGATCAACAAAGAGAAAATATAGACTCTACAGTAAGGATGCAACGTTCAGACTCTACATTTGAACAAAATGACTCAAAAAAAGCAAAAACAAGTCAAAAACAAGCTAGTCTTCTTGCAAGATGTTGGCCAAAAACAAGTCCATCCTCACTCCAACTGCTCATTGCTTCTTGCCACCGCTTCCCTTTCCAGCCGAGGTTGGTGGTTTATTCTTCTTATCAAGAGAGGTATCGCTGTGGCAACGTGCACTTCAGTGGCAATCTCCTCCTCCTCCAAATGTTTTTCAAAAGAGCTTCCCTTTCCTTTGTGTTTTCTTGACTTCCAGGAGCCATTCGAAGCTTTGACTGCCTCCACCTTTTCCTTTGTGACGACAACCAAATCATGTTGAGTCTTCTACAGTTTCTCTATCTACGTCTCCTGCTCCATAGCCTCTACTGTAGTTATATCACTTTCCAAAGACACTAAAGATTCATCCAAACCTTGGAGCGTCGCTATTTTCTCGGCCACTGGTCTAGGTTGTGAACTAGACGTGGATGTGGAAACTAGAGCAGGAACAAATACAACCTCAGAGGATATGAAAATGGCAGCAGGAGAAGGAGCCGAAGTAGTTGGTGCATCAACAGAAAAAGTGGATGGACCTATAAGATCAAAAAGAAAAGCATTAAACTCCTCTTGCTCCTGTGGCATAAGACGGAGACTCCCAAATTTGAGAGAAGCATGGACATTACCTGCAAACAAGGGAAGGATCATGAATAGCGAGTTGTAACTCACCGACATTGCCTTCTTTTGAGGGCCCCAACACATGAGGAATAATATCAACTCCTGAACTCATAGGCTGGTCATGGAGCTGCTCCGACGGTCTACCCACACCGAAGGAAGAAGGTTTAGTAAGCGCGTCGGTGGTGGTCATCAAGGCAGCATCGACGACCTCCCTTTCTCGTTCGACTCAGAGAATCTCCTGGCTTTCAAGTAGCGCTGTCTTGGATTCATCATTGAGATAGGCATCTCACAGCTCTTGATTAGAGTAAACGTCGCTGATGTTAGTGAAATGAGATAAGATTTCCTCCCAAACGAGGGTGAGAGTGCGCGGAAACTTCGGGCCAAGATAGCTGAGACTTCCTCGATGCAACAGAGAGTTGACGTAGAAGTTCAAAATTGTCACATCCAGCTTTTCCATCTTCCCGTTGAAGGCATGCCGGAGGTCCAAGTAGTCCACTGTCACCGCAACCATCTCAACTTCAACAACAGTCTTGTTGGCACTGATTTGTGCGACCTGAGCCTGTAACTTGGCGATGGTCTCAGCTTGGTCGAAGATTGTTTTGTTGTGCCCCTCGATAACTAGACCGTGATTGCGATTGTTTTCCATTGAGCTTCGACGATAGCATTGTAAGCGGTCACTTATTCTTTCAATTTAGCCTCTTTCGCATGATTCTTTTTAATTTCGTCTCCTCAGACAATCTCAACCTTCTCATGCATGTCCTTTAACAACTTCATCAGGCTGGCTGTTCTCCTACTTTCCTGAAGTGCTCTCCTTCTCCTCCTTAACCGTTTAGTTTTAGCATCTCGATCGGCCAACACCCTTTCAAAATCACCTTTCTCGTTTTCGAAGGAGATGATCTCTTGGTAATTATTTTTGTTAGTGTCCACCGGCTGCTTGTAGAGCTTCTCCCATTTCTCGGCCTGCTCTAGTTCATTTTGGATAGCTTGGAGATGTTGCACGAAGGAATCCTTACGAACGAGATGAAGGTCCATGTCGAACTCATCCCCTCTTAAGAACCAACTCGGAAGGGCTACCTTAACCTTAGGAGGGCCTGAAGGAAGAGTGTAGGTCGGCCTCTGGTAGGGATGAGATGTTCGAAGGGTAGCAGTGATAATGGAAAGATGAAACATGAGTTGGGGGAAGAATCGCGGCAGAAGTAATAGGAGTTTCTCGTCCCATGGACGAATATTTCGAGGCAAGCTCTAAAGGATGGGGGCGATGATCAATTCAGTGGTTCATTTCTCTCCTCATGAGTTCTTCTTTTCTCATATCTGCCTTTGTGTGAACGAGCTTTATCTCTCTCCTCTTGGCGTTGGGTTTCATCTTCAAATTCTTTCCTCCACCGGTACTCTTCTTCTGTCTCTCAAACTCGATGGCGGCTGTAAGAACACTTAGCTACCGCTGTGAATTATTATAGTCCTCGAAGTCATCATAGAACCTTATCTTCTCGTCATACCTAGAATAAGGCATACATGAAAAGTTTTAGAAGCATAACATAAGTTAAGCAAATATATAAAGGAATGAAAGAATGGAAACTAGTGAAATCCTAGTGCAACATGCCGTGTTTCTAATATTGCCTAAAGCATTGTCACAAAGCGGAACAAACGGCCGTCGAAGGTGGGGTTAGATTGACTTTAGTTGTTATAAGAAGAACTGAGCTAATTGATGGAGCAATATCTCCTGAGTAGGAGGGCATCATGTCGAAATTGAAGTCTCCTTTCATGAGTGGGTAGAAGTCGACAAAAACTTCGCAAAGATCTTCAAAGTCCACCATGATATCCCTACTCGAGGAGGCTTGATGTTTTCCAGTTCCTGGGCTTTGCCTTTGTCATTCGTGTTAGAAAGGGTGAACTCGGGTTAATGGAACTCATTCACGGAGTCTCATCGCAAGATTACAAGTCATCTTCAGATTGTAATGAGAAATAATCACTGACAATGGTTTCATCACTGCTTACTTTCAAACTCTCCTTGTTCCTTTTCCGAATCCACCACGCCTTGCCTTCTTTGTGCATAAACTCCTCTTCTACATCCTTCAGAATTGGAGGCATTCTAACTGAACCGCTCAGACTAGTCGCAACAGCTTCTTCCTCCTCATGGGCCTCATTGAGTGATCCTCTAGATGGGCTACCTATCTCCTGACCTTCCTCGAAACCATGAGTTGGAGAAGAGGATCTTGTGTGAACTATGGCTCGACCGGGAGAGGGAGCTTCAATTTGAGCAACGGATCTACCCGGAGCCAACAGTCCGTATCGACGTAGATTCTCATCGTTTAGCAGAACTTTAACGCACCTCTCCTTGACATCGATAGCCTTTAAAGTTTGGCAAACTTCATCGAGGGTTACATCTCTGTTCGGTCTTGGGATAACTGCAAAGGAAACACAATTAATGAGAAACTTCATTACAAAGCTTCGGAGCTAGACGAATGGTACAGAGAAGCTTACCCCCGGCCGTCCATTGACGGTTGAATCCCTTAGGGAATCTAACAAAAAGGTACTGCATCTTGAACAGTGATAAGTTGCTTCGCAAGCGTAAGATGGTCTTTTTGTTCTTATGGACCTCGATTATAATCAAAGAGGGACATCTCTCCTCTTGAACGCTAGAAAATACTACAACTCATCGAAACTTAGGGCATGATTGAACGTCCGCATGAAAAGGACCGCAAGCAAGTTAGGATGGCGTAACAATTCGGATGAAGCTGGAATGGGGGATTCCGAAGTTTGAGAGTGTCTTACGTAGAAAACGGTTGAAGGAAGGCACGACTCTGTTCAGGCACATCTATCTATAGCAAGCAGTGTACCCCAGATCTTTTGTAGACAGACGCACGTCCTCTTCAGGAATTCTATGTTGTGTACATATATAGTGAAGAACCTTGTAGGAAACCACTAACGATGCGCTTTCGGGTGGACTATGCAGGACTAGAAAGTTGGAAGGCATGTAGTCTGTAACATTCCTTATTTTTAATCCATATTAATTTAGTAATTAATTTGAATTTTGGGATTAAAATTAAGAATTAATTTGGTAATTGATATGAAATTTTGAATTAAATTGTGAATTTAATTATTAAATTGAAATTGTGGAATAAAATATATATTTATAAAAGATATTTGTTTATTCATTTATAAATGAAAATTGATTGTACATTAATTTTTGAATTTGAAATTTAAAAATAAATGTTTTGAATAATATATTTGAAAAGCTCTATTTCAAAATATATAGAAATTTGTTTTCAAATATACATATGTAATATATATTTTGAAAGTTGTATTGGAATTCAATATAGTAATTTAAAAAGAAAGATATTTGAAAGTTAAATTTTAATTTGAGATAAAAATAATTTTAAAAAGTTGTTTAAAGAACAAATTTTATATTCTAAAGACTTATATATATAATCTATACATACTTGTGTAATTAATTTTTAAATTAATTTCTTTAAAAGGTTATGTAAATGTTAATAAAGAAAAAAATGTATTTATTTAAATAGGAAATATAATATTAAGTTATATTTAAATATTATTAACATGAAGATTTAAGGTGTTTAAAATATAAACATGAGAAAACATATTACAAAATTTATAAATGTTAATAAAGAAAGGGTTCAATCATAAACTGTTTTCATATTAACAAATTAATAAAAACAAAGGGGTAAAACATAAAAATATGTAGTTTTGACAATTGTAAATTATATAATCCTTGCATTGACAAATGTTTAATAAGTAACAACATCAATTTACAAGTGTTAGCTGAAATAATGCAAGTGGCAAGATTATTTTTTTTATTTTGAATATGAATTTTAGCTATTCTCGGTTTTGTAAAACCTAAGAACAAAGAAAAGAAAACACAGTGGTAATTCAAAGTAAAAGAATTCAAAGCATCTTAACTAAAATCTGAGATCAAAAGAAAAGAAATCAAAAAAAATTAAAAGCTTCAATCTAGAAGCAGACAGCAAACCAGAAAAGAAGTCTTATTAAACAACTTCAACCAAGTTCAACATGATTTAAAAGCAATCAGAAAGTAAGATTCAAACCAGGAAATAGGATTCAAAAACAAAAGCAAAAGCTTAAACCTGGAAATCAATAGCATATCAGGCAAAGATCTTCTTCTGGGAAGTAAAACTGCAAAACCAAAGCAAAGAAAAAGTTTAAAAACAAAAGCCTGAAGCTTCAAAACCTTGAATGATCAACTCAGGTAATTCAAGCAAACCCATAACTAAAATTAAAATTTGAAATCTGAAGCAATTAAAACCATAATTAACTTTAGTATTTTCAACCTGAGGAAATGATGATCAAAACAAAGATCAAAATAGGGAAAATCTCATATCAAAAGCTAGAGCAGTTTAAATTGCAAGTTCCAAGCTCAAACTTCTTCTTTGCTTCTCTGTTTTCAAACTCCAGGTGAGCAGACCTTTGAACCCACCTTATATTTTGGTGTTTGGATTATTACTGGTAGTTTTGATGTGACCATGCTTGTATACCTGTGTGAAAATGCCTGCATGCTATGTATATATGAAGTTGTGATGTGCATGTCTGTACATGTCCTTGTTTGTTGTTTTCAGGCATATGATAAGTTTAAAAAGATAAAAATCTCACCCCTCAATCTTCTCTAAGCTTTGATGTTTAAAACAAAAAGGATTGTATATCAAGATATTTATTTTAAAAATACTTTTAAGTAAAAAAATTTGCTGAGTATTTTCTGGAAAGAGGAAAATACAGTGGAAACCCAAGCATGTCATGAATTCGAGTGCCTAGATTTAATGACTCGTTTATAGAATCAGTTTAAACACCAAGAAACATGATTTTTAAAATTAGTTCCAAGAGTTTTTGTTTAGTTTCGAGTTAGGATTCGAAAATTGAATGGAAATGACACTTATGTCAAATACCGTCGAACGAGGAGATGGAGTTTGTCGTGCTTGGGTCAGATGTTGGTTCGAGCATCAAGGATTGATACAAAAATACAAATTGAATTTATAAATGATCGAGGCACTGGGATAATGTGAATTTAGGTTTTAAAGCCGAATTCCAGTCGAGGTTAATTATTTTCTTGTTGTAGCATCGGCATTGCATCGGGGACGATCGCTCCAGTGGAGATTGGAACGTAGGGGTAGGCGAAGCTCTGACTAAGATTTCGACGACGCTGGTTGCCTGAGGCAATCGAATGAAGCGTTTTTAAGTGGGAGGTTTTGGTTCCAGATTGATGGTGAGTAGTTCGAATTTGAACCATGGCGAATTGATGGCATCTGAAGGGTTGCGTGGGTTGGCATGGTCGATCGTGGTGTGTTGAAGATTACGATGGTGGCCAGAGAGTCGCCGTGCGACTGTGCACGAGCATTCAAATTGTGTCAGTGGGTTTTGGAGTTTGAGGAAGAAGAAGTTTACTCAAAGGAGGTCTCGGGGAAAAGGAGTTTTGGCTCGGGTTCGTTGTCGTGTTGTTCGAGAGTGATTATATCAGGTTTCAATTTTATTTTAAACGTAACAAGTTTCAAAAAAAATGGCTCAGGGTTTTTGAGATTTTACTCGAAGGAGGTCTCGGGGGAAACGGATTATAGCACGGGAATTTTGAATATTGTCTCGGGTCATATTTTGTTTAAGTAAACAGTTTTCCAAACTGAAAGAAAAAAAAGTGTTTCAAATTTTGAATCAAGAACTTGTGTTTATAAATATTTCTAAATTTAAAGCAAAGTAAAACAAAGTTTTAAAATTATGAAAATAATTAGTTTGCAAAGATTTAATGTTGAACAAGTTTTAAAATATATTTGAAGTTAATAGATTTTAAACAATTGTCTTGATTCAATCTTAAAGTTAATAAAGAAGTAATTAAGTTTTATTTAATTTCATGATCATTATTTATAAATTAATTCTTAAAATTATTTTTAAATCTATAATAAAGTTAAGGAGTTAATCAAAAGAAATATTTTTGAATCATCAATTGACCTAAATTTTGTGTTAATGATAATTAATTACAAAGATGGTTAATTAAAGATTTTTAATGATAAGTTAGTGATTAATGAAAAGATAATTACTTAAGGGTATTTAATTATTTAAAGACAAGTGCTTAATAAAAGTAATTGAGGTGATTAAGGATAAATCACTTATTATGATTTTATTGATTTAGTTAAGGGTTAATCAATTTTGTAATTAACTTAAAGTTAGTTAATTATTTTGATCAATTAAGGATAATTAATTGAATGACAATTAATTAAGGGTTAATTAATTATGTAATTAACAAAGGTTAATTTTAATTAATGTGATTAATTAAGGACTAATTAATTAATTAAGGGTAATTAATTAAGTTGAATAATTAAGGATTAATTTATTAATTAATGAATTAATACTAAATAATTTGTAATTAATGAATTAGGATTGAGAAATTAATTCATGAGTAATTAATTAAAATTGAATTAATTTAGGATTAAATAATTAATTAATCCTGCTTATAAATGATTATTGTATGCTTGGATTGCTTATGAATGTTTGTATTGTATGAAATGCACTGAATTGATTATTATCTCTGGATTGTAATATTTTGTTCTATGAATTGAGCTGTGTGTAATTTATTTATTTATTCATTTTATCAGTGATACAATTATCTGTGAATCTGTGAATGAAGATAAGCGTTATAGAAATATACCGCTTATCGATATTTGATGTGCTTGAATCTATGATGATTAATGTTGTTGCACTATTGTGTAAAACCCCTAGACTACACCATACACACACAAATATGGATTGCACGAGGAAATTGGTTAAGTCATAGATTTTTGAAATAGTTTCAAAGTTGAACTTTGAATCCAAATAATTTTGAAAATGGAATAGGGTTAAATACGAAAAGCTTTTGAAAAGAAGTTTTGAAGATAAAAGTTATTTTGAATAACTTAATAAAGTTTTGAAATTTAAATAGTTTGATTTGAATTTAAATTCGGGATTTGAAATTGAATTTTATGTTTGGAAATTATGGTTTAAAAAGGTTATACAAGTTATAAATGTGTTTATAAGGGTTTTTAACCATTTTAAAAGTATTATTTTAGAAATTTGAATTTAACCCAAGTTTTATACTTGAAGGGGTTTAACTTGTGCAAATAAAATCGGATTTTTTCGAAACGAAACTATTGGTTTTCAAATAATAATAGCTTTCATTTAAAGAAAGGATTTCCAATTTGTGTCAAAAGATTTCAGGTTTAAAATGAAATTGTGAATTGTTTTGAAAGCTATGAATGAACCTTTGTGAAAGATTGTTAAACTTTGTTTGAAATCGAAGAGGATTTTAAATGGTGTATCTTTTATATATAAAAGATTTGAAATAGGAATTATTTTGAAAGTTATGAATAGATCTTTGGAAATAGTTTTGAAAGCTATAAATTGAGTCTTTGGGTTAATAATTGAATGAGATAATCCAATTTGAAAAGGAAGTTGTTTTGAAAAGCTGTGAATGAATCTTTGTGAAATATTGGTGAACTGTGTGAAGTAAATCTTTTTGTTTAAAGATTTGTAAATGGTAATTTGTTTGAACCATTTAAAGAAAGGTTTTTGGGTTTTAAATTGTGACTTAACTGAAATCCCATTATCCATATGTTTTAAATATTGCGCTCATTATTCGGTTTAGCCGGGAGAGGACCTTGTGTCATATAACCCATTTCGAATAATGATACGTCGTTATGGATAGCATTTGAAGACCGGTGGTGAAGACCGGGTATTTTCGAGAACGAAAAGATAACCCGTCGATTGTCTCTGCATTGAGTCGCGCCGGTATGGAGATTCCCTAAGTGATGGGAAGTCTGATCGGGATTGTGAATACCCGGATTGCAAGGGCTTCTTTAGAAGTGCCTTCGGTTCTATTCGAACCCGGAACAGACATGTATGGATGTGTGTCTGACATTACACTTTGAGATGTAAAGCTGGTTTCTATCAAATACATTTCTGCTTGGTGGCGGAGATTCATTCTCTTAGCTTAACACCCTTCTCTGAGACGTACGAGCTCAAAGGTTATGTAGTTGATGGTTACTAGTGATACATTCCTAATTTGGTAATATGGCATACGAAGTGTTACTGATCATTTGTTGATCAAAGCATGGCTTTGTGGAAAAGTGCAACTTTGTGGACGAGACTGCATCTGGACCTCACACCCCGGAAATGGCCGAAATAGGAAAGATGCGGCAAGGTTGCAGGGGTCGCGCCCTAGGGTATGTACATTCCTTCTGGAAAAGGATGGTATCATGGTATGTAGCCCAGATACTTAACTTATGTGGACACTGTAAATCTATTACTGTGTGATGATTGTGGTTGAGAGCTCTCGGATAAAGGTCGCAAACGACCGAGGGTGGCATATCTTTAGGTATTGCTCCCGGGCAGGGAGGAAACCGGCCTTGTGTTGGCAGAGAGCCGGTTAGGTTCACGGGGCATCCCTCCAGAGGCATACCCATGTGGCAATGGGAAGTTCCTTGGCCTGACCATTTATTGGAAATCCAATCTCCAATACGCGCCTTGTACGGTTTTAGTTGTATAACCTGCCATTTACTTATGGTGGTCACCACTGTTTAGATGGTAGCTATAGTAGGCATAGTTCGAAATGTCTATGTTGGCTAAGATTAATATTATACTTGCAAATGCTTTCCACTGTGCATTAATAATAATATCAAATGGTTTTCGCGTATCAAGTATTTTTGACTATCATAAGGAGAAATCTCCTCCAATTCTGCATTTGTATGGTGTGTGTGGCGGGAGGCATTATGGTAGTTACATTTTCCAAAAAGCATTGCAGATTTCAATGTTTTAAATTCTTTCGTTGTTTGTTTTAAAAATAAAAATGTTTTTGTTTGCTCATACCAGTCCCATGACTGACCCGGAGTTTATTGTTCCCTTCCTAAACTCTGGGTGTCCATAATTTTCCACACGAGTAGTCTAGAGTTGGGTTTTTCAGATAGTCGAATAGTAGGAGTAAATTCGATAGCCTTCAGTCTCTGGAAATCTTCTTCAGTCTTTGGATGACTGACCTTGCTTAGTATCACTAGATTGGGAGTTCGAGCTATCTCTGGGTTGGTGCTTTAGAGATGGAGATCACTCATATGGGAGTTCCTTCTTTGGAGTTTTGCATTAAAGACATTGTCTTTCCGCCACTACTGTCTTGTATCTATCTTTGATATATTGATAGTCATTGTATTTGATATTCAATTGTATATGATGTTGTATCAATTGTGTATCAATGATATATGATATTATCTTTTCTTCCGCTGTGTTGTTGTACTTAATGTGTTATAAGCTCCGGCAAACCAGATTCGGCATTTGAATCTACGGCATTTGAATACGGGTGAAGTATTCGTACCGATTTTCGAAGGCCTAGTCAGGGTCATTAGACAGTCCATAATGGACCTAACCGGAACTAATTGACCATATTAGGCTTACGAGGTAGATAATGACTCAGCTTCGAAGAGTGTCGGGCTTCGCCCGCTTGACTTACGACGTGTGGATGGCTGCTTCATTCTATATAACAGAAATCACGTCCGAAAACGGTCAGGTAAATTTATCCTAATTTCATAAGTTTCCCCTATCACGCTTGAATTCCAAAGAAACTTTGACTTGTAATTGACACATCGGACTTCAAGTCTGAACTGGGGCAAGTGCGATGTGCTGTCTATATGGGATTAACTCGATGCTCGATGCACTGCAAATGCTCTATCCTATGTAGATAGTTCACTCATAGTGGAAAAAGAAAAGAACTTCTCATGCCAGTTCATTTTCCTTTTTTGTTTACTTCTTATACACTTACACATTATCGATCAATGATCGATAAAGGATCCACTGTCCGAAGTGACATGGAGAACTCTTCTCGCTACAGGAACACAGAGTGTGGAATAATCAAACAAAATAAGTCCAAATTCTTTAATTGACAACCGATATGTCATGCGGTAACATTTATAGAACTAGGCATAAGTCCATTCTGGTTTGATGGACGAAGATAGCAAAACGCATCAAGTGTTGGACCCCAGCCCAAATGTCATTTCAGGAAGAAACTCAAGACTTGATTGGCTATCTCGACCCGTCAAACCATAATCGACTCGGACTTCTTGTAGTCGACGTTGCAAGCTGAACACTAGTCATCAAGTCATAACACCAATGCCATAATTCGAAAACCATCTACGCAAACCCAACTCAAACCAATGTCTGAGGCACTGAAAGAATCAATGATCGAATTCAACGATCTTTGAATGGATCGATGGTGAGCTAACTTCCGATCGACGACAAGATAGGGTCGGCTACAGTTTGTGAGAAAACTAGGGTTTTAGTTCGAGCAAAATTAAGAGATGACTAGGGTTTTGCGAGATCGGTTAACTCTTGGATGGATCAGTGGTGAATGGATTTGAATGAAGTAGGAAAGCGGATCGAGTTGATGCTTAGATAGCTCGGATCAAGTCGTTGGAGAAGTTGGTCGCTTGAGGAAGTGGAGTAGCTTGGGTCGAATGAGGAAACGAGGTTGACTAGAGTATATGGTAAGAAAGAAGAAACATAAATTTTTTTTTTCAAGTAACCGGGTCGCCAGCAACCTGACCAAGCTTTATAGTAAAAAAAATCTCTCATGCAGAAGGGTCGCTAGCGACTCATCTCACATGGATCACTTGCAACCCATTAAAGAAATGAAATGATGATGATAAAGAATACATATATACATTTGAAGGAAATGAAGAAAGGAGGCTTCATCTATTCATCTCAAACTCGATCTATTGCAACTGTTCTTCATTCCAAACATGTCGGGAAACTACAAGCAAAAATGTGGTACGCTGTGGAAACCAAAAGAAATCAGAACCAAAGAAAGATGACCAACAACGTTGGGATGGCGTATTCGTAAAGCTCAACTGCTCGAACAACAATAAATGGATGTTGAAAGCAATAACATCTAGAGCACGCCTTGTTTACAATGAAGACGTACTTTACAGTGCAAATGTTATCCAGGTTTTTAACCCAGCAGGAACCGATAGAAAATAGTACAACTCTATGTAGACAGGGTGGTTTAGAACTTAACCAAAAAATCCAAGACAAGGGATCAACAAGGGCCAAGCAATACGACTAAGACAACGACTGGGAACAATGAAGTTAAGAGATTAGCACTCCTTTATTCCAATTAGTAGCTGAACGTAAACAGCTAGTAAATCGTCATCAAAACATAAGAGCAACGATAAAAGGCTATGGAAACATCTCCAATTCCAGACTCCAGAAAAGTCCTAAGTGCTTAGCTCATCAGCGACCCATGCCTCTACTTAAACCATCAAACAAACTAACTATAGAACACTAAGAAAAGAGGCAAGATATTGGCTCGCTAACGAGCCAAGTCTATGGGTCACTGGAGACCCATAGGCCATGGGTCACCAGCGACCCATGGTATTGACTCGTTTTGTGAACCCAAACTTCCATAGATTATCTACTACTTACCTACAAACTGATGAAGGCATGGCTTGGGCCACAAGCTCCATGATCTTTATAAATATCATACTACTTGCAACATAAAGAGGACCTTCTCTGGACTGGCTGCTGAAGCTCTATTGGAATTACTCTTCACTCTTTACCTCCCACATTACAATTTCCAAAGGAATAAATTGTGATTCTCCAGTGGTTTCCAACTCTGTAGATTCAATCTAGCTAGAAAATAATCAAAGCCTTGTAATCAAACATCTATTGCAACAACAATCAATCTATAATAAAACTATAAAGTAGACATAGGCTTCATTAACAGCCAAACCACTATAAAAATTCTCTGTCTTCTTTCTTTTACTATTATTTTTCTATATCTTGATCTGTGATATTGCTCTGTCAGAACAGGGCTGGTGCTTTCAAACTCAAATCAAGGTGTTGGTCTAATTTTTGGGTCAACAAAATGCAAATTCTCTTTTCGGATAAGATATAGAATTTTACTGTCTTAACTGTTCTATTTGGGAGAAACGTAATTCAATGCATTAAAATACAGAAATTCCTAAAGACAAATTAAAATAATTATAAATGTGATAATAATGGTCTAGTAAAAGAATACCACAATACAAATAAAACAGAAGTGAAATAAACAGAAATGAAAGATAGACAGTCATAATTCAAAATAAAAAGGGTATAGATAGTCCTCAAAACAAGGCAGGGAATTAAAGGTTAGAAAATAATGGAATGTAAAATAGTAGGTTAAAAGGGAAAGTAAACAAGAAGAGGTATTCAAATCTATTTAAAAGAAGCTATAAATGACCATAAGTGTTAATTGGGTTTTTAACCTAATAGAATTCAAAGGAAACTAGAATATCTACAACATGTCAAAATATCTCAAGAATTGACCAAGAAGACCAGAAGGAAAAGAAGAGAAAGACCAAAGAAGAAAAATGTCAAAACATGCTAAGGCGATGGATCATTAGCGATCCATCACATATGGATCGCTAGCTATTTATAAATCTTGCCCGTGGATCCTCCTGTCCTCTTGCATCACATTCTAGTTTTTTCCTGAGAGACGCTTGTCAAGTTTCATAGCATGCCAAACAATTTAGCTCGAGAAGTGAAGACTCACCCGATTCAACCAGTTTGACTAAAAGCAGCTAAATTAAAATGGACCTACATAATTAATACAAAGTCAGATTGACTTGAAATTTTGAATGAACATTTAGAAAACATAGAGGAAGGCTCATAATAAAATAAGATCATTTGGAGTTGATTTGATGGATTGTTAGCGATCAAACTAGATGGATCACTAATGACACATCCAGATTGGGCCCCACCACATCAAATTTTTATAATGGGTCCTGACACCTTCTAGAGTGTTCCTGCAAAGTTTTGTTTGATTTCATTAAAATTTTAGCGAGTTATTGATGATTCTTCTGGACTAGATGATCCATGAAGATGGATGATCAAAATAACTCCAAACGACTTGATATTTGGACAAGGCACTTAAATAGATGATATGAAGACAACCAAACAAAGATCACTAAAAAATATACTAAGTGGATGGATAGCTAGCGATCCATCCCCTATGGATAGCCAGTGATGCATCAAGATAGGTTGGATTGCTTTCAAACTTTTCAAGCTCTTTCATAGCACTAAGTAAAGGCTTCTGGTAGAAAAGTATGTTAAGTTGATGGACAGCTGGTGATTTTTCCCCTATGGATAGCTAGCGATCCATAGAAATTACTCAGATTGATTTGAGATTTTTGATGGTGACTTGGCATAACAACTTGAGTCTTCTGCACTTGGACTTCTGGCCCAACACTCACTGAATTCCCTTATAAATACTCACCTACCTACAACTAGAGATGGTTCTTTTCTAGGGAGAGAGCCGCTATTACTCTACTGGAATTCCTTCACTTCTTCAACTTTCTTCTCACTCACAACAGTCATCAAGGGGTTAATGTGATTCTCCAGTCAACCCATATACTTGTAACTTATTTTAACTCATTGTAATTAAGATATAAGGATTAACTAATTGATATCCAAAGAGTTTCTAATCATTATAAAGATTGATTAAAGTGAACGTAGGCCAGAGTCAGCCGAATTACTATAAAAATTATATGTCTCTTTTCTTAGTTCCACTTTTTATTTGTTTTTTATCTGATATTTGTGTTGCTAGTTATCTACACTGGTGCTTTCATACATGATCCAGGGTGTTAATCCATTTTTTGGATTAAAATTTTAATGCTGTCACTGAGAATCTTGAATGAGATCTGACGAACTAAAGTTTGAATCTAAGATTTAGAGAAGATGAGTAGGCCTAATACTAGATCTAGAGCTGTAGCAAGTCAATCGAAGCCTGAAGGCAGCCAAGAGGTGTCCTCAATTTCTCATCAACCCATCTATGTGATTAGAAAAGAAACAGAAAGTACGATGAAGGAGATGGAAGATGGGATCTTGCCTAGGCAACAAGAGATGTTGGATAGCTTTTTCCAGAGGATGGAGCAACAAGAGATAGCTAGATCTACAGGGAATATGAATCAAACTCCAGGGAACAACATAGGAGCTGCTAGAGTCGGTGGAATAAGGTGGAGTCTTGACTCCATGCCCAAGGCAACCGATATTTAGGGCAACGCTGGAATCAACATTAGGGCCTAATGCAGGAGCATCTGGAGTTAGAGAAAAAAAATTGAAATAATGCCCACATGACTTGGGGGCACGACAGATTTATAAGCTCGCTTGGAACATGTGATGTTGGAGCAAGAGTAGCAAATCAGAGTATCAATACATAACCTCATGGGCCAAAACTAGAATCCTACAATTGGAACAGGAGGAGGTTCGTCCCTTACTCTTCGTCTTCTACTTTTTTCTACCTTTAATAACCTCAGGCTACTTACATATGTACGGGATCTCGAACGGTCCCTAGGCATGCTCTGAGTTGGATGCCTAAGATGAATATTTAGGACAACAATGACCCCAGACCGCTTAGACATGTGCTAAAACCAGATTGGTTCCTAATCGTGCTCTGAGTTAGATATCCAGGATAATTGCTTAGGATAATAATCTCAGACCGCTTGGACGTGCACAAAACCTAGATTGATCCCTTGCCACACTTTTAGTCGGATTTCTAGGATAGACATTCAGGATATTTTTCTTATTTAATTTCTTCTTGTTTTCTTTGATTTGAAATTTGAATTTTGTAAAATCCATATTTAATGTGATAACTGATTCTGAACGCCATAGAGTCCCGACCGGAGAGACAGGGACCAAAGTGCAATGTGCAAGGGGACTTGCCAAAGAGCGAATGGATGGACTTGTACGATATCGAATGCCATAGAGTCCCGACCGAATAGAGGGGACCAGGGTGCAAGAAGTAAGTCCCCTCATTGGAGAGTGAGCGGATGGGCTTGCTTAATCCCCTTTAACTTAATAAGCAAATGATCCGAAGAGATCATCCCCCTTAACTGTACAAATAAACGATCCGATAAGATCGTCTCCTTAACTTAAAACATTAAACGATCCGGAGAGATTATACATTAGACAAAACATTAAACGATCTAGGGAAATCACGCATTAAACTAAACATTAAACAATCCAGAGAGATTAGACATTAGACAAAACAATTAATGATCTGTAGAGATCACGCATTAAACTAAACATTAAACGGTCCGGAGAGATCACGCATTAAACTTGAACAATCAAGAGAGATCGAGCCTTAAAACAGATTTGATTTAATAAAAGAATTTTAATGCCTTATAAATAGAATAAAATTTATAAGTCTTAGATGAACACAAGATGATTTCGACATATGATGTAATTATGATATATGATGTGATTCTGATATATGGTGTAATTGTGATATATGCTGTGACAACTCTGAATGAGAGGCAAAAATTGATGGAGATGTAAATCCAAAATGAACATGGTATAATTAAAAATGTGTGATTTAAACGGAGATATGTGACGTAATTGGAAACATGTGATTTAGTTAGAGATATGTGATGTAATAACTTCGAATGAAATCTAAATGATTGTGATTTATATATTACACCTAAGTAAGTTAGAGTCCTAGGATATAATGGGTTTAGAATGACTTATGATTGGAAAGAGAATATGAAGGAACTGGACGATTCACCAAGGCTAAAGCAGCTGGAAAGCTCGATTATCAAAGAGTGGAGACTAGAACTTATTATGGAGCAAAGCATACCTTTCATTCAAAAGACATAATTTGGGGATGGGGCAAGTGTTAACTGGGTTTTTAGCCCAATAGAATTAAAAGGGAACTAGAACATCTACAACAAGTCAAAATATCTCAAGGATCGACCAAGAAGGCTAGAAGGAAAAGAAGAGGAAGTCCAAAGAAGAAAATTTTCAAAACAAGCTAAGGCGATGGATCGCTAGCGATTCATCCCCTATAGATCGCTAGAAATCCATAAAGCTTGCCCATGGATCCTCCAGTCCTCTTGCATCATGTTCTAATATGTTCCCTAGAGACGCTTACCAAGTTTTATAGCATGTCAAACAATCTAGCTCGAGAAGTGAAGACTTACCTGATTCAAACTGTTTAACCAAAAGTAGCTAACTAAAAATTGAACTACATAACTCATACAAAGTCGGATTAACTTGAAATTTTAGGATAACATTTAGAAATCATGGAAGAAGGCTCACAAAAAAATGAGATCATTTGAAGTTGATTAGATAGATCGCTAGTGACCTAACTAAATGGATCACTAGCGACATCTAGCTTAGGCCTCACCACCTTAAATTTTAAAGGTGACTCCATGATACCCTCTAGAGTGTTCCTGTAAAGTTTCGTTTGATTTCGTTAAGATTTGAGCGAGTTATAGATGATTCTTCTATACCAGATGATCCATGAAGATGGATGATCAAATTAACTCCAAACGACTTGATATTTGGACAAGGCATTTAAATAGAAGATAGGAAGAAAACCAAACAAAGATACTCAAAAATATGCTAAGTGGATGGATAGCAAGTGATCCATCCCTTATGGATAGCTAACGATCTATCAAGATAGGTCGGATTGCCCTAAAACTTTTTGAGCTCCTTTGTAGCACTAATTAATGGCTTATGGTAGAAAAATATGCTAAGTTGATGGATAGCTAGTCATCCATCAAGATAGATCGCATTGCCTTCAAACTTTTCAAGCTCCTTCGTAGCACTAAGTGAAGACTTTTGGTAGAAAATTATGCTAGGTTGATGGATATCTAGCGATCCATCCCCTATGGATAGCTAGCAATTCATCCCCTGTGGATAGCTAGCAATCCATAGAAATGATTCAGATTAATTTAAGATTTTTGACGGTGACTTAGCATAACAACTTCACTCTTCTGCACTTGGACTTCTGGCCCAACACTCACTGAATTCCCTAATAAATAATCACCTACCTATAACTAAAGATGGATCTTTTCCATGGAGAGAGCCGCCATTACGATACTGGAATTCCTTCACTTCTTCAAATTTCTTCTCCCTCGCAACAGCCATCAAGGGGGTTACCGTGATTCTCCAGTCAACCCATATACCTGTGACTTATTCTAACTCATTGTAACTTAGATCTAAGAAGTAATTAGTTGTTATCTAAATAGATTTCACTAGTATAATCATAATAAAGTTTGATTAAAATGGACGTAGGCCCAAGTCAGCAGAACCACTATAAACTTATATGTCTCTTTTCTTACTTCTGCTTTTTATTTATTGTTTATTTGAGATTTGTGCTGTTTATTATCTGCATTGATGCTTTTACACTTGATCTAGGGTGTTGATCAATTTTTTGGATTAAAAATAAGTTAAATAAGATGTAAATGCATAAAGAAGTATAGAAAGATTGTTAACAGTGATCGGTGGAGGCGTAATAAGTAAACAAAAATGAATGAAGATATATACGTACGTACGTATGTATGTATATATGCATAGCCTTGAGTATGTGTTTATGATGATTGTGAATTATTTAAGTTAAGTAAATAACTTAGAGAATAAGAATGACACGGTCATTAGAATGGGTTGGAATGCGATGTCGATAGTGTTATATAATAGAAGTCTGCCCACCATGAGAGGCTACTAGCAGTTGTATATACGTTATACTAACATGGGACATATTCAATTATAGGACCTGTGGAGTTATATAAGTTTGCGTATAGATGAAGGAATGCATTTAAAAGACATAACATGTAATGGAAGATAATCGACATAAACTAGTGTTATTTGCAAAATATGCAATTCAGAAGTCACTAGAACGTTATTATCTCCCCATCCTCGTTACAACCCAAAGGATAGCTTTAGAGGGTTAGGTACAAGTGTAAGGTAAGAACAGTGGAACGATAGGTTTCCTAATGCTTGCTCGGCGCTGACAGGGACACTAGATATTGGAAGTGTCAATCTTGGTCTATAACTGTATGTTTTATTATACTTTACTATTTTGTTGTGAATTATATTGATATTTTTATGATATGCATATATTTTTTTTATTTGCAGGATACCAAATCAATGATCTGTAGTTTGGTGGATTTGAATTTTTGTTTTAGCGAAGATTCAGGCCGTTGACATATGGGTTGTCACATTAAGTATCAGAGCCCAGGTTAGTCGATCTTAAAAATTAGGAAATGTTGAGTGGACATATTTATATTTTGCCTATGAATATATTTTATGCCAAATGATATAAATTTTGACTATGAATTAGTCGTAACCATACACAAAATATGAATAAGTTGATTATGAGTCGGAATAATGAAAGAAGTTGAAGATATACACCTATAGTGATTACCCCACTGAAAATAGGTCGTATGGAAAGCATTGACTTAAAATGAGCATGAGTGTAGCGTACGCAAGGTCATTGAGGCTGGATAGTACGTGACTCCCTAGTTGGGCCCTCGATAGACCAATTACTGTAGATCCCCATATGATTGTCGATTAATGATGTACAAAAGGTCTAGATAAGGGAAAAATTAAGTTGTATATATCTGGGAACAATTAAGTTCCTGAAGGTGTGAAGTAGTCACTCCAAGATAACAGCTAGATTTTTAATACTTTAAGGAGATAAGTTAGCAAGTTGAAGAAGCATAATCCAAAAGAAGGACAAATAGAAATCCACTCTTAGTCCAACCCAATGAAAATAGTTTTAAAAGTTGACTAAATATTTATAAATAATATATTCGAAAAAAATAATAAGTAAATATTGGGTTTTGGAAAAATATTTATATAATAAAAGTTTTATTGAATATATATATATATAGTTAAATTGAAAATTTTCAATAAATGGTTTTACGGAAGCTATTCGTTTGAAAAGAATTTATAGAGCATATATAGCTTGCTAGTAAATAAAATTTTAAAGTTGAGAAATTATTTTGGGTTGGACAATGGGAAGAGGTACTAGTTTTATAGTGGGGTAAATAACAATAGGAAAGAAAATTTAAAACCCAATGGTAAAACGTAGAAAAGAAGCGGTAGGCAAATGCACCGTGGAAGGTAGGTCGGAGTCTCTCAACATAGCCAGAGCAAAGATGGAAAAGATAAAGGCAGAATGGAGTAACAGTAGTTAATAAGTAGTAAAACCGGATTGATTCAGATTTTGCACCATGAAATATTTGAGCAAGAGTGTTATCTGAGGTGTATGCGTCTATTTGACGCAAATATGCTGTCTAATTTTGATGAGCACAAGGCCACCTTCTCATCCAAAGTGAAGGGGATGGATATTTAAATGACGAATGTATAGTTCGGAGAGATCCTGCATATCAGAGCAGTAGGAGTAGATTTAGAGAATATTGAGATTACTAATGCCACCATACTAGATTGAATTTTCCAATAGGGGATGGGCACTTGGCGGACAGAGAATTTGTGGCCCCGTCCTGTTTGGTCGTTCGCATCTTTAACGTAACAAATCCCTAAAATGGGAAGATATGACCAGATTTATCCCCTCGTACAAAAGTCCACCTATGCCAATATTTGTGGTATCGAGGTGAACAGGGTCAGGACGATCACGACCTATTATGCAGGTCTATTAGGAGGTATCTTGAGGAGCTCTCTCCCCTACTATCACCTTTCCACCGCTATCTTCAGACAGTTTGGGGTGAACACTGTGGTGAGCGATCATAGGCAGATGCACCCCCACTGTTGGACAAAACCTCCCTTAAGAGGACGAAGATAGAGGAGTCACCTGCAATTTTTGGAACGTAATAAAAGGAGGCAGTATCGACACATATGGAGTGGGACCTTGGCCAGACCAGCAGGCCATAGGGTATCATCAGGCTTTGGACTATGGAGAGATCCAAAAGTCCCAGCTTTGGCTCGAGGCCAAGATTCAAATGATGTAGCAGCAATAGCAGGAGATGCTGGAGAGGCAGTAGAAATTACAGGTCGAGCAGCAACTCTAGGGGTGTGAGTTAGGGTGCATAGCCGCCATGAACCGATCACTTAGATGCAGCTGCAGCTCTAGCTCTCGTAGAGGACCATCTCCCAGTCCATAGTTAGTAGTTAGTAGCTAGTAGCAGTTGTATACTCTTCCAACATGTTTTTCTTTTAGTTTGTGTTGTAAGAATTAGTTATTTTCGTTATGTAAAAGTGCATACGATGTTTGTGGAAATGTTCCATTTTGTGTATTTCCTATGTAGAACGCAATATTATTTAGAAAACAATAAGACAAGGAAATTTCGAGAATGCCACTTAACTAAAGCAAAAGAAAAGAAAACGTAAAAGGCTAGAATTATAAAATAAATTAAGAAAATTTATTTAATTAGCTACTAAAGTAAAAGAAACAAGATTTAAGTCTCAAAAAGTAGAAAACTTTTGGGAGTAAATTTTGGCAAGCGAAGGACGGAGAAAAGTTTGTTGCGAACCCATGAGTCAATGTCCCTGTATCTTAAAAGTCGAAATTTATAAACAAACTTGTGTATTGGGTGCTATTATAAATAAAAGAAAACATTTTGAAATTTACCTATAAATAAATAAAGTCTGTTATGGACATTAGACTGTTGATTGATCCTTTTTTCATGAGGTGTGGTATAATTTATTTTACATATATACACACACACACACACACACACACACAGATATATATATATGTATACTTTGGAAAATAAAAATACCTTTGTGAAATTTTTTTGAAAATTTTGTGAAGAAAGAAATTTTAGAAGTATAAAATTTTTACTGATTTTTTACAGAGTAGTATAAAAATATGGCAGAAAAGAAGAAATTTTCCAATTTTTGAAATGCCACATACTTGACATCGGGAGTTGTTGACAGGTTAGATAATATAGATTTTACTGTGCAACAGAAGTGACAGTAAAATAAAATATGGTTAGAGATGTGGAAGCCGTTTTAGCTGTGGAATCTTTTCCAATATACCTTGTCGGTAAGTAAACAAAAAGTTAATTTTGAAATCACCCTGTTTTTGAAACTTTAAGATAAAAATTAACTATGCAGATTGTACTTGGATAATTCAGAATTGGATATCTAGGAAAAAGAGAAGGTTCCAAAGCATAGTGGAAAGTTGGGTACCTGAGAGAAAAAGGATGGAAATATAGAATTTTTCATCTAAACCCTTTTCCCGGCATAAAGAAAAATAATTTTAGGAAAATTGGCATTTTCAAACTTGGATGTTAGCAATTGTGTGCTAGAATTTTGAATGGTAGGACTTGGATTAAAAGTTGGTTGAACCATACTTCTATTCGTAGAAGTGTAGGAAAATTTGGAGGCAAAAACAAGTTTTTGGTTTTCAAAGTTTGCATACATATAGACTGCCAGTATATTTAATTTGCTTGCATCATATTTTCAAAACTACTTTAAAAAAATGCATTCATATAGGAGGAACCGATTGTAATTATTCAGCATCCATAGCATATGTATTGTGATATACCATGCACTTGTACACAATTTGTCATAAAAATTGATTGCACGCTAATTATTTGTTTAATTTAGAATGGTTGCGCGTTATGTTATATGATTCTATCCTTAAGGAATTTTGGGGACAAAATTCTTTTAAGGGAGAGAATATAACACCTCGTAATTTTATAAAATTAATAATGATAATGCCGAAAAATATTACTTTTACAAATGTCAGAATTAGCCTATGAAACTTGCACAGTTGGATTTATGGCGATGTTATGATCAATTTTCATTTATAAAGTTTTTCGACTGGAGTTCAAACGAAAAAGTTATTAATTTGAAGTTTTAGAATCAAAAATAATTATATATGTAGTTATGGAAATAAAAATAATTAACTAGCGTTAATTAATGTCGGTTAAATTTAACTGACAGTTAACGTTAATTAATTTCGGTTAAATTTAACTGACTGTTAACGTTGCTTAAACATTAATAAAAATGTAAATGGAAGTGGAATTTAGCGATTAGTCAAACAAGTAAAAAAAATTAAATAAATCTCAAAACGCTAATTAATCACAGGCTATAGCACACGACCAGTCGACTTTAGGTTTCTGGTGGTCGATTGGTAGCGGTCAAACCTAGAATAGGACGTTTGGCTGGTGCTAGTGCGAAAGTGGTAGTAATGCATGGCCAAACGGTCGAGTTTGATATAATTTAATCTAATGGTTGGCATTGATTTGAACCCCTATAGATATGAAACTATACCCACACTTCTAAACTCGTATTTTTGGAGCAACATCGGAGCTCTACCATTTTCTCTTCTCCTCCAAATTCTAAATTCTTAGAAATAGTTATAGTTTCTACATATATGCAATTGGAGAATTAAAGATGATTGAGGAGAAGAATATGGTCAAATCAAAACGCTAAGGCCAAGGTAAATTTGTAAATTTGAATTTAAAATATAAATCAAATTCCAAATCTCTTTTCTAATTTAGATCTCTGGTAAATCTTTGTATGCTTGCGGGGTATAAATTCAAATAGGGAGAAAAGCGAGTCAAACTTATATATCAGGGATTAGATGTGGAGATTTGAAAAGTTAAAAATATGAGTGAGAAATTATATATTTTTATATAATATTGGATTTATATCGTTGTAAACTATTCCTATATGTTTGAGATGTAAACTGGAGTCATAGGCTAAAATCGTATATGTAAAATGAAATTATAAACCACACCTATATATTCCATTGTTAATAACTTGTATTGTACATTGCCTGTATATAACTCTGGTAAGTATTCGGTATTAGTAGTCCCTAAAATTTATATAATATATGACGGTTCTATATTTTTGAATTTAATATCACTTGCATAAATAAAAATGTAAATTGAGTTATCATGGTAAAACATAGGGATTTAAGAAGGATTTTAATGTATTGAATTATATAGCATGTTGCAATGTGACTTTCTATACATTATCAAGTTTCAAATTTATAAATAAAAGTGTTGTGGTTGAAATAACAAGGAACACGCCTAAAAAGAAAGAGATGTATAGAATAGGGATATTTATTGTATTTTGTACTGTCTATTTCAATAACTGTGAAAAGATAATTCCTTGTGATTCCAAATGTAACACAAAATCTCTTTTTGGATAAGATATAGAAATTTACAGTGTTAACCATTCTATTGGAGAGAAACGTAGTTCCAATGTATTAAAATAAAGATATCCCTAAAGATAAAGTAAAATAATTATAAATATGACAAAAAATGGTCTAATAAAAGGTTATGCACAAAATAAGTAAAACGGAAGTGAAATAAAAAGAAATGAAAAGATAGACAGGTCATAATTCAAAATAAAACGGGTATAGATAGTCCTAAAAAACAAGGCATGGAATTAAATGTTAAAAAGGAATAGAAAGTAAAATAGTGGAGAAAAGGGAAAGTAAAGGAGAAGAGGCATTTAAATATATTTAAAAGAAGCGATAAATGACCATAAGTTAAATAAGCTGTAAACCCGTAAAGAAGTAACGAAAGATTATTAACAGTGAATAGTGGAGACATAATTAGTAAACAAAATGAATGAAGATATATATAGATATGTATGTATATATGTGTAACCTCGAGTATGCATTTATGATGATTGTGAATTATTGAAATTAAGTAAATAACTTAGAAAATAAGAGTGACATAGTCATTGGAATGTGTTAGAATGCGAGGTCAGTAGTGTTACACAATAGATGCCCACCCATCGCAAGGGGCTACCAGCAGTTGTGTATATATTATACTATTATAGGACATATCCAACTGTAGGACCCGTAGAGTTATATATACTTGCGTATAGGTGAAAAAATACCCTCAGTAGAGTCTACTTCAATAAGTTAGGGGGTATTGCCTTAATTGCATTAGGCAATCTAAATAGGATGGTAAGCTGCTCAATGCTATGTCAGTTTGTTTTAGTATCAAATAGGGAGTAGGAGTTGTACCTAGGTTTTAGTGCATCATTGGCCCAAGGCGGTTAACGAAAAAGACAAAGTTACACATAATGGGCTATACCTTCTATTAGTGTTAGGTCATGTTAGATCATGCACCACCATAGTTGTTTGCTAGTTTGTTTGGTAGAGCAAGTCTAGTCTATAAGGAAGCGGGCAAGTAGTAAATCCCCACTCCAACAAACAAGAGCTTTTTCAAGGTTTTAATAATGCTTCCATAATCATTCGCAGGGTTTTAAAAAAAGCTGCCTAATGTCATGCTGTAATAGAATTAGGGAATAATGCAACGTTTCTAAAATATTGCTAAAAAAAGGCTATTGAAGCTTTTGCGAAACGCTGCAGTTTTGAAACGCTGCAAAAATATTCAACAGCGTTTTAGAGAACATAGTCTACCAACATACTTCAAGTAGAACCAGTATTATACAGTAGTTTAGAGACACTGCAAAAATATTTTGCAGCGTTTTCATTATGCTTCAGTTTGATTTTCTACTACTTTTTTACTTTTAGTATTGCAGCGCTTCTTAAACGTTGTGGTATATCAACAATTTTACTTCATTTTACAATTACTACAGCAGTTTTAAAACAACTATAAAAGCCATGAATAATGTATTCAAAAACAAATTGCTTAATTTATAAAACACTATTATATATAATCTAATGTTATAAGAGGTTATAAAAGTTAAACATAATCAAAACTACATCAATTTCATACACTATAAAGTTTAGTCATATACAACATTTCATATGTTATAACCACAAATGTTAACGATATAAAATCTTACAAAAAGTGTTTGCTAAAAGAGAAAATATAAATCATGGAAAGTCTAAACTCATCTCCTTCAAAAGCCCAATATGCCTATAGAAATGCAATTAAAGATTAGCAATAGAGAACAAATATGGTAGAATGTGAAAATTTTGAAATGGTGTCTATTTGACTTAATGACTGGTACATTAGTGATTCACATACACAGTAATAACAATTATTTCACTAGCAACATCATAAAGTTGTTCATTCTTTATTAAGTTGTTGTTACATTTCATCCACCCTCCTTCAGCTATAACTGCATTACATTTCCTTACCTTGTTTAAATTAATGCAACTTTAAAGAGGGCTGACATTTCTTTATTGAGTTGCTACTTAATTAAAACTGCAGTTACTTGAATTCCTAGAGCCATTCGTCTCCTAATTAAATCACAGTCTTTTAATACAGTTCCTATGTATATAGTCATCATCAATATGTACATTTTTCTGCTAAAAATAAACAATGTTTGTAGCAGGCTACTATGCTGTCATAAATGAGTTTGGTCTTGTAATTTTTCCGGTTAGCACTACAATATCAGTTGGACAATCCTGTCTTGATCAAATGCCTTTATGTCCATCTTCTAAATTTTATTTTAGCAACTTGTCTTAGGGCGTATATTATATGCCTTATTCTTAATGATGTATCATGTAAAAATGATAGATTCTATCAGCACCTAGTTTGGATTAGATGCTCCATAGTTACTAAGCAGAACATAGGTTTCTTAGATGCCACCAAACTCATGAATTAATTAGAAGATCTGGTCGGCTTAACTCTTTTTTCTTCAAAAATGTAGGCCAAGAAATAATAGTATCAGTGGGGATTTTAACATAACTGAAAGTATTAATTATAACCAAACTCAAAAAATAAAAACAAACGTAATGACAATTAATCCTATTTATGATACTCCAAGCAACATTCACAACGTATGCTTTTAAGAAGATTTTATAATATGTTGAATTGTTATTTTTATCTTTTAACAGTGGTAACAGCTACTTCTTTTACAAGAAACTTAACGTTAAGTACACATAAATAACATGTAAATGTTTTTATTTTTCTTGTTGCAGCATGTTATAGATTTGTCTAAAAGGGAGACTCTTGTTTGCATTATAGGTACCTTGAATTTGTCATTTGATTCTTATATACTTCGATTTTATTTGGACAACTATTGAATTTATCATTTTTCTTTTTCTCTTTTTTAGAGCGGAAGAAAATAGTTCATTTTGTAAAGAACTAAAGGACATAAAATTAAGTTTGCAATCATAGTTTGAATTTAATTATCGTGGCTAGTTTGCAATCATAATATTAAGTGATATTGAAAATTTCAGAATCACAAGAGACCCGGAATCTTTTGCATTTTCATAATTATCATTAAAAGGATAATTCATTGTCAGCCCACTTACTAATTTACGGATAAGTGGATAGAGTGTAAACAACTTGATAAGTCAATTCACAATATTCAGTAAACTAAGACCGAATGCGAGGGAAATTAAGCCGGTAGCAAGCTGGAATTTATCCTTTAAACTAAGATTTAAATTAATGTGGAGACAGATAAATCATTATATGATACAACCATACCTTATTCATGTTGGAATTCCTAAAGAGCAAAGTGAATCAAAAATACATAAAGTCCCACATCTTCAAATTGTGAGAGCTATATTGGTTTAAATATAGATTTTTCATGATGAGGTTGGGGGCCTGGGGCTCTCAAATGTATGCTTCGTTGTGAGGAGAGAAATTATGCATCACCACTACACATGCGCGCCACCGCCGTCCGACCGACCCGGATACGGGTCTAAAATGACCATTCTTTTGCTGGGCCATTATTAACAGTTTTTTGGGCTTCGGCTGAAACTGGGCTGGGCCTGAAATATGAAGAGAAGCAGCAGGCGGGTAAAAACGGACGCGGGACTGAAGAGACACGACTTCTGAAGCGCGCGCAAACGAACAGGTGCGGCCCAAGTGAGGAGACGCGGCCGAACAGCAGGCAGGTGCGATGAAAAGCAACAGGCGCGACCGTTTTGAACAAACGGATGCAGACGCGACCGTTCGAAGTGATACGGACCAATTATAAATAAGGAGGAAAACTGATCACTTTCCTCACTGAATTTTCTAATCTCTTCCCTTCTAGCAACTGCTATTCTTATAATCAAAATCACATAGTGATATACTCATTACAATCTCGAGCAGAATACGTCTGTTGTATCTTGGGAGAATTTTTAAATAAAATTCTGAAGGAAATCGTTACGACGAGGCTCAGACATAATCCGGTTAGACTAATTGTATATTTATATACATTATTCTATATTCTATCCGTTATTCTGGTTATACTGTTTATTCAAAATAGTATAACGTTGTTGTTGTAATTCATTTACAACGTTCATATTGTTATAATAATTACTACAGAATTCCAGTATAGTGGAAATCTGAGTTATAAACTTGTGCGACGAGTTTATAATTGATTATTCTCTATTTTGGTATACTATACGTATAACATCTTAAGAATTTTTCTGTTTTCTTACTAAAACAGAGATGGCAACAGTAGAATTTTCAAAGAATACTACTCACAACAGACCTGAACCGTTCAAGAGAGATGGTAATGATTTCTTGACATGGCAAAATCAAATGTTGTTTTATCTCACCACACTTGGTCTGCAAAAGTACCTCGAGGAGGAGGAACCCATTCCTGCACCAGGCAAGGAAGCAGAGGTGAATATGTGGAAGCATTCCGATTTTTTATGCCGAAACTATATTCTGAATTGTCTCGACAAGGTGTTGTACAAAGTATATCAGCCTTCAAAGACATCAAAAGAACTATGGAATGCACTTACCACAAAGTACAAGATGCAGAATATCAGTCTTAAGAAATTCATTGCAGACAAATTCATGGACTACAAGATGGTTGACTCCAAACCGGTGACTGCTCAACTGCATGAATTGCAAATCATCATTCATTAACTCGAAGCGGAAGGTCATGTGGTTGGAGAATCGTTTTTGGTTGAAGCCATCACGGGAAAACTGCCGCCGTCATGGAGAGATTACCGCAACTATTTAAAGCATAAGAAGAAGGAAATCTCTTTACAGGATCTCATAGTCCGATTGAAAATTGAGGCAGATAACCGTGGAATAACAAAACAAAACAAGGAGGCATTTGTGGCTGAATGGTCAAAGACCAAAAACAAAAAGAAGAATTTCCAAAAGAAAAGGAAAGCTCAAGACAACAAACCAAAAGACAACAAACGAACCAAGAAATTTAATGGCGAATGTTGGGTTTGTGGAAAAGTTGGACATGTCGCTAGAGATTGCAGACTCAAGAAGGAACGAATAAAGAGGCAAATATAGTAGATAACATGGAAGTAGACGAGTCCAACTTCTCGGCGGTGGTATCTGAATGCAATCTGGTTCAGAATCCTAACCAATGGTGCGTAGATACAGGCGCTACTCGTCATGTCTGTTCTGACAAATCCATGTTTTCTACATATCAGAAATTCGATCACGAAGAAAAACTCTACATGGGTAATTCTGCAGTTTCCATGATCGAAGGCAGTGGTACAGTAATCCTCAAGTTTACTTCTGGAAAAACTGTTAAGTTGAATAACGTGCTTCACGTTCCAGACATACGCAAGAATCTCATCTCTGGTGCAGTCCTATCAAAGAAGGGATTCAAGATGGTGTTCGAGTCAGACAAGATGGTTCTGTCCAAAGCTGGAATGTATATCGGATGGGGATATTTATGTGATGGCCTATTTAAGGCAAATGTAGCCGTTATCGGCAATAAAACTATGTATTCTGATTGTGCTATTAATAAATTGAAGTTTCTTACTTGCTTAAGCATGAAATTTTACTATGGCACGATAGATTAGGACACATAAACTTTCGAAAAATGAAGAAATTATCAAACTTGGGATTGATTCCAAATTTCTAAATAGATAAGAACTACAAATGTGAGATATGTGTAGAAGCAAAAATGGTCAAACAACCATTTAAATCTGTTGACAGAAGCACGGAACCATTAGGTTTGGTACATACAGATTTATGTGATTTTAAATCACTACATACAAGAGGTGGGAAAAAGTATGTTATTACTTTTATTGACGGATATACGCGATATTGCTATGTATATCTTTTAAATAGTAAGGATGAAGCAATAACCGCGTTTATAAAATACAAGGCTGAGGTAGAAAATCAGTTAAATAAAAAGATCAAGATATTGAGATCTGATCGAGGTGGAGAATATGAATCACCATTTGAACAGTTCTATGCCGAAAATGGTATAATTCATCAAACAACAGCTCCATATTCACCACAACAAAATGGTGTAGCCGAGAGGAAGAACATAACGTTAAAAGACATGATTACTGCCATGCTTTTAACTTCTGGTCTACCGACGAACTTGTGGGGGAAGCCTTAAATATGTCTAATCACATATTAAACAAAGTTCCTCACAATAAAACGGGAACAATTCCATATGAGATATGGAAAGGACACAAACCAAGCTTTAAATACCTCAAAGTATGGGGGTGCTTGGCAAAAGTTCCAGTTCCGCCTCCCAAGAGAGTCAAACTTGGACCAAAAACAGTAGATTGTTATTATCTTGGGCCAGTCCAAAATAGTAGTGCCTACAGATTTTTGGTATTCAAGTCTGATATAAATGATATTCATGTAAATACAATCATGGAATCAAGAGATGCCTCGTTCTTTGAAGATGTGTTCCCACATAAAAGAAATGATGGCAATCCTGTCCCAAAAAGGACAAGAGACAACAGAGATGAGACATGTGAAGATGAAACTCATCAGGAGAACGAGGAGGTTGAACCTAGAAGAAGCGTAAGGGCAAGAACTTCCAAAACATTTGGTTCGGATTTTTTAACTTATATGTTAGAACACGAACCTCAAACGTACAAGGAAGCAATGTCATCTTCTAAATCTTCATGTTGGAAAGAAGCAATCCAAAGTGAGATTGATTCAATTCTTAGTAATAAAACTTGGGAAATTGTTGATATTCCCCCTGGAATAAAACCAATTGGCTGCAAATGGATTTTCAAGAAGAAATTGAAATCAGACGGCTCTATAAATAAATATAAAGCCAGATTGGTAGCCAAAGGATATCGTCAAAAAGAAGGAGTAGACTTCTTTGATACCTATTCATCGGTTACACGAATAACCTCTATAAGAATGTTAATAGCAATTGCTTCCATATATATTCTGGAAATTCATCAGATGGATGTCAAAACAGCATTCTTAAATGGAGATCTCAATGAGGAGATTTACATGGAGCAACCCGAGGGTTTTATTTCCAAAGGAAATGAAAACAAAGTATGTCGGTTAGTAAAATCACTATACGGACTAAAACAAGCTCCAAAACAATGGCATGAAAAATTTGATAGTGTCATGATGAAAACTGGTTTTCGTATAAATGAATGTGGTAAATGTGTTTATTACAAACAGGTTGGACAATCGTATGTGATGATTTGTCTATATGTAGACGATATGCTAATCTTTGGTCCTAATACTAAAGTAATAGAGACTATAAAGAAGATGTTAATCAATAATTTCGATATGAAAGACTTAGGAGTTGCGGACGTTATTTTGGGAATCAAAATAATAAGAACACCTAATGGAATTGAACTATCTCAGTCACACTATGTAGACAAAGTGATTGAAAAATTCCAAGAGTATGGAATTAAAGGAGTGAGGACACCTTTTAATCCATCGGAAGTACTGCATAAAAACACTGATGAGAGTGTAATGCAACTGGAATACTCTCGTGTAATAGGATGCTTAATGTATCTGATGAATTGCACCAGACCAGATATTGCTTACGCGGTAAGTCGACTAAGCAGGTATACAAGTAATCCAGGGAAGGAACACTGGAAAGCACTAATGAGAGTGTTAGGATATTTAAAGAATACCACTAATTTTTCCTTACATTATGGAAAATATCCTGCCGTCTTAGAAGGATATAGTGATGCAAACTGGATTGCAGATTCAGAGGAATCAAAATCAAAGAGTGGTTATGTCTTTACCCTAGCAGGGGCAGCAGTGTCATGGAAATCTACTAAACAAACATGCATAGCTCGATCCACTATGGAATCAGAGTTCATTGCATTAGATAAAGCAAGCGAAGAAGCAGAATGGCTTTGTCACTTTTTAGAAGATATTCCGTTTTGGCCTAAACCTGTACCGGCCATATGTATACACTGTGATAATCAAGCTGCGCTAAGTAGAGCGCACAATTTTGTGTATAATGGAAAGTCACAACATATTCGTCGACGCCATAACACAGTTAGGCAGTTACTCTCTAATGGAACTATTTCCATTGATTATGTGAAGACAAATGATAACCTAGCGGATCCATTTACTAAAGGTTTATCAAGAGAGAAAATTGACTGCGCATCGAGGGGAATGGGCTTAAAAGCCTAAACCATCAAGGGTTATCTTATACGAAAACCTATCCTAGCGACTGGAGATCCCACGGACTAGGATCAATAGGCAAACCAGTTCTGAATAACTCAAGACGTAATGCATTTACGTGGACACAGTCCAACTCCATTCCTATGGTGCAAAATATAAATGCATGCCTACAGAGGTGTTTAAAGGTTAAAACTATATTTTTTTAATGATGACCATATCTTGACAATAACAAGTGGGGTATATGTAGGATACTCTTAATGGTTGCGATCACCTATGTTAGTGTGAGCTGGGTCGGCTCTATGAGAATATTCAAAGGCTTTTATTCTCTAAAAACACTCACAGAACCAAAAATTGTTCAGGACCAAAATGAACACAACCAAGAGATTGGATGAGAAGGGAATCAATGCTTCGTAAAGCTTATTGTCTGGATATACAATAAAGGCCAACGGTTCAAGATGAAATAATTCACCGATTAACCAAGTAGATCCGATAAGTTTTAACTAGGGAAAGTTCAAAGTGAAATATCTACTTATCCACGATAAAGCATTATTCCATATGTACTCTGTGATATTTCGCTTTGTGTGGGGGATATGTATATTATCATTCATGTGGGGTATTGTTGGAATTCCTAAAGAGTAAAGTGAATGAAAAATACATAAAGTCCCACATCTCCAAATTGTGAGAGTTATATTGGTTTAAATAAAGATTTCTCATGAGGAGGTTGGGGGCCTGAGGCTCCCAAATGTATGCTTCGTTGTGAGGAGGGAGATTATGCATCACCAACACACGCGCGCGCCGCCGCCGCCGCCGTCCGTCCGACCGACCGAAGCCGGGCCGGGCTCGGGTACGGGTACGGGTCTAAAATGACCATTCTTTTGCTGGGCCATTATCAACAGTTTTTTGGGCTTCGGCTGAAACTGGGCTGGGCCTGGAATATGAAGAGAAGCAGCAGGCGGGTAAAAACGGACGCGGGACTGAAGAGACACGACTTCTGAAGCGCGCGCAAACGAACAGGTGCGGCCCAAGTGAGGAGACGCGGCCGAACAGCAGGCAGGTGCGATGAAAAGCAACAGGCACGACCGTTTTGAACAAACGGGTGCAGACGCGACCGTTCGAAGGGATACGAACCAATTATAAATAAGGAGGAAAACTGATCACTTTCCTCACTGAATTTTCTAATCTCTTCCCTTCTAGCAACTGCTGTTCTTATAATCAAAATCACAGAGTGATATACTCATTACAATCTCGAGCAGAATACGTCTGTTGTATCTTGGGAGAATTTTTAAATAAAATTCTTAAGGAAATCGTTACGACGTGCCTCAGACATAATCCGGTTAGACTAATTGTATATTTATATACATTATTCTATATTCTATCCGTTATTCTGGTTATACTGTTTATTCAAAATAGTATAACGCTGTTGTTGTAATTCATTTACAACGTTCATATTGTTATAATAATTACTACAGAATTCCAGTGTAGTGGAAATCTGAGTTATAAACTTGTGCGACGAGTTTATAATTGATTATTCTCTTTTTTGGTATACTATACGTATAACATCTTAAGAATTTTTCTGTTTTCTTACTAAAACAGAGATGGCAACAGTAGAATTTTCAAAGAATACTACTCACAACAGACCTGAACTGTTCAAGGGAGATGGTGATGATTTCTTGGCATGGCAAAATCAAATGTTGTTTTATCTCACCACACTTGGTCTGAAAAAGTACCTCGAGGAGGAGGAACCATTCCTGCACCAGGCAAGGAAGCAGAGGTGAATATGTGGAAGCATTCCGATTTTTTATGCCGAAACTATATTCTGAATTGTCTCGACAAGGTGTTATACAAAGTATATCAGCCTTCAAAGACATCAAAAGAACTATGGAATGCACTTACCACAAAGTACAAGACGCAGAATATCAGTCTTAAGAAATTCATTGCAGACAAATTCATGGACTACAAGATGGTTGACTCCAAACCGGTGACTGCTCAACTGCATGAATTGCAAATCATCATTCATTAACTCGAAGCGGAAGGTCATGTGGTTGGAGAATCGTTTTTGGTTGAAGCAATCACGGGAAAACTGCCGCCGTTATGGAGAGATCACCGCAACTATCTAAAGCATAAGAAGAAGGAAATCTCTTTACAGGATCTCATAGTCCGATTGAAAATTGAGGCAGATAACCGTGGAATAACAAAACAAAGCGAGGAGGCATTTGTGGCTGAAGGGTCAAAGACCAAAAACAAAAAGAAGAATTTCCAGAAGAAAAGGAAAGCTCAATACAACAAACCAAAAGACAACAAACGAACCAAGGAATTTAATGGCGAATGTTGGGATTGTGGAAAAGTTGGACATGCCGCTAGAGAATGCAGACTCAAAAGGAACGCAATAAAGAGGCAAATATAGTAGATAACATGGAATTGACGAGTCCAACTTCTCGGCGGTGGTATCTGAATGCAATCTGGTTCAGAATCCTAACCAATGGTGGGTAGATACAGGCGCTACTCGTCATGTCTGTTCTGACAAATCCATGTTTTCTACATATCAGAAATTCGATCACGAAGAAAAACTCTACATGGGTAATTCTGCAGTTTTCATGATCGAAGGCAGTGGTACAGTAATCCTCAAGTTTACTTCTGGAAAAACTGTTAAGTTGAATAACGTGCTCCACGTTCCAGACATACGCAAGAATCTCATCTCTGGTGCAGTCCTATCAAAGAAGGGATTCAAGATGGTGTTCGAGTCAGACAAGATGGTTCTGTCCAAAGCTGGAATGTATATCGGAAGGGGATATTTATGTGATGGCCTATTTAAGGCAAATGTAGCCGTTATCGGCAATAAAACTATGTATTCTGATTGTGCTATCAATAAATTGAAGTTTCTTACTTGCTTGAGCACGAAATTTTACTATGGCACGATAGATTAGGACACATAAACTTTCGAAAAATGAAGAAATTATCAAACTTGGGATTGATTCCAAATTTCAAAATAGATAAGAACTACAAATGTGAGACATGTGTAGAAGCAAAAATGGTCAAACAACCATTTAAATCTGTTGACAGAAGCACCGAACCATTAGGTTTGGTACATACAGATTTATGTGATTTTAAATCACTACCTACAAGAGGTGGGAAAAAGTATTTTACTGCTTTTATTGACGGATATACGCGATATTGCTATGTATATCTTTTAAATAGTAAGGATGAAGCAATAACCGCGCTTATAAAATACAAGGCTGAGGTAGAAAATCAGATAAATAAAAAGATCAAGATATTGAGATCTGATCGAGGTGGAGAATATGAATCACCATTTGAACAGTTCTGTGCTGAAAATGGTATAATTCATCAAACAATAGCTCCATATTCACCACAACAAAATGGTGTAGCCGAGAGGAAGAACAGAACGTTAAAAGACATGATTACTGCCATGCTTTTAACTTCTGGTCTACCGACGAACTTGTGGGGGAAAGTCTTAAATATGTCTAATCACGTATTAAACAAAGTTCCTCACAATAAAACGGGAACAATTCCATATGAGATATGGAAAGCACACAAACCAAGCTTTAAATACCTCAAAGTGTGGGGGTGCTTGGCAAAAGTTCCAGTTCCGCCTCCCAAGAGAGTCAAACTTGGACCAAAAACAGTAGATTGTTATTATCTTGGGCCAGCCCAAAATAGTAGTGCCTACAGATTTTTGGTATTCAAGTCTGATATAAATGATATTCATGTAAATACAATCATGGAATCAAGAGATGTCTCGTTCTTTGAAGATGTGTTCCCACATGAAAGAAACGATGGCAATCCTGTCCCAAAAAGGACAAGAGATAACAGAGATGAGACATGTGAAGATGAAACTCATCAGGACAACGAGGAGGTTGAACCAAGAAGAAGCGTAAGGGAAAGAACTTCCAAAACATTTGGTTGGATTTTTTAACTTATATGTTAGAACACGAACCTCAAACGTACAAGGAAGCAATGTCATCTTCTGAATCTTCATGTTGGAAAGAAGCAATCCAAAGTGAGATTGATTCAATTCTAAGTAATAAAACTTGGGAAATAGTTGATATTCCACCTGGAATAAAACCAATTGGCTGCAAATGGATTTTCAAGAAGAAATTGAAATCAGACAGCTCTATAGATAAATATAAAGCCAGATTGGTAGCCAAAGGATATCATCAAAAAGAAGGAGTAAACTTCTTTGATACCTATTCATCGATTACACGAATAACCTCTATAAGAATGTTAATAGCAATTGCTTCCATATATAATCTGGAAATTCATCAGATGGATGTCAAAACAGCATTCTTAAATGGAGATCTCAATGAGGAGATTTACATGGAGCAACCTGAGGGTTTTATTTCCAAAGGAAATGAAAACAAAGTATGTCGGTTAGTAAAATCACTATACGGACTAAAACAAGCTCCAAAACAATGGCATGAAAAATTTGATAGTGTCATGATGAAAAATGGTTTTCGTATAAATGAATGTGATAAATGTGTTTATTACAAACAGGTTGGACAATCATACGTGATGATTTGTCCATATGTAGACGATATGCTAATCTTTGGTCCTAATACTAAAGTAATAGAGACTATAAAGAAGATGTTAATCAACAATTTCGATATGAAAGACTTAGGAGTTGCGAACGTTATTTTGGGAATCAAAATAATAAGAACACCTAATGGAATTGAACTATCTCAGTCACACTATGTAGACAAAATGATTGAAAAATTCCAAGAGTATGGAATTAAAGGTGTGAGGACACCTTTTAATCCATCGGAAGTACTGCATAAAAACACTGATGAGAGTGTAATGCAACTGGAATACTCTCGTGTAATAGGACGCTTAATGTATCTGATGAATTGCACCAGACCAGATATTGCTTACGCGGTAAGTCGACTAAGCAGGTATACAAGTAATCCAGGGAAGGAACACTGGAAAGCACTAATGAGAGTGTTAGGATATTTAAAGAATACCACTAATTTTTCCTTACATTATGGAAAATATCCCGCCGTCTTAGAAGGATGGTGATGCAAACTGGATTGCAGATTCAGAGGAATCAAAATCAACGAGTGGTTATGTCTTTACTCTAGCAGGGGCAGCAGTGTCATGGAAATCTACTAAACAAACATGCATAGCTCGATCCACTATGGAATCAGAGTTCATTGCATTAGATAAAGCAGGCGAAGAAGCAGAATGGCTTCGTCACTTCTTAGAAGGTATTCCGTTTTGGCCTAAACCTGTACCGGCCATATGTATACACTGTGATAATCAAGCTGCGCTAAGTAGAGCACACAATTTTGTGTATAATGAAAAGTCACCACATATTCATCGACGCCATAACACAGTTAGGCAGTTACTCTCTAATGGAACTATTTCCATTGATTATGTGAAGACAAATGATAACCTAGCGGATCCATTTACTAAAGGTTTATCAAGAGAGAAAATTGACTGCGCATCGAGGGGAATGGGCTTAAAAGCCTAAACCATCAAGAGTTATCTTATACGGAAACCTATCCTAGCGACTGGAGATCCCACGGACTAGGATCAATAGGCAAACCAGTTCTGAATAACTCAAGACGTAATGCATTTACGTGGACACAGTCCAACTCCATTCCTATGGTGCAAAATATAAATGCATGCCTACAGAGGTGTTTAAAGGTTAAAACTATGTTTTTTAATGATGACCATATCTTGACAATAACAAGTGGGGTATATGTAGGATACTCTTAATGGTTGCGATCACCTATGTTAGTGTGAGCTGGGTCGGCTCTATGAGAATATTCAAAGGCTTTTATTCTCTAAAAACACTCGCAGAACCAAAAATTGTTCAGGACCAAAATGAACACAACCAAGAGATTGGATGAGAAGGGAATCAATGCTTCGTAAAGCTTATTGTCTGGATATACAATAAAGGCCAACGGTTCAAGATGAAATAATTCACCGATTAGCCAAGTAGATCCGATAAGTTTTAACTAGGGAAAGTTCAAAGTGAAATATCTACTTATCCATGATAAAGCATTATTCCATATGTACTCTATGATATTTCGCTTTGTGTGGGGGATATGTATATTATCGTTCATGTGGGTGATTGTTGGAATTCCTAAAGAGCAAAGTGAATGAAAAATACATAAAGTCCCACATCTCCAAATTATGAGAGCTATATTGGTTTAAATATAGATTTCTCATGAGGAGGTTGGGGGCCTGGGGCTCTCAAATGTATGCTTCGTTGTGAGGAGGGAGATTATGCATCACCACCACACACGCGCGCGTGCCGCCGCCGCCGCCGGCCGTCCGACCGAACCGAACCGCGCCGGGCCGGGCTTGGGTACGGGTACGGGTACGGGTCTAAAATGACCATTCTTTTGCTGGGCCATTATTAACAGTTTTTTGGGCTTCGGCTGAAACTGGGCTGGGCCTGGAATATGAAGAGAAGCAGCAGGCGGGTAAAAACGGACGCGGGACTGAAGAGACACGACTTCTGAAGGCGCGCAAACGAACAGGTGCGGCCTAAGTGAGGAGACGCGGCCGAACAGCAGGCAGGTGCGATGAAAAGCAACAGGCGCGACCGTTTTGAACAAACGGGTGCAGACGCGACCGTTCGAAGGGATACGGACCAATTATAAATAAGGAGGAAAACCGATCACTTTCCTCACTGAATTTTCTAATCTCTTCCCTTCTAGCAACTGCTGTTCTTATAATCAAAATCACAGAGTGATATACTCATTACAATCTCGAGCAGAATACGTCTGTTGTATCTTGGGAGAATTTTTAAATAAAATTCTTAAGGAAATCCTTACGACGAGCCTCAGACATAATCCGGTTAGACTAATTGTATATTTATATACATTATTCTATATTCTATCTATTATTCTGGTTATACTGTTTATTCAAAATTGTATAACGATGTTGTTGTAATTCATTTACAACGTTTATATTGTTATAATAATTACTACAGAATTCCAGTGTAGTGGAAATCTGAGTTATAAACTTGTGCGACGAGTTTATAATTGATTATTCTCTGTTTTGGTATACTATACGTATAACATCTTAAGGATTTTTCTGTTTTCTTACTAAAACAGAGATGGCAACAGTAGAATTTTCAAAGAATACTACTCACAACAGACCTGAACCGTTCAAGGGAGATGGTGATGATTTCTTGACATGGCAAAATCAAATGTTGTTTTATCTCACCACACTTGGTCTGCAAAAGTACCTCGAGGAGGAGGAACCCATTCCTGCACCAGGCAAGGAAGCAGAGGTGAATATGTGGAAGCATTTCGATTTTTTATGCCGAAACTATATTCTGAATTGTCTCGACAAGGTGTTATATAAAGTATATCAGCCTTCAAAGACATCAAAAGAACTATGGAATGCACTTACCACAAAGTACAAGACGCAGAATATCAGTTTTAAGAAATTCATTGCAGACAAATTCATGGACTACAAGATGGTTGACTCCAAACCGGTGACTGCTCAACTGCATGAATTGCAAATCATCATTCATGAACTCGAAGCGGAAGGTCATGTGGTTGGAGAATCATTTTTGGTTGAAGCCATCACGGGAAAACTGCCGCCGTCATGGAGAGATTACCGCAACTATCTAAAGCATAAGAAGAAGGAAATCTCTTTACAGGATCTCATAGTCCGATTGAAAATTGAGGCAGATAACCGTGGAATAACAAAACAAAGCGAGGAGGCATTTGTGGCTGAAGGGTCAAAGACCAAAAACAAAAAGAAGAATTTCCAGAAGAAAAGGAAAGCTCAAGACAACAAACCAAAAGACAACAAACGAACCAAGAAATTTAATGGCGAATGTTGGGTTTGTGGAAAAGTTGGACATGCCGCTAGAGATTGCAGACTCAAGAAGGAACGCAATAAAGAGGCAAATATAGTAGATAACATGGAAGTAGACGAGTCCAACTTCTCGGCGGTGGTATCTGAATGCAATCTGGTTCAGAATCCTAACCAATGGTGGGTAGATACAGGCGCTACTCGTCATGTCTGTTCTGACAAATCCATGTTTTCTACATATCAGAAATTCGATCACGAAGAAAAACTCTACATGGGTAATTCTGCAGTTTTCATGATCGAAGGCAGTGGTACAGTAATCCTCAAGTTTACTTCTGGAAAAACTGTTAAGTTGAATAACGTGCTCCACATTCCAGACATACGCAAGAATCTCATCTCTGGTGCAGTCCTATCAAAGAAGGGATTCAAGATGGTGTTTGAGTCAGACAAGATGGTTCTGTCCAAAGCTGGAATGTATATCGGAAGGGGATATTTATGTGATGGCCTATTTAAGGCAAATGTAGCCGTTATCGGCAATAAAACTATGTATTATGATTGTGCTATTAATAAAATTGAAGTTTCTTACTTGCTTGAGTATGAAATTTTTACTATGGCACGATAGATTAGGACACATAAACTTTCGAAAAATGAAGAAATTATCAAACTTGGGATTGATTCCAAATTTCCAAATAGATAAGAACTACAAATGTGAGACATGTGTAGAAGCAAAAATGGTCAAACAACCATTTAAATCTGTTGACAGAAGCACCGAACCATTAGGTTAGGTACATACAGATTTATGTGATTTTAAATCACTACCTACAAGAGGTGGGAAAAAGTATTTTATTACTTTTATTGACGGATATACGCGATATTGCTATGTATATCTTTTAAATAGTAAGGATGAAGCAATAACCGCATTTAGAAAATACAAGGCTGAGGTAGAAAATCAGTTAAATAAAAAGATCAAGATATTGAGATCTGATCGAGGTGGAGAATATGAATCACCATTTGAACAGTTCTGTGCCGAAAATGGTATAATTCATCAAACAACAGCTCCATATTCACCACAACAAAATGGTGTAGCCGAGAGGAAGAACAGAACGTTAAAAGACATGATTACGGCCATGCTTTTAACTTCTGGCCTACCGACGAACTTGTGGGGGGAAGCCTTAAATATGTCTAATCATATATTAAACAAAGTTCCTCACAATAAAACGGGAACAATTCCATATGAGATATGGAAAGGACACAAACCAAGCTTTAAATACTTCAAAGTGTGGGGGTGCTTGGCAAAAGTTCCAGTTCCGCCTCCCAAGAGAGTCAAACTTGGACCAAAAACAGTAGATTGTTATTATCTTGGGCCAGCCCAAAATAGTAGTGCCTATAGATTTTTGGTATTCAAGTCTGATATAAATGATATTCATGTAAATACAATCATGGAATCAAGAGATGCCTCGTTCTTTGAAGATGTGTTCCCACATAAAAGAAACGATGGCAATCCTGTCCCAAAAAGGACAAGAGATAATAGAGATGAGACATGTGAAGATGAAACTCATCAGGACAACGAGGAGGTTGAACCAAGAAGAAGCGTAAGGGCAAGAACTTCCAAGACATTTGGTTCGGATTTTTCAACTTATATGTTAGAACACGAACCTCAAACGTACAAGGAAGCAATGTCATCTTCTGAATCTTCATGTTGGAAAGAAGCAATCCAAAGTGAGATTGATTCAATTCTAAGTAATAAAACTTGGAAAATAGTTGATATTCCACCTGGAACAAAACCAATTGGCTGCAAATGGATTTTCAAGAAGAAATTGAAATCAGACGGCTCTGTAGATAAATATAAAGCCAGATTGGTAGCCAAAGGATATCGTCAAAAAGGAGGAGTAGACTTCTTTGATACCTATTCACCGGTTACATGAATAACCTCTATAAGAATGTTAATAGCAATTGCTTCCATATATAATCTAGAAATTCATCAGATGGATGTCAAAACAGCATTCTTAAATGGACATCTCAATGAGGAGATTTACATGGAGCATCCAAAGGAAATGAAAACAAAGTATGTCGGTTAGTAAAATCACTATACGGACTAAAACAAGCTCCAAAACAATGGCATGAAAAATTTGATAGTGTCATGATGAAAAATGGTTTTCGTATAAATGAATGTGGTAAATGTGTTTATTACAAACAGGTTGGACAATCGTATGTGATGATTTGTCTATATGTAGACGATATGCTAATCTTTGGTCCTAATACTAAAGTAATAGAGACTATAAAGAAGATGTTAATCAATAATTTCGATATGAAAGACTTAGGAGTTGCGGACGTTATTTTGGGAATCAAAATAATAAGAACACCTAATGGAATTGAACTATCTCAGTCACACTATGTAGACAAAGTGATTGAAAAATTCCAAGAGTATGGAATTAAAGGAGTGAGGACACCTTTTAATCCATCGGAAGTACTGCATAAAAACACTGATGAGAGTGTAATGCAACTGGAATACTCTCGTGTAATAGGATGCTTAATGTATCTGATGAATTGCACCAGACCAGATATTGCTTACGCGGTAAGTCGACTAAGCAGGTATACAAGTAATCCAGGGAAGGAACACTGGAAAGCACTAATGAGAGTGTTAGGATATTTAAAGAATACCACTAATTTTTCCTTACATTATGGAAAATATCCTGCCGTCTTAGAAGGATATAGTGATGCAAACTGGATTGCAGATTCAGAGGAATCAAAATCAATGAGTGGTTATGTCTTTACCTTAGCAGGGGCAGCAGTGTCATGGAAATCTACTAAACAAACATGCATAGCTCGATCCACTATGGAATCAAAGTTCATTGCATTAGATAAAGCAGGCGAAGAAGCAGAATGGCTTCGTCACTTTTTAGAAGATATTCCGTTTTTGCCTAAACATGTACCGGCCATATGTATACACTGTGATAATCAAGCTGCGCTAAGTAGAGCGCACAATTTTGTGTATAATGGAAAGTCGCGACATATTCGTCGACGCCATAACACAGTTAGGCAGTTACTCTCTAATGGAACTATTTCCATTGATTATGTGAAGACAAATGATAACCTAGCGGATCCATTTACTAAAGGTTTATCAAGAGAGAAAATTGACTGCGCATCGAGGGGAATGGGCTTAAAAGCCTAAACCATCAAGAGTTATCTTATACGGAAACCTATCCTAGCGACTGGAGATCCCACGGACTAGGATCAATAGGCAAACCAGTTCTGAATAACTCAAGACGTAATGCATTTACGTGGACACAGTCCAACTCCATTCCTATGGTGCAAAATATAAATGCATGCCTACAGAGGTGTTTAAAGGTTAAAACTATGTTTTTTAATGATGACCATGTCTTGACAATAACAAGTGGGGTATATGTAGGATACTCTTAATGGTTGCGATCACCTATGTTAGTGTGAGTTGGGTCGGCTCTATGAGAATATTCAAAGGCTTTTATTCTCTAAAAACACTCGCAGAACCAAAAATTGTTCAGGACCAAAATGAACACAACCAAGAGATTGGATGAGAAGGGAATCAATACTTCGTAAAGCTTATTGTCTGGATATACAATAAAGGGCAACGGTTCAAGATGAAATAATTCACCGATTAGCCAAGTAGATCCGATAAGTTTTAACTAGGGAAAGTTCAAAGTGAAATATCTACTTATCCACGATAAAGCATTATTCCATATGTACTCTGTGATATTTCGCTTTGTGTGGGGGATATGTATATTATCATTCATGTGGGGGATTGTTGGAATTCCTAAAGAGCAAAGTGAATGAAAAATACATAAAGTCCCACATCTCCAAATTGTAAGAGCTATATTGGTTTAAATATAGATTTCTCATGAGGAGGTTGGGGGCCTGGGGCTCCCAAATGTATGCTTCGTTGTGAGGAGGGAGATTATGCATCACCACCACGCGTGCGCGCCGCCGCCGCCGGCCGTCCGACCGACCGACCCGAACAGGGCCGGGCTCGGGTACGGGTCTAAAATGACCATTCTTTTGCTGGGCCATTATTAACAGTTTTTTGGGCTTCGGCTGAAACTGGGCTGGGCCTAGAATATGAAGAGAAGCAGCAATAGGCGCGACCGTTTTGAACAAACGGGTGCAGACGCGACCGTTCGAAGGGATACGGACCAATTATAAATAAGGAGGAAAACTTTCCCCTCTGAATCGACATCTTGAGAGTTTGTGATTCCCAAAATTTCTGTCAAACAAGCCCCACTGAAATGCAATTTCGAAATGTCAAAGTAAGACATTAATAATAACTTTTGATTGCCCCTAAGCATGTGTTTCATTTATGTGCTTATAGATTCCTAGTTATTCAAGCCTTCTTAGAAATAGTAATTAAACTACACAAAAAAGGTAGGCAAAAAATGGCTCTTCTTAAAGTAATAAAGGGTAAACATTTTAGTGTTGGCATATTGCTGCAAGTAGTTAGGGACTATGAATAATATAAAATTCACAAAAATGCCTAGTTTTAACCGCCTCGGTTTTCTTATACTTGCTATAAAAACTACTGCAAGTAGTCATGGACTATAAATAATATAAAATAATGCATACAGGTACAAACGAAAACTAATTGTGTGTAACGACCCGTTAAATTAATAATATTAAATGAGTTAAATTAATATAATTTCTAACCTGATTTAGAAAAAAAAAGGGCTTTAAGATTTATTTGAGAAAATGTAGTAATTTGTTATAGTAATTGGAATTTAATGTAACAATTTAATTTTTATGACAATAGTTTTGGATAATGTAATTGTCACACTTTGTTAAAAGTTAATGTTAAGAAACCAATAAATGTTGAATTAGTGAATATTAATAAAATATTTACTAGAATGGGATTCATTTAATATTAAAATAAATAGTAGGATTGTTTCATTTGGTGACCGTTGAATAAACCAATGCAATAAGTGTAGATAAATTTTTTTATGAATATTGTTCGATAATGAATGTACTTAAAAACGGTAATAAACTTAATATAAGAAAACAAAGGCAAATTGTGTATTAATTAATGAATTCATGAATCAGTGTATGGACTTAGTGTAACTATACGTAAATGTGCGCAATAAGGTTGTGAAATACCAATGATTTGGATTTCCAATTTATATTAAACATAATGTTGGTAGAAATTGGAATTCACTGTTGTGTGAAATATATGAGAAATCAGGTCAAATGTAAATTATACCGTAGATGATATACTCTTTTAAACAGTAGGATTTTTAAATAAATAAACGTTTCACTTAGGTTTCAATTGGATAACTTATGTAGTTTAATGGAGAATCAATTGCAATTAATTGCCATAAATTAGTGATGATAGGGTAGTTTGATTTGGCCTTTAAGAAGCAAAGAAAAAGAAAGCCAAGATTTATGAATTCATTTGCAATGTGAAATGCAAATCTTGTGGATTGTTTTTTTTTTCAAATGGAATTAATATTTAACCATTACGTTATAAGTTAAGGTAGATAATCAATGGTAATTTACCTAATTCAAAGGATATATTAATATAAATATGGGTAAAATGAGGTTAGACCAAGGATATAATATTAATTGATTTTTAAGGCTTAATTAATAAGTGAAATAGACAAGATTCTGCATTCAAACATTTATACAAAGCTAAGTTGTAAATAGAAGTACCAATGTAATATAATGTAAATAGATGGGAATCAACATTTATTTATTTATTTAATGGAATTTAATTTCTATAGTATGATAATCGCAATTAAATGAAAATGAAATAGCTAATTTATACGTTAGTTGAAATTTAGCTGGAATATGAGGATTTTTAATGAAATAGTGAAATCAAATGGAAATAAGGTTTCAATTATACATTGGAATTTATATTCACCATAAAAGGTTAATTGAAAACCAAAGGAGTTAATAAAGGAATCAAGCTTTATCTATTAATTTGGATTTAAGATATGGTAAATTGGATTTATTGCAATAATTAATTCTATAAGATGAGGTTAATACTTATTCTATTTATAATTAGACCAAATTGTTGATATAGATTTTTTTGAAAGCAGAATCTATAAATCAATTTGAGTATCAAATTCAATAATTGCGCTTATTGCATAAATAAAGGGAATTTAACGTTAAATATTACGTTACTGAAATTTAAAATGAACTTTAAGAATAATATTGTGAATCATGAACCAAAGTATGTGGCATCCCTATTTGGATAAAGAATGAGTATATAAAAGTTAAAATCTAATATACGGGGTTTTGAGCATTTAATTTTATAATTCTTAAATATAGGAAAGTGCAGAAATTAACACTGCAAATTGATATACTTATAATTTTAATTCACATCCAAGCTTGTTAAATCATTTGAAATTGATTAAATTATATAAGTAATAAAATTTGGACAATTTTAGAATATAATATAAAATTTGGATTTTTGTAATTTATTTTGATTTATTTAATGAATATAAAAATAGCCTTTTTTGTCACGGACTCGGATTTCGATGAAACCAGTTTCATCGGATCCGTATCGGTGAATTATTATAGGGTATCAAGTTTCGTATCGATCGGACTCGTCGTTTGATCGTACGGGCGTGAAACGCCTTGAAATCAAATTTAATTAAAATCAATTTGAATCAATTTGGAAATTTTGTTTTCAGCATAACTTCTTCATACGATCAAATTTGGACGTGAAACTTTTTCCATCGCGTTCAGAATATTTTAAATTACCTATTTGAATATATAGATTTAATAAATTCGGTTCCGGAGGCATAGCGGGCTTTTTGGGCCATAGTTTGTTCCGCACGTTCATTCTACGGTCTATCTGCTCTATCTCTAACCCCTCTATATAAACCTAGCTACAAGCCCTAGCCTCCACCTAATTTCTTTTCATCCGAGCGTATACTTTCTTCAAGCTCCTCTTCTTCTTCAATGGGTGCTAACCCTAGATCCAGTCAGTTCAAAAAAAAAAAAAAAAAAAAAAAAATTTCGGATCTGCAGCAGCTTCTAGTCGCGCTTCGGGTTTCAGGGGAGAAAACCCTAGAGCAACTTCGGGTCAGGAAGAAAATGACTCGGGTCGCTCCGGGTCGTTTTGGCGAAAACTCCAAGCAAGCACCGGGGAATTGAGGCGGCGCACCGAAGTCGAACCCGAAGTCGACCTAGGACCAGAATTTTTCCATTTTTCAAATTTCCATAACTTTTGCATACGAGCTCGGATTCACGCGCGGTTTGTTTTGCTGGGATCGTATCGGAATTTCTGACGTTTTGACGCTGGTTTGGATGGATTTGGAGACCGTCAAAATTTTGAGTTTAAATTGAATTTAAATTCGATTTAAATTCCAAAGGTGAGTGTTTAAAACCCACTCACAACTACTAGAAGCTTTTATGTTTGTTAAATTAATTTTAGAAATGAATAGCAATTTATTTATGAGTATTTGGCATGTTTATTTCACTCATATTTGTTGAATTGCATTTATTAAGTTTAACTGTTAATTTAATTTATTTATTGCGTATTAATTGATAGTTAGAATTTATTTGTTTGCCTATAAACTGCTAGTTAACAGTTATATAGATTATTACTGAATATAAACTATTAGATTAATAGTTGTTAAATTTAATCTGAATAAAATTGCCAGTTATTACCTGTTATCTATTATCAAATATAAATTGTTATTGATTGATATTGCTTGATGATTTTGATTGGATGATGGATGATGTTGATGGATGTTTATTGAATATCATAAAATTGCGAATTATCATGCATATTTCATTTCATTCGGGATTGTGGTTTGAAATGATATACAACCGCAAAATTTTATATCTTTTAAATTGCGGATTGAAATGATAAATATCCGTATCACTTGACCATAGGATAGAAAATTTTATACAGGCACCGCGGTCTATATATAACTATTTTAATGTGATTTCTATGGTTTGGATGGAATACGGTTTCTAAAAATCTTAAATTTTATATTGTATAAATATTATTCTTCCATATATATACATATGAAGCTGAAAATTTTGAAATTAAAAGGTGTATAAAAATCTTTATTTAAAAATAGAAAAAAATTAAGAAAATGGAGTTTAATAAATTATATCATATGTTTAAATGTTAAGTTTGGAAATTTTAAGATATGATATTTATAATTGGATTTTTCCCAAAATAAATTGAAATGAATATTCTAGTATAATTTGAATTGGGAAAATATATATATTTTATTACTAGAAATTGAAGTCTTATTATTAATGGATTTTATGTGAATATTCAAGACTAATTAATAGAACAATTGATCTGTTGAAAGAATATAATCCAATTTTAGTTTGAAATATTGTTACTCAAAATGGATATACGTATATATAAATAAATTGAAGTGGTTTTGGAACTTGAGAGAGATAATATAAATTTTGGTTTAGACTTTAATAAAGAAATGTATTTGTAAAGCCATGAGAACTATTTTCTTTACAAAGTAACATTTAAGTTAAACCATTTAATTCATATACCGTTGAATGTCCAAACCATTCAAGTTTTTTTTATAGAAGTTATGGTTTTAAATTATGATTTTCAAAATACTATGCTTTGAAAATATTTGATTTTCAGACGATATGAAGTTAAAGCATTTTGATTTTGGAAAAGAATTATATTTGGGATAAGTGATAAAATATGGTTTTGGGTTTTGAAATGATATCGTATTCATGGTTATGAAATGGAATGTTTATTCTGATTTTTAAAGTATAACCTATTTTTAAATGACCGCGGTGTTATAATAACGATGGGTTGGCAAAGAGACCGGGATCGGATATCTGACATACTCTCTGTCGATACCGAAAACCACTTTGACTAACCGTGTACGCGGTGGAGATTCCAGAATGAAGTAGGTGGTGGCGACGTTTCCTGTAAGGTAAATACGTGGACCCGACTCCCGTGAGTTGGCATAAGGTGGCTAAAACAGGAGCGATTCTCAGGCCAATGAGGTCATTCCTCTGATCGGACCCTCCTCTTCGATATTATACTTTGATTTTGGATTGATTCAGTGGCCACTTCTATATTTTGATTTTGGGGAGTTAGTCCGAGGTGGGCGGTAACTACGGCTACACGTTTCCACCAGCCTGGATAGCAATTGGTATATCTACCCTGGCATTGCCTAGTTGTGCTGTGTCACCTACCATACCGAGCCTTTACTACGAGTTTCTATTTGTGTCGTACCTATGGAGTATCCTCTGGTAGCTTCCCGATCAGGAGGTATTACGGTACTGTATAGACTATTGGCATTATTTGTGTTAAGGGCTATATGGGTAACCCCTTAATGCTATTTAAAAGTAAGTTTATTTTATAAATAGACACTATTATAATAGCGCAATATACTACATAGTAAATAGTTTAACGGATCCTTAGGAGATGTAAATCCCGAACATCTCTTAAGTTACTGTACTCATATTTATTTCTGTTAATTTAACTCACATAAGATCTTTTAGTCTGACTCGAGTGTTTTTGTCTTTTCAAATTCGCTCGGGTCGGTCCGAGCGTTTCAGGATCGAAGACTTTAGCTTTGAAGGACGAAGACGAAGGAGTCGTATTATTATTATCTATAGTATTGCACCACACTCTAAATTTCCGCTGCATTGATTGTATTGGTATGTGTAACTCTGATATTCATTGTATAAGTAAAATAAATATTTTGTAAACAGTTATCATGAACTGTATATTGATTATTATATTTTATCCTTCCGCTGTGAGATTCTATTTTGTTTTATTTCTTCTCTGTTTTTCTTATTTACCCCATAACAATCCGCCCTTGCGTATGCTATGAATTGGCACGTGTGTCGGTTTAAAGTGCGCGAAAAGGCGGGATGTTACATTGTGTCTTGAATAAATATGCTAAGGAAATTTACTTTATATATTTTCATTGAAATGTGATAGCTTAATATGTGTGCTTTCCATGCTAATTGGTTATATGAATAAAAGGTGTAGTTCCACCTCCTATACCTGATGTTTCAATGATGTATATATTGCAACCGAGCTTATGGATACTTATCTTCATAATATCATCCGATCTAATAAAGATTTATTTGAGGAACATTGTCATGTAACATCCATATCCTACACGAACAAAAACTCAATAAACACTATTAAATTTGTTCTTTTTTCTTTTGAAATTCTGGAGTGCTTTCTATACCAAGTTGTGAGAGGGATTGAAATGCAGTTATAGGATACATTAGATAAAAACAAGTGTACATGGTTACGTTTCTTAATTGATAGTGCAATTGTTCAACAACATTAGTAATAGATAGTTTAGAAGACTTAACTTGTTCAGTTTCTTCATTTTTAACATCAACCGATAGTATTAACCTGTTATTTACATCGTGCTTTACTGTAGTTACAAGAACTAATACTACAAACGTTTATGCATAAATTAACCGTTTGTAAGCTAAAAGCAAGAGCAGATAAGCATAAGGTAGACCATTATATAAACATGATCTTAACTATTGTATCATCACAGTCATGTCACCCAGAATTACATAATAAACTGAAAAAAGAATGAAACGTTAAAATTCTAAGATATTGAATGATGTCTGCTCAACTCCAGGGCACTTGACACTTACATGCATCCACCTAGCGATGGACCGTCCAGTAAGAATAACGAAAATCACATTTATGCAATTTACCCTACTACAAAATTGAAAGAAATTCCATACCTTGAGAGAGACACCTCCTTTGTGTAACTGAGATGCCAAAGTGGATGCTCATTTGCCAAATGCAGCTGTCAGACTTTCATTTACGATCTAACATTGTTGAACTTCTTATACGATGTAACATTGTTTGCTACTGTTATTCATATTATAGAGACATGTCTAAGGTCCACAGATTATGTACATTCTGATTAAAAAATCAATTGATAGCTAATTGTGTATTACAGATATATGTCTAAGGATAGATATAACTTTGGTAATATGTGTTCATCAATTTGAAAAGCTAGACAAACAGAAGAAAACTTTTATGGTGGTCAACATCCTTAGTTTGTGATGAAAACTGAAATAGGTAGAGATTGAACCAAACAAAAATGTGCATGCCTGAAACAGGGCTGAATCAAATGCTAAAAGAAGTGAGGATCTCTAATGCAGGGAGGCTGGGTTCGGAAATGGACGATAGATGTAACTTGAGGTGGATGAATCTTGAATTACAGACCAGAATGCTTTAATGGTCATGAAGCTAATTAAGGGGAACAGATTTATAGAGTTGCACGTGACAGGGACATAAGCTAGCAATATATAAGCACCCATCACTAAGGCAAGAAATACATAGAAGTGAAGATGGCATATCCTAACTGGAAATAGGCCGATGAAGATAGAAAATGGCATATCACGGACAATCAAGAGAGATACCACTGTCACATAGAAGATATCCCATTGGACAAAAAAATTTAAATTTTGAATAATATTCATTTATTTTGTACTGCACATTCATATATGATCCATATATTTTTGTTCTTGTCAAAGGATTAATAATTTAATTAGTACCAAAATAGTATCATGATCGTACACTTTTTTCTCTCTTGTATATACAAAAGACTTGTGCATCACTTTGAAAAGAAAGTTAAACACATCATTTGAGAAATAACATTAGGCGTAATATTTAAAGATTACAACTAACTTTAAGACTGATTTTTCAAAACAAGTAATGTATTTTCTAAATAAAACGTCAAGAGAAAAAACTGGGATAAAAACATTAGAAAACATATGTGTATTCTATTAGAGAAACAAATAAGTTTGTTATGAAATATTGAATTTATGCATAAAACCATTGAAATTAGTTGTCGAATTATTGAACTCAATTTGTTCTTATATGTATATTGGATTTATTTGAAAAATTACTGGATTAATTTGCAGATTATATTTTCTAAACACTGTTCCTAGTTTTTAAGAAGCAAAAGTTCTAGTCAAGACATAATTTTATTTGATTTCCCTGTGCTAAGAAAAAACTCTGTTTGCCAATTTGAAGGGTATGAAATAATAACATCTTTTTTTTTTTTTGAAACTGGGTACTTATATTTACAAAGTAGGCAGCACACAAGTCTGCAAGAATCATCATGGCGCACAGTTTAATATGCCAGAGGCAGGGATCGAACTGCCGACCTTGTCGTCAACAGCCTGGCGTTTTACCACTGCACCAAGGCCTCGGACAATAATAACATCTTTTACATGTTGATTATTTCAAAAGCTTATAATTCTTGGTTGAAAGTAGAGTGTGCTACTGAGCTGACATATTTTCCTGAATGGTACCGCATAGTAAATATCAAACAGCCAAAGTTTGTATTATTATATACTAATTTCCTATATTTTACCACTAAATTAACAAAATTGTCCACATTCAGAGTAAAACTAAGAGCATTGGTATATGAGTTATGTTGTCTTTCAATGTTGCAATGCATACTCTCCACAACCCAAGCAATATTTGTTAAATGTGTACTAGACACAACCATTGAAGTGGGTTTTTGGCCTAACTTTGACGAAAATTAAGCTTAGACAAAATTCAAAGCTTAGCTATATTGAAGCTATGAATGATAATTTCTCACGTAACATATATATGGTGAGTAAGATTCTACGTCAGTAGGAAAAATGTTTCACAAAGTAGAACGGCAAAAAAATGTACCATATCAATGTACTCTTGAAGCATTTTAATTCGTCCTAAATAATCCTGATCTTCTACCTACAATATTATAGCCATAGCCTCCAGATAATGTATTGGCTACCTCCATAACTCTATCAAGAAAAATATTCTCTTATAAATAGGCACTTGGATGCAGTATGAACTTAATAAAGAAAACCTACATTGATAAATCGATAATACATAATTTATACTGTACAGAAAATTCTTTATGCTTAGAATATTGAGAGCTCAGCAGTAATAGATCATATAAAAAAAAGCAAACAATTGACTTGGAGTGTAACAGTAAAGAAATAGTAAACTTTTCGAAAACTAAAAACTTGTAAAGCATGACATTCATCTTGAATTAATAGCATTGTATTACCATACAAAATTTTGCACAGTTATATCTGAAGTATGTTTTCTCTCTTATAGAAGATCCATCATTTACATAAAATCTTTATGACAAAAGGTGTAACACTAAGGTTTTGTCTTCATCGTCATGACTTGTCCAAAATATAAGGTTTAGGCTTGTAACATAGCATAAGGGTCATGGATAGAGGAATTGTTTTGGCTTAAGGACTTGTATATAATCAGAAAAGAATATCGTACAGCTAATGGTAGGAATTCAGGATCACTGACGAAAAAGACAATTTCTATGAAACATGGGTAAATGTCAATGAATGTAATGTCTAGATTTATATTGGTCGGTAGTTGGTAACAATAACTTTATATGTTGGTTATAAGATCCAACTGTAAACATGCGTCAACTAAGGTTGTTAAACACAACCCGTGAGTATTGGCGTGAGGTGTTTTTCCAATCAACTCCTGCTTCCATCATCATTTGCAATTCTGACCACCCTAGAAAGGAAGTAATGCCAACAAAAGATAGTTATTTGTAATTGTAGCAAAATTTACTTACACAAACATGCATACATACCTTATCAACATCCATATCAGAGAAAATATCATTAATTAAATGTTCAATAGGACCAAGATCTCCCTCTGCCAAAGCTTCTCTCAGCTCATGGATATCGATATAACGATTCCCGTCTTTATCAAAATATCTAAAAGCTTTTGACAAATGCTCTTCACTGTTTACCTTTTTGAGGTGAATTGATACAGTAACAAATTCATTGCAATTTAGTGTACCATTCCCACCAACATCTGCCTGTCATAGTTACATATGAAGGAAATCATTTTTCTTGTTTGCATCGTGAAATAAGTGAGCCTATGAAGAACATGATTTTTGCATATGAACCACAATTCAGCAGATTTATGCATTAAACCATCCTGATCTGATGTTGTACAAAAGTGGAATAAAAATGCAATTTGTAACAGAAGTGCGTTTCCTGCATTATCAGAGAAATTATATTGACCATCAACAGAGGCAGGATGGTGAGGGGCACTTACTGCTTCCATTAACATCAGGTTCTGCTACATGTGATCCCATATTTTTCAATCCCTCTTTGAGTTCCTCAAGCGTCAAATTTCTGTTTTTATCTTTCTCCATCATATGAAACATCTCCTTGAATCCTGCTATTTCTTCTACAGGTAAATGCTCGGCTACAGCCTATACAAGATCATATATCAGCTTTTTGATAATAAGGCTCTGGTCTTTCATAAAGTAGTCAAAAGTTCAGACCTAATTACTCGCAATGCTTTCTTCTTGAACTTGTCATTACTAAGAACTGTTTCAGCCTGCATATGACTATTTCTCCAAGTGGAATGTTTGGAGCTGTATTTGCATTTTGCATCCATGGATGTTCTACAGAGAAAAGAGTAGGTGTTAATTTTAGGCTTTTGCTTTTGACATAAACATAAAGATGAACTCACCAAGAACTTCTTTAGCTGTTAGCCTTGTAAAAGGGTTCGGTTCAAGCATACGTTTCACAAGATCCTTCGCATTCTCTGACACCTTTGGCCATGGCTCCTTCTGAAAATCAATTTCTGACCTAACAATTGCCTATGCAATTCCCTCATCGGTTTCTGCAATTTAAAATAATATCTCCTTCCATCACAAGCATGTTACTAAATATTAATCAGTAACATTTAAGATTACCAGCCCAAAATTAAGGAACGCCACACAACAATATGTATAAAATCACCCCAGGACTTCATACATCCATAATTTCATTTCAAAACTTCAGGCGCCATGTAATATGGACTTCCAACAACCTCGTTAAACCTGTCGCCTGAATCAAAATTTCACGGAAAAGATGGGTGATGTGAATCAGAACTTCAAGCGCCATGTATTCTAGAGATCGACGATGGATTTGTGAGAGAGGAAGAAGTGTTGATTATTAAATTTGGATAGAGTATATGGAGGAGACGGTCGATGTTGAGCGAGTTATGATACAGGCGGCATATTTGAAATTAGGTCAACGGGCTTGTGCTCGCAGAGTAATAAGTTGCAAAGGACAGCAATTTTGAATAATTAGTTTTAACGGGGTTTTAGCCTCAAGGAAAAAGTTAGAAAAAAATTTAGTTTCATGGACAAGAAGTTTGTTTTTCCGGTTGAAGGACACTTTTTAGTGTAAATCACAGAATGATAGTTGTAACTATCATTTTCAGTTTACACTAAAAAGTGTCTTTCAAACTAAAAAGCAAACTTGTTGTCCTTAAGACTAATTTTTTTTTCAACTTCTTCCTTGTGTCTGTTTACCTGTTATCATTATTTCTGTATAATTGAAAATGATAAATTCTTTTATCTTTTTCCTGTAAAATGTCCTTAAAACTAATTTTTCAGAAGTAGTGTCCTTGAAACTTATTACCCTGCACAAATAAGCCCTTGAAGTGAAAATCCCCTTTTATTTTCCTGCTTACGTTTTGTCGCAGCTTCCTGTACATTCTTAAGCAGCGTTAAGGAATTTTTTTTAAGTATCTACCAATATAAACGCAGCTTTTTTATTAAAACTCTGCGCCATATTGCTGCGAATAATAATTTTCTTGTAGTGCCCCAAAGCAAAGCGAGATAGAATACGGTTAAATTATAATGATGCCGTTATTAGATACTACGGGAGTTCCTTGCTATGGACGATGACAAGGACATGGACATGATGTTATGTGTAAAAATATATAATTCACCGGTCACCAGAACCTTGTTCTGACCCCTCCTCATTACAACCCACAAAATAACTTTAGAGGGGTAGGTATTGGTGCAAGGCGGGTACAGTGGAAGGAAAGGTTTCCAATGCTTGATCGACACTGATAAGGATACTAGATATTGGAAGTGTCAATCTTGATCAGTAAATGTATGTTTATTATACTTTACTATTCCGCTGTGAGTAATATCGATAGTGATCTAATATGCATTTATTTTTTTATTCGTAGGATACCAATTCAACAATCTATACTTCCGTGGACTTGGATTTTCGATTTAGCGAAAATTCAGACCCCTTGGGGTACATGTTGTCACAATCACAATTGTAACCGATAAGTAGATAAAAAATTTGTCATTTCTGTTTTGAGAGGTCAAATAAAATGGGAAAAGAGAGAACAAAGTGCATTGGACAACCAATCTCATTTCATTGAGTGTCATGCCAAGTGCCAACTGCGCCATCAAAGCACCAATGTGTCCATTCACACATGCGGCGTGCGTGTTCAAGCTTGCGTAGTAGTTCATACCACCTACGTATAATTAATAAGTTACAGAAATAAGGATACATAAAGAAGAGAATAGAAAAATATTAGGTGAATTGGGACTAAAGTTTTATGAGTACTTTTGGCACAGGTCCTTAATAAGGTTCAAAATACACGAAAAGTCCATCACTAAGTGTAAATTAGATCTCTGTTTTTTATTCACGAATATTGCAGAGCATAATGCCACTTTTCATAAAAGTTGCTGACATTTCCGCAACTTTTCTGTACACTGTGAACATAGTGTATGAAAGTTGCTGAAACATCAGCACTTATTTATAAAAGTTGCTGACATTTCAGCAACATTTATGTACATTGTGAACACAGTTTATGAAAGTTGTTGAAATAAGTTGCTGAAATATCAGCACTTATTTATAAAAGTTGCTGACATCTCAGCAATAATTTTTCTTTGTTTCTAGAAAATAGGGACTGGATTTACAATGAAACTTTGACAGGGAAAGTTGCTGAAATATCAGCACTTATATATAAAAGTGGCTGACATTTCAGCTATAATTTTTCTTTGTTTCTAGTAAATAGGGACCGGATTTACAATGAAACTTTGACGGAGACCTGCTTTACAATATGAAAGTATGATAGGGACGCCTCCCTAATTTCGATGAATTTTATTGTGGTTATCTACAACTGTTACCACCTCTATATATTAGAAGTCAGGCCGTCTATTTCCATCTCCTTCTTTTCACGTACTATGTATTACGGATTTGATATCCATGTATATTTCCTTTAAACTTGACTTCCACTTTATCTTATTCACTTTTTCCACTTCGATCTTAGTTTCTTGAATTGTTCCATTGAAATATTCTATTTTTTCATAAGCTTCTTAATGCATGGTTTTCTTTTAATTTGGATATCATCATTGTTGTCGTTGTCAAAGTTGTTGTTTGGCTTCTCCTTTTGGGATGTTTCTTTTGACCTTGTTCTTTCGCTCCATTTTCCTTTTTGTTTAGAATTCTTTCCGGTTCATTGGCTGTTGCTTTTGTTGCTTTCTTCTCCTATATTTGACTTTACGTGCTCTTTTCTCTCATGAATTTTTCATGTTCACTATTTATATTTTCTTCTAATTCATTTCATCCCTCATCACCTATTGTTGTTTGAATCCCGCTATCACCCCATGGAAATACCTTTTTTTCAAAGTTGATCATACTTTAATTAGAAAAATTAAATGAAGAAAATGAAGAAGCGGGAGAGAGAATTTATTTTATAGCTTTTAAAAAGTGATGTCACATTAGTTGGACGAAATTTTATTCCAACATGAAATTTGACAAATAATGCTTATGCACCGATACTCATGACTTGATTGGATTATCACTATTGTTTACACCATTACGTAAGCACTATCCATATCTAAAAGCATCTGCTGACAAATCTAAAGCCTCTCAAATTATCTACGTTTTAGAAACTAAGGAAGTTGCTTAGTGCATGTGCGTTAGAGGATCCATTTTGAGAGGGTGTTTTATAAACATTAAACTGGAAGTTTTAAACACCGGTTTAAGAGAGGGATTGTTGAAGCCGTCATATTTTACAAGAACAAATTTATAATGGATATGTAATAATGATTCCCTGTCTTAGCCATATACATTCGATCTCCTATTTTCCAGGCTATTAGTTAATAAAGTCTTTGTATAGAATTGATAGTAGAAAAGTAATAAAGTTTATTCTCCTTTCTCTTGTTATACTCTCTACTTTATAATAGAAAGTAAGTAATTGTGGAAGCCATACCTAATTTCATGAATCGATCGAGAGGAAAAGATGGAGCTGAAAGAAAAAAGGAGATATGATCTTACAAATTAGCACAAATGCTACACTTGCATTTCTCCCTTTTTTAAAGAGGGTCAAGAGAGAGAAAAATAAACTTCTGCAACTTGGAGACAACCCGATACATGGAATAGTGTGGTATTTTTAATTTAATTTTTCAAAAATTTAAAATCGCTCTGTCTCTATGCACTTTTCTCTTGATTGGCGTGGCTCCAGTTGTTGAATTTTTTTTCAACTATTATTTCTATGAATCCATAAATCTTTTAATCTAGCAATTTGTGATAAAGATTATTCTCTTATTCTGTTTTGTGAAAGCGGAAACTTCAAATATTTGCATATTTCTTTACAAATATTTATAGAGTTTTGCACAAATACCATGAAACTTGAAAATTATGGTTTTTTGAATAACATGTATGTTTTCAAAGAGGAATGGATGCATATTTGGAAACTTAAAGAGAGTGTTTCTCAAAACTTACCTATATGAAATTCAGTTTCATGTTATATGAAATTCAGTTTCATGTTTTGATGAGATATAACATAGCAAGGGCGGAAATCAACGTAAAATAAAGCAACCTGAGATTAAGTTCAAAGACTTTACTAGTTGATATAAATAATCCTGGTTTCAATTTATTTTTGAGAAATTAAAAGGCAGTTGCACAATAACATAACCCAATTTTGGATCACTGCAGGTTGATATAACATCCAACTTTGGATACAGAGTTAATGTTCTTCAATATATCAGTGTATTTTAAACATATGAATAGAACTTCACGAATACATATTATATATAGTACGTGTAAACTTTTGTATGTGGTACATGTTCAGCTTCTTTAATATTTTCTTTTAACGAAACTGATACCTATAATCCAATAGAGAATGCCATAAGCGCTATTGTTATTGTGTCCAAATATATGGAGTCAAGTCTTCTATTTGCATAAAAAGTGGGACTGATGCCAAATCAAATAATTAGGGATGTTCATAGAGATAAAGAAATTGAAAAGGAGATAAAACACACAGAATTTGTAGTGGTTCGCTCAAAATCGAAAGCATGCTTCCATTGTCAATTTCGTTGAGGATTTCTACATTCTTTTAGAATAGTGATTTTACAATTCGATTGCTTACAACTTAGGTAAGGATCTAATAGAGTATCAAGTAAAGAACTGTTACAAAGCCTTTTAATTTATTTTGTATTGCTTGTCTAAAATAATATCAGATTACAACTCAAAATCATACAGCTGCTATATTTATACAGAATATACAAATGGGCTGGAATGCCCAACTAAAAGTCTTGCAATCCATGTGCCAGCTGAGATGAAATGTGTGCCGTTGATATGATCCAATGGCTGTGATATGCTGAGCCTATTGATCCGGATTAAAGATGAACAAACAGATGTGTTAGATGCTTTATTATGCCCCCTCAAACGAAACTAGGGTTTTATTCCTCTTTCTCTTCCATGGCGGCTGGGCAAACTCTGAGTTCATATCTGAAGCGAGCGAAATTTTTGGATGAAATAGCCTTAGTCAAAACATCTGCGCGTTGATAGAGGGAGGGAACATGTTGAATCTGTAGCTTTCCACTTCCTGTCTGTTCTCGAACGAAGTGTAGATCAACCTCTAAGTGCTTCGTTCTCGAGTGTTGAATTGGGTTCATGGATAAAGATATGGCGCTCATATTATCTACCCAAATTATCGGCTTCTGATTGAGCTCAAACCCTAATTCTTTGAGCAAGGTGCTGATCCATATAATCTCGGCCGTGGTGCTTGCAATGGCGCGATATTCAGCTTCTGTGCTCGATCTCGAAACGGTGGCCTGCTTTTTGGTGCACCATGGATAAGATTTTTACCGAGAAACCCACAGTACCCGGTGATGGATCTTCTGTCATCCAAGTCGTTGGCCCAATCTGAATCACTGTAAGCTTGTAAACTCAAATTTCTGCAAGGTATTAATCTTAGCCCATAGTTGATTGTCCCCTTTATATACCGTAGAATACGTTTGACCGCACACCAATGTTCACTTGTTGGGGCTTGCATGTATTGACATACCTTGTTAACGCTAAAACTGATGTCGGGTCTGGTGATAGTAGCGTACTGAAGAGCCCCAACAATGCTCTTATAATGTTTGACATTTTCAATATGTTCGCCTTTGTTCTTTCTTAATTGAGGATTGCTGATCATAGGAGTGGGAAGTGCCTTTGCCTTATTCATGTTAGCCCTAATTAGTATGTCTAACATGTATTGTCTTTGTGATAAAATGATGCTTGAATCTGCTTGTCTTTGAATTCTTATGCCCAGAAAGTAGGTTGCATCACCCATGTCTTTTATGGCGAATTGTCTGTCCAAGTATTTTATAACAAGCTCAATCTCCTGTTGATTGTCACCTGTGATAAGAATATCATCAACATAAACTAAAAGGTAGATGTTATTTTCCTTTTTTCTTCTAGTATAGAGGGAGTTGTCAGATTTAGTAGCAGTAAATCCTAACTTGACCAGTTTGCTCTTCAGTTTTTCATACCAAGCCCTTGATGCCTGCTTTAAACCGTAAATGGCCTTGTGTAACTTGCATACTTTACTGTTGTTGGCTTCAGTGCTGTAACCTTTAGGCTGTTGCATATATACTTCTTCCACCAAGTCCCCATTTAAGAATGCATTGTGCACATCTAATTGTCTTATCTTCCATTGCTTATGCATAGAAATGGTTAATATGATTCTGATGGTGGCTGGTTTGATGACTGGGGAGAAGGTCTCCTTGAAATCAAACCCGAATTGTTGGGTGTATCCCTTCGCCACAAGTCTGGCTTTATACTTAATGACATTACCATTAGCATCTCTTTTGATTTTGTATGTCCATTTGCTTCCCACAACATTCTTATGCTTTGGTAGGTCAACTAAAGTCCATGTTTGATTTTTAATTAGAGCACTGTATTCTTCATCCATAGCTCTTTTCCATTTTATATTTCTAACTGCTGAGTCATATGATATTGGCTCTATCTCATCAAGTTGAGTGCTGTATATTTTGGGTTTAAAAATCCCACTCTTTGATCTGGTAGTCATGGGATGTTGAATAGTAGTTGACTGTGGCACATGATGTTCTTCAATATTAACATCATTGGTCTCATTTGTCATGTCTTCATTGTTGTGACTTTGTTGTGTACCTACTTCATGTTGTTCATAGTTTTGACATTGTTGTGTATCTATTTGCTGTTGTTCTTTAAGCTGTGGATTGCTTGTAGTAGTCTGTCTGGAATGATTATCAAGTCCACTTGTTGTTGTGCCTTTTTGTGTATGAACTTCTGTGTTGAACCATTCTGATATATCAGATATATGACTTGCAATACCTTGGTTTGTATCAGTTCCTTGATTATGTTTCTCCTTTCCTACAAAAGGAAAAACATTTTCATTAAAAACAACATGCCTAGAAATATAAATTCTGCCTTGATCATCTAGACATATGTACCCCTTTTGATTATGTGCATACCCTAGAAAGGTACATTGGCTAGATCTTAGGCTCAACTTGTGTTTGTTATAGGGTCTGAGGTAGGGAAAGCACAAGCAACCAAAGGTTCTTAAAAAATTTATAATTTGGTTTAATGCCAAATAATTTTTCAAAAGGACAAACATGGTTCAACACTCTTGTTGGCATTCTATTAATAAGATAAACTGTTGTGGCAAATGCCTCTCTCCAATATTTCATTGGCAGGCCTGCTTGTGACAAGAGTGTTAATCCAGTTTCTACCACATGCCTGTGTTTTCTCTCTACCAACCCATTTTGTTCTGATGTGTAGGGGCACGTTGTTCTATGTATGATTCCTTTTGTATCAAAGAAATCCTTTAAGGGTTTGAATTCTCCTCCACCATCATTTTGTATGACTTTCACACTGCTATTGAGTTGTTTTTCAACACAAGTAATGAAATGTTTTATGGCACTACATGTGTCTGAATTGGCCTTTAAGAAGTAAATCCATGTATATCTTGTATGTGCATCAACAAGAGATAGATAATACCTGTCTCCTTTGGTTGAATTATGTGGTGATGGTCCCCACAAGTCTTCTGCAATCAGCTCTAGTGGCTTTTCATAGATTGTTTCAAAATTTTGAAAAGGTAATTTGTGACTTTTACCAATTTGACAATGTGTGCATATAGATAAATTTTTCAAGGATGAAAAAGAAATTTTATTATCATTCAACACCTGCTTAACTACATCATAACTAGGGTGCCCTAGTTTGCAATGCCACAAAAAAATATCATCATGTTTGTTATGATTCAAGCCAGCACTGTTGCACCATACAGCACTATTACAGATGTTTTTATTTCTCATATTGCAGAACTTGTATAGGCCTTGTTCCAGTTTACCCTGTAACAATATATTTTTGCTTATCAAATCTCTAACAAGACAAAATTTGGGGTGAAACTCAAAATATACATTATTTTCTTTAGAAAATTGAGAGACACTAATTAAATTCTTTTTGATACTTGGCACTCTTAGTAAATTATTAAGATAGAGCAGCCTTGTACCTTTTATAGTGCCTGCCCCTATGTGAGATATATTTGCAGTTTCACCATTACCCATCAAAACAGTATGTTTACCTGTGTAGCTCCTGTTCCCCAAATTGAGATTTTGTAGATTGTTGGTGATATGATTTGTGGCTCCTGAGTCTGGGAACCACTCTGCTGTATTGATGTCATTAGTCTTGTCATCACCATCCCCTGAGTTATTTGAATTGTTCCTTGCTTGATTACTGGTCTGTGCTATATTTGCTGTTGGTTGCTTGCTAGACTGACCTTGTTGAGTTGTATTGTAGTCTTCCTTGAATCTAAAGTAACATTTGTTTGCCATATGACCAAATTTTTCACAAATTTGGCATTTGACTCTATTGTTACTTGAAAATCTTCCCCTACCTCTGATTCTTTGAATGCTGCCTCCCCTTGAGTTTTGACTGTTTGGGGTGTTTCTTTGACCTTTGTTCTTTGTGTTAGAAACATAATTTGCAGAATAATCTTCTTGCATGAGTTTTCTTTGTTCAACTCTCCCTTCATGAGCAAGGAGGGCCGAGTGAACATAATTAAGGCCAGGTAGGATTTGTTGTGTGGCAATGAAAGTTACTAAAGATTCGTAATCTTGATCTAGACCATTGGTGATGATGAGAATCTGTTCACTATTAGAAATTTCATGACCAACTGCCTTTAATTTGTCACAAAGATTCTTAATCTTGGCAAGGTATTCCCTCATGCTCATGTCATTTTTCCTTGCATTTTGCAATTCTCTTCTATAGTGCATGATTCTTGCGACTGATTGTGAGTTAAAAATTCTCTCAATTGATGACCATATCTCATATGATGTATAGCATCCAACAAGTTATGATAAGAGACTTTGGCTAATTGATGAAAGTAGCCATGATGCAAGCAAATTATCTTATTTTTGATATAAAGAGTAATCTGGGTTGCTAATAGTGTTACCTTTTTCATCTGTTGTGTTGATGGGTGGTATCACCTTGGTTCCCTTGACATAATCTTGCAGATCATACCCTCTTAATGCTATTTCAACTTGATATTTCCATATGATGTAATTATCCTCATCTAATGATGTACTTATAGCTTGATTTTTAGGTCTGATCAGAACGCAGTCGGGGTTTTGATTATCCTTGGGTTTGTTGCCAGTGTTAGCTGATGTGACTTCATCTTCTTCATGGTCCATGATGAATCAAGAACCCTGATTTGCTTGATTTCTTGATCAAGAAGTAGATCTTTGGTGATGCAGGTTAACTGGATCACAAATTTGATGGAGAAAATATACAGAAGCAATGTGTATTACTGTTTTACTGCAAAGCAGTAATGCACATAACAAGTAGAGATCCCTGTAGTACCTTGGCTGAGAGAAATGATGCAACCAGAGGGAAAGAGGAAGATCTTGGATCTGATCTCCTTCTTGGATGGCACAAAGGGTAAGATGATACTGATAAAATCAGAACTCTGCACAGATATCGAGAAAGGTAAGCCTCCCCAATGATGACACTTTTCTAAAGGGAGCCAAATACGATCCAAACTTTTAATCTTTCAAAAGAGAAGAGAAAAAAAAGAGTGAGATGATATAGCCGTTAGGCAGATCGCTCTGATACCATAAAGAACTGTTACAAAGCCTTTTAATTTATTTTGTATTGCTTGTCTAAAATAATATCAGATTACAACTCAAAATCATGCAGCTGCTATATTTATACAGAATATACAAATGGGCTGGAAGACCCAGCTAAAAGTCTTGCAATCCATGTGCCAGCTGAGATGAAATGTGTGCCGTTGATATGATCCAATGGCTGTGATATGCTGAGCCTATTGATCTGGATTAAAGATGAACAAACAGATGTGTTAGATGTTTTATTATCAAGGTAAAATCTATAATTTCAAAAAGTCGAAAAGAATCCCTTTTTTAGCACTTCTCCTCCTATTTATATATAGGGGTCAAAGAAATAAGCTTCAAAATCTTCTCCCCACATTCTCCATGTCTGGCAAGAGGTTCCAGATAAAGATCATGGCCAACTCAGCAACTTATCAACTCAATACCGAGTTATGCTTCATGACTGGGTGCCGAGTTATGGAGTTTCAGGTCTTTGCATGCTTTCTTTTGTACTTAACATCATTCTCTAGAACTGGGTATGTTGATTAAGCACTCACGACTTAATGCCGAGTCAAGAGCTTCAAGTCAGTGCTGAGTTATGGACTTGAGTATAATCTTTATTGCTTGCTTCTTGCCACTTGACCTACCTAAAGAATGGTTAAGTATTCTGTAGTGGTAAGCATGGTTTTGCACCAATTCTATGGATTTTTCCTGAATTCAAATTTCTAAACTTGTACTTCTGGATTTCTGATTTTATTTCACGACCATCCATATGTTTTGATTCATCGAGATATTGCTTGGTTCAAAATTAGGATAACACTTTCCACCCAAAATATGCCTTGTGTCAACCTGGCATGCTTTGGATCAAGACAATTTATCGTCTTTAAACTTTGATCTGAACAGGTTTCCTTATCCCCTCAACTTTCTTCACAAAACAGTGTCTTCTTTGGATCGTCGTGTTGCTGTGTGTCTTCTCTGGATCGTCATGTCACTTTGAAGAGTTATGGATTCATATTCTTTGGATGATATAAGAGTTGAAATTTCATGTTTAGATTTATCATTTGGATTCGGAGACTTTGAAACTCTCTAGTTTCAGCCAGTCGGGTAGGATTCCACCTTTTTTATTTTGTTTGCTTTCCATTTCATTTCCATTGCAACGACCCGTGTCTTACATATCTGAGCATCATAAAGTATTTTATTTTATTCCTATGAGGTCATATGACTCTAAGATTTTGAAAAGTGACTCCTAGGGGACATCCTCCACATCTATGATTTTTATCGAATTTCTATATGACAATTTTGACCCTGAATATCTTGTTTTAACAATAAGTTATGGAAGGAGTGGAATTAGGATCTCAAACCATTGCATTGCTTCAGGATGATGGTTTTCCATTCTATAGAGTGGTCATAATAGAAAAACGGACTTGTTATTTTAGAGTAATTATAGTTTTAAGTTTTAGTTATTGTTGGCTAGTTTTAGTGGGAATTAACTAAGTCCGTGCTTAGGCCTACTAACCCACTTTAAAATTTATGCTAATAGGAGGCTGTGGAAACTGACCTAAGTCATTTCCTTCTCCCTAAAATAGATCCCAACCTCCATTAGCACTAATTTCATCTAAAATCATATTTTTCCTTACTAATCTTAGTCAAATCATTGGTTACGGATGGGATTAGCATATAGAAGCTAGAGATTATCATTTTTATTAATTTGGACCCTTCTTCCTCGCTGTCCACTTCAGATCTAAGGATGAAATTGGTATTATAGGTACTTGTTGAGTGGTTCTTAGCCACTCACTCTACTATGCATGCTTATATAGTTAAAAATGACTTTTTTGATATGATGTCAACCTTAAAATGGTTTCTAATCCTAATCACACTTTTATACATGTTTATAAACTTTTTTGAAAGGTTAAGTGCTTTCTAAAACGGTTTTGTAATCCCTTATATTTCATGCACATAAACTAGTGTAAAAGTAAGATCTAGGTTATGATTTGCTTGATTCTCATATTCTCATATGTTGTATGGGAGAATGGATGCATATGCATGATAATCGATGATTGTATTGTGCTTTGATGTTATTTATTAGTGTTTTTGATGTTAGATGGATGGGTTGAGAGATTAGGAAAATCGAAGGCAAATTTGGTCGGAATTGGACGAAACTTGGAAGGCAAAAACCTGGAACATAGGAGGAGCGTGCAGTTCAAACCACAAGTTCCAATTTGCTAAGTATAGAAGTCAGCATTAACATCAGAGGTCGATACCGACATATGTGGCTTAGTCCATGTCGACGATGACTTGGGTGAGAGGGAGGCTATGGCTAGTAGATGTTGCCCAAGGTGTTGGATTAGAGATTGGCTAAGTATATAAAGCACACCGACTTGTTTCTCGGATATGAGATCGTGTCAGACTTGTCCTATGATGACTTGATTTGGAGCAGAGAATTCGAGGTCAAGACAAATAGGTATAGAGTACTAAATGTTTACCCCAAATTGTTCACAAACACCCAATTGTAGATGAAAGCACCAAGTCACAGTCACAAGCTGCAGATAGAATGTATGTAGTTGAGATAAATATGAAGAATACTCAAAATTTAAAAGGAAAGCAGTAAAAAGACAAGATTTATAGTGGTTCGGCATTGTAGTCTACGTCCACTTTGAAGAATTTGCTTTTTTATTGATGATTCTCAACTGATTCACAAGAGTACAATCGATAATATCCAAGTTAAAATGGAGTTCCAGCAGAGTAACAATGTAGAAGAGCCAAAAGATCCTTTTTCTATTGGCATTGGAGTGCTATTTATAGGTGCAATCTGGAAATTCCTAGATCTTGGTATACCTCTTCTCCCTCGTGGGTGGGCCTACGTGATCGATCCAGGTTGGCTCAGGTTCGATCCTTGATCGATCCCTATGCATTTCATATTGATTCAAAAATAGTCCAATAATGATGGGATAGATCACGAACGTTCTTCTGGTGGTATGCAACCTATAGTGAAAATTTAAAGGTGTTTAGACTTGCAGATCTTGAGTTATGATCAGTCCAAAATGGAATTCGTAAGCTAGCTGAATTTTTTGTATTGATAGCTTGGTATCAATCAAGCTCGTATCGATCTGGTACCTATCGATACTTATTTGTATCAATCATTTCTGTGCCCAAAGCCCACCAATTACGCATCGATCCAAGTTTTTTGCCTCGATCTATGTTGAACGCTTCTTCACTTGACCTGCTCCTTCATATCCATCGATACGAGATTGATCGATACGAAATAGCCTATGATTGCTTTCCATATCGATCGAATGGTCGTTGATTTCATATCGATCGTTTGACTGATCGATACAAATTATACGGAAATAAGATCGATACAAATTGGACAATTGAAGTGCAAATGAACATGGATCGACCTCCATGTACTTCCTATTGATTGTTTGATTCGTAGCGTCGTATCGATGCTTTGTCCCTTACTTCGTATCGATCGATTAACTGGTCGATACGAAACGTGTTGGGGTAGATCGATACGAAGGGGGTAAGTATTTTGATCGACACGAAGCACATGGATACGAAGTGATGGATGAAGTTCGATGGATACAAAACTAGCGTGGACATGACGTTGAGCGATATGAAATAGGTGGTTTTGATGGATATGAACCGAGGCTTTCTTCATGATTCTTGATCGATCCAAGAGATGCATTTGCCTAATGGATACGAAAGTAACTAATGCAAACTTGATGGATAAGAATAGGATGGATACGAGATTGATGGGGCTGCTGATCGATCCATGGCTCTGACTTGAAGTAGCCGCCTCCTTAACCCGAAGTAGACTCTCCAATGACTCGAAGTAAGGCGCCTGGTGACTCAAAGTGACTTGTAAAACATGTTAATCAATCAAAGACCCAAAGTAAACCCTTCTTTGACCCGAAGCAGCATGCCTAAAAACCCAAAGCAAACATGAAGGTGACTCGAAGCAGACTCCAAGCAACTTGAAGCGACTCGATCTTTGTTGAAACCATATTTTAGACATCTTGCGCTGTTTGTTCGTCGACTATGCTATGTTTTGTGCAGTTGTTTGGGTTAAATCTGTATGCATGTTGCCTTGCCAAAAGGCGGGTTAACACATTGCCCCCCAAAACATGCCTTGAGATAAGAAGGTGTGTTTTGTAGTGCCATAAACTGGATTTTCGTATCCTGTTAATGACCTGTAAAGTGATTAATAATCTTACCCGGCTAGGAATAGCGATCGTTCGAGATCTTATGCCATTCGAGGTTATATGTGACCGTTCGAGATCGGATGCCGTTTGAGGCGAATGGTGACCGCTCATGGTCGGGTGTCGTTCGTGGCGAATTATGACCGTTCGAGGTCGGGTGCCATTCGAGGCGAATTATGACCGTTCGTGGAGAATTATGACCATTCGAGGTCGGATGCTGTTCGAGGCGAATTGTGACCGTTCGTGATTAGGTGCCGTTCATGGTGAACTATGATCGTTCAAGGTTGGGTGCCGTTTGAGGCGAACTGTGTATGTCTGGGGGACTTAGTATTATTAATGTCAGATTTCATGTTCGAGTGAGTTTCTGAATCATTTATTATGGCGGTTCATCACCATCCCATAGCATGCCCGAGGACCGTTCGCGATCTCATGCATGTGTAAGTGACTTGGTCGTTATGGAATTATAAATACCAGATTTACATTCAAATGAGTCTTATAACAAAAATGTCCAATTAAATCAAGTCCGGAAGTACAAAAGAGCAAACAAAAGCAAAAACAGAAGCGTTAAAGTGCAAACACCTCCACTGTTACAGTTTATAGTTGTCTCAGAGCATGCCTAAGGACCATTCGTGATCCCGTACATGTGTAAGCGACTTTACCATATTAGTATGGAGTTTGCTACTTATTCGTTGTTATTCTAATCAATTGATGATAAGTTGATGCCTTGGTCTGGGGACATTCTCATTTGATGCAGATAGCAACTGCTCCTGTTCCACCGGCGCTGCTCGCCTTTTCACGTACTGCAACAACAGACCATTCTGGATATGTCCTTATATATCATCCCTCATTTGCCTTCAATCACTCATACTATGGCCACTTAGCTCGTGGAACAAGCAGTACTTGTTTGATTTCTTTTCATTGTTGGTCATATCCCTCCTCATTGGCCTTTGATAGGGAACCTGCCCCCAGTGTCTTGGTAGATTCATTCTAAAGTCTCATTCAACTCCATATAAGAGGTGAATCTCAGTTCCTTTCATGGCCGCTTTGGCTCATCATAACTATCCTATGCTTTTTGTTTCCCTTTATCCTTACCTAATCCTTTCTGGGCGGATCTCCGCTTTTGACTGCATAAACGTCAACTCTCTCTCCTTCCTCTCTCTTGGCAATTGCATTCTCTTGTTCCAGAAACCTTTATGCCTCATGGTAAAACTCTCCCAGATCCACAGGTGGATCCTTTTGTAAATGAATTCTTGAATTCTGTGCCATCAGCTATGCCTGATACAGCTGCTATCAAAACTATTGACGGATCTGGGTGATCCACTAATGTCGCTGCTGCATTGAATCGTGTTTGAAAACTCCTTAAAGACTCCTCGATTTTCTACTTTAGTGCTATCAAACCCATCACATTCTTAGGCCTCGAGATGTGAACTCTGAACTGCCTCATAAAATTTTCAATCAACTCGGTCCACGTTCCAATCGAACCACTTTCCAATTGTCTAAACAATGCTGCAATATATATCAAATACGGTGGGAAACACTGGGCCACGACCTCCTCTTATGCCCTCAGTACTTCCATGTGCCTCATATACCTCGTCAGATGAAGTGCAAGATCCGTCCTTCCATCATAGGTCTCCAGTGTTGGTAGCCTGATTCCTAACCTGCCTAGTCGTGAGAGCGAAGGGGCTCCTGTTCACATCTTCTAGACCTCTATTCAGCAGTCCTCCTCTCATTGCCCGTCTAACCATCGCTGCCAATCTATCACTGTCTCCAAGAGATAGTCCTTGTCTGTTGCCCCCGATCTGCACCCCGAGTTCATGAGAGAATCCTAGAATCTGCCCTCCTGAACGAGTATCCATTTCTCTATCAACGCTATGTTTCACAGCTCCGCCTGGTATCCTACCTGAGATTGGATCAATATGCTCTGGCGGAGTGCACACTAACTTAAAGGCTGCTTCTGCTGGTCCTACTTTATTCTAAACTCTGGTTGTTCCATGCTCCTGATCCTTATTTCCAATACTTCCTGCAGTTGCATTTTCTTGATTCTGCACTCTAGCTTGTCCAATTTGCTGGAGTAGGTTCTGCATCACCTCCTCCTGCCTTTTCAGCATCCCTTCCTACATAGCCTCCATCATCACCTCATCTCTGGTGATGAAAACTAAAATTCGATTAGCTCTTAAGGATGCCTCCTGGCTTCCTTCATGCTGACTCCTTTCGGCCCTTGTTTCCTTGTTGATTGCTTTATCATAGCTTTTCAGATCCAAATTCCTAAGCCTTCAAATTCAAGATCCAAGCTTTAGAATTTCTGAGTGCTATCCTTCTTGGTGAAAGCACCAAAATATTTGCGCCAAAATTGGTTACAAACACCCAATTGTAGGTGAAAGAACCAAGTCACAGTCAAAAGCCGTAGATAGAATGTATGTAGTTGAGATAAATATGAAGAACACTCAAAGTTTAAAGGGAAAACCATAAAAAGACAAGATTTATAGTGGTTCGGCATTGTAGCCTACATCCGCTTTGAAGAATTTGATGATTTATTGATGATTCTCAATTGATTCACAAGAGTACAATCGATAGTATCTAAGTTACAATGAAGTTCCAACAGAGTGACAACGCAGAAGAGCCAGAAGATCCTTTTTCTACTGGCATTGGAGTGCTATTTATAGGTGCAATCTGGAAATATCTGGCCTAGATCTCGGAATACCTCTTCTCCCTCGTGGGTGGGCCCACATGATCAATCCGAGCTTGCTCAGGATCGATCCCTATGCATTTCATATCGATCCAAAAATGATCCAATAATGATGGGATCGATCATGAAAGTTCTTCTTGTGGTATGCAAGCCATGGTGAAAATTTGAAGGTGTTTTGACTAGCAGATCTTGGGTATGATCGATCCAAAATGGAATTCGTAAGCTGGTTGAATTGTTTTTATCGATAGCTTGGTATCGATCAAGCTTGTATCGATCTGGTACGTATCGATACCTATTTGTATCGATCATTTCCATGTCCATTGCCTACCAATTAGGCATCATTCCAAGTTTCGTGCCTCGGTTCATGTTGAACGCTTCATCACTTGACCTACTCCTTCATATCACTCGATACGAAATCAATTGATATGAAATTGTTCGATACGAAATAGCCTATGATTGCTTTTCATATCGATCAAATAGTCATTGATTTTGTATCGATCGTTTGACTAATCGATACGAAATGGGCAGTTGAGGTGCAAACGAACATGAATCGACCTCCATGTACTTCGTATTGATCGTTTGATTTGTAGCTTCATATCGATGCTTGTCCCCTTGCTTCGTATCGATCGATTAACCGTTCGATACGAAACGTGTTAGGGTAGGTGATGTGCACGTAAATGTGCATATTTTTACCACCATATTTATTCTATTTAAATTAAATAAATGATCATATTGGGTATTTTAACTTGTTTTAACGAAAATTCATATTAATTCCAAATTTTCACATATTCATCTTCATATAGGGGCTAAACGGTCATTTAAGTGCATATATTTCTTTGAGAAAAATTGACTGGAAATTATATATATTTTTGTAGGAAAATGGTCTCAAATAGGAGTGGTTTCATGAAGAAATATGCATGCACAAAGAATATAAAGGAATGAAGATGGAAATAATTCAAAGTGAAGATCATGGAGGACCCCACCTACCCACCTACCTTAATGTACAAATTAAAGGCTAATGCACATGCTTTTGGACTTAATGGCTTCATGTACATTTAATGGGGGATTAAGACATGTTAATGATTACTTGGCCTCCACACTTCCTAAGGGGCATTTTGGGCATTCCCCAAAAAAGTGAATTAGGGTTTCTAACTTGTATAAATACCCCTTATGTTTCATGTAGCCATCTCCCTCTTAGTTAGTTAGTTTTAGTTTAGAAAATAAATCAAATCTCTCTTTCTTTCCATGGCTACTTAGCCATGTCTTCTCTTACGTAATTCCTTTTTTTATGCAATGTTAATTATTGTTTCTTTTTAATTACATGTTCATTTCCTTTTATGCAAGTAGTGTAGATTTTCCTTAATGCAATTAGAATAGTTTTCCATTTCACTTTGCTCTCTTTTCCTTTTCTTTTTCTCTCATGTTGCAAGCTACATTTGTTCATATGATAACAAATACGAGAGGCTAAACCCCTTCAATTTAGGGGTAATGAAGCTCTCTAATCATGTAGCTTGAACTTAATTTGATGTTTATGCTCTCTTTTTGTGCTTAATGAGAATGATTGAAGTGGTTTAATGATGTTGTTTAGCTTTGAATTCGATAGTTTATGTTGTTCATAACAAATAGGCTATGCTTAAACAAACATAACACAAATTACCTCTTCATCTAAATATGATTATGGCAAAGAAGTGAATGTTGAAATTGAAATTTGATAGCCTATATTTCTAAACAATAGTTAATAGGCTATGCTTAAAATAAATTTTTATTTCAACTTTGTTGTCATATTTCATGAGAGTTAAATGTATATTAGTGGTTGTGTTATAGTTTGATGATTTATATTGGGCTAATTAATAGCACAAATATATCATACTTATGATAAACACATCAACTAATTACACTAATGAAAAGAAAAGAGAGATCATAACTTCATTTTGTTGATTTATGTGATCTAGAGAGTGGAAATTGCCTCTAAATTGTCTTAACACTCATATTTTTATCAATTTTCTTTTGCTTGTTTTTCTTCTTTTCTAGTTTAACATTCTCTTCAAGATTGGTTTAATTTGATTGAATAGATTTTTAAAATCATCAATTCCCTGCGGATCGACCCGTATTCGCCGCGTGCTACATTCGTACACCGTGCGCTTGCGGTTATTTTTATTTCTAAATTCGTTCGACGGTTTTCTAAACCAATAGAATTTCCGTCGACGAACAAGTAAGTAGGATCGATACGAAGTGGTTGAGTATTTTGTTCGACACGAAGCACATAGATACGAAGTGATGGACGAAGTTCGATGGATACAAACTAGAGTGGACATGATGTTGATGGATACGAAGTGGGTGGTTTTGATGGATATGAACCAAGACTTCTTCATGATTCTTAATCAATCCAAGAGATGCATTTTCCTGATGAATATGAAAGGACAAGTGCAAACTTGATGGATACGAATAGGATGGATACGAAATTGATGGGGACCTTGGCTACTGATCGATCATGGCTCTGACTTGAAGTAGCCGCCTCCTTGACTTAAAGTAGACTCTCCAGTGACTCGAAGCAACATGACTGGTCACTCGAAGTGACTTGTAAAACATGTTAATCCATCGTAGACCTGAAATAAACCCTTCTCTGACCCGAAGCAGCATGCTTGAAAACCCGAAGGAAACATGAAAGCGACTCGAAGCAGACTCCAAGCAACTTGAAGCGACTTGATTTTGTTGAAACCATATTTTAGACATCTTGCGTTGTTTTTTCATCGACTATACTATATTTTGTGCAATTGTTTGAGTTAAATCCGCCTGTATATTGCCGTGCAAAAGTCGGGTTAACACTAAAAGCAAGGAATGGGATTGAAAGAAATGTGGCCATCGGTTGGCCAAGTATAGAGATTGGGCCCGATATCAGAGATCGGTGTCGACTTCTCCTGGTTGATCATGTGGTGTTTGAACTTCTGGGGTGGATACAGGGGTTATATAGATTATGTTGGAGTTGTTGGATCTTTCATATAATGACTGATGGCGGTGTAACAGCATGATGAAAGTTAGGGTCTTCAGATGGTAACTCGACGACGAACAGAGTTAGGTTCCAAAGATGATGGCTCGATGTAGAATGGAGTCATCGAACGAGGAATGTAGTATGGTTCCTTGAGGATAAAGGTTTGATGTTAAAAGGAGTCATGAAGTAGGGAATGTAGAATGGTTCCTGATTGATAGTGGAAGTTAGATGGAGCAGAAGAAAGGCACAAATACACGTATTAAGGGATCATTGATACTCTAAGTGTTTTTTGTTGTACTCAAAGCAGGGGTATCATAAGGATGCTTATGGGTGTGATGAAAGTTACCTCGGATCGGTTGAATCAATATACCCTGGACAGGTTGAATGGGTCTAGTATCAGCTTCAGGCTAAAGAGAGTACACTGAAAACTGGGATTTCCATTAGTCCCTGGTAGTAAAATGATCATACGTGTTATCATATATCCATAGTACATAGAGTGATGGTGAGGATTGTTTGATGGATGCTATGATTGCTTTGATTTCTCCCCCACGGTCTATCACTCTAGGCTAGTCATTGAAGATAGGTATAGGAGATAAGGATACATGGACACACGTTATCATACTTAGTTGTACTGCACCTTTATGACACTTAGAGTAGCATACTATGTTATTATGTTCTAACTCTTTGGTTGTAGGGACAGATCTAGTATGATTCGTTTATCCTTACTATATTGACTTGTATAGTATTTTAAGAATCATTTACCGCTCACACAAGGCTATTGTCTGACTCGAGGTTTTATGCTTTGCTTCTTATTATCTTGGGTGCTCTAAATTTAGTAGACTAGATAACAGGTCTAGGTGCGACGCAGTAGCTGTGCAAAGGATGAGCTGGAGGGAGCTATCTCGTATTATATACATGGATGTCTATGCTTATTCCGCTGTGCAATGTTGTGGAGTCTTGGCAGTGCTGCTTATTAATATTATTATGAGACAGTCATATGAGTTTACTTCTGTTGTATAAACTCGTTTTCATGATGTACAACTCTGTGTATCTCTGCTTTGATATTTGGATCACTTAGTTACTGCCGTCTCTTCTATTTTATATCTGTGATATTATATTTTATTCTATGCACTGTGAGATATACTATGGTTTCTTTGATATTTTGTTTCTTTTAAAACCTTGATGATCGCCGTATATTGATTTGCATGATAGCAGCACACTATCTTACATATATCGGGTACCGATGGTATAGGGCGTTATTCAAACCATTGCTTATTCTTTTTTATTTTTCTTTTTTTTCCTTTTTTTCAACTTAATATTAAGTTGCAAGTAATAATTTGGTACCAAATTTTCCATGTCCTTTATTTATGTAACTTTTAGTTTCTTTTCTTCTCACTTTTTACCTTATTCGTCTTTATTCTTCACGACTTTAACATCAAGTCTCCCTTTTAATGTTTGAATTGGGCCTCAGCCAGCATCATGCCTTCCTTTGACACCATCGCTGACCGTCTTTGCTATGTTTGATGCTAAGCCAGTCAGCTCAGCTCTTCTTAAAACTTGCCATTGAAATAATTGATTTCAAGCTTATCTTCATAATTTCATGGTCGTCTTTTTCATTTGTTTAGATTTAAGGTAGGTGGCCTAATGAATTTATAGTCATTGATGCTTAGTTATGCATGCCAACCCACACTTGATGCCAACTTGGACTTTATCTCCTTCACTTTTGCGCTTAGCCATGGCAGAGATTAGCATATGGCTTGAGAAGCTTTATGTCTCAAAGCTAACTCCCATATGACTCAGGTTGAACCTGAAGTTTTTAAGTACAAAAGTAGAGTATTTAATTATCTATGATTTTCGATCATGTGTGGAATAGTCATGTAATTCTGATGAGATGGTTTCAAACAATAGTTATATTGAACACATTCCGACCTTCAATGGATTCATTCATCATTTCTTTAGGTCAAACATTTCATTTTGGTGTCCCTGCAAAGATAATTTCGGTGTCACCAAGGACGACAGTTCTGTTATCATAAATCGTGCAAGAACAGGTAATATAAAATACATGGTTTCATAGTGCAATAAGGATCGTTTGTCAGCACGAACGAGCTATCTACATAGAGTGTTCGCAATCACTATGCTCTGGACATAGGACATACATTGAATAGATTGGATTGCACATCATTGCTCACATCTATGCATGAGATCTGGTTGATCAATACACACTATCATCCATTAGGTCTTATACATTGACTATACATGGATAATTTTAGCATTATATTAGATTTAAATTCTACTTGATCGTTCTTAATTGTTGAGTTTTTCAGTATTCATGAACCATAGATGCTCCTCGCATCTATCTATGAAGGGTGCAATGCATCTAGCTCAGAATCTGTCTCACCCACAATAGCTTCAGTTTCGACTTCAACTTTGCTTCATCATCAACTTCATCATCTAGTTCTTCTTTCCGACCTCGATTATCCAAACGTCGGTTAGATAGTCTGTATAAATGGTTCCTTTTGTAATGGAAGGTGAAGCTGATGCACGGATTGCCCTCGACATCAATCTAGAGGGTGCCTTAATTCTTGATAACCCTTTGGATTCCCCAGCATCTACATTGGAGGAAGAGGGTGTTAGGAGAATTTATGAAAAGAAAGGTATTCCTTTTAAGGGCATTATAGTTCCAGACCCTTTTAGTAGGCCCATGATCCACTTAAGGATTATACTGCTTGCGATCACTATATGTGTCTCTCCAAAGGTGTCACTCCTTTCAATCATTTTATTCGGCTTGTCTATTCATGAAGGTTGCCCTTGTTCAACCTCACCCGAATAGTTTTGCTTCTTTGAATAGCATCTACATGGTTTACCTTCACCATTTAGATAGGGTTCCTACACTAGAGGAAATTAAGTATTTATTCAGCTTTAAAATGCAAAGAGATGTCCTTTCTTTGACCCACATAGAATCATCCAAAGGCTGTCGTGTGATTATCGGTCTCTGGAATAAGGGCCGCAATTTTAAAGATGAATATTATTCATGCATTGTCCACCTGGCTTCGCTCGAAGATGGCTATCAGGACATAAGTTATGTTGTCACTCTTTGGTTTGTGGAGTTAATTTTGTTCATGAACTCCATCATATTATAAACGTATAGGTATTTTAAGGAGATGCAGCAATGTAGCTCTGACACTTACTCTATGTTGATGCCAAAAATAGGCATCAACACCCAATATACTCTAGTAGAGATTAAATGAAGAATGAAACTAAAACAGAGAAAATACCATAAATGAACACATGGATTTTTATAGTAGTTCGGCAATCTTGGCCTACGTCCACTTCATATTTTTATTGATCTTTTACTTGATTATGATTACAAGAATGTTTGGATCGACTGAGATCCATTAGTACAAAATTGAAGAATACAAGTGGCAGAGCCTCAGCAGAGAAAGCAGGATTCCTTTTGTGACGTCGCGCCTGTTGTATTTATAGGGAAAGACCAAGACCAGGCTACCCAAAAATGTTCGGGCCCATCGGGGACGACAATAGGGATCGGTACCGATCCCTATTAATGCATCCAAAAGGGCTACAATCCCTATGAAGGATGCCCTATAATGTTAGCTACTTGTTCCCCAAATTTTTTGCAATTCCTACATAAGTTTTATGAGATATTACATTTTCCGTGAAGTAGTGTTGCTTGTATTCTGATTTCTTTCGATCCCTCTAGAGTGATTGGTACCGATCCCTCTAACTTGCTCCAAATTCCATGTGATCCGTATGGGGTGTTCCACATGTCATATTTATCTTATAATCCAAGATTCATGCTGATAGCATTTGTAGATTTTGAGTTATTGACCGATCATTGTTGCAATATATAGTGAAAGCTGAATATGGATGATCCCTTTTGATAGGTAAAGTAATTTGCCCATAACTTGAGCATACGAACTCCAAATGACTTGAAACTTGAAATATTGCCTCATGGGGCCTTCTTTTCACTCTATATCAATTTTACCAAGTTTGGGATAAAAATTGAGGATATGTACCGATCTCCTAGGGAAAGGGATTGCCATTAATCCCCTACCTAGGGGAGGCATTGTTCCATACTTAGAATATTATGGAGAGTCTATCTCTTGTCCTCGGTTGATTGCCGTTTCATATCATTCCATGCTCTTGATCTCTAAGCTTAATAATCATCACCCCAGGTTGTCTTCCTTGATGATCGTCTAGTCTAACTTGCTTAGTCAGTCTGAATATAGCTGAGCCAAAAGGTCGGATAACACTCTCCAAACTTTTCAAACCATTCCAGCCAAAGATCAGAAAATTAAGTTTCTTCTAACAAATTAAAAAATACAACAATTTTAAATTTGGACAATGATCATAGTCTTGGTCTCATTTATGTCGCTCGTATAGATGCCCAGCCTGCTCAGGAGGTTGAAATCGATCTCCAAGTTGTTGAAAATCAAGATTTTACCTCTACCATTCAAGAGCTCCCAACTAATCAAGGGGAGGATAAGGAAGGTGATGATGATGAAAAAGATGAAGGAGGAGATAGTAATGATGATGAAGATGATGAGGATATGGGTGATGGTGAGAACGTGAACCTTGGTCGTGAGTTTATAGGAGAGATGAGTGGTGATGATCAAGTACCACTTACCTCCATCGTACAAGGTTAAAGATCATTTTACCCTTTCCTATCCGACAGCCCTACAACAAGCTCCAGCCCGTTAGACCAAAAATTGGTTCAACATTCAAAAATGTTTTTCAAGGTAATATTATTTGGAATGGTCCTAATGACACTTATGATCTTTAATACAGATGAGGTTATTAGAAGTTCATGTCATATGTTCAAGGGTAAAATATGCAAGTCGTATAATTATGCAACAGTCCATAACTCATGTGATTAGCTAAATATGTGATTTACATATGGTTCAATCCTTTGTTAATATGTCACCGGGCATTATAGTCATTATATAAAGTAAACCTTAATTTAGGAAAGGGCTTATATGGCCTTGTTCATATAGTTAATATGCAAGTCCAGATTCAAGTCCAAGTCCAAGTCCAAAGGTAAGTTATATGCAAGTATGTTTTATCAATAATAGTAAAAGATACATATATCAAAGCCATTATGCTACGCAAAGTTTATTGTCCAAGGTCTATGTGTAAAATGTTACAAGAGTACAATCGACATTAAAATCTTCAATCAATTTAGGGTTTACAACTTTGATATTTGAGAGGTGAGAAAAGAATTAATTGCCTCCACTTAAATGGCCTAGAGGGTCTATTTATAGAGATCAAACGTGGCGGGTTGGCTGCCATATGTCCATACAGCCATACACCCACTGCTCCTCAAGTACTTGATACCCTTCTTGGTTATTGAAACTCAGCATATCTTTCTCTCTCTATAGATACTCAGTGTCATTGTCTGGTTAGGGTTACTTTTCAGCTAACATTGTAAAGGCTTGATTATTTACTTCGTAAGTAAATGCTTGTCTTGCTTTATTGGTGCGACATCCTTTCTTGGTTGTATATTCGATGATATTTTGTGTCAAATAAATTCAACACCTTATACTATAGTTATCTCTTAAAAACTCTAATGACAATCGAAACCCTTTATTATTCAACATCCATTGCTTAAGATGCTTTATGATTATTAGGACCAATATGTAAGATAAGACATTAGTAAAGATACAACATCCCTCTTTATGATTATATGCTGAATATCCTTTAGTGGTGTAGAATTCTTTAGAGATTCAATATCTCTTAGTAATTAGACATTCGATGCCCTCCTTTGGATATTGGTTCAAGGCTCGGCCCACTTGTTGCTTATATGCTCGATATAGTTTGCATAATAGATATCTGCCATCCTTTCATCTTGTAAAAACTCAACATCCTTCACCTTATAAATATTTGATATCCTTCACATTGCGTATACTCACCATCTCCTGATAAAGCGGCATCCTTGCTTTATTATACGCTCTACCACACTTTGCGTTGTAGGGGCTTGGTGCCTTTTGAGGACTCGGTATCCCTTGGAAATTTGACACTTCCTTTACAAGTTAATTTCTTGAACTCTCAACACCTACGTTGGCTTGTAACCTTTTGTTTCTTCAGGCTCGAAATCCTATATTTTCTTTAGAAGTTTGATATGAATTCTTGGAGTAATAGTTATAAAGTACCTTCATCCTTCTTGTCTTTGAATTTGATATCCTTTGTGGTTTGATGTCCTCATGTTAGACGCTTTCTATGTTATAGTATTGGAAGCTCAATATGTAACCATAGTTTTATTAACTCGAAATGAATTTACAAGCTCAATATGCTTTCTTTAGATGCTTGATATACGTATATGTAGTAACTCCATTCTCCATTGCTTCCATATCCTAACATAGTAGTCAGAAAATATGTGGACAACATTTTCCTTCTCCTTGTATAAAAGAAGCTTTTTACACATTAGTGTAAAACCGAGTATCTTCTTACCTCTCTAATCTTCTATGAAATTTTCTCTTCAATCCAGTTCCCTTGAGAAACACAAAGCAAGTGATGATGAGTTTCATCATTTATTTTAAATTGAATGTAGAAAACCCTTTTGAATTTGATAAAGATGTGGATTAATTTGTCTTCTAAACCATATGAAGGGACTTTGTGTTCCAATTTAAAGCTAAATTTAATTAATAAGCCTTGAAATCTGCTCGATAAGAAGGTTATAGATTTAATTAGCAAGAAGACCGAAAACTCATTTGATAAGAATCTCATAGATTCTTTCGATAAGAAGACTAGAAATTCAATTAATAAGAAGACCAGAAACCCATTTGGTTAGAAATCAAGAAACCTGTCTGGCAAGAAATCCATAATTTCTATTTAATAATAAGGCTAGAAATCCATTTGGCAAGAAGATCATAAATTCATTAGTTAAGAAGATCAAAAATCCATCTAGATATAATACCATAGTTTTATTTGAATAGGAACCAGAAATCCATCTGGCAATAATACCATAGTTTCATTTGAATATAAGACCGGAAATCGATCTAGCAATAATACCATAGCTTCATTTGAGTAGAAGACCATAAATCCATTTGGAAATAATACCATTCTTTAATTTGAATAGAAGACCAGAAATCCATCTGGTAGTAGTACCATAGTTTTATTTCAATAAAAGACCAGAAATCCATTTGGCAACAATACCATAGTTTTATTTGAATAGAAGACCAGAAGTCCATCTGCTAATAATATGTCCCAACTAAAAAGAGACTGGAAATTCAAGGGATAATGGAGATTCCCGTAATTAACTAGAGTATTTCTGACCAAAAGATTCATAACTTCTCATATGTCCATATTTGATGTTAAGATCACTAGTTCTAAGTAATGGATAGATCTTGCCCCTTTCTTTGAAGTCTGCCTTATTTTTAGCTTAGTGCCAGATTGATTGTGCTTCAATACACTTCCTTTTTGGAGATTGCTTTGATCCATTCTTAGGATGAAGTCTTACTGGGTTGATCTATTTCCTTTGCCCATTATCACTCTTTGGGTGATGATTTACGCTTTGACTCCTTTCGCCTCATATCGCTCTTTGGGTGATGAGTTAGATTTTGATTCTTTTCGCCCCTTATCACTTTTGAATGATGATTTTGGCTTGGGCCTCTTATTACCTTGTACGTAATGATTTAGGTTGGTCAATGTGTTTGGTTAGCCATCTTAGGTAGAACCAAAGTCTTACCTATCTTCTCTCTAGGAGATGCTCTGATTAGGCCTTATAGATGGAACCAAATGCTGGTTTGGTGCTTTGGCCAGGCCATCTTAGGCGGGAGCAAAAGCTTACTCTATCCTCCCTCAAGGAGGTGCTCCAGACAGACCACGTAGTTGGGAATGAAGGCATGCAGTGCTTTGGCCAGGGCATCTTAGGCGGGACCAAAGGCTTACCCAGACCTCCCTCTAGGAGGTGCTTTGACCATGCCCTTGTAGTGGGATCAAAGGCCTTTCTTTCGCCCCTTATTACCTTACAGGTAATGATTTAGGCTTCTCCTTATAGTTTCTTTTCTTCATTCAATTATCGACTCTTGTAGATATACATGTTTTAATCTCTTTATTCATCAATCGTAGGAAAGTATGGTCTCAAGTGTTTGGCATTCCATGTTCTTGCTAATAAATTGCCATCAGGTCGGCTTAGTCGGTAGGTCCCTGCTGGGATTACTTTGTGGATAACGATGGGTCCTTCCCAGTTTGGTCTAAGCGGCCCATATGTTGAATTTTTGGTATTATCCATGACCTTACGGAGTACTATGTCTCCTTTTTGAAATGATCTTCCCTTAATCTTAGAATTATAGTATTTCAATATCTTTTGCTGATATTCGACCATCCGTATGGCCATTTCATCCTTCAATTCATTAATCAGGTCCAAGGATTCCTTTATTAGCTCTTAGTTAGGGTAAAAGCACATACGATTCTCCGGTGAGATGGTATCTCAATTTCAATTGGAAGCATTACCTCACATCCATATTTCAAAGACAACTGAGTATGTCCTATTGCAGTTTTTGCAGAAGTTCGGTATGCCCAAAGCACGAATGGTAATTCTTCTACCGACTTTCATTTTGCTTTATCCAGTCCCTTCTTAATGATAGTCTTAATAGTTTTATTAGAAGCTTCAATGATTCCATTAGCCTTAGGATGAGCTACATATGAAATCTTTTTGATTATTCCATTCTTGTTAGCAAATCTAGTGAGGTCCTCGCTTTTAAATTGAGTTCCATTATCAGATATTATCTTATGCTGTATTCCAAATTGGGTGATTATGTTTTTAATCAAATATTTTAGCACTTCTCCTGATGTTATGTTTAGTAATAACTCTGCTTTTACCCACTTGGTGAGGTAATCGATGGCTACTACTACAAATTTAGTTCCATCTTTCGACATAGGTAATGGTTTGATTAAATCGATTCCCCATACATCGAAGGTACATTGGCTTGAGATTGAGGTCAATTCACTTGGCGACATATGTGGAATTGTTGAAAATCTTTGACATTTTTCACTTACATAATTCATCGCATCGTTGGTCATATAGGGCCAATAAAAACTTTGTCTCGTGACCCATTGGCCCAATTTTATACCATTTGAATGGTATCCACGGAATCCTTTATGAGCTTCTCTCAACAACATTGTGCCATTTTCTGAAATAATACATCTCAAGTAAAGGAGCATGTTCCCTTTTTGTCAAGTATCCCCTCCATCATGACAAAGGTTGGAGCTTGATGTTTTATCCTTCTAGCTTCCTTCTTATCTTCCAATATTTTTTCTCCTATCGAGTACTTAACAATTGTTATCATATTAGTTGCTTATTCCATTAAATGGTTCTATCTTGGGCGGCATCATCACCACCTCCCATTTCTTTTCCTTTTTCTGCATGCATCAATGCTTGGGATCTAGCTAATACCACTGCTTCATGTTTCAGCTCGGGGTTTTCTTCAATATGGCACTTTTTTGGAAGCCTACAATAATAATTCGGGTCTCTGGTGCTCCTCATGGACTAGCTAGTTTGGTCAATGAATCGACTTTGGAATTTTTCCCTTTAGGTACTTGGTGTATTGAAAAATCTTCAAATTAAGTTAACATCTTTAGAACCTTTTTGAAATAAAGGATCAATTTGGCATCTTTAGTTTTATATGTCTAATTCAGCTGATTAACCATCAATTAAGAATCGCTAAAAATTTTGATCCTTGTAATCTTTAATTGAAAGGATAAAATAAGTCCTACTACCTTTGATTCATACTCAGCTACATTATTGGTAGCGGAAAGACCTAACTTCATTGCATAATACAAACAGTGCTTATCAGGGGCAATGCTTACATAACCCATGCCAGCCCTTTTTTCATTTGAATCCCCAGAAAGAAACAGTTTCCATTTAGACTTTAAATCCTTCTCTTTTTTCGATTGTTCTTTAATGAATCATGTGCATTCGTTAACAAAATCGGCTAGGGCCTACCCATTAATCACCACTGAAGGTTGGAGCTCAATATCATATTGGCTACGCTATATCCCCCATTTTACAATTCTTTCTATTGCCTCATGTTTACTGAAAACTTGTTTAAGTGGAAAATTGGTTAAGACCATGATTGGATATGCCTGTAAGTAGGCTCTTAACTTTCATGCAGTGAGAATTAAAAGTATGCCAACTTCTCTATAGCTGGATATCTAATCTCTACATCTTTAAGCCTTTTACTAGTATAATATATTGGAAGTTGAGTTTTCTTCTCCTTTCTTATTAAGACCGAACTTACCGCATGTTTGGAGATCGCCCGATAGATGTACAAATTTTCCCCTTCTATAGGGATAGATAGGATAAGAGATTTTTCAAGATGATCATCCATTTTTGAAGGCCCTTTGGCAATCCTCTCCCTATTCAATGTTTTTATTTTTCCTAATCACATCAATGCACTTATCGGTGGCTTTAGATATAAATCTATTCAGAGCCACAGCTCTTCCATTTAGGCTTTCACATCTTTGCTTATCTTTAGTTCTTCCATATCCCTGATGGCTTTAATTTAGTTAGGATTGGCCTTGATTTCCTAATAGCTGATAATGTGTCCTAGAAACTTCCCAGGTTGTATCCGTAAGGAGAACTTTTGCGGATTTATTTTCATTTTATACTTTCTTGGTTTCTTAAACATTTCTTCGAAATCCTTTAAGAGGTTGGTTTCCTCTTAAGATTTCACTAGCATATCATCTACACATACTTCCTTGATTCATCCAATTTGTTCTTTAAACGTTCTATTTACCAACCTTCGATATGTATCCCATGTATTCTTCAGCCTGAAAGGCATGGCTTTGTAGCATTAAATTCCCCAATCTATTATAAAACTCGTGTGACATCATTTGGTTTGAACATGGGAATTTGATTATAACCCGAGTATGCATCCATAAAAGATAACAGCTTATGTACTCTTCTGGCATTAACCAACTGGTCTATTTGGAGCAATGGATAACTACCCTTAGGGCATGCGTGTGTAGTTAATTCCCCGCTACAACCCCGCTATATCTCATAGTGGATTTCTACAGCTAGGATTTTTCCATATAACCCTAAAATATAGCCTTTCCGCTTTAATCCCCGCCATTTCCCCTATATCCTGTTATTTCCGCTATATTCCGCTATTTCCGCTATATCTTTTTTAATAAAATGAATTGAAAAATTGCATTTATACATTATAAAATTATGAACTAATTTATTTGATTTAATTTTTAATATATTTTCAGAAATGAAAATACTCTAACATTCTACCAAATTCAATTATGTTATATAACAGTTTTTCATTTATTTAAAGTATACTCTCACATGTTTCTATTTAAAATTATTTATGTATTATTTATAATTCAATTGAATGATAATTTTTCATTTAATTACCATTCACATATTTGTAAAAACATTAAGTATGAGTTTTATATGCTATTTTAGAGCCATCTGCTATATCCCGCTATATCCTCGTTGTATCCCCGCTATCACTTTTTGCACCTCCACCGCTTTGAATCTACCGAGCGCATTAACTGCACAGGGGCATGCTATGTTTAAATCGGTATAATCGACACATGTTCTCCATTTTCCAATGGACTTTTTATTTAACATGGGATTGGCTAGCCAGTTTGGGTAAAATACTTCTTTGTTTAACCCATTCTTAAGTAATCTTTTAATTTCCTCTTTTAATGCATAGTTGCCTTTTCTTGTGTCAGACGGGGACCATATTTTGATTTATATTTGGAGCATGACTCATGGCCGTTAGGCTATTTCGGTAATGTCCAGATGGATGCAGGTGAATACATCCTTGCTCGACTGGAGAAACTAGATAAGTTCTCCTCTAATCTTTTTCCCAACTCTTTTATGATATTTACTATTTTTGTTGGATTAAGTGAACCTAAGGTTATCTCTTCTGGGTCTTCGATACACTTCATTCTTTCTTGCTCATTTCTACAATCAAATTTAGTAACGATCTCTTCATCATCAATTTTGTTTCCTACTTGTTTTGCCTCCTTTAGTTTTCTTTTCCTCTCAGAAAAGTTGAATCTTCTTAGTACATTCTTGGGCTTGTCATTTGCTTTCGACTTCTAATTTGATAATCAGTTTGAAGGACTATCATCCACGGGCTTCTCAATTTTAGTTTTTTTTAATTCACTTCTCTCCAAATCATAACAGGAAACACCATCTCTTTTGAATTGCTCAAGTGTAGCGAAATACGGTTTAAGGGAGCTAAATTGCTCCTCCTTATCGTTCTATAACCATTCTTACTTAGAAATTTCACCATTAGATATTTGGTGAAACAAATGCATCAACTTTATCAAAGGTTGGTCTTTAAAAAAAAAGCATTGCAGTATGAAGATTGGTCCATTATACGAACAGGATAACAACAGTCTTAGGATGTGGAGGAATTCCCATCTGTACCAGGAAGTTAATCTGTTATATTGGAGTAGATTCATCATTGTTGAATCCAAAGATTGGCTCAAAGCTTAGCTCCAACTTCTCCTTTGGAATACTCATTTGATCGAAAGCATGCTTGAAAATGACGTTTACTGCACTCCCAATTTCTACTAAGATCTTTGTTACCACTGAGCTTAATTTGTGAAGTTTTCATTAACGGATCATTACGTAGGTGTTGGATTCCCCTTAGCTCTTATGGGGTTATTGTCAAGTTTGGCATTTAAAGTATATATTTACTATTTTTGAGCGATGGCTCCTCCTGAATAGAAAAGACTCCTTCTCTTGCTTTCTGTTCTTCGCTCCTTTTCTGCTCCCAATAAGATGGGGACCTCCATGGATGACATATATGCGGTTGATCGGAAGGATGAAGTCCAGTTGAGAATCATTCTCTATGAAATTTATAGTATTGCTTGAGGGCCTCTAATTGTTCCTTTCAGGATTGAAGGGTTTTTGATCCTCCTTGAGTAACTCCTTTAAAGATCCAGACCTAATCATATTCTGGATTATCTCAACCAAAATACGGCATTCGTCAGTTTTATATCCGTTCGCCTTAAATAAGCGTAATAATTTCCTCCTTCTTTGGTTCTAGATTGTTCCTTGCCTTATAGGAAGTAAGAAAGTTTACTATATCTTTAGTCGTGACAGAAATATAAAAAATGAATTTATTCAAAGCGACATAGTTGGATTTTGGGATCTCCTCTCATCTTCCTCTTCTATTTTCATCCCACATTGGCTTTTTGTTGGGGTGATCATAGTTAAACTTTCCTCCTTCCTTCTTGGTTAGGATTTCTTCTTAACATGATGCATTTCGTCCATACGGATAAACTTTTCTGCTTGGAAATGGAAATCTTGTAGATCCTTACACCCATGGACATAGAGTTCCTTGCAGACGGGAGTCTATTCAATTAATCATAAGCGCGCTACAATTAGTTTTCTCTATCAGTTATATTTTCTACCTTTAGTGCATCAATGTTGAATATCTTCAGATATTCACCAAGAAATCTAATAGTTTTTGTTTGACATTTGCTATCACATTAGAGTCAATAGTAGGATTTTTGCATATACAAAATTGTGTTGAAAAGTGAAAACTCATAAGAAAACTATTTCTAAGAGTAGATAGTTTTCTCTTTGTAGTGTCTGTACTACTTCGCAGCTGATCCTTGAAAATTTATAGGAAAAAGTCTACAACGTACTGCTCCAGAAACATTGTGCAAATCCATTTGGCTCTCAAAGGCCAAAAGATAACCATCAGGGTCAGTAGTTTCGTTACACCTTAATGATGGGATTTTATCGGGCATGTCTTTTAGGTATGCTTCATCATCATGATAATCCCTTCTGGAGGGCTTGTATTTTGTCCAAAATCGAGCTACCTGACTGCTCGGAAGATTTCATATTCTCCTTTCTTGGCTTTCTCTTGGATGATCATCTTAATTTCCTTGTCCTGTGAGTTCAAGGAGTACATTGTTGGCCCTTCATTTTGAGTTTCTTTCTTTTTTTTGTAGACACATATGATTTTACCCTTATCTTTGCTTATGAGTAATGAGGTGTCCAGATTCCTCATTGGAGATTCCATTTCTTCTCCTCCTTTAGTAAGTTTTGCTGTTTTAGAAGACTTCTGAGAAAGAACCTTCCAGAGGAGTCCCTGCATTATGTAAGCCATTATATTACATCTTGAATGTAACGACCCTACCGTTATACCCATATTATTAAAGAACATTATAAACAATGTCGTCTAATAATACGAAGAATATGGCTTGTTAAGGGTGATCGAGTGTGGATATATCTTTAAACTAACACTGACAGGTCATACATATGGTTTTGTTTATTTTCTAAAATAAAATTTTACGTGTTCAGTCTCAATCCAGAGTAATATCCACAATAGTTTCTCAGAATCAGAATAGTATAGCAAATAAGCAGTAGTCACAGATCACAACAGAATATAATACAACTTACACAAATACAAGTTGTAAGTCTATAAAGAAAATACTAGACTCACATAATATACACCTAATATCGATTAATATCATAAATATATATCTCATATACATATGCAAAAATCCCAAATGAGATAAACTAAAAGGTTAAATTGTTTATCACCTTGCTAGCACATCCATTCAAAAGTCTACTTGTCATTTAACCTAAAAAGTCTGGGCCTGACCTGAGTATTATAAAATAAATGGGTCAAACTATCTCTAAATATCCAAAAGGGGTGAGAATAAGGTATAATACAAGGATATATGACATAAATTTATAACAAACCACGGAAATACTCCAACTCTAATTACTTCACAAAACGTGAGAATATTAAATCCAATATCACAAAATAAATCACAATCATCAAAATCCATCCAAAGACACCAGAAATATTTCAATCATAACATGGAATAGATCAAAAACCAAGAAATTCCAAAATAAAGAAAATTATGTCAAAATCAAAGAAAACAAAATCCATAATGATCTTAATGATCGTACTCATACCATGGGAAACAAAAGGTGGTATCACTCATACCGATCAGATGCCACTGATCGTCCATACCGTGAAAACAGAATCTCAAAATCCATGAAATCCAGACCGAAGAAGATATAACTCATTCCAACCACAAGGATCGTATAAAAATCTAGGAGTATACTTCTTAAGGATCTATCGCCCCTGCCGAACACCAAAAGAGAGTAAACTCTAAAGTGTAAAATATTATCATCTTTAGTAATCACGAGAAGTAACCAAAATGTCTTATACCACCTGGTGAAATTCAAGTATTTACTAGAAGCTAGTAAATCTCAATCATTATGGATACTACTGGAAAACCTAAACTATATTCTCTTAAGGATCTATCGACCCACCAAAAACCAAAAGAGAATACAACCTAAAGTATTAAATAATTCCTAATAGCAATCACAAGAATTTAACAAGGGCATCCCATACTCTCAGTGAAATTCGAGTATTGACTAATGGGCCAGTAAGTACTACCCAAACATTCTATTCAATGAGTTGCACACTATACGTGAAGCGTTACTAGAGAGTATAAAAACCAATCAATAACACTAAATCGATTATTAGTATTCCTCAAATTATAAAATTAAGGTTCTCAAAACATTTTATTTTTTTAAATCTTCTCTAAATCCAAAAGTCATTCAAAATTACCAAAATTGTATATAAATAACCAAGTGTTAAATCCAATGAAAATTTGATAAGAGTTTAGGGTTTTGAAAATAAATAATATAATAAACATATAAAAAATGATTTCCAAAACCCTTTATTTATATAATTTGTTTAAAATATTCATTTAAAAATTTCCATATACTCACGTATTTCTCAACTATATATATGTATGTATGTATGTATGTATAAATTTCTTTAGATAAAATAATCCATATTTCCAATTTTTACATCAAAAATACTTATACATACATATAGTTATTTCAAATCTCTATTTAAAAATACATAGTTCACAAATATTATTCCAAAAACCCTATATGTGTGTGTTTGTCCATTTATTTTATGATAACCACAAATACATATATTTCCAAACCCATATAGGTATTGAAACATTTGATTAGAAAAACCTAGTTTATACTTCAAATCATTATTATATAAATAATAAATAGTTATGTTCATACTTTCAACTATTATTTACAAAAGAAATAATTTTATACTTAAAATGATTTAGAGAAAACGGTTCGATTTGAAAATCGAACTTTTGAAAACTCCATTTGAAACTATACGACAAAAATCGTATTATACCATGGACCCATATAAAAACTCTATGGTATTGAAACTTCAAACTGAATTCAAAGATTCCTAAATCAAAATTCGAAAATAACATAGAAATCGACCTGAAATACGACATTAAAAACAAGAAAATATCAACTAGGAAGCAAATGGACGGTCGAATGAGCGAACGAGAGGCCAAACGGCATGACCTAGGGCTCTTCCCATGTCATGACCAATGCACTGGTCTGGTGAAACCAGTCCACCAGTTGCAATGCCTGGGTAGATCTCTAGGCGATGCCGGTGGGCTTCCATCAGTCCATCGATGCTCGTTTCTTCGGCTTTGATCAGTTTGACTTTGAGAGCACTGGTTTGGCTAACATGCAAGCGTAGAAACAACTACAAATGGATGATTCATGGGATCATAAGACTAGGATTTTCAGCAAGTGGAGAAATATAGTAAGAGATGTAAATAATACTAGAAATTGAGATAAATTCAATAGTAAATTCATCCAAACAAACATATGCAACCAATTTGATTTCAAAGATAGATTGTGTGAGTGTATTAACTCACCTTATTTTTCTAATTAAGCAGCAAACTGCAATTATAATAGTCTAACCTTCTTTAATTCATCAAGCCCTAGAATCCATACTTCAAACCAAACACAACATGGATAACCACACACTCAAAACTAAAACAGATGGATTTAGATGATAGATTAGAGCTGAAATAACATACCTTTATTTTTGTTATCCTCTAAAATGATTTGATTTGCAATATAATTCAATAAGATTAGGAAAATGATTTCTAGGTTTTTAAGAGGAAGTTGTTTTCTGTTTTGAACTTGAAATGAACATACTGAAGTTTTGCTAAGGAGAACTTCTCTTTAACTAAATGGTCTTGGGTAATTCAAAAAACCCAATTTATTTAATCCCAAACTATTTTAATCTGAAAATTAAAACTAAATAAAATTCTCGAGTTTATCTTAAGATTAATTAAAATAAACCAAATCATATTTTTTTAATTTGATTCCAGGTAATCTCAACCAAGGTTGTTGTAGACTTCCATCCTTAAAGAAGTTGCATCCTTGCAATTTTGATTCAAAGAAAAGTTTAAAATTAAAACATATGTATTCAAAAGTTTCTTCTCTAAATTTAACTAATACCACAAGAATAAAACATTGTTTTAATTTATATTTTAATTTATAAAAATTAATATATTATCCTTCCTTATTTCTAATTGGAAAATAAGTTCACATAAATATTTTACTTAAATCTCAAAATTTTAACTATAACTCCAAATAAATATTTCCAAAAACTTACATTTTCAATGATAAAACCTAAATCATCAAATTACAAAATTCCATTTTGAACTAAATTACAAAACTTAACAACCATCTAAATCATCAAATGATGCACATAATAAATTAAAATTATCACACACCGTTCATCATAGTATGTGTGTATAATAAATGAATACCCATAATTACATATATCAAATAATGTAATAACACTGTCTCGTCATCTATGTATTTCAAATCGCTTTGTTGAATGGCTGCGATGTTGACCGTGAAATCAACATTGTCTCGCCACTGACCTCTGCTATTGTTAATGCTTGATGGCTGCACATGTTGTTCAAAACAATACATATAATGCATTTCTATAGTCTTATTATAATTTCCATAATCAAAAAAATTTATATTCATATATATATACACACACACATACATATATATTCTTCATTATTTATTCTCAAAATTATTTTTCTTCAACTATTTAGTTTTACAAATAATAATATTCAATTTCAAATCATTTACTAAGTATTATTATCGAAACATCAATTAATATTTCCTTTCCTAATAACCAAAAAACAAAAAACAATTCTTATGCATACTTTTAAAATTTATCACATTTGTATATACGTGTATACGTATTTTCATGTTTTTACTTCAAAAATTTATTATATATACATGTAAATATATTTCCAAAACATTTATCTCATTTTTAGAATAACATTCAATTTATTTAACACTTTATTTCTTATGTAAATATTATTTATAACCCATTCACAATTATTTAAAATTTAATATATTGTAACACAAAATTATCATGTCTGACTATCTCATCAAAGCGTTTAAAAATCTCTATCGAAACTGTGGCGTTCTACGTCTCGACTAGAATTCATAAAATACTCAATGGGCAATTTAATGTGACATCCCCTACTTGAAGGATCAAAACTAAAGGCTAGGATGCCGCAGTCATCCATAATTATTAATCCTCGGCGACCAAATGCGGCAGTTTAGGTTCATTGATGCACAGAAACACATGAATATGGAAAAACTTTAAAACATCAAACAAAATTATATTCCATTTCAAAAAATATCCAATTCATTACATAATCCCACAATCGTTAACCACGTTTAGAGAAACATATATTTATTGCAATATACACCGAAGGCAACATATAAAGATGCCCCCTGGATGATCAAAGCATATTCAAGCAATTTAACAACTTTGCCATTACAAACAACACGGTGGAATAAAATAAAAGAGAATTCTATGTAGCTATCATGCCTCCTGCACATCTCCGGAAGCTTTATTCATCTAATGAGGTACCTGAAAACCTCAACTCTCAAACTATTCAAAATCAATTGAGTACTCGATACTTTAAGGGAAAAACATAAACTTCGAGTCATACATAAAGCCTAGTACTAGTAATAATCTACCATCTCAAATTATTTAAATATCTAGTGAGACCACGCCGTTAGCAGAACAGGTTTTCCCCTCACTAGTATCTTAAAACCTTTATAAAACCATATACTGTGCTCCTACATCCACAATGGTTAAAACAATTCAAAACAAAATGATACGAAGATATCCAAAACAAATGAATCGATTTTGGATTAACCATCCCCATTCATTTTTGATTAACTATCACAATTATAGTTTCTAGGATTAATATTAACCTAATAGTTTAATGGGCTGACTAATGACCGATAAAATGTTTACGGACCCCTTATCCATTTACATAGTTTTCATAGGATCGCTATGAACTATTGGTGACTCCAATATCATTACACTTATCATAGTTTTCATGTGTTGACTAGGAACCTATTGGTAACTCCAATATCTTTCCTTCTTATCCTAGTTTTCATGGGCTGACTAGGAACTTATGACATCTCTCAATATCTTAATCTCGATATAGTGTTCATGGGCTAACTCAAACCAAATTTCCCCTACCAGCATCAAATCATAGTTTTCATGGGCTTACTATGAAACTGTCTTTCTGACATCTTCATTTATACATAGTTTTCATGGGCCAACTATGAACCTATTGGCCCATGCCAATATCTTTTCGTATAAACAGTTTTCATGGACTTACTAAGAACCTATTAGCCTCTGCCAATATTTTTTACTTTAATGTTTTAGCATCCTATTTTTTGGTCTTCCTGACTTCCTAGATGTAATCTACTCATTCAGGAGTTTGCTTAATTTATATTCACTACTTGGTCAACCTAGCTGGTTATTTTGTCTTTCCCAAAATTCAGTTACGGGTCTATTGCAATGTGAATATATACATATATGAAGAATCATACATAATAACTTGGTTAATCCCTTCAATCTTTTAAAAAACTTCTTCCAAAAATCCTTTTCAAAATAATTTATATATTTGTGCCATGATTCTCTTTTAAAAATGAGATTGGGTTATTTGCATTAAAAACTAAGGCTGTCGAGACCTTCAAAACCTTGCTTTCAACTTCACTGGATAACCTCCTTCGAAAGCATACAAATCTCTATTCAAAACATTAGACCCCTGCCTTTCGAAACACTTTAAAACTTCTCTTTTGAAACCTTTCGAACATATTAAATTATTACTTAATAACACTTAAAAGCTTAGCTTCAAAACCGTTGATAGTACCTCTTTTGAAACCTTTGGAAATGACCCTTTCAAAACCATTGGAAGTCCCCCTTTCAAAACCATTGGTTTTATACTTAAAATATTATTTAGGTCAAAGTGAATATGAATAAAAGTATCTCTTTCGAAACCATCCTTTATCACATAAAAATATTGGGGAAAACGTGATGGCATCGACACCATCCCTTTCGAAAGGTTCAAATAACCATTGTACCCTTTCGAAAGCATTTAGGAAGTGGCTTAAAACATCTTTAAAACAAGCACTTCCTTTCGAAAGCATTGATGATTTCAATACACTCGAAAGGCTAAAGAATGGAAGCAGGGCTTCGACTAGGTCGGAACCCTTTCTTTTAAAAGCATTATTTTATACTTAAATGAACCCATTCAAAAGCAAACATAAGTTGATGGAAACCCCTTCAAAAGCTTTTGGAAAACCTCTTTCGAAAACATATGCTTCGACTCCTTAGAAGGTTTAATTAAAATAAAGGCAAGCGCTTCTCTTTTTAAAAAAACTAAAGGTATTGAACCCACCGGAAGCAATGCTTTCGACACCTTGCCTTCTGCCTTTCTCCAATCAACTACGTACCATCTGAGTGATACCTTGTGTATTGGTTACGTCTTAGTAGGTTTCGTCTTGATAGAAGGCGGAAGCTCTGAGTCGAAAGGAACTTCTAAAGAAGGCAAAACCAACTTTTCTGGGTAAACCTGATTTCATACTAATTAAAGCAAACACTTTCTAATAATCACAAGATTGATTGCCTTAACTTTTCAAATTCTTTACTATAATAACTGCCACTATTTCAGATCTAAACCATGGTTAAGTTTGCAAATAAGTCCTTTCATTAAGCAAAAAAAATATTGCAAAGAAGTTCCTCTTTTAAGATAATTTAATTTGCATAGCGAATTACTTTGGAAAACTCCCCAAAATTGTAGGAATTCACTTTAATCATGTTATCTAATATATCAAAATTTCAGACCCAAATTCTCAATATATTTTATGAAATAAATTTATAAACCCAAATAACCATATTTTCCTTTGAAAATTCATAACAATCTTTGCATAGTCTAGAAAATTATCGAAATTAAAACCTAACTCCAAAATCATGTTTTACATAACAAATTTTTTTCTATGGCCTTTAAACATCAACTTAAATTGGTTTTTCCCTAAAACAATGTATATTCCTATTTAAATAATCTTGTTTAAATCAGACAACTAATAAATCAAGCATATCATTGTCCAGTTCATCATAAAAACAAATTCAACCTTAAATCCAAAACCATATGATTATAAAACAATATAGAGATGGAATTATTATTTAGATTGATTAAGATAAGAAGATTAGATTAAGATTAATTCCCCCTAAGCTTGAATCTCTAGCTTTCCTTTGATTTCTCTTCTCTTAATGGCAGGCTCCTCTTTAAGTTTTTCTTTTGCATTTTCAAAATGACGCGAATGGGAAATAAAATGGTAGGAAAAAAAATATATAGTGGTAAGGGTTATGTGCAGCAAATACCCAATATTCCCTAATTTAAATAGCTTATAACCTATTCTTAAGCCCATTTTATTATTTTAATAACGTATTTAACTGAATCTATATGTTGGTCTTGGTTTAGGCTGTGAAATTTCATATATATACATGTATATGTTTCCAATGTATATATTTGAAAGGAAAAGAATATATATATATGTGTGTGTGTGTGTGTGTGTGTGTGTGTGTGTGTTTTGTTATATATAAAAGTTGTATGAGTTGTTTATTTTACTATAGATAAATTAGTATATTTTATGCATATTTTATCCTGTTTTTAAAGATGGAAAGTTATATATAATATGTGTACTATATACTTGATTTTTAACAAGGTTTGTTCGATATAGAGATTGTTCGGAATATGATATATGTATAAGTAAATATGTTTATATATAGGTCTGTAATGTATGTATGTTACGTTAGTATTGTTTTAAAGTATAAACAATGATACGTTGAGATATATATACACACACACGTGTATGTGTTTTGGATAAAGTGTTTAAATATACTTGGGTTGTGTTAGTAATTTGAATATATATATATATATATATATATATATTCTCAATGAATATACATAATATATATAAGTATTTTTCATTTTTTTTTAAATGTATATATATTTTATTATATATATGTTGATTTTTATATATGTGTTTAATTTAAAACAATAATTTTTGAAACACATATATATTTAATTTAATATGTGTTTGAATTTAGAATATGATTTTATATATATATATATATAGTTATATATATATATATATTCACTTATTCCATTGATCTTCATCAAATCCAGCTCATCGTGCTTTGCTTTGTCGCTGTCCCGTTGTCACTTCGTGCCCTTTGTGTTCGGGGTCATCTTCTTGTCTCTCTAGCCTCGAAAGGTGAGCAATCACTCACGATTAACATTTTTATATTTATTAGATTTGATTTAATTTGAAACAATAATTGAAAGATGCTGCTACATTGAATTGCTAATTAATTGCCATATATATGCCATTATCTGTAAGTGTTCACCTGTGACATCTGACACAATGATCTGTTATTTATATTTTATCTGTTATTGATGATATGTGCATGTTGTTGATATGTTATATTATTATCATCACTGTTCACACACTGCAAGTTCCTTGTTAGTTTAAAATTCCCTATGGGTTGAAATGATACATACCTGAATGATCTTGTAGAACATGAGAAAATCATTATGGGTTGAAATGATAAACCCAAGCGATTTTCATTGAATTGAATTTTAGGATTGCGGGTTGAAATGATATGTACCCGTATATATTTAAATTACGGATTGAAATGATAAATATTTGTATCACTTGACCATAGGATAGAAAACTATATATAGACATCATTGGTCTATATATACATATTTTGAAAATGATTTCCAAGGTTTTGAAAGAAAATATATGGTTTTATTAAATATTGATTTTAAGATATTATATATATATGTTATTTTTATAATGTTTAAATTTTAGATTTTATTTTAAATTTATATGTTTGGAAATTTTAAATTTATAAGTTAGTATTGAAAATATAAAATTTTAGATTTTTCATATAATTTTACTATTTTAACATATATATATATATATAAAAACAATTTTAAATATAAAATAAATTTAATAATAAGCTTTAATTAATTAAATTTAATCTAATTAGTATTTATTATGTTTAAGTATTTATTTAAAACTTTATTGTAAAAGATAAATTTTATATTAATTTTAATAAATTGAGGTTGGAAAGATAACTTTGAAATTGATTTGAAATTATATTTATTTAAGAATTATACTTAAATAAGATTGATTTGAAACTTATTGAATTTGATATTTTAAAGATATGATTTTATAACTTAATTTTGATTTAAGATGATTTAATGAATATTTTCAAATTTAAATAAATTTAAATAGGATAATTAGTTTATATTTAAATTTGTATTTTGAAACTTTATTTAAATGATATTGGATTGACTAAGTGAATATTTCAATATTAAATAATAGTAAAGTTGAATTTGATGTATAAATGAATTTAACAAATTATGTTATTTTAAAGGTTTAAATATTTTAAACTTTGAAATCCATTGAAATCGAAATGGTTATTTTGTAGCTTAAATCTTTATTTGAAATCGATATAAAATGGTTTATTGAGACTTGAATTGAATTGAATTGAAATGGAAGAACTGAGATTTGATTTAAATGTGATTTTGGAATTTGAGTTAATTCGAATTGATTTATGAATTTTGAGGAAACAATTTTATCATGTAAAGTATTTTAATATATATATATATTTATTTACTTTATAAATTATTTTAATATATATACTATTTTAATATAAAATTATTTTAGCATATAAATTATTTTAATTTAAAACTATTTTAACATATAAATTATCTTAATATAAAACTATTTTTAACATATAAATTATTTTAACTTATACCTATTCTAAATATACTAATTATTTTATTATATAAACTACCTTAACTTGTAACTATTTTATTATATATACTATTTTCTATATCTAAACTGTTTAAGTAGGAATTATTATGATTTCGAAGTATTATGATTTCATAGTGTTATGATTTCAAAGTGCTATGATTTCCAAGTGTTATGATTTCCGAAGTATTATGGTTTCAAAGGTTTTATAATTTCGAAAGAGTTATAATTTTGGAAAGTGGCATGATTTTGGAAATGAATGTTATTTTAAAGTGAATAATGATCTCATATTGATATGGTTTTGAAATGAATATGATATTTTGGTTTTGAAGTATAATATTTTGAAATGATCACGGTGTTATAATAATGTTTGGTTGTTAAAGAGACCGGGATCGGTTATTGTCATACTCTCAGCCAATACCGAAAGCCACTTTAACAACTGTGTACGCGGTGGAGATTCCAGAATGAAGTAGGATGGTTGGCGATGATCGTATATGAGGTATACATGTGGACCTAACTCCCATGAGTAAGCTTAAGGTGGCTAAAACAAGAGCAATTGACGTGCCAAGTGAGGTAGCTCCTTCGATCGGACACACTTCATCGATACCATTCTATTACTTTGTGATTGATTGGGTGCACCCTGAGATTTTTGGGAGTGTGGATCGTGGTGGCCGGTAGCTACGGCTTTGCATTACCACCAGCTCGAAAGTATATTGGTATATCTACCCTAGCATTGCCTAGTTGTGCCGTGTCACCTACCTTATCGAGACCACTATGAGTTTGTTTTGCGTCGTACCTAGGAGTGCTTCCTGATAGCCCACTGGTTTGGTGGAGTTTACAATACTGTATATACTACGACATTATATAAAAATGTGTTAAGGGGGATATGGGTAATGCCTTAACACTATTTTAATAGTTTTCTTTACTATAGATATATTGTAATGGCGTATCGTAATACATAGTAGATAGTTCCATGGATACTTGGAGGTTGGTTATCTCAAACATCCTTTGAGTTACTTGTATTTCAGTTGATATTTCACTTTAGTTGGATTTATTGATATAAGAATGTTAATCCCGACTCGATAATTTGTGTTTTGCTTTAAGGTCGGGTTAGACTGAGCATCATAGCATTTGAGACTCACCTTTGGAGTTGGAGCTTCACTTGGAGATCCATCTATTTATCCAGCCTTCAGTTATTTCAGTTGACTCCAGTGATATATCCAATTTTATTATTTGACTATTGTATTGAGACTTCTATGTATTCGAGACTTCTGTTGTATCTTGTTTAACTCTGATATATATATATATAGTAGCTTCATGAACTATTATTCATTTGCTCCACTGCTTATTATTATATTACTCTGTGTCCATGATTCTGTGATTTATTTATTTACTGTATATGCTTAGTTTTTCCAAATATAAATTAACAATCTGATATTTTAAGCAATTCAAGTCCAACATGTGCGGATGCGAATGGTAAGAAATGTTAGGATGTTACACATATACTTTAATTTCCTTTGTTTGACCTTGGCAACTCGTCAATAAAATCGATGGATATCGACTGCCATTTACAAATTGGAATCTCTAAAGGCTGAGGCAACCTATTCGGCTTCTGATGTTCAGCTTTTACTTGTTGACAGTTTGCACACCGCCTAACCCACAAGCCAACATCCCTCTTCATACCTTCCAAGTAGAAGCTCCTCTTCATATCTTGATACATCTTGGTCCCTCTAGGATGAATCGTAAACTTGGATCGATGACATTCCCTAAGAACTTCTTTCCTCAAATTCTCAACATCTGGAACACATAATTGCCCTTTCTTTCTCAACCATCCTCTCTTGTCAAGATTTTTTTTTCAAATCATCGATCTCAGTTCCAACCTCAAGCCTTCCGATCTTATCAGATAATAATGGATTCTCTTTCTACTTAGAAGCAATTCTTTCGATCAACACTGGTCAAACTTCTAAACGGACATAATGGCAGTACTCTGACTAAAACTAGCAGTCGATCTTAATTGCATGCCACAACTGGCCAAAGCTTCAAGATCCTTCCATTCTGCCAACATAGCCAACATCATATTCTGGTGTCTTCTACTAAGAACATCCGCTACTTTATTACATTTCCCTGGTGTATACCCTCTATCAAAATCATAAGCAGCCAAAAACTACGGCCACCTCTAATCTCTCATATTCAACACCTTCTGAGAGAATAAGTATCTTAAAGACTTATGATTAGTGTATAGCTCAAATATCTCTCCTAAGAGATAATGCCTCCAAATCTTCAATGTGAAGTTCACCCCAGCCAACTCCAAATCATGAGTAGGATATCTCACTTTATGTGGTCTAAGCTGTCTGGATGCGTAGGTAATAACTTTAACCTTCTGCATCAATACTGCTCCCAATCCAGTTCCACATGCATTAATATAATCCACCAACCCTTGGTTTCTATCTGAAATTACTAATGCTGGTGCATTGGTCAACAAATGCTTTAACTTAAGGAATGCTTCTTCACATTTGTCGGACTAAACAAACTTCACCTTCTTCCTAGTAAGCTTAGTCAAAGGCACTGCTATCCACGAGAAATCCTTAATAAATCTCCGGTAATAGCCGAAAAATCCGAGAAACTTCTAATCTCAGTCATCATCTCTGGTCTCTTCTAATTATTAACAGCTTCGATCTTATTTGGATCAACTAACAACCCTTTCTCTAAAACCACGTGACCAAGAAACTTAACCTCTTTCTTCCAAAATTGACATTTGGAAAACTTTGCCTTTAGCCGATTCTGCCTTAGCGTCTCAAGCACAACTCTAAGATGATCTTTATGCTCTCTTTCATCCTTAGAGTATACCAAAATGCCATCTATAAACACCAGCACAAATATGTTCAAATAGTCTCGGAAGACCCTGTTCATCAAATCCACAAAGGAAGCAGGTGCATTCGTCAACCCAAATAGCATTACTAACCACTCGTACGAACCATATCTAGTCCGAAATGTTATCAAAGGAATACTTTCCTCTGACACTCTTAACTGATGGAAATCCATCGCCAAATCCAACTGGGAAACCACTCTGGTTCCACTCAACTGATCAAATAGATCATCAATTCTCAACAAAGGTACTTGTTCTTTATCGCTCTCTCGTTCAGCTTACGATAGTCGATACACATCATTAACGACCCATCTGGTTTCTTCACGAACACCACAGTCGCTCTGCTCCCCAAGGCGAGCTGCTTGGTCTACTAAAATTTCTTCCTTCTAGATCCACTAGTTGCACCTTCAATTCCTTCATCTCAGTAGGTGTCATCCTACTAAGTGGTCTACTCACATGTTCATCTTTTGGCACAAGATCTATCCGAAACTCAATAGCTCATTTCAGTGATAGTCCTATGACTAGCTCAAAGACATCTGCAAACTCTCTTGCAACTCGAACCTGTCTTAGCTCTTCTCTCGCTTCCATTACACTTAACAAAGCATAGCTACTCCGGTCAGAATTCTCCATTGAGAAAATAATTCGGCTATGACTATTAGGATGTCTTAACGATATCTCTCCATCCTGGAAAAATGTCCTGGCCTCATACCTCCTCAACCAATCCATACCAAAAATAATTTCGAAATCTACGAAATTGAAAACATACAGACACATGCAAACTTATGACCTAACAAATCAAGTTCTAACTGGTCACATCTCATCCCCAGAGTTGCATACTATCCTATTGGATTCGCAACCCTTGAGGAAGTAATAAAGTACATGGGTTCTAAGCATAACCTATCGACCAAACATCAAGTTATAAATGAATGTGATGCACTAGTATCAAATAGTACCCTAACTGGTATACTTTGAATCAAAAATGTACCTTCCATCACAGTCTTTCCATTATTAGCCGCAGTTGGCTTAGCTGATGATCCAACGACAAAAATCTTTCCCTTGTCTGCCCTGACTAGCTCTGGACATTGGTTCTTATAATGCCCAATTTGATCATAGTTGAAGCACTTCACATCCTTCTTGTTTGCAGCATTCTTCCCCTTGCCTGACCTACACGCATTTGTGTAATAACCCTTCTTGTCACACTTGTAGCAAACTAAACCATCCTTTGCCTTCTTGGCAACATCTCCCTTATGGGCCCCCTTCTTCTTAAAGAATTTTCTTTTCTTTCCCTGAGATCCCTGGGTTTCAATCGGCTTTTCTCTAGCACGAACCGCAAGCATGTCTTCCTAGTGAATTGCCATCTCCACAACCACAGTACAAGGATCACAGTTATATGTCATGGTCGCTCTAGAAAGCTTAGGTCTCAATCCCCGAATGAACCGCTCATTCATTTTGATGTCAGTGTCAATAATTGCTGATATGCACGTAATTGTGCATATATTTACATCCATATTTTATCTCTTTTTATTTAAATAATCATCATATTTGGGCATTTTAACATGTTTAAAACCAAAATTCAATTATTTCCAACCATCATATTTTCATCTTCATTCAGGGGCAAAACGGTCATTTTGTGCATGTGTCAATATAAGAATTTTTACTTGGACATTTTTTTGACCATTTTTATAGGAATTTGGATGCATATGGAAGATGCTTATATGAAGATATATGCATGCACAAATGAATACAAAGGAAAGAAGAAGGAAATAATTCAAGCCATGAACATGGAGGACCCCACCCACTTACCTAAAAGTACAATTTGGAGCTAATAGACAACTAAGTGGAGGTTAAAGCTTCATGCAAAACAAATGATGGATTAATTAGTGGTTAATGGTTACTTGTTGGCCACACTTCCTAAAGGGCATTTTAGGTAGCCCCCTAAAAATAGAATTAGGGTTTTATGCATGTATATATAGCCCTCTTATGTATATGAAACCATCTTCTACTCTTTCATCTTACTTAGGAAATTAAGAAATCAAGTGTAAGCACAATGTTCTATGAAATAAAAATGGCTTCCAAGCCTCTTTCTTCTCTCTTTTCTACATGCTTTTCTTTGTTTTATTGTTAATGTTTATTTCTATGCTCTCTTTCTCCTTATGTTCATAGCTTAGATTCATATTTATGCAAGTAGTTAGTAGCTAATCTCTTTTGCCTTCTTTACTTATTTTCTATTTTTCTTTTCTTTTTAATGTTGAAACTTACATGTGATGCTTCAATCCATAAATGAGTAGCTAAACCCCTTCAATTTAGGGGTGATGAAGCTCTCTAACTTTATGTAATTTCAACATTTTTATGATTTATGATCTCTTTTTTTATGCTTCATGAATGTGAATTTTGATGTAAGTTTATACAAGTGGGTTTGATAGCTTATATTGCTTATGCAAATGAGCTATTCTTATTCAACATAAACACAATTTACATCATCATTTGCTAATTAATTTTTGATTATGAAATGAAAGTAAAAATGAAATTTGATGATCTATATTACTTGTTACAATAGTAAATAGATCATACTTAAAATAGCTTTTGCTTTGGCTTCATTTTCATGAGAATTATAAGTGATATAATTGTTGTATTATAGTTTGATGGTTTGAGTTATGTTAAATAATAACATAAACAAACCATACTTATGATAAATACAATGATTATTCCACTTAATATCAAAGTTAGAGATCATAAATTATGTGTTTGTTGATTTGCAAAAATTTGAGAGTGGATTTGCCTCTAAATTGTTCTTTAGTCTAATAGATTTCGAATCACATTTTCCTAGTGTTAGCCTCATTTTATTTCTAGTTAACAATTTCTCAACTTTGGGTTAATTTGATTGAGTAGGAAATTTAAATCAACAATTCCTTGTGGATCGACCCGTATTCGCCACGTGCTACATTCGTACACCGTGCGCTTGCGGTATAAATTTTATTATAAATTCGTTCGACGGTTTTCTAAACCGATAGAATTTTCGTCGACGAACAATTGCATACCCATATCTAGATAGCTCATCGAACTTAGTAGCATACTCGATAACTGACATCTCTCCCTAAACTAGATCCATAAACTTCCTCATCAATGCTGACTTAGAAACCTCATATAAAAACCACTGTTTAAATCCCCTTCTAAACTCAACCCATGTCAACTCTACCTCTGGAACTCCGGCAGTAACATTGTTCCACCAATGAAGTGCTGACCCCTGTAACTGTCTAGAGTCCAATCTTCTCTTCTGCTCATCATCTAAACCCAGATCAGAAACGATACGCTCACAATGCAACAGCCAATTCTCTACCTCAATAGCATCCTCCGTTCTCATAAACAGCTTTCCACCCAGACTGGTGTAATCTCTGCTCAACTTAGCATAGTTATTCCCAACTAGAGCCATAGGCTAGCTCCTTACACATTTCCAGCAACTCCAGCAACAGCTCCTGCTTGCATCGCATTGGCAAAGAACTGATGCGTCATCCCCATATTTACTGGTGGATTTCCAATACCCACATTGGCTTTAGCATTTTGGTTAGCATTAGCCTGTCGACCTTGGTTCCTTATGGTATTAGGTCGAGCATTTCCATTAGTTGTGGAGCTTCCTCCATTGAGATTTCCTCTTCCATATCCTACTACCATATCTTCTTTCTCGTAAACCTGCGTACAAGCCTTATTAAGATACAGAAGAATGGCCTAAGAGAGAGGGGAGTACGTACTTATATATATAACTATATATTAAATACAAGTATGTTACCATAGCGTTATCCCAATCTCGATAATATTTCTGATTTATTGGATTATGTTTGAAAAAGCTTTTAAGTTAACTTTCTTTTAAAGTTTCATAAACCTATGTTCTGACACGAAGTTGTAACATCCCCTTACTTGGAGGCCTAAAACTAATAGTTATGGATGTTGCAGTCTTCCATAGATATTATTCCTCGACGACCAAATACGACGGTGTTAGATTCATTGATACACAGAAAACATGAATATGGAAAAAAAATTAAAACATCAAACAAGATCATATTCCATTTCAAAACATTTCCAATTCATTTCATATTCCCGCTATCGTTAATCACATTCAGAGAAATATGTTTATTACAATATACGCCAAAAGCCACATATGAAGATGCCTCCTTGGATGATCAGAGTAAAAACAGGCAATTTAACAACTTTTCCATTACAAACAATGCAGCGGAATCAAATGAAAGAGAAGTCTATATAGCTATCATGCCTCATGCATGTCTCTAAAAGCTTTATTGTCTAATGAGGTACATGAAAACCTTAACTCTCAAACCACTCAAAATCAATTGAATACCTGAAAGTTTAAGGGGAAAATAGAAACTTCGAGTCAAACATAAAGCCTGGTATGAGTAATAATCTACCATCTCAAACCATTTAGATATCTATTGAGACAACACCGCTTAGGGGAACGGGTTTCCCCTAAGTACTATCTTAAAACCTTTATAAAACCATATATTGTGCTCCTACACCCACAATGGTTAAAACAATTCAAAACAGTATGATATGATGATATGCAAAACAAATGAATCAATTCTGGATCACCCATCCCCATTCATTTTTGATTAACTGTCACAGTTATAGTTTCTAGGATTAGTATTAACCTAATAGTTTTCATAGGCTGACTAATAACCGATAAAATGTTTAAGGACTCCCTGTCCACTTACACAGTTTTCATGGGATCACTATGAACCTATTGGTAACTCCAATATCTTTTCTTCTTATCCTAGTTTTCATAGGCTGGCTAGAAACCTATTGACATCTATCAATATCTTAATCCGGATATAGTTTTCATGGGCTAAGTACAAACCAATTGGATCCTGCTAGGATCAAATCATAGTTTTCAAGGTCTTACTATGAACCTTTCTTTCTGACATCTTCATTTATACATAGTTTTCATGGGCTAACTATGAACCAATTGGCTCCTGCCAATATCTTTTACGATTTTCATGGGCTTACTAAGAACCTATTGGCCCCTGGTAATATCTTTTCCTTTAATATGTTAGCATCCTATTTTCTGGTCTTCCTGACCTCTTGGATGCAATCTACTCATTAAGTAGTTAATTTAATTTACATTCACTACTGGGTCAACCTAGCTGGTTATTATGCCCTTCTCCAAAATTCAGTTATGGTTCCATTACAATGTAAATATATACATATATGAAGAAGCACACATAATTATTTGGTTAATCCTTTCAACCTTTTAATCAAGGAAAAATTCTTCAAAAACTCCTTTTCAAAATACTTTATATAATTATGCCATAGTTCTCTTTCAAAACTGAGAATGGGTTATTTTCATTGAAAACTAAGGCTGTCAAAACCTTCATAACCTTGCTTTCGACTTCAATGGATAACCTCCTTCAAAAGTATATAAATATCTATCTAAAATATTAGGCCCCTGCCATTCAAAACAATTTAAAACTTCTCTTTAAAACCTTTCTAACATATTAAAGTATTACTTAATTACATTTAAAAGTTTAGCTTCAAAACCATTGAAAGTACCTCTTTCGAATTGGAAGTGACCCTTTCGAAACCATTGAAAGTCCCCCTTTCAAAACCATTAAGTTTATACTTAAAATATTATTTGGGTCAAAGTGAATATGAAGGAAAGTATCTCTTTCGAAACCATCCTTTATCATAAAAAAATATTAGGGAAAACATGATGGCATCAGCACCATCCCTTTCGAAAGCTTCAAATCATTTAAACAAACATTGAAGGATAGCGTCAAAACGCATTTCGAAGCCATTGCCTTCGAGACCCTTGGACCCTTTCAAAAGCATTTAGGAAGTGGATTAAAACATCTTTAAAACAAGCACTTCCTTTCGAAAGCATTGATGACTTTAATACATTCGAAAGGCTAAAGAATGGCAGCAGGGCTTCGACTAGGTCGGAAACCCTTCTTTTGAAAGCGTTATTTTATAAGTAAAGGAACACGTTCGAAGCAAACATAAGTTGATGGTATCTCATTCAAAAGATTTTGGAAAACCTCTTTCAAAAATATATGCTTCGACTCCTTTGAAGGCTTAACTAAAACATAGGCAGACGCTTCTCTTTTTAAAACAATTAAAAGGTATCGACCCCATCGGAAGCAATGCTTTCAACACCTAGCCTTCTGCCTTTCTCCAATCCACTATAAATCATCTAAGTGATGCCCTGTATATTGGTTACGCTTACTGGGTTTTGACTGGATTGAAGGTAGAAGCTCTGATTCGAAAGGTAGTTCTAAAGAAGGCGGAACCAACTTTTCTGGGTAAAGCTGATTTCATAATAATTAAAGCAAACACTTTCTAACTAACCTACCACGTGTAAACACAAGATCGGTTGCCTTAACATTTCAAATTCTTTACTAAAATACTGCTGCTAATTTCATGTCTAAACCATAGTTAAGTTAGCAAATAAGCCCTTCCATTAAGCAAAACAAATACTGTAGAGAAGTCCCTTTCCTAAAATAATGTAATTTTCATAGCAAACTACTTTGGAAAAATTCCTAAAAATTTCAAAAATTCACTTTAATTATGTTATCTAACATATCAAAATTTCAAAGCCAAATTCTTAATATATTTTCGAAATAAATTTATCAACCCGAATATCCATATTTTCCTTTGAAAATTCATAACAATCTTTTCCTAGCTTGGAAAATTATCAAAATTAAAAATCAACTCCAAAATCTTGTTTTGCATAACACAAGATTTTGCCATAGCATTTAAACAACAACTTAAATCAGTTTTGCCCTAAAATCGTGCATATTCAAATTTAAACAATCTTGTTTAAATTAGACAAACAATAATTCAAACATATCATCATGCAATTCATTATAAAAACGAATTTAACCTTAAACCCAAAGCATTATGATTATAAAAAATAGAGATGGAATTATTATTTGCCTTGATTTAGATAAGGAGATTGGATTGAGATTAATCCCCCCCAAGCTTGAACCCTCGGCTTGGCTTTGATTTTCTTCTCTTAATGGGCGGTGGCCCCTCTTTAAGTTTTTGTTTTGCGTTTTCAAAATGACACGAAGGGGAAATAAAATGGTAGGAATGAAAATATATAGGGGTAAGGTTTATGTGCGGCAAATACCCAACATACCCTTATGTAAATTAATTAGCTTATAACCCATTCTTAATCCCATTTAATTATTTTATTAAGCACGGCCTTAATTATCAAATCTCAACCCCCTTATCACTTAACATTTACATTAATTTATTTTATTTATAGCTAATTAAATCTTCTGGATAGCATTATTTAAAATTAAGGGTGTTACATTAACACAGTTAAATTCTAAAATTTGCATCTCTCTATATTCTCATACAAAAGAAAAGCCCTAATAGTAATCCAATAATGCATCCAACCATCCATGCATACATCATCCAATCCAACATATATAAGCGTCTAATCATTATGCTCAGCGGAAATAGTGTATCGGCTTTCGTTGCATGACTTTGATTATTAACGGACTATAACACTACTACACAGCATTGACTTTTAAAATCATTTTATAAAAATAATTTGTAAAGTAATCCAAAATTTTCACAAATACGTCCCAATGATTATTCCCATAATCTTTTTATATTCCTATTCCTATATAGATAACTGATATAACTATCTGGCACACAACCTAAGGGACATGACTCTAAGTCATCTAGGCCTCAGATCTGTGATATTATATTTTATAATGTTCTAAAGTAGCTTTGATACCAAACTGTAAGGACCCCACCGCTATACCTATATTATTAAAGAACATCATAAACAATGTCGTCTAATAATATGGAGAATACGATTTGTTAAGGGTGACCACCTATGAATATATGTTTGAACCAACACTGACACGTCATATTTATGGTTTTGCTTAATCTCTGGAGTAAAATTTGACATGTTTAGTATTAGTCCAAAGTAATGTCTACAATGGTTTCTCGGAATCAGAACAGCATAGCATATAAAGAATAGTCACAGATCACAGCGAAATAAAATATAAATTATACAAATACATGTTATAAGTCTACAAAAAAAATACTAGACTCATATAATATACAGCCATTACAGATCTCTATCACAAATAGACATCTTTTATACATACACAAAAATCCTAAATGAGATAAACTAAAAAGTCAAACTGTTTATCTCCTTGCTAGCACGTCCATTCAAAAATCTACTCATCCTGTAACTTGAAAAGTCTTTGCCTGACCCTAGTATTATTAAATAAACGGGTCAAACTATCGCTAAATATCCAAAAGGGGCGAGAATAAGAAATAACATAAGGACATATGACATATAAACATATAAAAAGTCATAGAAATAGTCCTATTCTAATTACACAACAAGACGTGGAAATATTAAATCTAAGACCACAAAATAAATCAAAATCATCAAAACCAATCCTAAGATACAGAAATATTTGATCATAACATGGAATAAATCAAAACCAAGAAATTCCAAAATAAAGAATAATGTCTCAAAATCCAAGAAAACCAAATCCATAATGATCACAACGATCATACTCATACCATGGGAAATAAAAGTTGGTACCACTCATACCGATCAAATACCAACAATTACCCATAACGTGAAAACAGAATCTCAATATCCATAAAAACAAGACCAGAGAAGATATAACTCATTCCAATCACAAGGATCATATAAAAATACAGGAGTATACTTCGTAAGTGTATATCGGCCCTGTCAAACACCAAAAAGAGAGTATTCTAAAGTGCCAAATATTATCACCTTTAGTAATCAAAAGAACTTAACTAATACCGTCTGGTTAAATTCAAGTATTTACTAGCAGCTATTAAATCTCACTCATTACGGATAGTGATAAAAGACCTGAACTATGTTCCCATAAGGATCTATCGGCCTCACCGAACACTAAAAGAGAATACAATCCTAAAGTGTTAAATACTTCCTAATAACAAGCACAAAAGTTTAACCAAGGCATCCTATATTACCCAGTGAAATTCGAGTATTCTCTACTGGGCCAGCAAATACCACTCAAATATTCTATTCAAACAGTGGTACAATATTCAATGAAGCATTACTTGAAAGTATGAAAACCAATCAATAACACTAAGTCGATTATTAGTATTCCCCAATTATAGAACTAAGGTTCTCAAAACATTTTGTTATTTTTAAAAAATCATCCCCAAATTCAAAAGTCATACAAAATTGCCAAAATAGTATATAAATAACCAAGTGTTAAATCCAATAAAAATCCGATAAGAGTTTATGGTTTTCAAAATAAAAAATATAATTTAACATATAGTAAATGATTTCTAAAATGCTTTATATGTATAATAACTTTCAAACTATTTAATTTAAAATTTCCATAAACTCAATTATTTCTTATATATATATATATATATCCTTAGAAAAAATAATTCATAATTCTAATTTTTATATCAAAAATACTTTTATATATTTATAGTTATTTCAAATCTATATTTAAAAATCCGTAGTACCCAAATCTTGTTCCAAAAACCCTATATATATTTATGTATGTATGTATGTATATGGATATGTATGTTGTAACGTTACGAATTTTTTGCGTTCGAAAATCGACATCCATACTTTTACATCGTACTCGAATGCCGCAGATTCGACCATTCAAATCCGAGTCGCTGGAGCTTATAACACAATTAAGTATAACAACATAGCGGAAGAAAAATGAATATCATATACAATTCCAATGAATACAATATCCAAATATGGAGCAACACTGATACAATATGATATAGAATATCAGAGATATAAGATAACAATGCTACAACGGAATAACAATACTATATAGCAGCGGAAAACAAAGACTCCAGAGATAACTCCAATCAAATGCTCCAAAGCAAAGCTCCAAACGCCAAGCTCGAACCACCATCTCGTTTCACCAAGACGAGCAAGTCTGGACCGTGAATCCGAAGACCCCAATATCCAAGATCTCCAAAGAATACCAAAGAGAAAACTGAAAGCTACTGAACCGATACCTACTATCTGAAAAACCCAACTCTAGACTTCCCGTGTGGAAAATTGTAGGCACCCAGAGTTTAGGAAGGAACAATAAACTCTGGGTCAGTCATGGGACTGGTATGAGCAAACAAAAACAGTTTTATCTTTTTAAAACAAACAAAATATTTTAAATTTGAATTCCGCAATGTTTTTTTTGAAAATGAAACTGCCATAAGGCCTCCCACCACACACACAATGCAAACATAGACTTGGAGGAGATTTCTCCTTATGACAGCCAAAAATGCTTGATACGCGAAATCCTTTGATATTATTACTATAAGTGCATAGTGGAAAACATTTCGAAAGTATAATATTAATCTTAGCCAGCATGGACATTTCGTACTATGCCTACTACAGCTACCATCCAAACAGTAGTGACCACCATAAGTGAATGGCAAGTTATACAACTAAAACCGTAAATGGAACGTATTGTTTCTTTGGATTTTCCAACAAATGGTCAGGCCAAGGAACTTCCCATTGCCACATGGGTACGCCTCTGGAGGGACGCCACGAGAACCATCATTCGTTCTCTGCCAACACAAGGCCGGCTACCCCCTTCCTAGGGAATAAAACCTAAGATATGCCACCCCCGGTCCTTTGGGACCTTTATCCGAGGGACCTCCAACAACAACACACGGTAATAAATATACTACAGTGTCCACACGAGTAAGTATCTGGGCTCCATACCATGATACTACCCTTTTCCAGAAGGAATGGTCATACCCTAGGAGCGCTACCCCTGAAACCTTGCTGCATTCTTCCTGTTTCGACCATTCCGGGGTGTGAGGCTCGACGAAGTCTCGTCCACAAAGCTACGCTTTTTCACAAAAAGCCATGCTTCGATCAACAAATGATCAGCAGCACTTCGTATGCCACATTACCAAATTGGGAATGTATCACTAGTAACCATCAACTACATAACCTCTGAACTCGTACGTCTCAGAGAAGGGTGTTAAGCTAAGAGAATAAATCTCCGCCACCAAACGAAAATGTATTTGATAGAAACCGGTTTTACATCTCAAAGTGTAATGTCAGACACACATCCATACAAGTCTGTTCCGGGTCCGAACAGAACCGAAGGCACTTCCAAAGAAGCCCTTGCAATCCGGATAATTTCTAATCACGTCCGGACTTTCCATCACAATGGGTGCTCAAATCTCTATTCCTGGGCCATTCAGTGCAGAGACATTCGACAGGTCATCCTTTCGTTTTTGAAAGTACCCGGCCTTCACCGCCGTTCTTCAAATTCTACCCATATCGTCGTATCATTATTCGGAATGGGTTATATGACACAAAGGTCCTCTCCCGGCTAAACCGAATAACGAGCGCAATATTTAAAAATATATGGATAATGGGATTTCAGTTAAGTCACAACTTTAAAGCCCAAAACCTTTCATTTAAATGGTTAAAACAAATTACCATTTCAAATCTTTTAAATAAAAAGGTTTACATACAAAAACCTTTCAATGGTTTAAACAATTTCCACACTTTAATCTTTTAAACAAAAGATTTACTTTTAAGACCCCTTTTCAATTTAAAATCAGGTTCACAAATCTTTTAACAAAGATTCATTCATAGCCTTTCAAAACAATTCCATTTTAAATTGGATTAACTCATCGGGTCTTTAAACCAAAGACTCATTTCATAGCTTTCGAAATAATTTCCAAAGATTCATTCATAACTTGGAAAACTATTTCAATTCAAACTTAAAATTCCTTACGAATTGCAAATTCATTACTCATGTGAAAGCTTTTATCCTTTGAAAACAAACAGTTTTACTTCGGAAAAACTCGATCTCATTTATACAAGTCAAAATCTTTGGGGTTAATTTAAATTCCCATAACAATACTTTAAAAATGGTTTAAAACCCATATAAGCTTGTATAATCCCTTTTTAAATCATAAATACTAATTATAGAATTCAATTTCAAATTTTTGAATCCAAATTTTAATCAAATTTGAAAACTAAATTAAGTTATTCAAAATATAACATTTATACTTGAAAATTCCTTTTCAAAAGACTTTTCAAATTCAACCCAATTTCATTTCCAAAATTATTTGAATTTAAAAATTCAAATTTTAAAACCATTTCATTAAATTCAAATATCTGTGACTTAACTGATTTCCTCGTGAAATCCATATTTGTGTGTGTATAGTGTAGTCCAAGGGTTTACACACAATAGTGCAACCATAATCATCACTTACAGATTCAAATACAGAAATATTGGTAAGCGGTATAATCTATAACGCTTATATTTGATAAGCGGTACAAACCAATCGTAACGCTTATCTTGCATTCACAAATCTCAGGTATATATCACAGATAAGAAATTACATTACAGATAATTAATTTCATCACAGAATAAATTACATCACAGTTCACAAAACAAAATAATACATATCACACATCATCATAAATCAGGGACATCAATCAATTCAAAGCACTCCATAGAATCCTAACATCCATGAGTAAGATTAATTAATTATCTGATCTGTTTAAATCATATTAGTCACTAACCTTGGATTATTTAATGTTAATTAATTACAAATCATTTAATTAATTATTCTTAATTAATTACAAAAATTAATTAAGTATTAATTAAAAATCATTCCTTAATTGCCTTCATTAATCAATTAACCTTGAATTAATTTATCACATAAATTAATTAATCCTAATTGATTTTTATTTTAAAAAGAAGTAATTATCCCTAATTACTTAATTAAATCTTACCATTAATTGATTACTTTTATTAATTAACTAACCTTTAATTTATTAATTAATTACCTTAATTACAATTAATTAATTATCCTTAATTAATTAACCTCTAAACACTTGATTAAATTAATCTTTAATCATCAATTATCAATCCTTAATTAGTTTCATTAAGTAATTTATTTAATTATTCATTAATTACTTGATATCAATTAATTAATCTCAAATTAAAAATCCTTAATTACAAATTAATTATCCTTAATTAATTAATCTTAAACCTTAATTAATTAATTAATTTAAACCTTTAATTACTTATTTAATTAATCCAAATCATAATAAATTAAGTAAACTAATTCTCCATTTTAATTAACTTAATAATTCAAATCATTTAATCTTCATTTACTTAAAGATAAAAACATTACCTATTAATGATCAAATTATCATTATCAAAAGTATGTAAAAACAATTTAATTTAAACTTTTCTTTCAAATTTCATTTCAAATTTTAAAATTTAAAATGAAAAACAATTTTAACTTAACAAAGTTTAAAGCCATTTACAAACTTTAAAAATCATATGATGAAGAAATACTCATCTTATAAAAGAACTTTAAGAATTTAAACCCAATTTACTTTTAAATTTCTTACCCTTTAAAATACATGTTAAACAACTTAAAGTTGTTTAAAACAATTTAATTTATAAAACTTTCATTTATTTCAAAAGCACTTATACAGATTTAAATTTAATTCCATATTAAACTCAGATTTAAAACTCATTTACATTTTAAACCTTCATTTTTTTTAATTCAAATTACTTAAACAATTTAATATCTAGTTGATTCATTTAAAATAAACTCGGGCCCAACCCTATTTCTCTCGGGCCAACACTCGAGATGTTTCATGAAACCAACCTCATATTCCTCTGCTTCGAATCCCCTTCTTCTTCCCTTTTCTTTTTAACTTTGTTTAAGTTCTAAATCTGTTAAACAACACACCCATGCTAGCTTCTATCACCAACCCGAGCCATACGAGACTTTTCTCGTTTCCAGCTTCGAGAAAAATGGGCAACCTAATTACTTCGAGAAATTCCCCAAACGACTCGTTCCAAACTCGTGGAACTTCATCGTTCCTAAACCAAACAAACCCAGCGACGTGAAAATTGTACACGTGCACGTGTACAGATGATCGAAACCATTCCGATCATCGTCGTGACGATCAACACTTCATCAAGCACCTACCTCAATGGCCTGATCACCCAGAACTCCAAATCCATCCTCGAATCAAAATTAAGCAATCGAGCATCAACTGAAAACCCAAACCATCGACCCAATATCGCCTCGTGTTGCCAATTCCGGCCACCAGAGGTCGCATGCTTCTGGCCACGTCCTCGTCAAACCCCAAGCCAACACCCCATTGAATATCATCGAACTCGATCAACTACTTACTCCTCACGAGCACAAGAACTAAGCCGACCAAATACTGCATTCTAAACCCTAATTCCATGTCGCGACACTCCTATGATCATTAAAAAATTATCCAACCATTTTTCCTTAAATCTACATCACCTCAGCTTCCTTCAGATTCAATTTCATAACTTAATTTTTCTTTGATCGATGGGAATTTACAAAAACCCCAATTTAGACCAATTAACAATTTCTCACATATTATAGTTTTAAAAATCTTGGATTTGCTACTAAAATTCATGTCTTTCAAAATTGAACTAAATGATGTAAGTAAATTATAAAACATTGATACTTAATTTTTCTGATATAAGGGTGTTCATCTATAATTTCCAATTTTCTAAGTTGTTTACACAGTAAGTATACTTGAAAAAAATTTGAAATTTTGCATTTCATAATGATTACCACTTTTCATTTAGAAATCAAAACCTGAAATTTCTTGGATAAGAAGATTTAAGATTTTTTCTAATAGGTTTACAATTCCTGTAACAAGAACGGGGATTCCTGTTTTTTTTTTCTTTTCTAAATTTTCCAGGTTTATAAACAACATACTTAACTGTTCCTAGATTTTAATTTATGTTTAACAATGTAACTTGTTCAAATGCTAAAGGTTATCAGAGAATATTCAAAGAAAACTTGAGTTTTCTTGGATATATTTGAAATCGTAACTTGATATCAAAAATATATCTCTATATTTAGATATATAACCACACATGCACATCATAAGACACAGCAAACACAAAGATCATCACAGGCAGATCATATATATCAACTTAAAGGGTTTATAAAAGTGGTTTGCTCACCTTGGATCAAAGCAGAGATACGATTTTTCAAAACTGGGGATGATCTGGAAATTTTTATTTTGATCTTGAAGTTTTGAATTTGCATTTGATTTTCAGGGTTTAAATTCTTGCTTTGACCTTCATTTCAATTTCCAGCTTTTTGATATTAAGTTTGAGTCTACCCTTTCCAGATTGAATCCATCCCCAGAGAGTCAAATGCAGACATAGTTTCCAGATTTTAAACTTGCATGCTTTTGCTTGATGTTTTCTTTCCAGATTTTTTTTTTCTTGTTCCTTACTTTCAAATTTTCTAGATTTTGAAATGAATTGCATGTTGATTCAATTCCAGGTTTGTATTTTGATTTTGCAATTTGTTGTTTGTTTCAGGTACGAAATTTTGCTGGTTCTTTATTTCCAGATTTTCATTTTCTTTGATATTTACATTTAAAAAAAAAAGCATGAACACTTGTTAAATTCAAAACTTAATTGTAAACACTTGTTATTACATGGTCTTACTTGGTTACATTTGTCGTAACTAACAAAATTATGTTTAAATCATTTTCTTAAATTTATTTAAAATTTGTGTTTAAACCCCTACTTCGATTTAATTTATGAAACATGCTTTTCATATTTTTAACCTTGTTTTATTTTAACTTACAACTTTGTTTACATATTTAAATTTATGTTTAAATCCCTTTATTAATAGTTTACAAATGTTGAAACAATTATTTAATACCTTCTTATGTTTATTTTTATACTTCTACAAATTAAAATTTAAACCTTATTTTAAATTAATTCATGCATTTATTTTATTTTCATTTTATTTACAAATCATGTTTTAACTTAAATTATGAATTTATATCTTCACTCTATCATAATTATGTGATATGTAAATATTCTTTTACATTTTACATTCATGAATATACAACTATTTTTTTATATGTTCCAATGTTTTAAATCTTTTTATCAAATCTAATTTAACATTTTTTTATTCAAATTCAAAATTTAATATATAATCAATTTGTACTTATAAATGAATAAATAATCAAATATTTTTTGTTTATAAATATATCTTTATATTCCATTTGATTTCAAATCAATAAATTTTATTTACAATCTCTTGATATATTTATTCATTCAAACTTTCAAATTAATTAGATTCCAATATATTAACGTTTGAACTTCAAATTCACATTTTCAAATTATATTTAAAATTAACATCTATAAACAACTAATATTTATTTTGAAAAACTTTATTAAATTCACAAATTAATTTCAAAAATTAATTCAATTATCAAATTAGACTGGGCTAAAATTCAGGGATGTTGCAGATTCCCCCCTTAAGAAAATTTCGTCGTCGAAATTTGTAAGGGAGACGACCAAAGAATATAGAGAGATAGAGAGATGAATCATCAGATCAAACTGAATATTTATTCTGCGTTTGGTTTACCAAATCAAAATATCAATAATGGATACCAGAACGAATCAAGGTACTCGGGTCACCAGATCTACGAATATACAGGGCATTGGTTAGTTCAAAAGATAACTAACCACTCGTAGAATATACCTGAACCCAACAGAATAAACAGATATATGGATGTCCAAAACCTTTATTTTTAAACAACCAAAATACTCCTATCAACCATAGTAACCAAAGCAAACAATTCATCCAAACAAACAATTCTGACCCATCTGGAGTTTGTGTCCCATGCAAATTGTCAGGACCCGATTCTTCGTCTTCCGAAAATTCAACATCGATACTCACTTTATCGACTGCCGAGCAATCGAACGACGGAAAACCGAACACTAAGGGTTTAAGAAAAAGAAAAAGGTAGAAAAGAAGAGATAAGAAGATAGAAAATAGAGAGAAAGGAAAATAGAAAAGAGAGAAAGTAGAACGGAACAGAAAACAACAGAACAACATCAGAATCTCACAATTCGCAGCGGAACAACATATAATAATAAATGAATAATCTTTAAACAAAGAACTATATCAGTTATTACATTACATTACATTTCATTACATCATATCATCAGAGTGTACAACAACAACAAACATCAAACAGCGGAAAAGAAATACTATATACTAGTAATACGCCATGCCATCCAGCTTGCCTCCAGCAACTCCAGAATATCCAGAATATCCTGATAAACCTTAATTCTTGACTGCCCATGTGGAAATTGGAGGGCACCCAGAGTTTAGGAAGGAAAACAATAAACTCCGAGTCAGTCATGTGACTAGTGTGAGAACTCAAAACAGTTTATTTATCTTTGAAATCAAAATAGAGGAATATTTTTAAAGTCAATTCGCAATGCTTTTAAAAATGAGACTACCATAAGGCCTCCCGCACACACACACAATGCAAACGCAGAATCGGAGGAGATTTCTCCTTATGATAGTCAAAGATGCTTGATACGCATTTAAAAGAATATTTTATATTATTACTAGTGCATAGTGTAGAGAAATATTCATTTCGAAAGTAGAATATAAATCTTAGCCAACATACGACCATTATCGTATGCCTACTATAGCTAACCATGTTCAATAGCAGGTTACCGCCACATTCCATAGCAGGTTATACAACTAAAACCGTACAAGTCTCGTATTGTTTCTTTGGATTTCCAACGAATGGTCAGGCCAAGGAACTTCCCATTGCCACATGAGAATGCCTCTGGATGGACATCCCCGAGAACCAAACCGGATCTCTACCAACACAAGGCCGGGTTACCCCTAACTGAGTAACAACTGACCGAATATGCCATCCCCCGGTCCTTTGGGACCTTTCACCGAGCGCTCGTAATCAATTCACACAATCATAACAAAGTGTTTTCAACATGAGTAAGTATCTGGGCTCCATACCATGATACCACCCTTTTCCAGAAGGAAATGCACACATCCTAAAGGGCGCTACCCCTCATAACCTTGCCGCATCTTTCCTATTTTGACCATTCACGGGGTGTGAGGCTCGACGAAGTCACGTCCACAAAAACATACTTTATACAAAAGCCATGCTTTGGGTCAACAAATGATCATAGAAATGATCACAAAGATAGACGATCAAATAAATGATCCTATCACAAATAATCAACACAATGATCATTTACAGCAACACTCAGCATGTCACATTACCAAATTGGGAATATATCGCTGATAACATTCAACTACATAACCTCTGAGCTCGTACGTCTCAGTGAAGGGTGTTAAGCTAAAAGAATAAATTCTCTGCCACTAACAGAAATATATTTGAAAGAAACCGGCTTTATATCTCAACTTGTAATGTCATGCATACTATCCATACAAGTCTGTTCTGGGCTCGAACAAAACCGAAGGCACTTACAAAGAAGTCCTTGCGATCCGGATATTCACAATCCTGATCGGATTTCCCATCACTTAGGGAGTCTCTATACCGTTGCAACTCAGTGCAGAGACAATCGACAGGTCATCCTATCGCTCTCGCAAATACCGGGTCTCCAACACCGATCTTCAAATGCAATTCACAACGACGTATCACATATTCGGAATGGGTTATACGACCCCATGGTCCTTTCCCGGTTAACCCGAATAGTGAGCGCTTATTCAAAAATAAGTGTGGCATTCAAATTCAAACAAATCACATCAAATACCCATTCAAAGGGAAATATTGATAGTCGGTTATTGAACTATCAATGGATATGCACACATCACCAGATTCCAAATAATTTTTCAAATTATTTATTTTCCAAAAAATATCTTTACTAGATATATAATTTTCAATACTTCAAAAATAAATCAATATTTATTTTTAAACAAATTCCCCTTTCTTTTATAAATTCCATAGTGAATTTATATTTCAAAATATCTATGAATATACGATTTCAATTATTCATTTCAATTTATCTTCAAAAAGATAAATTCTCAAAGTATTCACTTTATATTGGAAAACATTTCCATACTTATTTAATAAGTAATTCACAAATTTTATTTATTTTCAACACTTAGAAAATATTCAATATACTTAAATCGAGATTAAGTATATATTTCATTCTTTAAGGAAATCATTCTTTTAAACATATTTATTTGGGCCAAAACGAATGTTGCGTAAAACATCGTTACGACAACCCAAAATCACTAGTATAGGGATTCGAATTTTAAGATAGATATATAAATCCCAATACTATACAAAACATTTCCTTTCGGAAATCATTTACTATAACAATAGTGTTATAGTCCACCATTTCCTTCTATTTCTCGAAAACGTCTATTTCAACAATAAATGTTGAAATCTATGGTTTCGAATCTTAACACCTTTTCGAATCTTAACACCTTTTAAAACATCGTTAGATCGTTTTAATTCAGTTCAAAATATCACATTCTAAACAATCTCTTTAACATACTATTCACTATTCAAAAACGTGAATATACTACGTTAACAAATATCATCATTTCCATTCATTTTATTTCAAAGGGTTATCCACTGTCAAAAACGTGAATATAACTTCATTTATAGGTTTCAACAATTTACTTATCAAAATAAGTCATTTGCGAATTTATAAAACAACGTTTATAAATCCCATTTCTAATTATTTTATAACAACTTCCTTTTATAAATTTTCTTTATCAACCTATTCGATTTATAACTCAATTATAAACTAAAGGTTCATATTATAAGTTAAATACGTATAATTTATTCGTTCACAAAAAAATCGTTCCTTTAAACTTCATAATTATAAATCTTATAACTTATAAGATTCAATGATTTATTCAAAACTATTCTTTTAATAACTTCACAAATTTATAAATCTTACTATTTATAAATCTCATTTATAACTTCTCCATTTATAATTCTATAAATTTCATTCGTTTATGAAATTCATTTACACTTCATTCAAACACTTATAAAAACTCGTTTTATGATGTCTATATTTCAGTTTATAAATATCCATTTATAAATCTCTTAATATAAATCAATTTATATTATTCTTTAAACTTCTTTAATCTCCTTTATTATTTCACCATTTTGATTTATAAAATAATCAAATTTTATAAATCCTATATTTAAACTTTTCACAATAGATTCAAAAATCCTGATTTTACTATTTTATAAAGTTAATAACCCATATTTTCAAAAATCAGCCTTTTACTATATTTCTCAAAATTTCATAATTTTTATAACTTTGAAAATTATAACGTTTATTTATTTAACATGGATCAATCCCAAAAATATAGTATATTTTCAAAAATCACTTTAAAAATCATTTTAAAATTCCAAAACTTGGTCCAATGATGCTACATACCAAATAGTCAATCACGACTACAACGATATCATATATCGATATGATAATCCATCAAATATCAGAATATCTGAATTCAAATAAATACTGTTGAGGAATCCAGTTGGATCCCTCCAACCTGTTTTCCTGCATCCACAAACATTAGCACAATACCAATTTCGCTCCAGTACGAAATTATCGCGGTATATGGGATTTAAAATATTATCCGCTTAATAACGGCGCAATAGGGTCTCATCCGCTAAACAAAAAATGCGGGAAATCAATAACTCCAATATATACATATGCCAATATATATATATTGCTATTATATATAATACCAATTTCACTGTTTATGAAATATTCGCGGTATATGTTTTTAATAAATAACATCCGCTTACTAACGGCGTATAATGTCTATTTTAACAATCAATAGATAACAATCATCATTCAAACATGCATTCAAATATTTTAAATCTAACTATTTAAAATAAAATCGAAACTGATTCGATTGAGTGAGAAGTTCTCACCTTGATTTTATTTTCCGTTTTAGCGATTTATTTCGAATAAAATTAAACGGACGTTTAAATTTTACACGAAATTTTCACTAACTCCAAACGACTCCAATCCAATTCCATCGCGTAGTGCTCGTCCATACGATTCCAACGCAACTGGTTTCGCGCGTTTTCGACCTCGTATGAAAAAGATATACAGCTTTAAAGATTACACGAATTATAAATATTATAATTTCACTCATTTTTTTTATTTAATTTTAACCTTGCAAAAATCAAGGCCGCACGTTTTTAAAATTGTAGATCCAGACCGTAAGCTCAAGTTCTTCCCTCCCTTTCATTTTTCGTTCCACCCAGTATCAAATGCGAGCCCAAACCCATCGACCGCCGTTCAAAATCGAACACGCAACCATCATCACGTCCCTTGACGACGATCCAGGACCACCCCTTCGAAGCTCGTGCCGCCATACGCTACCGCCCTGAGCATCACGAAGCTCGGTCGAGCCTCCAGCTCGAAAAACGTGAATGAAGGCCGTGACTTCCAGCTTGCTTTGACGTTGATTCGTGAAGTCGTTTTAGATCATGACCGTTGAATAGCTAGTTCGCAACATGATCTACAACTTTCATGTTGAAAATTTCTTCTAAAAGTTTGTGGATTTGAAGAGATCAAAGGGAGAAGAACTGACATTTTCGGCCATTGATGGCTAAGGGTGGCGGCCGGCTTTGAAACTAGGGTTTAGTTTTTTTTTTGTGAATTTAGGTGTATTTATAGGAAATTTTTTTCAATCACTATTCATCCGGGAATTCCAAACTCCGATTTTCGCGCCGAAACTGACGTTCCTAGGGTTTATCCCGCGTTCCGGACACAATGGAACAGGTTTCGGAAGCTAATTCGGACATCTGTGCGAGTTATGGCTACAAACGTTCAATTTGAATTAAACCGATTTAAACGATTTTCTAGGCGTTTTAATTTGTACCGGACAAACGGTAAATCCAATTGATACGAAATTTGAAACCTTACAATAATATCACATTACGGATCCGATGAAACTGGTTTCGTCGAAATCCGAGACTTTTTGAAAAATGGCTATTTTAACTCGCCAAATTAATATTAAAAACAATTCGATGCGTTTCGAGCTGCCACGATCAAACGGTAGCTCCGATTGACACGAAAATTGAAATCCGGTAATAACTAACTATTACGGATCCAATGGAACTGGTTTCGTTCAATTCTGAGACTGTTCAAAAATTGACTATTTTCACTAGTCGATTTTAATATTAAAATATTCAATTTTCACAAATTAACTTTTAATTCGATTTTAAAAGTTCTAAAATATCGTTCTAACTTCAACATGATAAAATAAAATTTTACAAATCATTTTCAACCATATTTAACTCAATTTTCAATTATTTCCATAATTTAACATATTAAATTATCGATTTAATTATTCAATTAAATCCAATAATTCAAGTTAAATTTATTTGACTTATAAATTTCACTTATTAATATTTAAAATAAATTAAATATTCAAATTTTAAATAAATTAAAATTCTGGGTCGTTACAATCTTCCCCCCTTAAAAGAATTTCGTCCTCGAAATTAACAAGTAAGAAAAGTTACAGAATCTATTAATTTTCCAAAAATCCATAGTCAAACTTCTTACAGTATCTTTACTAAGTTTTCAAATCATACTTAGTTATCTTTTCAAAAACAATTACTATTGTTTAATTTTTCAATTCCAAATCAAAGTCTAAGTTTTCCAAAATTTTCCCAAAATTTTCAAAAAAATTTCTAACGCCTTAAATTTTCGGAAAAATTCGCCATAGTCTCCTTTGCGCGGCTCGATCCGGAAAAAAAATGACAGTATATATATCAGAAATATACATCTCATCAAGTAATAAGACATCCCAAAGGGAAAAAAGTATAAAAGTACAATATTTAATCCGAGATATGTACCTTATATTTTATTAGCGAGCATATACGGCTAATATAGCGCGAAAGCGAGCTCCAAATGCGAAGCAAACGCGATCCGCACCTACTAATCACTCAACAAACAACATGAGAAACATGTATATAGACAATAGTATCGATATACAACATATAGCAACATAATAACTATATATGTCAACATAGCAATTGCAATAAAAGCAATATATTCAACCATCAACCAACTAAATATTCATTCATATTCTCATTAATATTCAATGAATTGGTTTTCAATTTAAATCACATTGATTCATTAACAGTGGATGTTCTTACTAACATTCATTTTCAATTAGTTCATATTCACTAATTCATATTCAAGTTGGTTCACTTCCAATTAAATTCAATTCTATTTAAGATTCACTTAACTTCCAATTGAATTTCAATTAATTTAGCTTCCAATTTCATTAACACTTAATGAATTATATACAATCATCTAACAATCATATATCAACCAAATTCCCTTGCTTATCAATTGGTTTAATTAAATTGATTTTCGTTCAATCTTTCAACTTTCAATAGCATAAGATTTTAATGAATTAACACTTACATTCATTTTTCCATATCAATTATTCACATTTAATTGATTAATATTCAATCCTTTAATCCAATTCAATTTCCAATTCATTTATGTAACTCAAGTTTATATTCATCACTTAACTTTAATAATTTACTTTGACACCAATGTCAACTTCTCTTAAGTTATACTTCATTTTATAAACATCACTTGGTTTTACATAACTTAAATTCCTACTTATAAATCAATTCAAATTCCAATTCTAAGTAAATTTTCCATTTAACTTTAAATTCATTTTTATTTACAACTCATACTCCTAAATATATTCATATAGTTTCACTTCTTATATATATAAGTTTATTTCACAATTGTAAATTACTTTAATTATAACTCAATTCTTATAATTCATTTGCTTATACAATTATTCTTCAATTTAGATTATTCAAACAACTAAACAATCAACTTATATACACTTTAATAATTCTGAAAAATTATTTCTTCATATACAAAATATACTCAAGGTAAAATTATTCCATTTACCCAATTTAAAATCAATATTGTGCCGAATTGTTCTATTCAAGTGTTTAGAAACCCCTTCGGCATAGTCTTGCGGACCACGCTGACGAAAGTTCATATGCCACTCAATAAACCAACCATCACAATATAAAACAATTTTATATATTCACTAACAAATACGCTCTCATAGCTATTATTACACTCAACTCATTCTAGAGTACTGCTGACTCTATCTCTAACGAGTAATACCCAACAGAACCATGGTTGTCGCTTAACCATAAGCTCTGATACCACATTGTCAGGACCCGATTCTTCGTCTTTCGAAAATTCAACATCGATACTCACTTTATCGACTGCCGAGCAATCGAACGACGGAAAACCAAACACTGAGGGTTTAAGAAAAAGAAAAAGTAGAAAAGAAGAGATAAGAAGATAGAAAATAGAGAGAAAGGAAAATAGAAAAGAGAGAAAGTAGAACGGAACAGAAAACAACAGAACAACATCAGAATCTCACAATTCGCAGCGGAACAACATATAATAATAAATGAATAATCTTTAAACAAAGAACTATATCAGTTATTACATTACATTACATTTCATTACATCATATCATCAGAGTGTACCACAACAACAAACATCAAACAGCGGAAAAGAAATACTATATACTAGTAATACGCCATGCCATCCAGCTTGCCTCCAGCAACTCCAGAATATCCAGAATATCCTGATAAACCTTAACTCTTGACTGCCCGTGTGGAAATTGGTGGGCACCCAGAGTTTAGGAAGGAAAACAATAAACTCCGAGTCAGTCATGTGACTGGTGTGAGAACTCAAAACAGTTTATTTATCTTTGAAATCAAAATAGAGGAATATTTTTAAAGTCAATTCGCAATGCTTTTAAAAATGAGACTACCATAAGGCCTCCCGCACACACACACAATGCAAACGCAGAATCGGAGGAGATTTCTCCTTATGATAGTCAAAGATGCTTGATACGCATTTAAAAGAACATTTTATATTATTACTAGTGCATAGTGTAGAGAAATATTCATTTCGAAAGTAGAATATAAATCTTAGCCAACATACGGCCATTATCGTATGCCTACTATAGCTAACCATGTTCAATAGCAGGTTACCGCCACATTCCATAGCAGGTTATACAACTAAAACCGTACAAGTCTCGTATTGTTTCTTTGGATTTCCAACGAATGGTCAGGCCAAGGAACTTCCCATTGCCACATGAGAATGCCTCTGGATGGACATCCCCGAGAACCAAACCGGATCTCTACCAACACAAGGCCGGGTTACCCCTAACTGAGTAACAACTGACCGAATATGCCATCCCCCGGTCCTTTGGGACCTTTCACCGAGCGCTCGTAATCAATTCACACAATCATAACAAAGTGTTTTCAACATGAGTAAGTATCTGGGCTCCATACCATGATACCACCCTTTTCCAGAAGGAAATGCACACATCCTAAAGGGCGCTACCCCTCATAACCTTGCCGCATCTTTCCTGTTTTGACCATTCACGGGGTGTGAGGCTCGACGAAAGTCACGTCCACAAAAACATACTTTATACAAAAGCCATGCTTTGGGTCAACAAATGATCATAGAAATGATCACAAAGATAGACGATCAAATAAATGATCCTATCACAAATAATCAACACAATGATCATTTACAGCAACACTCAGCATGTCACATTACCAAATTGGGAATATATCGCTGATAATATTCAACTACATAACCTCTGAGCTCGTACGTCTCAGAGAAGGGTGTTAAGCTAAAAGAATAAATTCTCCGCCACCAACAGAAATATATTTGAAAGAAATCAGCTTTATATCTCAACTTGTAATGTCAGGCATACTATCCATACAAGTCTGTTCCGGGCTCGAACAAAACCGAAGGCACTTACAAAGAAGTCCTTGCAATCCGGATATTCACAATCCTGATCGGATTTCCCATCACTGAGGGAGTCTCAATACCGTTGCAACTCAGTGCAGAGACAATCGACAGGTCATCCTATCGCTCTCGCAAATACCGGGTCATCAACACCGATCTTCAAATGCAATTCACACGACGTATCACATATTCGGAATGGGTTATACGACCCCATGGTCCTTTCCCGGTTAACCCGAATAGTGAGCGCTTATTCAAAAATAAGTGTGGCATTCAAATTCAAACAAATCACATCAAATACCCATTCAAAGGGAAATATTGATAGTCGGTTATTGAACTATCAATGGATATGCACACATCACCAGATTCCAAATAATTTTCCAAATTATTTATTTTCCAAAAAATATCTTTACTAGATATATAATTTTCAATACTTCAAAAATAAATCAATATTTATTTTTAAACAAATTCCCCTTTCTTTTATAAATTCCATAGTGAATTTATATTTCAAAATATCTATGAATATACGATTTCAATTATTCATTTCAATTTATCTTCAAAAAGATAAATTCTCAAAGTATTCACTTTATATTGGAAAACATTTCCATACTTATTTAATAAGTAATTCACAAATTTTATTTATTTTCAACACTTAGAAAATATTCAATATACTTAAATCGAGATTAAGTATATATTTCATTCTTTAAGGAAATCATTCTTTTAAACATATTTATTTGGGCCAAAACGAATGTTGCGTAAAACATCGTTACGACAACCCAAAATCACTAGTATAGGGATTTGAATTTTAAGATAGATATATAAATCCCAATACTATACAAAACATTTCCTTTCGGAAATCATTTACTATAACAATAGTGTTATAGTCCACCATTTCCTTCTATTTCTCGAAAACGTCTATTTCAACAATAAATGTTGAAATCTATGGTTTCGAATCTTAACACCTTTTAAAACATCGTTAGATCGTTTTAATTCAGTTCAAAATATCACATTCTAAACAATCTCTTTAACATACTATTCACTATTCAAAAACGTGAATATACTACGTTAACAAATATCATCATTTCCATTCATTTTATTTCAAAGGGTTATTCACTGTCAAAAACGTGAATATAACTTCATTTATAGGTTTCAACAATTTACTTATCAAAATAAGTCATTTGCGAATTTATAAAACAACGTTTATAAATCCCATTTCTAATTATTTTATAACAACTTCCTTTTATAAATTTTCTTTATTAACCTATTCGATTTATAACTCAATTATAAACTAAAGGTTCATATTATAAGTTAAATACTTATAATTTATTCGTTCACAAAAAAATCGTTCCTTTGAACTTCATAATTATAAATCTTATAACTTATAAGATTCAATGATTTATTCAAAACTATTCTTTTAATAACTTCACAAATTTATAAATCTTACTATTTATAAATTTCATTTATAACTTCTCCATTTATAATTCTATAAATTTCATTCGTTTATGAAATTCATTTACACTTCATTCAAACACTTATAAAAACTCGTTTTATGATGTCTATATTTCAATTTATAAATATCCATTTATAAATCTCTTAATATAAATCAATTTATATTATTCTTTAAACTTCTTTAATCTCCTTTATTATTTCACCATTTTGATTTATAAAATAATCAAATTTTATAAATCCTATATTTAAACTTTTCACAATAGATTCAAAAATCCCGATTTTACTATTTTATAAAGTTAATAACCCATATTTTCATAAATCAGCCTTTAACTATATTTCTCAAAATTTCAAAATTTTTATAACATTGAAAATTATAACGTTTATTTATTTAACATGGATCAATCCCAAAAATATAGTATATTTTCAAAAATCACTTTAAAAATCATTTTAAAATTCCAAAACTTGGTCCAATAATGCTACATACCAAATAGTCAATCACGACTACAACGATATCATATATCGATATGATAATCCATCAAATATCAGAATATCTGAATTCAAATAAATACTGTTGAGGAATCCAGTTGGATCCCTCCAACCTGTTTTCCTGCATCCACAAACATTAGCACAATACCAATTTCGCTCCAGTACGAAATTATCGCGGTATATGGGATTTAAAATATTATCCGCTTAATAACGGCGCAATAGGGTCTCATCCGCTAAACAAAAAATGCGGGAAATCAATAACTCCAATATATACATATGCCAATATATATATATTGCTATTATATATTATACCAATTTCACTGTTTATGAAATATTCGCGGTATATGTTTTTAATAAATAACATCCGCTTACTAACGGCGTATAATGTCTATTTTAACAATCAATAGATAACAATCATCATTCAAACATGCATTCAAATATTTTAAATCTAACTATTTAAAATAAAATCGAAACTGATTCGATTGAGTGAGAAGTTCTCACCTTGATTTTATTTTCCGTTTTAGCGATTTATTTCGAATAAAATTAAACGGACGTTTAAATTTTACACGAAATTTTCACTAACTCCAAACGACTCCAATCCAATTCCATCGCGTAGTGCTCGTCCATATGATTCCAACGCAACTGGTTTCGTGGGTTTTCGACCTCGTATGAAAAAGATATACAGCTTTAAAGATTACACGAATTATAAATATTATAATTTCACTCATTTTTTTAATTTAATTTTAACCTTGCAAAAATCAAGGCCGCACGTTTTTAAAATTGTAGATCCAGACCGTAAGCTCAAGTTCTTCCCTCCCTTTCATTTTTCGTTCCACCCAGTATCAAACGCGAGCCCAAACCCATCGACCGCCGTTCAAAATCGAACACGCAACCATCATCACGTCACTTGACGACGATCCAGGACCACCCCTTCGAAGCTCGTGCCGCCATACGCTACCGCCCTGAGCATCACGAAGCTCGGTCAAGCCTCCAGCTCGAAAAATGTGAATGAAGGCCGTGACTTCCAGCTTGCTTTGACGTTGATTCGTGAAGTCGTTTTAGATCATGACCGTTGAATAGCTAGTTCGCAACATGATCTACAACTTTCATGTTGAAAATTTCTTCTAAAAGTTTGTGGATTTGAAGAGATCAAAGGGAGAAGAACTGACATTTTCGGCCATTGATGGCTTAAGGGTGGCGGCCGGCTTTGAAACTAGGGTTTAGTTTTTTTTTTGTGAATTTAGGTGTATTTATAGGAAATTTTTTCAATCACTATTCATCCGGGAATTCCATACTCTGATTTTCGCGCCGAAACTGACGTTCCTAGGGTTTATCCGGCGTTCCGGACACAATGGAACAGGTTTCGGAAGCTAATTCGGACAACTGTGCGAGTTATGGCTACAAACGTTCAATTTGAATTAAACCGATTTAAACGATTTTCTAGGCGTTTTAATTTGTACCGGACAAACGGTAAATCCAATTGATACGAAATTTGAAACCTTACAATAATATCACATTATGGATCCGATGAAACTGGTTTCGTCGAAATCCGATACTTTTTGAAAAATGGCTATTTTAACTCGCCAAATTAATATTAAAAACAATTCGATGCGTTTCGAGCTGCCACGATCAAACGGTAGCTCCGATTGACACGAAAATTGAAATCCGATAATAACTAACTATTACGGATCCAATGGAACTGGTTTCGTTCAATTCTGAGACTGTTCAAAAATTGACTATTTTCACTAGTCGATTTTAATATTAAAATATTCAATTTTCACAAATTAACTTTTAGTTCGATTTTAAAAGTTCTAAAATATCGTTCTAACTTCAACATGATAAAATAAAATTTTACAAATCATTTTCAATCATATTTAACTCAATTTTCAATTATTTCCATAATTTAACATATTAAATTATCGATTTAATTATTCAATTAAATCCAATAATTCAAATTAAATTTATTTGACTTATAAATTTCACTTATTAATATTTAAAATAAATTAAATATTCAAATTTTAAATAAATTAAAATTCTGGGTCGTTACACAAATATATCAGAACTTCTTCCTGGAGCTGCCAGGAATCATCAAAGATTTGAAAAGACGAATCAAAGGAGATTGATAGAGAAAGTTGTTTCCGCTATTGCAGGGTACCGACCATTTGTAGTCGTACTCCCCTATCCCCTATCTCATCGTCTTCTTACACTCACACTCACTATCGGTGGATAGTAAGAGAATTTACTGAGTCATTCGAACGGATATCTTAGGGATATACTCATTCTAGGGTATACTTCACCCTATCTCTAATAAGCTACTTAATGTGTTATACTCCTGAGCTAAAGTTTCAACCTTCAGCTCTGATACCAAATATAACGATACGGATTTTTCGCGTTTGAAAATCGACATCCATACTTTTACATCATACTCGAATGCCGCAGATTCGACCGTTCAAATCCGAGTCGTCGGAGCTTATAACACAATTAAGTGTAACAACACATCGGAAGAAAAATGAATATCATATACAATTCCAATGAATACAATATCCAAATATGGAACAACACTGATACAATATGATATAGAATATCAGAGATACAAGATAACAATGCTACAGCGGAATAACAATACTATATAGCAGCGGAAAACAAAGACTCCAGAGATAACTCCAATCAAATGCTCCAAAGCAAAGCTCCAAACGCCAAGCTCGAACCACCATCTCGTTTCACCAAGACGAGCAAGTCTGCTCCGTGAATCCGAAGACTCCAATATCCAAGATCTCCAAAGAATACTAAAGAGAAAACTGAAAGCTACTGAACCGATACCTACTATCTGAAAAACCCAACTCTAGACTGCCCGTGTGGAAAATTGTGGGCACCCAGAGTTTAGGAAGGAACAATAAACTCCGGGTCAGTCATGGGACTGGTATGAGCAAACAAAAATAGTTTTATCTTTTTAAAACAAACAAAAGATTTTAAATTTGAATTCCGCAATGTTTTTTTTGAAAATGAAACTGCCATAAGGCCTCCCACACACACACACAATGCAAACACAGACTTGGAGGAGATTTCTCCTTATGACAGTCAAAAATGCTTGATACGCGAAATCCTTTGATATTTTTACTATAAGTGCATAGTGGAAAACATTTCGAAAGTATAATATTAATCTTAGCCTGCATAGACATTTCGTACTTGCCTACTATAGCTACCATCCAAACAGTGGTGACCACCATAAGTGAATGGAAGGTTATACAACTAAAACCGTAAAGGGCGCGTATTGTTTCTTTGGATTTTCCAACAAATGGTCAGGCCAAGGAACTTCCCATTGCCATATGGGTACGCCTCTGGAGGGACGCCCCGAGAATCATCCTTTGTTCCTATACAGATTTAAATTTAACTCCATATTAAACTCAGATTTAAAACTCATTTACATTTTAAACCTTCATTTTTTTAATTCAAATTACTTAAACAATTTAATATCTAGTTGATTCAGTTAAAATAAACTCGGGCCCAACCTTATTTCTCTCGGGCCAACACTCGAGAAGTTTCACGAAACCAACCTCATATTCCTCTGCTTCGAATCCCCTTCTTCTTCCTTTTCTTTTTAACTTTGTTATAAGTTTTAAATCTGTTAAACAACACACCCGCGCTAGCTTCTATCACCAACCTGATCCATACGAGACTTTTCTCGTTTCCAACTTCGAGAAAAATGGGCAACCTAATTACTTCGAGAAATTCCCCAAACGACTCGTGCCAAACTCGAGGAACTTCATCGTTCCCAAACCAAACAATCCCAGAGACGTGAAAATTGTACACGTGCACGTGCACAGATGATCAGAACCATTCCGATCATCGTCGTGACGATCAACACTTCATCAAACACCTACCTCAACGGCCTGATCACCAAGAACTCCAAATCCATCCTCGAATCAAAATTAAGCAATCGAGCATCACCTGAAAACCCAAACCATCGACCCAATATTGCCTCGTGTTGCCAATTCCGGCCACCAGAGGTCGCATGCTTCTGGCCACGTCCTCGTCAAACCCCAAGCCAACACACCATTGAATATCATCGAACTCGATCCACTACTTACTCCTCACGAGCACAAGAACTAAGCCGACCAAATACTGCATTCTAAACCCTAATTCCATGTCGCGACACTCCTATGATCATTAAAAAATTATCCAACCATTTTTCCTTAAATCTACATCACCTCAGCTTCCTTCAGATTCAATTTCATAACTTAATTTTTCTTTGATCGATGGGAATTTACAAAAACCCCAATTTAGATCAATTAACAATTTCTCACATATTATAGTTTTAAAAATCTTGGATTTGCTACTAAAATTCATTTCTTTCAAAATTGAACTAAATGATGTAAGTAAATTTTAAAACATCGATACTTAGTTTTTCTGATATAACGGTGTTCATTTGTGATTTCCAATTTTCTAAGTTGTTTACACAGTAAGTATACTTGAAAAAAAATTGAAATTTTGCATTTCATAATGATTACCACTTTTCATTTAGAAATCAAAACCTGAATTTCTTGGATAAGAAGATTTAAGATTTTTTCTAACAGGTTTACAATTCCTGTAACAAGAACAGGGATTCCTGTTTTTTTTCTTTTCTAAATTTTCCAGAAAGTTTATAAACAACATACTTAACTGTTCCTAGATTTTAATTTATGTTTAACAATGTAACTTGTTCAAATGTTAAAGGTTATCAAAGAATATTCAAAGAAAACGTGAGTTTTCTTGGATATATTTGAAACTGTAACTTGATATCAAAAATATATCTCTATATTCAAATATATAACCACACATGCACATCATAAGACACAACAAACCCAAAGATCATCACAGGCAGATCATATATATCAATTTGAAGGGTTTATAAAAGTGGTTTGCTCACCTTGGATCAAAGTAGAGAGTGGATTTTTGAAAACTGGGGATGATATGGAAATTTTTATTTTGATCTTGAAGTTTTGAATTTGCATTTGATTTTCAGGGCTTTAAATTCTTGCTTTGACCTTCATTTCAATTTCCAGCGTTTTGATATTAAGTTTGAGTCCACCCTTTCCAGATTGAATCCATCCCTAGAGAGTCAAATGCAGACATAGTTTCCAGATTTTAAACTTGCATGCTTTTGCTTGATGTTTTCTTTCCAGATTTTTTTTCTTGTTCCTTATTTTCAGATTTTCCAGATTTTGAAATGAATTGCATGTTGATTCAATTCCAGGTTTGTATTTTGATTTTGCAATTTGTTGTTTGTTTCAGGTATGAAACTTTGCTGGTTCTTTATTTCCAGATTTTCATTTTCTTTGATATTTACATTTTATTTTATTTTAAAAAAAAAAGAAATAGCATGAACACTTGTTAAATTCAAAACTTAATTGTAAACACTTGTTATTACATTGTCTTACTTGGTTACATTTGTCATAACTAACAAAATTATGTCTAAATCCTTTTCTTAAATTTATTTAAAATTTGTGTTTAAACCCCTACTTCAATTTAATTTATGAAACATGCTTTTTATATTTTTAACCTTGTTTTATTTTAACTTACAACTTTGTTTACATATTTAAACTTATGTTTAAATCCCTTTATTAATAGTTAAAAATGTTGAAACAATTATTTAATACCTTCTTATGTTTATTTTTATACTTCTACAAATTAAAATTTAAACCTTATTTTAAATTAATTCATGCATTTGCATTTAAACTTTATTTTATTTTTATTTTATTTACAAATCATGTTTTAACTTAAATTACGAATTTATATCTTCGCTCAATCATAATTATGTGATATGTAAATATTCTTTTACATTTTACATTCATGAATATACAACTATTTTTTTTATATGTTCCAATGTTTTAAATGTTTTTATCAAATCTAATTTTACATTTTTTTATTCAAATTCAAAATTTAATATATAATCAATTTGTACTTATAAATGAATAAATAATCAAATATTTTTTTTTATAAATATATCTTTATATTCCATTTGATTTCAAATCAATAAATTTTATTTACAATCTCTTGATATATTTATTCATTCAAACTTTCAAATTAATTAGATTCCAATATTTGAACTTCAAATTCACATTTTCAAATTATATTTAAAATTAACATCTATAAACAACTAATATTTATTTTGGAAAAACTCTATTAAATTCACAAATTAATTTCAAAAATTAATTCAATTATCAAATTAGACTGGGCTAAAATTCAAGGATGTTACATATGTATACGTGTGTGTGTCCATTTATTTTACAAAAACCATAAATACTTATATTTCCAAACCCATTTAGGTATTAAAACATTTGATTAGAAAAACCTAGTTTACACTTCAAATCATTATTATTATTTAAATAATAAATAAATATATTAATACTTTCAAATATTCTTTATTAAAGAAATAATTTTATACTTAAAATGAATTATAGAAAGCGGTTCGATTTGAAAATCATCCTTTTGAAAACTCTGGCTGAAACTGTACGACAAAAATCGTATTATATTATGGACCTATAGAACAACTATATGATATTAAAACTTCAAATTGAACTCAAAATTCCTATATCAAAATTTGGAAATAACATTGAAATCGGCATGTAATGCGACATCAAAAACAAGCAAATATCAACTAGGAAGCAAACAGTCGGTTGAATGAGCGAACGGGCGCAAATGAGAGGCCAAACGGCATGATTTAGGGCTCAGCCAAGGTCGTGACGATTGCATCTACTTGGTCAGACCGGTCCATCGGTTGCAGCATCTGGGCAAAGGCAATGTTGATGGCCTTCCATCAATCCGTTGATGCTCGTTTCATCGACGTTGATCAGTTTGACTTCAAGTGCACTGGTTAGGCTAACATGCAAGCATAGAAACAACTACAAATTTATGATTCAAAGGATCGAATGACTAGGGTTTTCAGCAAGTAGAGACTAATGTAGTAAGAGATATAAATAATATCGAAAACTAAGAATGATTCAACACTAAATTCATCCAAACAAACATACACAACCAATATGATTTCAGAGATAGATTGTGCGAGTGTATTAACCAAACTGGTAATTCTGATTAAGCAGTTAATTGCAACCATAATACTCTAGCCTTATTTAATTCACTTAGCCCTAGAATCCAAACTTCAAACAAAACACAATAGGGATCACTACATAATCAAAAAATAAAGGATTTAGATGATAGATTAGAGTTGAAATACAACAACAACAACTAAGCCACTCTTCCCAAACAAGTTAGGGTCGGTTAGAGGTGGAATGCAAAACTAAATAACAAATTCAATTTAAAAGTAATAATAACAATAATAGATTTTTTATATAAAAAAGAAAGATTAAAATAAATAATAATACAATAAAGTAAAATAATTAAACAACTATCAATAATAATAATAAATAACGTTAAATTAAAAATAAAATTAAAATAATAAGTAAAAATAGATACAGAAATTAAAAAACCATGAGAATAATTGTAACAATACTAACAGTAATAGGGGCGGAAGACCAAACATTATGACTTCGGCGCCTATTCTTTAATATGATTATCTAAAACTTATAAAACTACCCTTAAACGAAACCTAAGTAAAAAACACTCCTAGCTCATGGTTTTGGTACGTAGATCGCTAATTTACGTAGGCTTCTTTCTAACACCAACTCTTTGGATATATTTTCCTTTTAACTGCTTCCTCTCATGCTAACCTTGGTCGACCTCTACCTCTCTTTGACCATTCGATGTGGCCTATAATTATGATGCACACAGGTGCCTCGAGAGGCGCGATTAGAGATGTCCAAACCATCTTAAGCAGTGTTGGACTAGCTTCTCTTTAATTGGTGCTACTCCAAGTTTGTCACATACATCATCATTCCTAATTCTGTCTCATCTTGTATGACCACAGCTCCTTCGTAGCATATGCAACTCTACTACACCTATCTTCTAGACATGTTATATTTTAGTAGCCAACATTTTGCACCATACAGCTTTGCATGCTTGATTACCATTCTGTAAAATTTTCCTTTAAGCTGTTGTAGGACTTTCTTGTCATAAAGAATGCTAGACGCTAGTTGTTATTTCATCCATCTCGCTTGAATTCTAAAACTAACATCTTCATCAATCTCACCATCATACTGCAACATTGACCCTAAATATCAAAAGGATTCCTTCTTGGGAACTACTTGTTCGGCCAAAGTGACATCTCCATTCTCTGACCCGACACCGCTAAACTAGCTCTTCATATACTCTATTTTAAAACTACAAAGCCTAAAACACTTTTATTCTAAAGTTTGCCTCCATAACTCTAGTTGTCTATCAACCCCTATCCCACTTTCGTCAATCAGCATAATCAACAAAGAGCATACACCAAGGATTCTCACTTTATATAACCTTCGTAAGCTCATCCATAACTAAGGTAAAAATGTAGGGGCTCAAATCTAACCCTTGATGTAATCCTGTTTTAATGGGAAAGTCATTGGTTTCATCATCACATGCCCTGACACTAGTCGCAACATTATCGAACATATTGATAAGGGTAATATACTTTGTTGGGACTCTCTTCTTTTCTAGAGCCCACCACATAACATTTCTCGGTATTTTGTCATAAGCTTTCTCAAAATCGATAAATACCATGTGTAGATCCTTCTTTCAATCCAAAAATCTCTCCAAGTTTCTTATCAAGAAAATCGCCTCTGTGGTCGACCTCCTAAGCATGAAATCAAATTGGTTTTTTGAAATGCTTGTCATCCTTCATAATCGATGTTCAACAACTCTCTCCCAAAGCTGACACCCTACACCTCTAGGCACCCTGAAAATCGTACATGACTAGAAGCATGAGTGGTCAGGTGGAATAAAAATCCATAACATATCACAGAGACTAAGGCAATAGCGTAAAATGATTAGAATATTACAACGGAAGAAAATTTTCACTAATTATAAATTAATAGCAAAACAGCTTCAATAAAAACAACATTATCCCAAATTTATTTTTGAAACCAAAATTACCAAGTAGTCTCCACCAAAACATAAAACATAAAAAAGTTCACAATATAGGTCCCCATATATATAGTAAAGTACGAAAAAGAGAAATGAAGTACATGAAACAAAAGAAATAAAAGTTGAAGATAACAACTGCTCCAATGACCCTCCAAGCTGCAAAGAACTGCAACCTAGACCTACGCTCCTGTGATTTTGGGAAAATAGGAATGGGTCAGACATCAAGTCCAGTAAAATGAGAAATAAAATGAAGCAGAAAGAATAAAACAGTTTAATTTCAGGTCTTTCTATGGTAACTCTAGGGAAGTCAACCATGTAGTAATACTAAACGTCAATCGGCCTGTCGGACCTGCTATCCTTACCTATCCATGTGCTACAACATGAAAGTCATGCTCTTCACCCATGCACTATGACTAATGCCTCTTATGTCCGACCGACGCCGACTCAAACAACCTCGCAGGACCCCAAAGTTGCGCTCAGGCTCCACCAAACTGGACTCCTATCCTCCTGTCTCCTCGATCATCAATGTGGACTTACCCTTATCCAAAGTGTCGGTCGTCCGAAAGAGCGCCCGGAGCTGGGTCGGCTATGCAAAATACTCCAACGATCTGCCTAAAGAAGCCTACGTCGGAGCACACCTGTCACATTCCATCCGCATCGATCTGCTTGAAGAAGCCTACGATTAGGGAAGTTATCTATCCTACGTACTAGCAATCTATGAAATGTGACAAACATCCTTGCGAACCTACTTGCTCGCTCGTAGTACGTACAGACAAATCTATATTTTGGTCTTAATTGAATGAAACACCTATCCAGACCCTTACAAAGTCTGCCTACCAAATCGTTTCTAGATTAATTAATTTTACCGTTACACTTTACATACCGTTTATTTCCATTAATTTTCTTTAGGCCTTTTTTACATCCAATTTGTTATTTTATAATTTCCCTTTTTCTTACATAAATGGTATTTCAATTTCACGTCCGTTCAGTCCGTATGGTTTGTCTGTAATTTTTATGCCATTTTGTTACAGATTTACACTAGCTTTAGGGTCCATTTAATTTACATTTTTTTCCCACCCAAATTTATGTTCTCCTTTTAGAGATTTAATCTGTACAAATTTTTTATCCAATAACCATAAACCATTTAATTACACAAAATTCCACTTTTACATTTTTAGACCACATATGAAACAAGCAATTATGCCAATTAGACTTCCCAATTTTGTTCCAAAACTATATTCAAAATTATGTAATTATATCAATCAAAAGCATAATTTATTCAAGTAACATATTCTTAATTTATTCAACTAACATGTTCTACCATTCGAAATTGAATAACAATTCTAATTCAATTTAATTAAACCAATCTTATCTACACCATGAAACGCGAATAACAATTTGGTTGCTCCAAATTTCAACCCAAACATGAACCAGAATTGAGAAGTGGAAGAAGTAGATACAATAATTTACATAAATTTCAATCTCATTTATGCCATAAAATGTACAATTTATATGTCCCATATTTTAAACCAAACATGAATCAGATTTGAGAAGTGGAAGAAGAAAAAGAAGTTCCAATAATTTACATCTATTCTTAATTAATAACAGAAATTAATTCATATTAACGTGCCAGAAAAGAGCTGAAATTGAACTACTTTATTTTTTCTATTTCATAATAATTCCCACTCAACTGGCACTTGAGCTTGCGTAAATTTAAAAAAAAATTGCTTTAATCTTTCTCCCTTTGATTCTTCTAAATTCCTCAAATTTCTTGAATATATATATATATATATATAATTTAATTTGGTAGAGATTTGTTTATTTAGTAGAGAAAAGGAGGAAGGATAATGCACACTAATTTTACTGTAGAATTATGGCGACGGCTGTATAAGAGATTAGGTTTAGGTTAGATAGTTTATTGAGAGATTGTTTGAGTGAATATAACCCATTATATTATTTAGATTAAATCAGATTCTTTCATACACTTAATGGTTATCCATTCTTGCCCATACACATCACTCAACCAATAAAATTTAGCCATCTCATCCCATTACATCATTGGAGTGAATAGGAAGCCTCCAAATGTCAGGAACAATGTTGAAATACGTAGGAAAATAGCTGGAAATGAACTAGCTATAAAAAAAACATCGCTCTAGATTTGGGCGATAACGAGACTTGATCCCTGAACACTAAGGAAACCAACATGTGCCTTTACCACTGTACCAAATGCGCTTTTAATTTCTTTTTAATTATATTTCTCGTAAAACATTAGGGTGTTACACAAAGCTTCATTGTATGACTCATAAGCTTAATTCCTCTACAATTTGTGCAATTTTGAATATCTCCTTTATTCTTGTAGATTGGAACTAATATGCTTCTCCTCCACTCACCTGGCATCTTGTTTAATTTGAAAATATTTTTGAATAACTTACTTAGCCAGGCTATCCCGACATCTCTGAGGCATCTCAATACCTCAATATGAATGTCATCAAGCACCAATGCCTTACCGGCTTTCATCCATTTTGGTTCCTCCTTTACCTCAAGCTCTTGAATTCTTCGAATAAAATGTCTGTTGGTGTCGTCAAAAGAGTCGCCCAGCTCGATCGTAGTGTTATCTCTTTCTTTGTTAAATAACTTATCGAAGTATTATCTCCATCTATTTTTTGTATCATCGTCCTTCACCTCTAAAATGATTATTTAATAAGATTAGGGAAAATAATTTCTAGGTTTCCAAGAGGAAGTTGTTTTCTATTTTGAACTTAGAAATGAACGTACTGAAGTTTCGCTAAGGAAAATTTTTCTTTAACTAAATGGGCCAATGTAATTAAACAAACCCAATAAGACGAATGTTATGATTTTATTTTATTTTCTCTTTTTAAAATACCAATTTACACTACAAATAACGTGTTATTTAATACACAATGATTTCTCAAAATTTACCAAAACCCATCACAAGTTAAAAAATCTTATTTCTATTAATATTAAGATATTTACAAAATCAAATATAACCTTTGAGAATAAAAACTATTCTCATTATTTTTACTAAAGTTACTCCTAATTATGAAAATCTCATTTTTAAACAATAACTCTAATATTGGCGTTTTATTAAATTTACAATACTTGTTGAAATAATTTGAAATGAAAATAATTTATCATAAATCTCCACTTATAATAAACAAGTGAATAAAACTTTATAAATAATATTTTAAATTGGAAATTATTTCCATATATTTAATTATCACATTTTTCCAAAATTATGGTTACATTATCAAATATAGGAATTAAGTTTCTCAAAGGGATATTCATTGAATTTCCAATTTATTTAATCCCAAATCCATTTTAATTTGGAAATTACAACTAATAAAATTCCTAATTTTATCTTAAGATTAATCAAAATAAACCAAATCATATTTTTAATTTTCAATCTAGGTAATCTCGACTAGGGTTGTTACACTGAATCTTAGCCTCGTTGTTTGTTGGCATTACTGGTGTCGAATTCTGTCCAGGTTCCAAATTGTCTGAATTGAAGTTTGGAGTGATATTTTCATTTAAGTTTGTTTGTTGCATAATCTCATCGTTCAAAACATTTACTTTTTCGCTCTACCCATTTTCCTGCAACAAAACTTTACATAATAAGTTCGAAGTAAGGAAATAATAGGTTGGAGTTTCAAGCTCTCCTTCTAGAGCCAAAATTACGGACCGAAAATTGGTTTAACGTTTCAAAATGTTGTTCAAGGTAATATTATTTGGAATGTTCCTAATGATACACATGATCTTGAATATAGTCATGAGGTTATTATAAGTTGATGTCATATGTTCAAGGGTAAAATAGGTTAGTCACATAATTATGCAATAGCCCATAACTCGTGTGATGGACTAGATAGGCAATTTACATACGGTTAAATACTTTGTTCATATGTTAATAACATTATATTCGTTATGAAAAATAAACTTTAATTTAGGCATGGGCTTAAGTGGCTTTGTTTAAATAGTCAGTGTTCAAATCCAAATTCAAGTCCAAGTCCAAAGACTAGTTAAATGCAAATCAGTTCTCTCAATAATAGTAAAAGATACATATATCCAAGGGATTACGCTATGCAAAGTTTATTATACAAGGCCTTATGTGCAAAATGTTACAAGAGTACAAGAAGTACTAAAATCCCCAAATCAATTTATGGTTTACAACTTTGAAATTTGAGGGGCGAAAAGAATTAATAGTCTCCATTTTAATGGCTAGAGGGGTCTATCTATAGAGGTCGGATGTGGCGGGTTGGTCGCCATATGTCCAAGCATCCATACTCTTGCTACTTCACGAGTACTTGATACTCTTCTTGTTTGTTGAAACTTGGCATCTCTTTCTCTCTGTAGATATTAGGAACCATTATCTGGTTAGAGTTGATTTTCAATTAATATTTTAAAGGATCGATATGTTACTTCGTAGGTAAATGATTGTCATGCTTTATTGGCGCAACATCTTTTGTATATTCGATGAAATTTTGTGTCATATATATTCGAAACCTGGTACTATAGTTATATATTAAAATCTATAATGACACTCGGCATCCTTTGTTATTCAACATCCATTGCTTAAGATGCTTTATGATTATTAGGCCCAGTATAGAAGACAAGCCTGTAGTAAAGATACAACATTCCTATTTATGATTATATGCTCAATATCCCTTAGTGGTGCGGGATTCTTTAGAGATTTGACATCTCTTAGCAATTAGACATTCGATACCCTCCTTAGGATATTGGTTCAAGGCTCAGCCCACTTCTTGCTTATATGCAAATACACTTTGCATAATAGATATCTGCCACCCTTCATCTTATAAAAACATGGCATCCTTCACCTCATAGATATTCGATATCCTTCACATTGCATATATTCTCCAACTCTTGGTAAAGCAACATCCTTGCTTTGTTATACGCTCTATAACACTAGGCTTGACACCCTCTAAGGACTCGGTATCCTTTGGAAATTCATCACCTCCTTTATGTTTTAATTTCTTGAACTCTCAACATCTACACTAGCTTGGAACCTTTGGGTTTCTTCAGGATCGATATCCTATATTTTCTTTAGAAGTTCGATATGAATTCTTGGAGTAATGGCTATAAAGTCTTATCATCCTTCCTTCCTATGAATTCGACATCCTTTATGGTTCGACATCCTCGTGTTATATGCTAGCTATGTTGTTTCTTGGAAGCTCAACATGTAATCGCAGGTTTATTAACTTATCATGCATTTATATGCTCGATATTTTTTATTCAGATGCTCGATATACATATGTGTGGTAACACCATTCTCCATTGCTTCTATATCCACTTGTTTAATTCCTTGACATGGTAGTCAGAAAATATGAGGATAATACAGTCAGGAAGGCAATTCCTTGTCCTCTAACTAGTGATATATATGGTTCACTTGAGAACATTCCAGATAACGTTCCTTCTTATAACCTTGACAATTTCAGTCTCCCCGGTATTGATTCTCTTATTCGTGTGGCTACGGACATGCCTTCGACTGTTGTAGGGGAGATTACTCTGCTTAGACAACTTCATGAGCATAGTCTTTAGAGGGGCACTAGGGCAAACCGACACTTCACATAACATTCAAAGTCATCATATTTTCACACTACATGTGTTGTTCCTCGATTATAAATCTTAATTTGGCCATATTTTCTTTTTAGGTCCCATGAGACGCTCGAATCTCTTTAACGAACTCTAAGGCCATTCTTCATGTTATCGCAAAAACAACTTTATGCTGACATAAGGAATCATCCTATGAGTCTGACTCAGTAAGGTATTGGAGGAAAGAAAAAGAAAGGAGGGGTGAATAAGAATGAAAATATCATGAAGATCATGAGTGAGGTTTAAGCGATTAGTCCAGATCAAGCAGGGCATCCTGCCTCAACATCATAGCCATTCTCCTCTACCAAAAGGTATGGATTTGTATACCTCAAAATCTAACCATGTTTCTTCTCCTTAGGCTCCGACTGTCTCTACTTCGGTGTCCTTGTATAAATCAAAACAAGCTACACAACAATTTAGTTCTGCGATTTTTGAATTTACCAAGCAAAGGCCAAGTAAGGAGCATGCTCCCATTCTTGTTTCTACAATAGTTACATTATCGCCTCAAATCCACAGTTTGCTTCTTTAAAAGAACCTTCCTCGTATTTTTCTTTAGTGGCTTTAAGTTTGCATGTCCTTTGAAAGGCATTCCCTCCAAGGTGGCCAAACACATCACGGCTTGTGTAACTTATGCATATGATCAATATTTTAAATGGAGAAGGTTCGCTTAAGCTTTGTCCGACATCAATAAAGCTAATCAATTGACCCTTCAAGAGAAGGATACAGAGAAGAAAGACAACAAACAAATCTATGCTACTTTGGAAAAAGAGTTATAGGAGACTAAGGAGTCCCTCAAAGCAAACGAAAAGAAGTGAGTAGAAGAGAAATAGGCTTTTGATGATAGGTTTTAGTTGCAACATAATCAACTTGCATTTGTGTATCACTGAAGCCACACTCTTATCAAGGAGGAAGAGGTTCTCTAGACTAAGGTTGATGAGAAAACTTTGAAGGTTTTAGATCTAGAGGCAACATTGGAAATTGAGACAAAAGAGAATTATGAAGCACTCATCAGGCTGAGGAGTACATAGGTAAAATGCTTGATGCCAAACATGTACAAAAGAAAGCAGAACCCTTACAGCTATCATCGAAGAAAAGGTCATGCCTGACATCAAGCCCACTCTGGTTTGCTTCTATGCTAACATTATTGAATTTGGAAATTTGAAGTGACTTGATAATGCATACCCCAAAGCACTTTCAATAGCTCGGAAAGAAATTATAAAACAAGAAATGGATCACTCGAATGAGATCAAGGCAGTGAAGATGTGCTGAAAACCAACCTTTTAGACAGTGAGGATTTGGATGCACTTTTCGTAGGCCAGGTGATGTTAACTTCTAAGGCCCCTAGTCTTACCAAGGTGCCTACTAAGGTCATTCCTAAATCTAGCTCTAAGGATTTGGGTGAAACTCCAACTCCTATCTCCCAGGGATTCTCAACAAAACGAGTAATACTTGTACTGTTTTTACTCTATCACATATGGGCCTCTCGTCTCTAAGCTCATTGTGCTTCCTTTGGTATTTATACAGCTTTAATTACCATAATGACTTCGTATGCGATAACCTTTTAGATATCCTTTATGGGTCTGAAGCTTCTTGGTTGCTGTCTGAATTAGTGGTTTTGACCTTTTTTCTCCTTTTACTCTCTTATCTCTACTATTTAATTGGTTATGTAGATAAGCTATGTCCTTACTTTGTTCAGCTATTTCCTTACTTTGTTCTAAGATTTCTTGATCTTTTTCGATATTTATCAATTCCATAATCTTATTCATGAGTCTGTTATGGTTACCATAGTCACATACTTTGGTTCATGGTTTTTCTTGACTATATGGCTCATTTGGTGGGGAGATCGAGCTTCAAGAAATAGTGAATTGTCTTATCAATACACAAATGTAAAACTCCTCAGAAATTTCAATTGCACTTATATCCATCATTATAGGAACTAGGTTCGGAACAGAACATGTACCAATCTGATCAAGTCCAAGTCTAATGCACCCGCGTAAAGCATCGTGGGTATGCATATACGTACGTGTATGTAACAAACTGGACGAAACAAATCAACTAAGGAATTTCACATAAGGCCTGTTGTGGGCCTATTTTCGATGTACTTATTCAGTATTAGTCCAAGGATCCTGTTATACAACGCCTAAGTTTGCTTTGAAGATGCCAACTTTATTCCTATTATAGAGGAAGCCTGACAACGACTCCTTCTCAAATGATTTCTATTCTCTTGGAGGTATATCACTAGTAACTCCTATTAAGAAGGCTCAAATTATACCCATCGATGTTTCTAACATTCATTTTTCATTCTCTCAAGTTTTAGGTCCACCTACCCTTGCCCTCTTTCCAGAAGAAAATCTAGTGTAATGACCCATATTTTAACGATAGAATATTTAAATAATTAATTTAAAAATTGAATCGTTAATTAATTGAAGGCTCAAAAATATGGTTTTTCGCATATGGTTGAATTATGACTTGAAACCACTTCTCTTAAGTCTAGATTGACGTTGAACATTAAATTGAGTATAAGCACCGCTATATTTGAAGATCGAATGATTCGATGGCCAAAATGATCTCGAAATATGTGAAATTATCATCCTAGAATGCTATCTCAAATAGCGATCTAATTTATATTAAGGACTGCATAAATGAAGTAATGTACGTCGAAGAGTTTCATTGCGATCGAACATGTTGCATGATCAAACGAGCTCCAAACGTATGACGATTTATTTAAGAATTCAAATAATTTATATAAAATAATAACCGATCCAACCCTCTCCCAATCATCACTTTATTGTTCCATTGTTAACTCATACATCATGACTGCCTCTTCCCACACCATTCAAAAATCAAAATCGAGTGATTTACTCAATGACAATTACAAAACTAAGTTCATTGAGATGTGATGAGGACAGCTATGCGTTTATGGTGGTTTGGAGATATGGGGAAGTGGATGGAAGAGCTTGATACATAGGGTCATGACTAGGGTTTCAATTTTTCGGTAATGTGGTTGGAGATAGAGGGAAAGGAGGCCTGTGTTGGCTAGAGGGAGGAGAGGCGTGGTAGGGTGCGACACTTGACTTGTCGCGATGTGACCATTAGGTCACGAATAATAAGGATACATCGAGATGGAAGTTGTTGGGTCTGGGGCGAAGAGATTGCGAAGTGGAGTTTGTTGGAGGCGATGGTGGTAGATTTCGTGGATCGGAGGAGTATTGGTGGAAGAGGTGCATGGAAATGGGTGATACATGCGTATATGCATGACCGGGAAGCAATTTGGGAAAGACGTATCAAGTAGGTAATTAAATTTAGTTAATTTAATCAATTTAATAAATTATTTACTTAATATGAAATCTTATATAATTCATATCTTTTGCATACGAGGTCCATTTTGAACGTCGTTCTGATGTTGCGCTTGTGATGGAGAACTCTACAACTTGGCGCTTGGTCAACTTTTATTGCAATGAATGATAGTTTCTCTCGTTGTACTATGATTGTTAGTATAGTATTAAAATGATGTTTTGAAATGATTTCATACTTTAAAATGTGATTTTTAATATATTAAACCTACATCTTATTTTCTAAAAGAATTTAAAAGTGTTTAAAATGGTTTTAAATCAGATATCACACTTTTCCCTATTGACTTACTATTTTTATGACACTACTAGACTTTGGTTATTTTTGATATTGATCCTACATTGGATGCTTTAGATGTATTGTGCCTATTTTATGTGTGTTAGTATAGATGTACGTATGCTTTTGGTTTCATGTATGCTCATTTTCTTGTTTTGGATGATAATCATAGGTGGTATAGAGTTAGAAAATATCCCATAAGATAGAATTTCATATATGGAGTTTTATGCGTGCCGATCGACCAAGGGACGAGAGACGATGGACTTAGATAGACTTTGGATTTCAAGATGGATGTCAGACATTTTCATTTGGTTTATACTACACCATTTTTGTCTAAGAACACAACCAAATTGGTCGTTATTGACTACTTTCGAATGATCGATATCTACCACTATTGATGATGGCCGATTTGGCTAGTCTTTGGCACGGATGGTGAGGAGACTTTGAAGAGCATGATGTAGTAGTTTGTTCATGCGATTGACTCTTGGTCTTGATGTTATTTCTCTACAACGAGTGATTTCGATGGCGAAGCAATGATGTGACATCTTGACGTAAGGACTTCGAGACCTTAGTGTAATGGGTGTCTATAGGCATTTCAAAGATGACGACTTAATGATGGGAGTCATGATGGTGATCCATAAAGGCAAGCTTAACGATGAAAGTCTCGCGAGTGGGATTTGTGATTATGTATTGCTGTGGAGATAGCCGTAATGGAGTAACGGTTGAGTTCCATTCCGAGAACGCGTGCAAAGGGATCATTGGTAGCTCGAAGAATTTCGGTTTGCTTGCAATGAAAGTGTATACGGGTATCTCCCACCTAGATTTGCGGTTGTGTTTGGATCTTGTGATTGTAGATTACCTAGAGATTTTGCGATTGTGAGCCTGGTTCGTAGCCTTTCGAAGTGGCATGGATTCGAGCATCAATGAAGTCGGGATTTTGATTGAGTCCCTAGTTTGTAATTGTGCCATACGATTTATCATATATCTAATGCACACAGGTGATGGTGAGGATTGTTTGGTGGATGCTAGTTTTTCCATGATCGTTTATTCTCTCTGGGGTATCACACGATGTAGGTATTTTCGATCGTATACCTAGACACTAGACATTGTACTTCGACTGTAGTACACTTATACAGCCATTATAGTAGATTAGCATATATCGACTATTATATGGTAACTCTTTTGATGCAGGGATAAGTCATGAATGATTCTCCATACCCTCTGTTCCATATACAATATCGACTTTTATAGAATTTTGAGATTGTTATCGTTCACACCAAACTACTGTATGACGTAATATTTTATGCTTTGTTTCTTATTACCTTGGGTACTCTTAAATGAGTAGACAAGATAATAGGTGTAAACGGCACATGGAGTTCTGCAGATGGCCTAACAGGAGGCTACGTTCTCCTATATTTATGTTTTAGGCTTATTATCGCATATTCCCTTGAGTGACACTATAGAGCCTTGATAGTGTTTGACTTACTATTATTAGAGATAGTTTATCATTCAAGTTTGTTTGTCATTTGTGCAAACTCTATTTTTGTTTGTATAACTATATGAGCCCATGTACTCTAATTCTATCGTTCGTGTAGTTGCTACTATCTCGTCAGTTTTATATCTGCGATGATTATTGTATTTTATTCGATGCGCTATAAGATATACGGTGGAATCCATGATTTTATGATGTTTTCTTTCTCTTATCTTATATCTCTTCTGTTTCCTTTCTTTATTTCTTTTCTTTCCTTTGGTTATCATGTTACATTGATGGTGTAAGGCAGTCGTTACATTTGGTATCAGAGCTTAAGTTACATGATTATCCTGAGCCGATACCGTGATCTAGTAGAGATAGGGTAGGAATTTTCACCTCAGATTGTACCTAGAGTATACATATATGAGAGAGTGCGTATTTTTTTGTATATTTTGGCTTTCAAAACTATGTAGTAGTATATAGTATATAAGTTGTATAGCACACATGGGCACGATTAACGCAGTTTTCTCTATAAGAGACTAATCATTCTTATTATAAAATAGGAGTGATCTAGCATACGTATAACAGCCCGCACATCACTTAACGCAGATATTGTCCCCAACTTAGTCACCTCCACCTCATGGGCCAAGCCAAGGTGTGGGGTTTTGTTCCTCAAAAGGCTTCGACATTGTTATGAGGTGAAGGCTTTGGTATATAAACACCCACTTCATAGTGTTTTTTCATGATATGGGATTATTATTCCCATTTTGAAGGGGTATTACAATCTCCCTCTCCCCTTTAGATCCCATAAGATTGGTTTAAAGATTAAGTCATGCATGTGTAAGTATTAATAAATTCAGACTATGAAACTACGAATGGCTCATTAAATCAGTTATAGTTTGTCTCGGATAACCGTAGTAAGTCTAGAGCTAATACGTGCAACAAAACCCGACTATTGGAAGGGATGCATTTATTAGATAAAAGGCTGAAATTGGCTTTATTTGATGCTTTGATGATTTCATTATAACTTGACCGATCGCATCGCCTTTGTGCCATCGATGCATCATTCAAATTTCTTCCCTATCAACTTTCGATGGTAGGATAGAGGCCTACCATGGTAATGACGGGTGATGGAGAATTAGGGTTCGATTCCAGAGAGGAAGCCTTAGAAATGGCTAGCACATCCAAGGAAGGTGGTAGGCGCGCAAATTACCCAATCCTGACATGGGGAGGTAGTGACAATAAATAACAATATCAGGCTCTTAGAGTTTGGTAATCGGAATGAGTACAATCTAAATCCCTTAACGAGGATCCATTGGAGGGAAAGTCTGGTGCCAGCAGCCGCAGTAATTCCAGCTCTAATAGCGTATATTTAAATTATTGCAGTTAAAAACCTCGTAGTTAGACTTTGGGTTTGGTCGTCAGGTCCGCCTTTGACCAGCACCTGACGTCCTATCCCTTTTGTCGACGTTACGAATCTGGCCTTAATTGGTTGGGTCATGCCTTCGACGTTGTTACTTTGAAGAAATTAGAGTGCTCAAAGCAAGCCTACGCTTGGTATACGTTAGCATGGGATAACATCACAGGATTTTGGTCCTATTGTGTTAGCCTTCAGGATCGGATTTGCTTCATTACAGCATGATAGGGTGTTCTCACTTCGTGTTTGGTGGCGAGCAGAAGACTCTTACCCCCACATATCCCTAAAAGGGTTGGCTGCGGATGTCGAGAGGCTGGCCGTAAAAGAAAATTCGAGGTACCTCTATATGCCATGGTGGGGCCGGGATGGTTGAAAAGTCTGTCGGTCGCCGTTGCTTTGCGGGCTGTTACAATGGTATCAGAGCCATACCCAGCCGAAATTATGGTTTGTACGTGTTACACCCACGATGCCTGGGTGGTGTTGTGTTCATGAGCCAACGAGGACATTGGGCTCTAAAGGGGGGAAATTGTAATACCCCTTCAAAATGGGAATAATAGTCCCACATCACGGAAAAACACTATAAAATGGTTGCTTATATACCAAATCCTTCACCTCATAACAACGTCGAGGCCTTTTGAGGAACAAAACCTCACACCTAGGCTTGGCCCATGAGGCGAAGGTGAATAAGTTGGGGACAATATCTGTGTTAAGTGAGCTGCGGACTGTTACAATACGAGAAATTCTGCTATGGACTCATTCGCTAGAGTAGAGGAGTGGGCAGGTTCGGGCGCCACTAGCCTCAATTTATAGAATATGTTGGCTAAGATGGTGCAAAACATTATCTAGAATGCCTAAGTTGCTCCAAATGATTATGGTGCTTAAGTGCAAATGTTTAGACTTGACTTTACCAAGCTATATAAAGACCAAGAGTCTAGGAGGTAGATCGTTCGTTAGAACAGATTCGGCTATTGAGATGCCAGACGGGATGGATATTTGCGAAGGATCTTCGATGACTTGGAGTTAGATGATGCAACGAGGTAAAAGTTGACCTCTAGATGACTCCAAGGATGAACAATGAACTGGTGGAGTGCACTTATAACTTTGAATCCCGAAGAACATTTTACTTGGGATCGGTTCATAGTTTGCATTAGAGAAAAAATAATCTCGACTTTTCAAAAGTCGGTGTTGTTTAGGAAGTTCGTCGACTTAAAGTAAGACGATATGTCTTTGTCGGAGTAATGACCGAATTCGATGTACTATCGAAGCATGGTCTATCTTTCATTGATATTCCACTCAGAAAGAATGAAAAATTTATTATTGGGTTGAGTGGCCATCTTAGGAAGCGATGGATTGGTCATATCGATGAGAGCTTCGATAAGTTGATCGAGAAGGCTTTAAGACATAAGAGCCTATAATAGTGCAGAAGGATTCTCCCAAACAAGCTAAGTAGGGACAAACTGTGAAGGCATATACATTGAAAAACATTTCACGTCGAGTGCTTCATTCATGAAAGAGAAGGGAAAGGGTATTACTATCTAGGGTATGCTTTCCATTTATGGTGTTCCATACGTATTTTATTCGATGTCGAGGTTTCACATTCCTTCGTATCTAGTGATTTGATAGATAGATTGGGATTGAGACCTATGATAGTTAACCAACCTTTATATTATTATGAACATTATTGGAGGATCAACCAGCCTGTACATGACTTAGCCCTATTGAGTTATGGATGTTTGTTTGTTTGTTTTCTTGATATTGATTTGTTTGGGTTTAATTGGTGTTAACCTGCCTTTTGGAAAGGCCGTAGATAGGAAAATTTAACTAAATCGACTACTCGTTTGTCGCAACTGGAATACAATGAGTTTTAGTCAACTAAATGGATAGGCAGTCGTTAATGGATGATAGTCATGTTTATGATGTCGGGGCTCGGCATAGTCGATGGACAAAAGTCGTAGGATACTCGAAATATGGGTTTCGACAAAAGTCGAGTTGTCGCGAGTCATCCGGGTTTTACTTCGAGTTGTTACTTAGTTTTCCTCGAGTTTTCATGGAGTTTTCTTCGAGTCACATTGAGTTATGCTTCGAGTTTCTCGGGGTCGATAGGAGTTCACGAGTAGGCCTATAGTGTAGTGGGTCAGTGATTGGAGGTGGCTCGAAATATGGACGGTTTGGCATTAAAAGTGGCTTGGCATTTGGATGATTCGGTGATTGGAGGTGGCTCGGCACTTGGACGGTTCGGCATTGAAGGTGGCTCGACATTTGGACGAGTCGGTGATTGGAGGTGGCTCGGCACTTCAAGGGTTCGGCATTGAAGGTGGTTCGGCATATGGATGAGTCGGTGATTAGAGGTGGGTCGGCACTGGATGGTTCGGCATTGAAGGTGGCTCCGCATTTGGATGAGTCGGTGATTGGTGGTGGCTTGGCACTTGGACGGATAAGCATTGAAGGTGGCTTGGCATTTGGATGGTTCGTGATTGAAGGTGGCTCGGCATTTGGATTGTTCGGCATTGAAGGTGGATTGGCATAGTTTGGATCGGCAGGAAGGATAGTGATCAGCTGGAGTGGATCGGCATTGAGGTGGTTCGGTCAAAGTGGGTCGGCATGTGTGGGTAGGCATAGGCCGGTCAGCATGTGTGGGTCATCTAAACTCGGCAGTTTGGTTATGGATAGATGAACAAAGGTATCAACATATTGAATGGGGTCAATAGCTTCAAGTCTGGTTATGGATAGATGAGAAAAGGTATCAACATATTGAATGGGGTCAATAGCTTCAAGTCATAGCTCACTTGCTTCGGGTTGGCTTCCTCCAGTCTTCGGGTTGGCGTGTGTTAGTCTTTGGATCGGCATAAGTGGGTGGGATCGGCTTATGGAGAGCTTGGGATCGATCGAGATGAAGAGTCTGGATTGGCTTGGTATTGATGGGGCCGGACTACTTAGGAAGCCCAGTAACTCAAGATTTGCATATAAATACAGCTTGTGGGGATTCAAAAAAGGGATCCTCATTCTGCTTCCTTTCTTCTTCCCTACTAAGGCTGCTCTGTCATTGTTGTTCTAAAAACTCTGAATTGTAACTGTAATTGATTCTAACATCAGTGAAAAGGAAACTTCTGGAGTGGACGTAGGCAGGAGTCAGCCGAACCACTAAAAATTCCTGTGTTATCACTACTTTCTTTTTTATTTTTACTGTTCTTCATATTTATACTCTCTATATACATTCTATCTGTAATCTATGACTGTGATTTGGTGCTTTCATCTGGATTTGGGTCTAATTTTTCCGCAAACATATTGGTACTTTCACTAAGAGTTGAACTCAGGAATTTCTACAACTTGGACTTTGGATCTGAAAGCTTAAAGTCTTGAATCTGAAAAGCTATGGTCAAGCAATCTACAAAGAGACCAAAAGCAGAAAGAAGTTAGCATGAAGGGAGTCAAAGAGCTTCCTCGGGAGTGAATCATGCCTCGGTCTTCATCACCCGAGACAAGATGGAAATGATGATGGAAGCTATGCAGGAGGGAATGCTGAAAAGGCAAGAAGATATGATGCAGAACCTACTCCAGAAAATTGGACAAACTAGAATGCATGATCAATGGAATGCTACGGTAGGAAGTGCTGGAGATAGAGGTCAGGAGCATGGAGCAACCAGAACCCAGAACAGAGCAGGGCCATCAGGAGCAGCACCAGGACTAGGGGAACTCCCCCGGAGCATGTTGATCCAACCTCAGGAAGGATACCAGGTGGAGCTTTTCAACACGGCATCGATAGAGGAATGGACACCCGTCTAGGAGAGCAAATTCTAGGATTCCCTCGTGAACTTGGAGGGCAGATCGGAGGCAACGGACAAGGGCTACAGTTTGACGACAGTGACAGGTTGGCAGAGATGGTCAAACAAGCCATGAGAGGAAGATTAGTGAATAGAGATTTGGAGGATATTAACAGGAGCCTTTTCGCTTCCGCGATTAGGGAGGCCAAGAATCCACCGCAATTCAAGCTACCGACATTGGAAATGTATGATGGAAGGACAGACCCTACCGTTCATCTGACGAAGTATATGCGGCATATGGGAAAACTGGGGGCATCAGAGGAGATCATGGCCCGATGTTTCCCACTATATCTGATAAACTAGCAGCACTATGGTTCAAGCAGTTGGAGAGCGGTTCCATTGGAACATGGACTGAGTTGACTGAGAAGTTTATGAGGCAATTTAGAGTTCACATTTCAAGAACTAAGAATGTGAAGAGCTTGCAACACTAAAGCAAAGAGCCGGGGAATCTTTGAGGAGCTTTCATACACGATTCAATGCAACAACAGCGTTGGTGGATCAGCCAGATCCATCCATGGTTTTAATGGCAGCTATATCTAGCATAGTTGATGGCATAGAATTCAAGAACTCATTGACAAAGGATCCACCCATGGATCTAGGAGAGTTTTATCATGAAGCAGAAAGGTTCCTAAGGTAAGAGAATGCAACTGCTGAGAGAGAGGAAGGAGAGGGAGTTGATGTGTATGCAATCAAGAGCGATGATCTACCCGGAAAGGATTCAGGAAAGGATAAAGGGAAATGAAAAGCCAAGGATAATGATGTTGGACCAAAGCGGCCGCGAAAGGAACCGAAATTCACCTTTTACACGGAGTTAAATGAAACTTTGGAGCAGATCTACCAGAACACCAGGGGGCAGGTTCCTTATCGAAAGCCAATGAGGAGGGATCCGACCAATGGTGAAAGAAGATCAGACAAGTATTGCTTGTTCCACAAGCTAAATGGCCATAGTACGAATGATTGTAAACACTTGAGGGATACGATATAAGGACATATCTGGAATGATCTTCTATCGCAATATGTGGGAAGGCGAGCAACGATGGTGGAACGAGAGCAGCCACTGTCTGCATCCAATGCAGGTTGCCCTGGATCGAGGCGTCAGATTTTCATCAACTGATTAGAATAATGACTAATAAGTGACAAACTCTACACCAACATGATTAAGTCATTTATACAAGTACATGATTACAAGCGATCCTTAGATATGCTCTGATACGGCTATCAATTGCGTCGGTGTAGGTGTTTGCACTTTGACGTCTCTGTTTTGCTTTTTTTACGTTAGGACTTGATTTTGTTGAACATTTCTGTTGAAAGACTCATGTGAATGGATATTTGGTTTAAATAAATCTACAATGAGCAATCACTTACACATGTACGGAATCACGAACGGTCCTCAGGCATGCTCTGAGACGGCGATAAACCAACATAACAAACAATTAAGAAAGTCACTTGAACGTGAAATATGACATTAATGATACTAAGTCCCCCCCTCGGGCACACGCCACTCGCCTCAAATGGCACTCGAACGCGAACAATCACAACTCGCCTCGAAAGGAACTCGACTGTGAACGGTCACAACTCGCCTCGAACGACACTCGACCGCGAACGATCACGACTCGCCTGGAACGGCACTCGACCGTGAACGGTCACTACTCGCCTTGAACGAAACTCGACCGCGAACGGTCACAACTCGCCTCGAACGGCACTCGGCCGTGAACGGTCACAACTGGCCTCGAACGACACTCGACCGCGAATGGTCACCATTCGCCGCAAACGGTCATCATTTGCCGCGAACGACGCTCGACCTCGAACGGTCACATATCACCCTGAACGGCATACGATCTCGAACGATGGCCCTTCATAGTCAGGTAAGACTACCAATCTCCTTACAGGTCATTAGCATGACATAGACATCGAACTTATGGCACTACAAAACACACCTTCCTATAACAAGGCATGTTTTGGAGGGCAAATGTTAACCTGCCCTTTAGCAAAGTCGTGGATGGGCAGATTTAACTAAATCGACTACTCGTCTATTGAAACTAGAATACGATGAGTTTTAGTCAACTGAATGGATGGACGATCATTAACAGATGATAATCATGGTTATGATGCCGGGGCTCGGCATAGTCGAAGGGAAAAAGTCGTAGGATACTCTAAATATGGGTTTCAACAAAAGTCAAGTGAGTTAGCTGGGGTTTACTTCGATTCATTATTAGGTTTGCGTTGAGTTTTCATTGAGTCTACTTCGGGTCACATTGAGTTGTGCTTTGAATTGCTCGAGGTCGGTAGGAGTTCACGAGTAGGCCGATAGTGTTGTGGGTCAATGATTGGAGGTGGCTCGGCACTTGGACTGTTCGACATTGAAAGTGGCTTGGCATTTGGATGAGTTGGTGATTGGAGGTGGCTCGGCACTTGGGTGGTTTGGCATTGAAGGTGGTTTGGCATTTGGATGAGTCGGTGATTGGAGGTGACTCGGCACTAGGATGGTTTGGCATTGAAGGTACCTTGGCATTTGGATGAGTCGGTGATTGGAGGTGGCTTAGCACTTGGATGGTTCAGCATTGAAGGTGGCTCGGCATTTGGATGGTTCATGATTGAAGGTGGCTCGGCATTTGGATGGTTCGGCATTATAGGTGGATCGGTATAGTTTGGATTGGCAGGAAGGATAATGATCAGCTGGAGTGGATCGGCATTGAGGTGGTTCGGTCAAAGTGGGTCGGCATAGGCCGTTAGGCATTTGTGGGTAGGCATAGGCCGGTCGGCATGTGTGGGTTGGCTAAACTCGGCAATTTGGTTTTGGATCGATGAGCAAGGGTATCAACATATTGAATGGGGTTGATAGCTTCAAGTCATAGCTCACTTGCTTCGGGTCGGCTTCCTCCAATCTTCGGGTCGGCATGTGTTAATCTTAGGATTGGCATAAGTGGATGAGTTCGTCTTATGGAGAGCTTGGGATTGGTCGGGATGAAGAGTCTGGATCGGCTGGGGTATTGATGGGCCCGGACTACTCAAGAAGCCCAATAACTCGGGATTTGCCTATAAATATAGCATATGGGGCTTTAGAAAAGGGATCCTCATTTTGCTTCTCTTCTTCTTCCCTACTAAGGCTTCTCTACCATTGTTGTTCTAAAAACTCTAGATTGTAAATGTAATTGATTCTAACATCAATGGAAAGGAAACTTTTGGAGTGGACGTAGACCAGAGTAAGCCGAACCACTACAAATCATGTGTTATTACTGCTTCCTTTTTAATTTTTACTATTCTTCATATTTATACTCTCCACATGCATTCTATATGTGATCTATGACTGTGATTTGGTGCTTTCATTCGGATTTGGGTGTTAGTGACTAATTTTGGCGCTAACAATTGGGTTTGATATTATAGTCTTGGAATGGACTGGCTGAATAATGCGGAATATTGGTGGATTGTTAGAGTCCGTTGGAAATGGTAAGGGCTAACAATGAGTGAAAGGTAGTCTTTCGCTGCCCACCTAATGATGAGGTGATGTTTAGCTTTCTATATTCGCTCGATATCCCACATGATGAGTTTTCATCTGTGCCTATAGCTAGAAAGCATCCAGACACATTCGATGAAGGTGACTGAATTACCACCATATAGGGATTGTGTTTCATATCGATCTAGTTAGAGGTGCTAGTCCAATAGTTATGCCTTTAAGGCATATGATGCCAACAGAGTACATGAAACTATAGGTGCGAGCGGATGACCTATTGAGGTGATGGTTCATTCATAGGAGCATTTTAAGTGAGATGCACGTATGGTGTTCGCCACAAAGGCGGGTGGCTCTTTGAGTTTGTTTTTTGATTACCATGAGATGAATGAGGTGCTAAACAAGTATCCACTCCTGCTTATTGATGGCTTGTTTGATCTTCTCTATGGCATGAAGATGTTCTCTTAGTTGGACCTTACGATGGGTTTTCGTCCATTCATAGTAGCTAGAGAGAGTGTGCCCATCACATAGTTTTATATGCTACTTTGATTTTTGAATGATTGGTTATGCCGTTTAGGCTAGCCAACGGGTCGGCATACTTTGTTGATCTCATGAAACATATTCACTTGAGTAAGTTCAAGCTTGTGCATGTTGATGATACCTTCATCTACTCATGGACGAAAGAGGAGCATAAGACATGATTGATGATTTTTTTGGAGGTGTTGAGAAAACATCGATTGATGATGAAGTCTTTGAAATATCACTTCTGGAGAAGGGAAGTGAGATGCTTGGATCACGTTATGTGACGGCCGCCTACACCTCTGATGCTCATATAACCGAATAGTGCGCTACTGGAGCATCTGATCGATGTAAAATGATTTTCAAGGGAAAGAAAAGAAGAAAAGATGAGAAGGAAAGAGAAAGAAGAGAAGAGAAAGAAAACATCAAAAAATCACATAACATGTTGTATATCTCACAGCACGTTAGATAAAATATAACAGTCATATAGATATAAAACTATCGTGATGGTACTAACCATATGAACCATGGAATCAGACTGCACAGGCTTATACGGTTATACAAAATAGTAATAAAATTTATATAATTAATATATAAACTCAACTAATAAACGGTCTTTAATAATAATAAGTCAAACACTGTCAAGGTACTATAGTGTCACAGAGCGGAATATGCAATTGTAAGCCCAAAATATTAGTATGAGAATGCGTACCCTCCAGCTAGTCCATCTGCAGACCTCCATGTATCGTTTACATATGTTTTATAGTTTACTCATCTAAAAGTACCTAAGGTAAAAAGAAAAAAAGCATAAAATCTCGAGTTAGACAACAGTTTGGTGTGAGTGATAAATTATCTCAAAACACTATAAAAGTCGATATAGTATATGGAACGGAGGGTATCAAGAATCATACTGGACCTGTTCCTACATCTAAAGAGCTCTCACATAACATAAGATATCTGTTACTTTATCTCGTAATCATCATGGGTGTACTATGCATCAAAGTACTAAGGGTGTTCAACTATATACATCAATAACATTGGCATCATGTGACATCCCTAGGGTGATAGAAAATCAAACAAACATACATACATCATCCATCCTTACATTCACTCATTCGGTGCATTGGATACAAGACTAGTCGTCGACCCATCATGGTCAACACTAGACCACACATGTTGATAGCCCACATCTTGGTTCCTCGATACTCAAATCCATGCCACTCAGTCAGCTAGGAAATAGACTAACCATTACGTCGGTTTGGGTATGCACATCTCTTATTTAGAATAAAAAGCCACCATGCTCCAGGAATCATCATGTCCCAACTGTAATAAAGAGCCATCATGCTCTAGGAACCATCACGTCCCTAGTGTATACCACTCCTTATGAGTACTCTTCAAACCCTTGAGTCTCTGTGATCCCTTTTCACACGTCGTCTATAGCAGAGCATATCCTAGAATTAATCTCATGACTCCCATACGAAGTCATCTCGGTCGGGACAATTCTCTTCTATTAGCATCACGTAGAATACCACCATATCCCATAGCCATCATCTAACAGTTCCCTCTATCAGACCTATAGTCCTCAACTCTATAACCTAAAGTACAGCAAACCTTCATCAAAGTCGTCTATTCCCATCACGGAATCATCATCACTAAGTCTTAAAGTCATCGCGTTGAAGCGTTTCATCCTCGCTTCATCGCCAAAACTACTCGTCGAAAAGCCATAATATCAAAATCAAATATCAAACGAATGAACAAACCATCACATCATGCTCCTCGAAGCCTCTCTATCGTCCACGTCAAAATTGGCCAAACCGGTCATCATCAATAGTGGTAGATACCGACCACTCCAGAGTAGTCCATAATGACCACTTTGGTCATATACTTAACCAAAAATGGTTAGTACAAACCAAACAAAAAATTCCGATGTCCATCCTGAAGTTTGAAGCACATACCCAAGTCCATCATCTTCCGTCTTTAGATTAATCAGTACACATGAAACTCTATGCACAAAATCATATTCTATGAGATATTTCTTAAACCTATACCACCTATGAACAGCTTTTTCAACCAAACTAAGCAAACAAGCATACACGCAACCAAAAAGCATACAAACATCTATTATAGCATACACACAACGGTATATCACGCCTATATCAACCAATATGGGGATTCATATAAAAAGTAGTCTAAGTCTAGCAATGTCATCAAAATAGTGCGTTATTAGGAAAAATGTGATATTTGATTTAAAACCATTTTAAAAATATTTTTATTTCTTTTATTAAATAAAATGTAGATTTAAGTATAATAAAATCATGTGTTAAACTTAGAAATCATCTCAAAATGTCGTTCTAATACTATACTAACAATCATAGTATGGTTAGAGCAGTATCACTCACCTCAACCAAACTAATGCCAAGTCATAGAGCTCTCCATCATGAGCGCAACGCAAGAAACCATATCCATAATGGACCCCATATGCTAAAGATATGGATGGGATTAATTAAATAATTATTTCACTAATATATTCACTAATTACCTTTATTAGTTAATCCTTCTTTCCCAATTCGATTTGCAAGCGGTATCACTGATATGCATAAACCCATTTACACCGCATATTCTGCCCTCCCTAACTCACTGTATGGTCGACAAAACGATGTGTCGTCTTCTCCAACGAACCTCCATTTTGCACAAGCTCTGCAACACACCTGAACATGCCACGTTCACATGCCTCTGCCAAAATATGACCTGCTCATCCCTCTCAACATCGCTAATGTCACGACATCTGACGATTGAAGTTTATGCATCTGACATGGAAATGAGCACGCCGCACAAGAAAGATAAACATGCTCTCCATTCTAATCATCTCCGCCTAAATCTACATTATGTTGAAACCCCAATCGACGTCGTTAAAACGTCAAATACCCCAAACACAACCACAACCCAACTTTCCACCATAGACGTGAAGCTTTCCTTCATATGATTTCAATAGACCCCTTTTCATCAATTTTTGCTGAGTAAATCGCTTGATTTAATGTTTTAAAGTAAAAGAGAGGGAGGCGGCCATTTTCTTGTTTACTTTTAATGGAACAGTAAAGTGGAGATGATGGAAGCGTTTTAGTGAGTGTTAAATTAAATAATATTTATTTTATTTTATTTTTTTAAATAAATTGTTGTATGTTTCAAGCTCGTACAATCACACGACGCGTCTGAGCGTAACGAAACTCATCAGCATACACCACCTTGTTTTTTTGGACCCAATGGTATAAATTTCATAATTATTCAAGACAACGCTCTGGGATGATAATTTCATGCTTTTCTAGCGCATTTTGGCCATCGGATCGTCTGATCATCAAATATAGCGGTGCTTATACTCATTTTAATTCGCAATATTTATTCAAACTCAATGGAATTGGTCTTGAGTTCTGATCCAATCGTCTGTGAAAAATCATATTTTTAGGACCTTTAGTTAACTAATGATTTAATATTTAAATCAATTATTTAAATATCCTATCATTAAAAGTAAGGGTCATTAAACATTGTTCCAGATCTAGACGTTCAATGGATCCTACGAGTTATGATGGTTTAAGATTTGAGCAAACTCAAGAGTGTTACAGTTTGGAAGTTTCCTTGGATCGGTGAAATGTTACATATATTTTACCAAGGACTTCTCAAAGATAGCGACACCGTTAACCGATTTGACAAGGACGATTAGACTTTTATTTAGGATACAAAGTGCAGACATGTGTTTATGAGTCCGACAGTGGTTGAGAAGTGCATCAATGTTACTCATTTCGAGTGTAATGAGGAGTTGATAGTATACACATGCCTATTGTACTTAACTAGGTGTGGTAGTGATGCTGAAAGGTAAGGTTGTCGCTTATACTAGTAGACAACCAAAACCGCACAAGAGGAAGTATCCACTCTCCATTTGTAGTTGTCAACGATAATATTCTCTTTGGGGGTTTGGAGGCACTATCTATTAGGAGAGAGGTTCGGGTTGTTCGTTGATCCTTATTGAAGTATCTCTTCTCCAAGAAGAATTTTAACATTCGCCAGCAACGATGGTTAGAGTTTTTGACCCCTTATGACTTCTACATTTCCTATGCATCCGTAAGAGAAATGTGTTTATTAATGTTTTGAGTTGAAAACATACAAGTTTGGGAGCGATATTCCTAGAGTGGACATAGCTTTAGTTTATCACTTGTTGTGACTTCAGAACTCTATGTGAGCTAGTGCCAATGATGATGGCCAGATTGATTATCATACCTACATCGGTTTAGCGGATCGATACTAGTCAGAGTTGTGAATCTAAACTAGCAGAGTCAAGGCTAAGCTAGAGGAATGAGAAGTGTCTATAGAAGTGATACATCACGGACTCGACCGAGATGATTGGATTTGTAGGGAGAAGATGTTGTTTGTTCCCAATGTTGGTGGGTTGAGGGATAAGATGCTACAAGAGTACTCTCATTTGAGATTGACTATATTTCCCGATGATAATAAAATGCATCGTGATATGAGGTAGACATTTTATTTGGAAGTGATGAAGAAGGACATTAAGCATTCATTTTGAGATTTATGAACTATCAACTAGTAAAACCCAAACAGAAGAAGCCAAGTGGTCACTACAAACAATTGAGATTCCCAAACGTGTATAGGAATACATATCGATGGACCTCATCGATGGATGTCAAGAACCGCAAAAGAATATGATAGCACTTGAGTGACAATCGATAGATTAAAGAAGAATGCTAGATTTGTATTCCTTATGTCCAGTAGAACGACACCTTAATTCGTTGAGTTACATGTGGAACGGTTAGTGTGATTCCATTTTGTGCCAAGAGCACTGTAAGTAGTCGAACCCCATTGTTTGCTAGTGGGATGTGGGAGAACTTACAAGAGGCGTTGGAAAATTTAGCACCGAATCGACTAGATGATATCGAGACTTGAACAATAAACTTCAGGACCTTATAGGCCTATTCGTACTGATAAACGTGATACGAAATAGGTTAAGAGGAAATCAGTGGAGTAATAAAGATTCAGTAGAATGAAAGCGAAGGCAATAGCATATGGAAGACCGAGAAGAGCATGAGACCACTTATCCATAGCTCTTCACTTGGTGAGATTTCATTTTTCATCAGCTTTCATATTGGATATCATGTTTGATGTCTTATACTAGATAGTTTAGCATCTTGCTTAATAGTTAGGACAAGCATAGACGCTTCTTTTATATGTTTGATCTTATATATGCTTATTTGATGTTTGATTGTTGGCATTTGATATGATTGCTTGTTCTTATATGGTTGTTAGGCATGCGGGATAGTTATGATTTGATATAGCATATTTGTTTGAGATGATTGTTGCATTAATGATTTAGTATGTTAAATGCATGATGATGTTGCTACTATGTTTAATCCTCTTTATTAAGTACCTTTCTAGGTGCATGGAAACAAGTGTTGGCTATTTGGATGCTTACTCGCTTTTATTTGCATCTAAATGATATGCTCTTGCTATAAAAAGAGGTACATAACATCTGTAGTGTAGATTTGGGTATAGATGCTTGGTTATCCTCGAAAAAGAGATGCCTCAGATATGAGATGTATATATTTATGTTGTACTAATATTTTTTCGGACCTAGCCATGCAAAAGAGGTGCTGCTAAATTTTTCCAAAACACTAGTGTTTGAAAACCTATGGATTTGTAGACGTTCTCCTTACTTTCAGAATTTGGGGACAAAATTATTTTAAGGATGGGAGAGAATAACGACCCGTATTTTAACGATAGAATATTTAATTTAATCTAAATATTGAATCATTAATTAATTGAAGGCTCTAAAGTATGGTTTTTCACATACGGTTGAATGAGGACTCGTGCTTGCTTTTGTTGAGTTCGGATCGACGTTGTAAATTAAAATGAGCATAAGAATCATGATATTTGGAGATTGGGTGATCCGATAGCCAAAAGGATCTCAAAGTGTGCGAAACTATCATCTAGGATGCTATCTCGAATAGCTTCAAAATTTATGTCATAGGGACAAAAAAAATGAGATGATGTATGCTGACGAGTTTCGTTGCAATCAGACATATCGTGTGATCATAGGAGCTCGAAACGTATGACGATTTAATTGAGAATTCAAGTAAGTTATATAAAATATTAATAAAATAAAACCCTAACCAATTCAACCCTCTCCCACTCACCACTTTACTATTCCATTGCTTAACCCATAAATCATGCCTGCCTCTTCCCACTCCCTTTAAAAATCAAAATCGAGCGATCTACTCTACAATAATTTCAAATGAAAGTTTGGTGAGATCGTGGCAAGGAGAGCTACACAAATATGGTGGTTTGGAGGTATGTGATAGTGGATGGCTGATCACAACACCTTACGGTCATGACTATTGTTTCGAATTTCCGACGATGTGGTTGGAGATAGGGGGAAAGGAGGCTGGCGTTGGCTAAAGGGAGAAGAAGCATGTTAGGTACGATGATTTAGGGAGATGTAGCTCTTCGTAGGGGGTGTGACACTTGTTACGATGTGACCATCAGGTCGCGAATGGTAGGGATGCACCGAGCTAGAAGTTGTTGGGTCTCCGGAGGAGAGATCTTGAAGTAGGGTTCGTTGGAGGCAACAGTGGTCTCTTTCGTGGACCGAAAATGGAGTACTAGAGGAAGAGGTGCACGACAATGGATGATACGGCACAAACTAGAAGGAATTTAGGGACGATGTATTAAGTAAGTAATTAAATTTAGTTAATTTAGTTAATTTAATTAAGTTAATTAATTATTTAATTAATCCAAAATCTTATCTAATTAACATCTTTTGCATACAAGGTCTGTTTTAGATGCCATTTCTTGTGTTGCACTCGTGATGGAGAGCTCCACAACTTGACATTAGTTCGGTTAGCTTTTGTTGAGGTGAGTGATATTTTCTCTCGTCATACTATGAATATTAGTACAGTATTAAAATGATGTTGTGAAATGATTTCTAACTTTCAAATGCAACTTTTAATGTATTTAAACCTACATCTTATTTTATAAAAGAATTTAAAAGTTTTTAAACTAGTTTTAAGTCAAATATCAAACTTTTCCCTATTAACATACTATTTTTATGAAATTGCTAGAGTTAGGCTATTTTGATATTGATCTCATGTTGGTTGTTCCAGATGCATTGTCCCATAATATGTGTGTTAGTATAGATGAATGTATGTGTTATCCCGCCTTTTGGAAAGGTCGTCACACCAAAAAATTGATTAGAAACCAAGGATAGTTCGTCCTGGAGATCGTTAATACACAGGTCTACTATGGATACGGGTAAATTTTATCCGAGTTCAGATCGAGCTACAATTGATATGACAGGACCAGAAAAGCTATGAAAGCCAATGTTCCAATTTTCAAGTCAATCGGAGTTCGTATGCTCAAGATATTGATCGATCAAGGTTGAGAAATCCAACTCTATTCGTATCTATCCAATTTCGTATCCATTCCTCAAGAGAGATTCAGTTCCTATCCATCGCCCACTAACTTCCTTCATATCCATCAAAATGAAGCTACTTCGTATCCATCATGTTAACAACACCTCATATCCATCAACCAATGTCCATTTCGTATCGGTCTCCCTCCATCCATCTCGTATCAATCTACCACCAACGCTACGAACAGCAACAACTACCGATCGATACGAAGAAGGCAACATGAAGTATCGATACGAAGGCAACCTCCAACCATTGATATGAAGTAGCATGCAAGAATTGATACGAATAGAGCTATGCGGGATCGATGTGAAATAGTATCGATACGAAGACGACAATGTCATACAAATCCAAACTTGCATCGATCATAACTAGAGATCTACAAGTCCAAATGGCACCAAATTTTCACATGAGCTTCCCTACAACATCAAGAATGTACCAGATATATTTCAGCCAAAAAGGATCAATTCTTGATCGATAAGAATTCCATTCGTATCGCTTCCAGATCGAGTCAAAACCACCTGAACTCAATCCAGTGGGCCCACCCATGTGAGAGAAGAAGTCCTTCGAGATCTGGGCGAGATATTTTCAGCCTACGCCTATAAATAGCCGCTATATGCATCTAGAAAAGGGACTTTTGGGCTTCTTTACGCCAATACTCTACCGGAATCTTATCAAACTTCAGTTGTACTGTTGTAAACTCTTGTAAACAGCGAGTGAAATTTAATAAACATCAGTAATTTCACAATGGACGTAGGCAATACGCCGAACCACTCTAAATCCATGTGTTTCTGTGCATTTTCTAATCTGTTGATTGGTGTGTTTGTTAGATCTGCCCCATTTTACATTTATTTTCTTCATTTTATCTCTTCAAACGCATCCGAATAGTGTTGTGCCAAATTTTGGTACAAACAGCATGCTTGTTGCTTAAATGTATGCTTGTTTGCTTATTTTGTATGACAATGTTGATCGTAGATGATATAGAGTTACGAAGTATCCCATATTATAAAATTTTGTGTACGGAGTTTCATGCGTGCCTATCGATCTGAAGACGAAAGACGATGGACTTGGATAGACTTCGGATTTCGGGATGGATGCTAGACATTTTCATTTGGTTTGTGATTAGCCATTTTTGGCTAAGAACACGACCAAAATGTTTGTTATCAATTACTCTAGAGTGGTCGATATCTACCACTATTGAAGATAGCCGATTTGGCTGGTCTTCGGCATGGATGGAAAGGAAGCTTCGAGAAGCATGATGTAGTGGTTTGTTTATGAAGTCAATTCTTGGTCTTAGTGTTATTGCTCTATGATGAGCGATTTTGATAGTGAAGCAATGATGTGACGCTTCAACATGATGACTTCGGGACCTTAGCACGATGGCTCTACAACTTATGATGGGTGTCCAGAGGCATTTCCAAGATGACGACTTAAGGATGGGATTCGTGACGGTGATTCACAAGGGCTAGCTTAATGATGAGGGGCTTGCGATTGGGATTTGCAATTGTGACCTGCTATGGAGATAGCCATGATGGAATAACGATTGAGTTCCATTCTGGAGATGTATGCAAAGGGATTATTGATAAGTCGGAGGTTTCTAGTGTGTAGTAAAGAATGGGTATGTAGGTAGCTTCCACCTGGATTTATGATTGTGTTCGGATCTTGCGATTGTAGTTTACCCTGGGCTTTTGTGGTTGTGAGCCTGGTTCCTGCCCACCTGGATTTCGATTGTGATTGGATCTTGCGAGTGTAGATTACCCTTGGATTTTATGATTGTGAGCGTAGTTCCTTGCCTTTCAGGGTGGCATGGATTTAAGCACCAATAATGTTGTGATTTCGATTGAGTCTCAGGTTTGCTATTTTGTCATATGAGTTATCATATATCCAACGCACATGAGTGATGGTGAGGATTGTTCAATGGTTGCTATGTTTTCATAAGTATTTATTCACTCTAGAGTGTCACATGATGTAGGTATTTTCGACTATATAACTAGACACTGGACATTGTACTTCGACTGTAGTACACTTATTATATCTGTAATAGTATATTAGCACATATCGACTGTTATGTACTAATTCTTTGGATGCAGGGATAGGTCAGGTATGATTCTCCATACCCTCTATTCCATATACTATATCGACTTTTGTCGTATTTTTAGATTGTTTATCGCTTGCACCAGACTATTATCTGAATCTAGGTCTTATGCTTTGCTTCTTATTATCTTAGGTACTCTTAAATGAGTAGACTAGATAATAAGTGTAAAAGGCATATGGAGTTCTGTAGTTGGAGTAACAGAGGCGATGCCCTCTCATATTTATATTTTGGGTTTGTTATTGCATATTCGTTTTTATGACACTATGGTTCCTTGACAGTTTTTGACTTACTATTATTAGAGATAGTTTATCAGTCGAGTTTATTTCTTATTTGTATAAACTTTATTACTGGTTTGTATAGCTATATGAGTCTGTGTACTTCGATTATATGGTTCATGTAGTTACTGTTGTATCATCTGTTTTATATCATTGATGATTATTATATTTTATTCGATGCACCATGCGATGTATGATTGGTTCTATGATTTTATGATGTTTTCTTTCTCTTCTCTTCTATTTCCTTTCTTTACTTCTCTTCTATCCTTTGGCTATCATCCTACATCAATGGTGTATGGCGGTCGTCACATCTAGGTTTGGACACTCGAGATTCGGTGAATGAATCTGTCATCGTTTCTGCATCACCTTTAATTATAACCTCTTCGGCCATGTCTACTCAAGTCCCACTGCTAAGAAGATTCACACTCTGAATAAGGAGGTAATGGATGATCTTGATATAATGTAGCGAATGAAGATCTAACTATCACAAGGGGTAAGGATCACGATTCTGGACCGTCGATGTTGAAAACGCAAAGCGTTTATTTGACAACAATGAAGAACAAGAAAAGAAAAAGGCATTGATGATATTTTGTCCCAACTCTCTATAGCTTTACCAATGTCACCACTCGTTTCTCCAAGCTCTATTCCTGTAGTGTTTGGCATCCAAGCTAAGGCCCACAAGTCCCCTAAAAGTGATTATAATTGGCACAAGGATCCCGAGGGCATTCTGTCTGAGAGGAAGGAGACAAACTCCAATAAAAGAAAGCTTTCATCTTCTTTGGAGAAGAAGAGGAAGAACACTTAAGACTGGCTTCCTTGTTTTTCCTTTTGTTTTAATGCATGTATAAAGGTCATTGTTACGATGGTATTACCCCTGATTTACTTTAATGGGTTCACGCATGAATAAAACTTATTTTCTTTCAAACTCTCATCTTACTTCTCTATCTTTTCATTTATCTGCCTACATACTTAGTTTTATTATGTTTGCGATAACCATATCTGAGTCAGTGCAATATTATCATTCACCATAACTCTGCACGTATGAATAATTTTTTTCACTACTTAGCGATTTGTCACTATATCGTCTTATTAATCATTGCCAAAACTTCTATTCCTTGGCTAACATAATCGTAACTTCTTGGTCAAATCCATGGCCTATCTCGTTTACCTTTGGCCAGGTTCCGTTTGACCAAAATGGAGTTGTAGCTTCACAACACTTCCTATCTTTAGGAAGTGATGCTTTGGATGTCTATCTCTAGGTGCATCCATGCTCGATCTTACTCACCATACCTGCAAAAGAAGATTCAGTTTCATATTGGGTCCTATCTCCAAGATCTACCATTTTAGATGCCTGTTTCTTAGAATTTTTTTAGACCTTGCCTATCTCCTAGCATCAGCCTTAGAACTAGCCTATCTTCAGACATTGGTCAAAAGTTAGAGGTATAGGGAAAATTTTCTGGATGGTCCTACCTTGATTATACTCCCACGACCCGAAATGGATCAAAGGAGTCCATCGATACCTATCTCCATGCACCTAGATATTCACATTTTCAAGACATGGAATGTTTGTTTTTGCAGTGTTCACAAATTATAAAATTAGGCTTTTGAGAATATAGTTCCATTGATCCCCAAAGCCAATTCTATTTATAGGCATAAGAATGGCAGACTCTTCCTTATTACATCAAATTCTAGTCAGATATTTACCTAAATACATCTAAATGAAATAGTGCCTTAAGTGATCATTATTCCATGCCCATGGAATAATGATTCCACCAACGGTTGCGAGCTTAAAAGTTCCATCTCCAAGCATATGTTCTATTGCAAAAAGAAGACTCATTTCAAAATGAGATCGCCCATCTCAAAGATTTATTTTCTGACCTTTTCTTTGGTGAGTTCTTCAATGAGAAGGAACTTCCAATTCAATTAGAATCAAGGCCTCCCATCCATATGCCAAAGCAAATGGTTTATAGAAAGTGGTGGACTTGTGAGTCATTTGGTAAGCCCATAGTACCAGTGGAAGTTAATTAATCCAGTTGTCCTTTGCCTTCGTTGATCATCTCTTTAGGATGGATTTGATGATTTTGTCCGCCGCCTCCACCTATCCAATAACTTGCGGGTGTGCTATAGTTGTAAATCTCCTTTCAATTTGATACTTATTGCGGAAATATTTGAATTCGTGGCTTTTGAATTAGGTTCCATTATTGGTGATAATTTTATGAGGAACTCCAAATCGACATATGATGGTGGTTATCGTGGTTAGTGGTTCGGATCAACCTACTCTATGAAATAGCCCACTGCAACAATGGCATACTTCGCTCTACCTTTCGACATTAGTAGCACATCAATTATATCAAGTCCCCAAACTGCAAAAGACGATGGGCTGACCATTTGTGCAAGCTCCATGAATGAGGCTCTTTGAAGCTTTGCAAGTCTTTAGCATTTATTGCATTTTCTAGTGTAACTAGCCACATCCTAATTTAGCATTGTCCAAAAGTATCCATAGTAAAGAATAATCCTTGTCGAAGTCTACCACTAGTATAACCACCGCAACTTACCTCGTGCATCGACAAGTATCTTCTAGGCTTCCTCTTTGGTGACACACCATAGTAGGGGAGCAGAAGATCCCCTTCTATATAGTACTCCTTAAATAACAAATTGTGGTACTTTCCTTAGGAATTTCCTTCATTCATGCCAACCATTCGGGAGAGTTTCTTTAGAAAATAATCCTTGATTAGAGTCATCCATGACTCCTTCTCCACTTCGGCCTCTTAGATCTAATCGATATCCATTTGGTCAATTCTAAGGCCAACAAAACCTTCACTAGAACTAGTCCCATAAGTTGTGCATCTCCAGAGCTAGCCAGCTTGGCCAATGAATCAGCTTTCATGTTCTCCTCTCTCGGAATATGCATTATCATAAATATTTAATATCATTCTTCAGTTCCAAAACCTTCATTAGGTAAGGGAAAGTCTCACCCCCTTAACTTGAAATTCCTTCTTCACCTAATAGACCACAAAGATGAGATCGCTTAATGTATGCAATGTTTTGACTTGCAGTTCCTTTGCTATTTTGAGTATAATGATCAATGCTTCGTATTCAGCCTCGTTATTCATTATCAGGAACTCTAGCTTCAAGATATGGCATATCGTTCATTCCTTCAAGGTTACCAAGATCAATCCTGCTCTAGTATTGCATTCATTAGATGCTTCATTTGTATATAAATTCCCTTGAGCAAGCTGGACAACATCTTTCTCTACTTCTTTATCCTAGATGGTGCGCTGGTAATGAAATCGCCCAATGCATATCCTCATATCCCTCTTCTAGGATGGTATTTTATATCATATTGGTTCAGTTCAATATTCCACTTCGGTAACCTTCCCGAAGTGTCTGGTCGGTGCAACAGTTGTCTTAAAGGTTGATCAATCAACACTTTTATCGGATGAGGCTGGAAATATGATCGCAACTTCTCCAAAGTGATCAACAAGCAGTACACTAGCATCTCTAATTATGGATAGTTCAACTCTTCTTTACTGAACTTCTTATTGATATAACATACGGGCCTTTGAATTCTATACTCCTTACATAAGAAAGCTACACTCACTGCAAGAGCAAATACTGTCAAGTAAATAAACAAGTCTTCTCCATCCAAAGGCTTCGATGGCATTGGCGATCTCTTTATGCGATCTAGTATATCCTGGAAATTTGTTTGACATTCCTCCATCAAAACAAACTTCCCTTTCACTTTCTTTAGGGCATCAAAGAATGATACACGTTTATCTGTCACCTTTACGATGAATCGACTCAGCACGACAACCTTTTAGTTCAAGCTCTGTATTTCCTCCTTGTTCTTAGGGCATCAAAATCTTTCAATGCTTTAATCTACTCTAGATCAACCTCTATGCCCCTTGAGTTAACTATGAAACCTAATATTTTTCCAAATGCAACTCTGAAAGAGCATTTCAATGGATTGAGCTTCATTGGGAACTTTCAAAGCACATCAAACATCTTTGAGAGGTCGCGCATGTGGTTCATTGATTGTTGTGACTTCACTAGCATATAATCTATGTTGACTCCATTGTTCATCTGATTTGATCTTTATATACCAAGTCTATCAATCACTGGTATGTAGTTCTAGCATTCCTAAGACTGAATGGCATCCCTCTATAAAAATATAGCCCCAAACATGTGGTAAAATTAGTGTGCTTTTGATTTGGAACATGCATTGCAAGTGATTATAGCCATATATGCATCCATGAAAGGTAATAGTTCACGTCTGGTAGTTGAGTCCATAATTTGGTTTATCTTCAGCAGCGGGAAGCTATCTTTTCGGCATATTGTATTTATGACTAAATAATAAATGCATGTCTATGATTTCCGTTAGGCCTAACCTACACTAGATTCAATAACCATTCTAAATAAATGGCGTCGCGGATAAAGTCATTCGCTTTTAGATTATCCATTTCTTCCTTCAGCATAGTGGATTGCTCCGAACCCAGGCTATGCCTTTTTTGCTTCACAGGAGGGCATCTGGATCCACATTTAAGGTATGGCATGCTATCTCTAGCGGTATTCCATATATAACAAAATATGTCCAGGCAAACACATCCAGATGTTTCTACGGAAACCCTACCTACTGCTTCTTCATCTTCACGCCAAGCTGAGATCTGATCTTTAGACCCCGACTAGAATCATCCTCATCGTCTAAGATATTAATCATTAGCTCTGCTTTGGATGCCCTCGCCTCCTATGGCCCTTTCTTCTGATCAATAGATTTGTGGAATTTACTATGATGTCTGAGTTAGGGCTTAGTCGGTGGTTGGTATGAGTCAATCATCTTGATGCAAAGAGTCTTTCTCCATCCTTTCCTTCTCATGTCATTTTTTCTTCTCTGAGCTTCGTGACGTTGCACACATGACCGATACTCTGTTCTCCATGGATAGCTCCTACCACATTTTCTATAGGAAATTCCATCATTAAACACCATAAGGCTAGGGATACCCAGAAAATGGAAAGGGTCGATCGGCCTAAGAAAGCATTATAAGTAGAGTAGATGTCAATCATAATAAAGGTCCGCACTTGCACCATCTTGTGGTCACCTTCACCAAGCTCCATTGATAAATCAATAAAACCAACAGACTCTATAGGCTTTTTGGTAAATCTCTTGATTAGGGTTTACATGGCTTCAGGTCCTATGCATTCATCCTCATCTGATCAAATGTCTTCTTTAAAAGAATATTTAGTGTGCTTCCACAAGTAATGAGAACTTGCAAAATAGTTGGCCTAAACACGACAGTAGTCACGAAAGGGTTACGCGTTAGTGCTTGCACTCCATCCGCATCTCAATCTCTAAATACAAAATCATCAGTCATTGTTTTCAGGTGTTTTTCCAAAGCTTCGTCTTCCATAACAAACTACTCTCCTGCACAACATGCTCCAACGAACTTCCATGTCTTTCCATCTCATTCCATCTTTTCTCGATCAAATGAGGTCCACCAATAACAGGGTTGATTACAATTCTCATTTCTAACTGCCTCGATCCATCAACACTAAGCCCGGCCTATCGTTGGGCCATATGCACGTGGGGTTTGTTGTTCATATTCCCACCATCTTGCAGGTCTTTCACATACTGCTATAGTTTCTTTGTTTGATTAAAACTTCGATTATATCCCACAGATTCTATCACTCGTTAGTATTATTCCCATAAATCTTATGGAAGCTACTATACTTCCTTAGGTTTTCTCGTTTGATTGACTCCTTCCAAGCTGACTTTATGTAATTCTTAGTTCCTTGTGTAGCAAACTAAATGTTCTCGATAGTTTCATTCCAAGGGGCATCATCTTCAGGCTTCAGTTATCTCAGATGCTTCTTGCAGTCAAACTTCCTTCCATCGGAACCTTAGTTCTTTCATTTTTTATTTTTTTATTGTTCCTAACATTAAGTACAACTTTCCTAGTGCTCTCAACGATTTTCTTTATAGTAACATTGCTCTGAACAACTTTACTCAATGATTTGCCGCTACCTTTTCTGATGACTAGATATGCTGTAACGACCCTAATTTTGACTAACATTATTTAGGGCATTTAATTAGATAAAGTAAGTGAATAATGTAAATGGTTAAGGGATTGAGATTTGTATAATTATAAGGTAGCCATGCCTTAAGTAATGCATAAACAAATGAAAATTTAAAATGAAGTAAGTAAAGGTAATAAGGTAAGGGAAAAATAGGAATAGGTTAAATTCTTATACCCTAAACCCTTATTCCAGTTTCATTTACAATATTCACAAACAAAAATTAAACCTAGAGCTTGGCCGACGACCATTAGAGGAAAACAAGGAATTCAAGAAGGAAGTTTAATCAAATCAATTCAAGGGCAAATCTCAAACTCCTTAACAACAAACTAAGGTAAATAATTGGTTACACCTCATTTTTATTACTTTTGGTTTCTAGATGAGATCCGAATTTATTTTTCTAGAAAATGCCATGTTTTGATTGTTTAAATGGATATATATGATTGTTGATAATTTATGTTGTTTTATATGGATTTATGATAAGATTTGATTTGAAAAACCTATTAAATGACATCAAAATGGCTTGCATTTTTGATATAATGTCAGAAACATTATTTTAGAGATGGGTATCATGTTTCATAATTTCTAAGTTGTTGTGGATTTATTACGAATTTTCTTGTAAATTGGTTAAATTGGGTTTAAATTATTTTTGGCTATTATATGTTAGCTTTGGGTCGGAAATTTAAATATGTTAGAAAACATATGAAAAAGTGATTTATGCGAATTTTTGAAGAATTTTCCTAAGTATTTTATTAAAGATATAAAATTATTTTAAGGTATGGGACTTAAATGTTGTATATGTTTATAAAAGGAGAAGGGCCAATTTGTTAAATGTTTTAAAATTGTTAATTACTGAATTTGGTAGCACTTTTTTAAAAAGATTTTGTAAAAGAATTGGCAACCAATTATATGTTGATAAATAAGGCAAGTTATTTGGAAAGATATTACTTTAAAAGGTTAAAATTCAGTTTTTTAAAGGATTACTGCTTTGCCACTTATAGCAGCCACCTTTCGACACCATACATTCGCCTCCTACCAAGTTGAAACTTATACACATGGTTTTAATGCCTTGGTATATAGTGGATTGGAGAAAGGTGGAAGGTATAGAGTCGAAACATGCTTTCGAAGGGGTAGAAGTAGCTCTTATAAACTTAGAACAATTTTGGTTACAAATAAGGCTTTCGAAGGCGTTGGAGCTTTTGACTTAATCAACTTGCTTCTATTTATATAAAGAAAGGGCTTTCGAATGGGTTTCCCCCTTTTGTTTTAAAACAAGCTTTCGAAGGGGTCGAAACCCCTGCTGTTGCATTCAGCCTTTCGAATCAATGCCTTCGAAAGAGTCCTTTTGCCTTAAACTTTGAAGCCACGTCTCCATGCTTTCGAAAGGGGTGGTTTCAAAAACATCCACTTTTTTTACTTAGGAACAATGCTTTCGCCCCTAGTTCTTTTAAGACCCTTTTGTCCCATTAAAAGCTAAACCTAAAGGTTTCAAAAGGAGTGGTTTTAAATGGTTTTGAAGCTATGTTCCACAAACTTTTACTTGCACCCAGTACTTTCGAAAGGTCTTGTTAACCCGTCTTTTGTCACGGCAGTACATAGGCAGATTTAACCCAACAGATTTCACGGTTATCAAAGCTGACAGGTGCAGAGTGACGATAGTAGGACCTTGAGGAAGTGTATAGATGGTTACACAAAGTCCGAATTGAAAAAAGTTGAAAGATAAACGAGGCAGGATGCTTGAAATACAGGTGGTAGCTTGGACAGGCAAGGGGATTGGCATGCTCAATATGGAGGGATCGGTGTGGTTCAAGTAAATCAGCGAGATGAAGGAGTCGGCATATGATGGTCGGCATGACCTGGGGAAAGCTTAGGGGTTGGCATATCTTGGATCAGTGTGGCATGTTTGGGCTTAGCATAGGAAGGGATTGGCATGATTTGGCTCGGTATAGAAAGGGGTCGGCATGGAAGGGATCGACATAAGAAGGGGTCAGCATGTGGATGCTTCTTAAAGAAGGGTCGGCATGATGAGTTTGGATTGCCATAATATGGATTGGCATAGAATGTGAACACGATGGGGTCAGCATGTTATGGATTGGGCTGGCATACTGAAAGGTCGGCGTGGTATGAATCGTGTCAGCATGGCGTGGATTAGGTCGACATGGTATGGATTGGGTTAACATAATGGAAGGGTTGGCGTGATATGGATCGGGTAGGCATGATATGAATTAGGTCGGCATGATATGATTTGGCTCGGCATGATGATATGGATCAGCATAGTGAGTTGGGCTTGCCTTCCTTGTAGTGAGCCTATGTAGGTGAGAAGACCTAGTAGCCGAAGTTTCACCTACAAATACAGCTAGCTTGGCTTTAGAAAGAGGACCTTCACTTTGTCTCTCTTCATATTCTACTTAGGCTATACTCTGCCTTTTTTTATTCTTGAATCTTTCGTTGTAACTGCAATCAAACTATAATATAAATAAAAGGAAAATCTTTAGAGTGGACGTAGGCCAAAGTCAATCAAACTGCTATAAATCCTGTATTTCTTTTACTTGATTTCATTTTAATTTGTTTATTCTTCATAATATATCATCTACACTAAATATTATCAGCGACTTGAGGTTGGATATTGGTGCTTTCACGTGTTATTGGGGTTTGTGACCAATTTTGGTGCAAACATTTGGGTGCTTTCACCGAGAACATTTTCGCTCAGGGATTTGGAAGCAAACACCTTAGATTTAGAAGTTTGGATACTTTGATATAGAAAATAATGACTAGGCAATCCACAAAGAGAGTGCTACAGGAAAGAAGTCGTCGTGAAGGGAGTCGGGAGGGTTTTTTTAAAAGCCGGAGCTAATCAAGCATATATCTACATCACTAGGGATGAAATGGAAATGATGATGGATGCTATGCAGGAGAGAATGTTGAAAAGGCAGGAGGAGATGATGCAGACTTTACTCCGATAAGTTAGACAAGCAGGAACATAGAATCAAGGAGTTGAAGCAGTGGGAATCGCCGAAAATCAAAACCGGGAGCATGGGAGCGAAGCCAATAGACAGAGGAATGGAGCAGAGGAGTCGGGGACAGTCCCCTGCCATCAAAAAGCGATCGACACTGACCCCTCCAAACGGATCAGTACCGACCCCCAACAGCTGGAAGGCATGCCCCCGGGTCTAGTTGATCGTGACGATGGAGGATCCAATGTTGACGTTGTGTGGGTTTGACGCTAATCGAAATACGGATGCTCGACCGGAGGAGTACATTTCGAAATTCTCTCGTAGACTCAGGGGGGCGGCTTGGGCATGATGATAAGAGACGGCCACTTGAAGACAATGATAAGTTTGCAGAGATGATAAGGCGAGCTATCCGTGGAGGGTTAGTGAACAGGGATCTGGAGGATGTAAATAAAAGTCCGTTCGCTCCAAATATCAGGCAGGCTTGGAATACGCCGGAGATCAAACTGCCGACGCTTGAGACATCAGATGGAAAGACGGATCCTACCATTCATTTGACAAGGTACACGAGACACATGGAAATGATGGGGGCATCAGAGGGAGTCATGGCATTGTGCTTCCGCTTATACTTAACAGATGTAGCTGCAATCTGGTTTAGACAGTTGGAAAGTGGCTCTATTGGCACATGGACGAAATTGATCGAAAGATTTATGAGGAAGTTTCGGGTCCACATCATGAGACCCAAGAGTATGATGGCTTTAACATCGATGAAGCAATGGAAAGAAGAATCACTCAGATATTTTTAACCAGGTTCAATGCAACAATGGCTTTGGTGGATCGACCCAATCCGTCAATGGTTTTAATGGCAATAGTCACAGGGGTTGAGAATAATTTGAATTTCAATATATCATTGGAATGGGATCCACCGATGGATCTTGAGGAATTTTACCGTGAAGCAGAAAGGTTTCTATGATATGAAGATGCGAAGGCTAGTAGATAGGGAAGAGAAGAGGCTGAAGATTATGCGGTAAGGGGTGGAGGTCCGCCCAGGGAAGATTCAAACAAGGATAAGGGAGCGGATAACTCCGATGGATCAAAGCGGCTATGAAGGGAACCGAAATTTACCTCTTATATGGAGTTAATTGAAACATTAGAACAGATATATCTGGATATAAGAGGTAGATTCACTATCGAAGGCCAATTAGGAGGGAGCCTACGAATAATGAATATAAATCAGAAATATACCCTCTGTTCCATGACCTGGGTAGGCATAGTACAAACAATTGCATGCACTTGAAGGATGATATTGATGGACATATCCGAAAAAGTAGGCTGCTGCAATACGTAAGAACATAGGTAGCGGTGGTGGAATAGGAGCGGCCACCATTTGGATTGAACGAAGACTGCCCTGGATCAAGGCGTCAACTTGTCATCAATTTATTGAAATGGAAAAGAGTAATAAATAAACTCCACAATAAAATGGCTAAGTCACTTACAAATGTACGGAATCATGAACGTTCCTTAGGCATGCTCTGAGATGACAGTGAACCATCACACCCGGAGATGCAGGCACTTTGGTTTTTCTTTTGTTTTTCTTTTTCGTACTAGAACTTGATTTTATTAGTTGAATATTTTGATTATAAGACTTACTCAAACATGATATCTAACATTGATAATTCCTAGCCTTATCTGGGCGCTCACCTTTCGCCTCGGATGGCAGACGATCTCGAACAGTCACATTTCGCCTCAAACAGCACCTGATCTCGAACGATCACATTTTGCCTCGAACGGAATTCGATCTCGAACGATCACATTTTTCCTCGAACAGCGCCCGATCTCGAACGATCACAATCTGCTACGAACAGGCACTCAATCTCTAACGATCGTAGTTTACCTCAAATAGACACTCGATCCCGTGCGACAACACAGACACTCAATCCCATGTGATCATCATCAGCCTGAGATGGCTATAAATTCTATTAACAATCCCAAACGATTGTTACGAACAATCATGCAAGATCATTGATCTCTTCATAGGTCTTCCACGGGTTTCGAATATCAGACTTAAGGAAATTCAAAATACGCCTTTCTATCGCAAGACATGTTTTGGGGGGCAAAGTGTTAACCTGCCTTTTATCAAGGTAGTATATAGGGCGAGTTTAATCCAACAAACTTCATGATTTTCAAAGCCGATGAATGCAGAGTGACGATAGCAGGACTAGGAGGAAGTGTACAGATGGTTACACAAAGTCCAGATTGAAGTTGAAAGATAAACGATACAGGATGATAGAAATACAGGTAGTAGCTTGGACAGGCAAGGAGATCGGCAGGCTCAATATGAAGGGATCCGTGTAGTTCAAGTATCTTAGCGAGATGAAGGAGTCGGCATAGGATGGGTCGACATGACCTGGTGGAAGCTCAAGGGTCGACATATCTTGGATCGGCGCGGCATGTTTGGGCTCGACGTAGGAAGGGATCGGCATGATTGGGCTCGGCATAGAAAGGGGTCGGCATGGAAGGGATCGGCTTAAGAAGGGGTCAGCATGTTGATGCTTCTGGAAGAGGGATCAGCAAGATGAGTTTGGATTGCCATAATATGGATGAGCATAGAATATGGAGATGATGGGGTCGGCATGGTATGGATCGGGTCGGCATACTAGAAGGTCGGCGTGGTATGGATAGGGTTGGTGTGGTATGGATCAGGTTAGCATCGTATGGATCGGGTTGTCATACTGGAAGGTCGGCGTGGTATGAATCGTGTCGGCATGGTATGGATTGGGTCGACATACTGGAAAGGTTGGCGTGGTATGGATCGGATCGGCATGGTATGAATCGGGTCGACATGGTATGATTCGGCACGGCATGATGATACAGATCGGCATAGTGAGCTCGGCTTAGCCTTCCCTGTAGTGGGCCCATGGTGAGAAAACCCGGTAGCCGAAGTTTCACCTATAAATACAACAGGCTTGGCTTCAAATAGGGACATTCACTCTGTCTCTCTCATCTTCTACCTAGGCTACACTCTGCCATTTTTATTCCTAAATCTCTGATTATAACTGTAATCAAACTACAGTATGAAGAAATTTTTTGGAGTGGACATAGGCCAAAGTTAGCCGAACCACTATAAATATTGTCTTTCTTTTGCATGCTTTCATTTTAATTTGTTTATTCTTTATATTATATCCTCTACATTAAATGTTATCAGCGATATATGGTTGGATATTGCTGCTTTCATATATTTTTGGGTATTTGTGACCAATTTTGGCACAAAAAGGTTTGTTTTAAGAAAGGACTTTAATGCTTTTGAAATATGTATAATAAAGGTTTCGAAAGGGAGATTCCCTAATGCTTTCAAATGGTCTACTTTTAGTATTTTAATGGGGTTTCCAGTGCTTTCGAAAGGCAAGCTTAAAGTGTTTTGAAAAGAGGATGTCTAAGGTTTTATAAAGCTTTCGAAGGGACATTTTCAATGATTTTGAAAGGTCTATTTTTAATGGTTTCGAAAGGTGTGTTTTGCCCTTTAGTGTTTCAAGGTAAAGTTGTTAACCTATTTTGAAAGGGATTCTTTCAATGGATTCGAAAGGGCTGTTTAAAAATTTTAAACAAGGGTTTCGAAGATGATATGTTGAATTTAAAACCTAATGTTTTTTAAGTTAAAGAAGGGCTTTAACTTGTTTTAAAGGGATAGATAACCATATTGCTTTAGGTTTTCATCAACATTATTTTATGTAAAGCATACATCATGGAAAAGATATTTGAGTAAAGCATATATTTTCCTTGTTTATGTATGATTTAAAGGGCTAAATCAATTTGAAAGAAATGTTTTTAAGGAAAATTTGATGGGGTTAACTACCCTAAGTAAATGACGTAGATACTAGAATACATATAGGACTGGTATAGGGTCATGTCCTATACTTTAGCTATAAGCCCTAGCTAATATAAGTCCAAAATTCTAGTGTTTAGGGCTTGGTTATGGGTAAGACTAAAATGATGTTACACACAGAAAGGAATATACAGAGAAAGATAAGTTATTGGTGAGCCCATAAAACCATTAGGATCAGTTGACCTTGGGAGAAGTAAGTTAAGGATAGACCATCCAGGAGTGTGTCTAACAAAAGTTAGATTATTTATTTTGTCTGGTAGGCCCGAGTCAGCCAATGGTTAGTAGTTACCCAAACAAAACTACATTGTTCGAACAAATAGTCTGTTGATTACGTGATTTATGTGCAGATATGATATTGCTTTTTTGTATTAATCGATTTGATTTCAGGATTCTAGTCTGCAAAAGATATGTTTTAAAAGGGATATTAGTGAGGGGAACCCGTTCCACTAAGCGATGCGATCTCACTTAATATCAATAAACCGAGACGTAATAGTATTATTCACATTAGGCCTTATGTCTGACTCAAAGTTTATGTTTTCCCTTTAAGCTCTCGGGTGCTTAAAATTTAATTTGAGTAGACTGAGAGTTAAGGTTTTCAGGCTTAGTAGTTGGGCGAATAAGCTTCTAAAGATGTAAAGGAAGCAAAGTTAGGAGCTATTTAGTTTTATTTCCACTATGATGTATTTAGAGTAGACATGTTCATGTAGTACTTTGATCATCCAAGGGGCATCTTCATATGTCGCTCTTGGTCTAATTTGTAATAATTATATTTGATCAAAACCTGGAAACGTTTTGGGATTATGTATCCGAATATAAAATATTGATTTGAAATGTAATTAGAAAAGTTGTTTCAAATCTGTGTTAATTTTTATTTCATATTCATGTGCTTCTGATATTTTGGATACCATTACATTACCGTATTATGTCACAAGAAGTTAATACTATCGATTATTGCAAAATCTGTAGCGTTTAGCTTTGGGCCTCAAGATAGGGGATGTTACATGTACCTCTTCCAAGCATAGAAACTAGTTAGCCTTCTGGTAGAATTCTTCCATAGTGGATGAATGTTAAATCCTTAGCCATTTACCAAAATCCATATCCAGGTGTATCTCCCAAATTAATGCCATTAACACAATATCCTCATTTAGATTTTTTTACCTTAGTCGCTGTAGTGTTAAATAGACTCAAAAATTCCTTCAAAGTTTCTCCGGGATCCTGGTAAATGATCGACAAGGACATTACATCCTTTGGTCGAGCAATATGGAGCTCGAACTGCTCCATAAATTTTCTCTCTAATTGATCAAACAAAGATACGGACCTTTGTGCAAGCAAAGTAAACCACATCAAATCTACTCTAGCTAAAAATACGCAAAAACATTGACATATTATTGCCTTTTTCACTGTGGCGCCGTCTGTTGGCATCAAAATTGGCCACAAACATCCAATTATGAAAAAGCTCCAATATCCAATCCAATCACAGAAATATGAAGAGAAATAAATAAAGAACAAAATTAAAACAATCGGGAAGCAAGTAAAAGGAGACAAGATTTATAGTGGTTCGGCTAACTCTGGCCTATGTCCATTCTCAAATAATCCTTTTTATTATACTAAAGTTTTTTACAGTTACAATTTGAAATCCAAGAATCAAATTGGCAGAGTGTAGCCTAGGTTGAAAATAAAGAGAAGCAGAAAGAAGATCCCTTTTTTGACTCCATGCCTGATGTAATTATAGGAAGGGGCGTGCATGGATTAGGTTGAAATCTCGACTCGGGAGACCAAGACAAAGCCATGCAAAATTTGTAGTCCCATTGGGGCCCATAGTAAGGATCAGTACCGATCCTAATTTTGGTGTAGAAATAGGGTGTGATCCCTAGGGGAACTTCTTTATGTTGTTTTAGGTATAGCCTCCAAGTTTCATGCCAATCGGATTAGTAGAACTTGAGTTATTGCTTGATCTTTGCTTCAACATGGCTTGTATGTAGCTTTTTGCAGATCCCTCCCGAGAGGTGTATATTGATCCCCCTAACTTTGCTCATTTGATATGCGATCCCTAGGGTAGGTTCCCTAGGATCCATATACCTTGCCCTCTAAATCATATGCTTTGGACTTGTAGATCTCGAGATATTAAATGTTTTCTACAAGAATGCTCTTGTATTTTGAAGTATGGATATCCCTTCTTTTTGAAATATGTCGATCCCGCCTTCATGAAGTATGCCGACCCCTATCAATGAGCCAATATGGCTGATCCCTTCTTCATGAAGTATGTCGATCCCTCCTTCATGGGGTATGTCGATCCCTCCTTCATGTGTTATGTCGATCCATGTCGATCCCTCCTTCATAAAGTATGTCGACCCCTCCTTTATGAGGTAAGCTGATCCCTCTCAATGAGCTAATCCATGTCGATCCCTTCTATCCATTGAGCCATATTCCATATTTTAAGCATCTTATACTGTTTATCCATCAGATCCATTCAGTTTTGACTTCATATGATCGTTTGTACTTGACTTTTGGGTCCCATAATCATCACTCTAGACTCACGGCCTCGATAATCGTGAAGTCTATCGAGTTACATCCGCCTGTATACTACCTTGGCAAATGGTGGGTTAACACTTTGCCCCTCAAAACATGTCTTGCGATAGGAAGGTGTGTTTTGAATTATCGTAAATCCGAAATCCATGATCCATTGATAGCCATATCCATACTCGATGACCTAAGTAGGCCGATCCATCACATTCGAGTGATACGACCTACCCCTTACCAGGCATGGTCCTTACCTGACGACCTTGAACTCTTCGGTTCCTTACCGAGCACATTCCATACTCGATAACCTGAGTAAGTCGATCCATCGCGTTCGAGCAAAGAAACCAACCCCTTGCCATGCATAATCCATCCTTATGATCTTAATCTCTCTGGATCCTTGCTGAGCATAATCCATACTCAACTACCTAAGTAGGTCGATCCATTGCATTCGAGCGAAGCGACCTACCCCTTACCAGGCATAATCCATACCTGACGACCTGTGTTATCCATTACATTAATCCAAATTCAAGAATTTCTAAGTCCATAAAATAAGAGTTTGTACAACCAATGAACTAGAGTTCAAATAAAACCAGAAAAAAAAAATTTAGGCAAACAAGAAGAAAAGGAAAAAAACAAATTTCACAGACCCCTAGCACTATGGTTTATCGTCATCTCAAAGAATGCCTAGGGACCTTCCTCAATCCCATACATGTGTAAGTGGCTTAACCATCTTAGTGTGGAGTTTTCTACTTATTCCATGTCATCCTGATCAATTGATGACAAGTTGATAATGATGCCTTGATCTTGTGCCATTTTCATTCGAGGTGGACGGTGGCTGCTCATGTTCCACCGTCGCAGCCCGAATCCTTATGTATTTTTGTAACTAGCCATTCCTTCCATGTTCCTCAATGTTATCCTTCAAATGCCTGTTGTCATGTTCCGTTTACCTTTGTCCTTTCTTGAGCTTTCACCAGGCAGTTCTCCACCTTGTACTATATTAACTTCCATTGCTTCTTTATCAGCTTTCACATCTTCTTGTCGTAGAAACCTTTCTGCTTCATGGTAGAATTTCTTGAGATCCATCGGTGGATCCCGTATCAGTGATATCTTAAAATCTAAATCATCTACAACTCCTGACATTGTTGCCATCAAAACCGTCGATGAATCTGGTCGATCCAACGAAACAACTGCCGCATTGAACCTAGTTAAGAAATTCTTGAGTGATTCTTCTGCCCACTGATTTACTGATGTCAATGTCACCACATTCTTAGGTTTTGTAATGTGAAACCGAAGCTACTTCATAAATATTTCGACCAATTATGTCCATGTGCTAATAGGTCTCAACCATAGCGCAGCTACATTTGTTAAGTACAAGGGGAAGCACCGTGCCAAGAGTTCTTCCAATGCCCCCAGTATTTCCATGTACCATATATACCTCATCATATGCATAGTTGGATCCGACTTTCTGTCATAAGCTTCCAGTGTTGGTAGTTTGAATTCTGGTGGATTCCTAATATTCGTGATATTTGGAGCTAATGGACTTCTATTTACATCCTCTAAATCCCTGTTCACTAATCCTCCATGCATAGCTTGCCTTGTCAACTTTGCAAACATGTCACTGTCTTCCAATGGTAGTCTCCTATCACAATATCCAAGCCACCTCCTGAGTCTATAAGGGAATTCTAGAAATTATTCCTTCTGGTGAGCATCCAAATTCTGATTCGCACCAAGCTCCATGGGATCGATCGCAGGTCCTCCAGCATCACGATCAACCTGACCCAAGGGCATGCCCCTAGGCTTCGGGGATTGATGTTGGTCCCTCTAGGATGGCAGAGGACTGCCCCCGGCTGCTCTGATATATTCCTTTGTCTATTGGATCCATTTTCATGTTCCGGGTTTTGATTTCCAGCAATTCCTGCTACTTCAATTCCTTGATTCTATGCTCCAGCTTGTCTAATCTGTTGTAGTAAATTCTACATCATCTCCTCCTGTCTTTTCAGCATTGTCTCCTACATAGCATCCATCATTATTTCCATTTCATCCCTGATGATGAAGATAGATTCTTGATTAGCTCCAGCTCCTGAGGAAGCCTCCTAACTTCCCCTATAGTGGCTTCTTTCGGGTAGCACTCTCCTTATTGATTGCCTAGCCATTACTTTCAAATTCTTAGTATCCAAGTTTATAAATCTGCAAGTGCAAGTCTTTTATGTGAAAGCACCAAAATGTTGGCGTCAAATTTGCCACCAACACCCAATTATGCAAAAGCTTCAATATCCAATCCAATCACAGAAATATGAAGATAAATAAATGAAGAACAAAATTAATACAACTAGAAGCAAGTAAAAGGAGATAAGATTTATAGTGGTTCAGCTAACTCTGGCCTATATCTACTCCCAAATAATCCTTTTTATTATACTAAAGTTTGTTTGCAGCTACAATGCAAAATCCAAGAATCAAATTGGCAGAGTGTCGCCTACGTTGAAGATAAAGAGAAGCAGAAAGAAGATCTCATTTCGATGCCATGCCTGCTGTATTTATAGGGTAAGATATGCACGGATTGGGTTGAAATTTTGGTAGAAGGTTCAGGATACCAAGATGAGGCCACACAAAAATTTCTAACCCCATTGTGGCACATAGTAGGGATGGTACCGATCCCTATTTTGGTGTCCAAATGGGGTGTGATCCCTAGAGAAGCTTCTCATGTTGTATTAGGTGTAGCCTCAAAGTTTCATGCCAATTGGAATAGTAGAACTTGAGTGATTGCTTGATCTTTGCTTCAGCATGGCTTGTATGAAGTTTTCTGTCGATCCCTCTCGAGGGGTGTATACCGATCCCCCCAACTTTGTCCATTTGATATGAAATCCCTATGGTAGTTTCCTATGGTCGATATACCTTGCTCTCTAAATTTCATATGCTTTGGACTTGTAAATCTCGAGATATTAAATGTTTTTTGGAAGATTGCTCTTGTATTTTGAAGTATGGCGATCCCTTTTTTTGAAATATGCCAATCCCTCCTTCATAAAGTATGTCGACTGCTTTCAATAAGCCAATCCATGTCGATCCCTTATTCATAAAGTATGTCGATCCCTCCTTCATGAGGTGTGTCGATCCCTCTCAATGAGCCAATCCATATCGATCCCTCTTTCATGAAGTATGATGATCCCTCCTTCATAAGGTATGCCGATCCTTCTCAATGAGAAAATCCATGCCGATCCCTTCCATCCATTGAGCCATATTCCATATTTTAAGCATCTTACACTATTTATCCATCAAATCCATTCAATTCTGACTTCATATGATCATTTGTGCTTGACTTCTGGATCCCATAATCATCACTCTGGACTCATCGACCTCGGTACTCGCAAAGTCTTTTAGGTTAAATCCGCATATATACTGCCTTGGCAAAAGGTGGATGAACACCATCTATGTAACAACTCGTCCAAAAATGGACCTAAATTCCAACCTAAAAAAGACCTATCGAAACTTAAACCCGTTCAAAAGCTGGTTGTTGGTTAGTAAAAAGAATAATACAGAGCTATTTATCTACATGTTCAGATATCATAGTGGAAGGATAAAATATAACAATGACAAAAGTACCCATTTTATTATGAATTCAAAATGTCATAAAAACCATAACACAAAATCCAATAATAACAGTTACATATCCATGGCACATCATATTTAAAATACAATAGTTTATAGTGGGTACATATGAAAATAACATGAATATATAAATAGATAGACTACCACCAGCTTATTACATGCCTTTGCCTTCAACATCATCATCTTTCCTAACCTATGTTATAATAAGAAGGGAGTCGAAACAACGTATGTCTAGTGAATGAAAATCCCGAGCCTTACTACAATAGTACTCAGGCAGAATAATTTAAATAGGAATATGTCTTTCATAATTTATCTACATCCTAAAAAATTTCAAATATAAATCAAAAAGGCTTTCTAAATATAAGCCCATAACCATCTCGCTTTCAACCCATTAACCCATATATATGATCGGTAATGTCCTATTAATCCAAGAGGTAGCTCATAAGTTTCTCAATACCTTTTAAAAGGAATTAGGTAGACTGTGACCGTTTAATACCTCTTTTAAAGTAGGTCGTCTTCCTTTAATACATATCCCAAGGTGGAATCCTCTCTAGTAATTATCTAGCTGACATTGCATGAACTCTTCAGCCAATTAATACTTCATATCGAAACGAGTCTTTTCTTGATATATTCTCTAGCGTGGTTAACTTATAACCCCGACCATTTACTACTTCCTGCATATGGAAGAAGTGGGCCCTTACACAACCATTTAATACCTTCAATCCATAAAGCAGGTCCTTCGTATTATGACTCGCACCCCACGGTGATGTCTCATATTAGTCCGACTATTCATAGGGACCAGTGCCAGATTAGCTGGGCAGATTTAGCCTATAGAATTTGGGATTAACCTTATGTCATCTATAGTTACTTATTAAAGGCGTTGTCTCACATCATTCCCAAAGTCACACTACTGATAACCCGATTAGTTGGGCAGACTTCCATGTGCTTTTGACTGACCTTGCATCCCTATAACATAGTCATAATCTATAACACTCTCTACATATATTATCACACATCTCATCATATCTATTATTAAGGCTTATAAGAAATCTTTCTTGTTTTACCTCTATCATTAATTACTTTCCTAAAGGGGATTCAATAATAGTTAATAGCCTATTAACTATATAGTTAATACGTTATAATTGTTCGTCATTTACGCTAATATATACATATAAATATGCGTCTAGGAATTTCTAAGCGTGCGAAGTTTATGTCCAATCTATAACCGGGCTTGTTGGATTTAAGTTAGTTTAAAATAATAAAAATATGGACATTCAAAGTGTCAAAATCCTAGTTAACACTAATTTCCACCGGTCGACTGCCTCTACCCTCCCGGTCGACTGTTAGCGGTCGACAATTACGTTGTTTTGGGAAAAGAATTTCATGCCATTGTTTTTATTTATTTATTCCTTAATTATAACTTAACATTATCGTTAATTTTAATGTTTGCTTAACCCTAAGTCTAATTGCTATTAACTTTCAGATAACGAATTTAAGAATTATTTAATTATATGAATATGAATTCCATTTAAATTATTTTAAATTCGAAAACTTAAAACATCTATAACTTTTTCATTTGAGCTTCGTTTTCAAAACATCATGTATTGAAATTGATCGAAATTTCACCATGAATGCAATGACATAACTTCCACGGACAAATTTTGACTTTGCAAAATTTCCATTATTAACCTTATCATATTTATTTAATTTATCTTATTTTATTTATTATAATTTTTTATGGGGTGTTACAATCCATGTGTCACTTATATTTCAAAAAACGTTGTCTGGGGTGTGTAGTCCTATTGTATGATGGCATCATATGAATAACAAACATCTGTGATAACTATCCTGCATGATATCGTCGGTGAATGAAATTTTGTAGGCATCGAGCCCGGTTTTTCATTTCTTTTATGTTGTTTTCATTCACCGGCTTTCTCATCATTTCATCCATATACTCTGGATCGGTTGGATAGGCTAGACATCGATCATCGAGGACTGCCCGAATGTTTGGCTTTGCAAATGCACTTGTTTAGTTTCATGATGTATGGGATCACCTATCTCTGAAAGAACCATTCGCACAACTTTTCATTGTTTACGTTCTTTCTTTGATAGCACGGCAGTGTCTAGAACACCATTATCCGGCAATCAGTAACCTGCTTAGCTCCAACACCAACCACTATTGACAACTCATCATCTAAGTCAACATCCATAACTCAACCCCTTAACTTGGTAATGAGTAAAATGGCTCTGTGATAAGTTGTGACTTATCAACTAGGGTTTTTCCGGACCCCATTTTTGATGTGCCAACTTTCCTTCTTCTCATCTTCTTCATTCCATCTCTTCTGTTTCTTTTCGATAAAGAAAAACTATCTTCTTTCAAGTCAGAAGATAATGATGCTCGATGACTCTTCTATCATCTTGGGGTTGTTGAGCCATCAAAGTAAGGTTATTCTCCATCTGCTTTAGAATGGCATTCTGGCTCTCTATCATCTTCTTGTTCATTTCCATCATCGTTTGATCCAAATCCACCCTACTCACTATTACACCATTATTTTCCAAAATGTTGTCCAAGTAGAATTAATACAAAAACCAAGCCTCGAAGAACTGCTCCCACAGTAGGAAGTCGAAATGCAAAACGGAAGCATTAACAAAATTCAGTTAATACTTTGCCAAAATCCAGAGGAAAACATGAAGACCGCACCCTTCATAGAACATAGCTTTAGCAGTACAACACTAAGCTGAAAATTTGAGTTGGCTACAAAGTGTAGGAATTGATCTGCAACCTTAAAACTTACCCAGATAGGCAAAACTATGGCATAGCTTCCGGGTATCGAAACCTAAAGGTTGTGATACAGCTCCAAAATGATAAAACTAAGAAATTTGGAACTACGGCATAACCTTTAAGTTACAATGAGATGTAGAAACCGTGTTGCGGATCCAAAAGCAACACTAACAAGATAGAACTACGACATCACCCCTTATGCAACTAAACAGGGATGCACCTCACCCTTTAAACTAATATCTAAAGTTACAGGTATGTTTTGCAATCTTGGATCGACATAAGAAAAGCTATAAGGATGCACCGCCATCTTGATTTGACGTGGAAGTGATATGATGATGGTGTATTCTTGAAGAATACTGACCACTAACGTAAGGACTCAAGGAATAAGGCGATGGGGTAAGATTGCTTCATAATCAAAAGTCGAATATTTTTCTTCGAAGACAAGCCAGGAGATCTCATATTTACCTTCAATTTCATTAAACCCAACTTAAAAGCAAGAACGAAGGCACGGCCCTTTATTGATATGTATTGCTCGAAGCAGATTCAAGAAAAGTGATCACCCCTCAAAACAAAATGGAGTTCCCCTTACCGAGTCATACCATTCAACCCCTAATGTCCTTAATACTATGCTTTGAAAATATTTTGAATTAGGTAGAGCGGTACGACTTTGAAAGGATTGATGCAGTTCGAAGGCCATATTAAATAAGCATCTCAAACATTAGGATGGCACAGATCCAATAAATTATCCATGGTGGTATAATTTTAATGTATGGGTAAAAATGAACCGGTTCTTCCAAAAATAGAGAGGAGTTTCTCATTGCAGCATCATCTACACATATGCTCAACCCACAAGCCGCTCGCCTTGCAAAATTGGAATGTCATAGCCTATTCAAATTTAGGTTTTCTTGCTTCAATTTCAAACTTCCTACCAAGGTTCAAATTCAACCGCTTAAATTAAATCTTCCCATTGAGGGCCACATTAGCAACCAGTACATATCAAATAAGCGAGATGGATAGTCGATATGTGGCACGATCCAAGGACATAAATAAAAAGAGTGGAAGAGTGACATTGGCAATCCAGTCAAACTTATGTGTACTATAAATGGATAAGGCACTATAGCAGAAAAGAGAAGAATTTTTACTTTACCTTTTCTTGGACACACAAATCTAAAATTATACTCGCCGTCAATTTTGTTTATACTAAGAAACAATGGAGAAGAAAATAACATTTTACCAGTGGACGTAGGATTCTTTAACATCCGAACTACATAAATTCTCTATATCCTTTTATTGTTTTAGTACCTTATTTTACTGTTTTAAATTTGCTAGTGCTTGAATCAAGATAATAAACTGATTCTTAGTATTTCAAATATTTCCTCCTCGTAATTGTGTAAGCATTAAAGCAATATAATTACTCCTCTTAAAGGCAATATTGATATTACTTAATCTTGTTAATTCATAATCATGGAAGCATTCAGCATCATGATTACTTCATAATAATACTTTAGTGTTTTTGAGACATAAAATCTCATTAACATTTTTTACCACTAGAAAGTGGGGTGAATTTCCCTCTCCATAAAACTTTACTTATGTTTCCTTTATACACTAATATAGTACCATGAATCCCATAGATTCCAATACCCCCTAACTAGGAACAACTTCACCTTACCTTAAAAATGTCTAAAGTGCTACTCCTGACCTCCATAATCCAATCTAAGGTAAGTGCCTCTAATGAGCTTACCTCAAATTATGTTCTAGTAGTTCTTCAAGCCTTCACAAACTAATTAAACCAACGTATGGATGGAATAGAGATATCCCTGACCTAATATCCTATCCCTAAGCCAACATCCTCTCAAACTTCCATAGCTCACCGCCATCATTCGCCAACTCTACTGAGTATGCAATGTGTGATTGGTAATGGTAAGCTCGGAAGTGAGAATGGTGACGCTGGTCAAAGAATCGATGCCAAACTCAAAGCCAAATCCTTAAATCAAATAAAAAACTGCCAACATTAAACTTCTGTTACTGAAGAAGCAACTGCAAATTACGCATGATGACGACGAAGTTACTCTATTCTATAGAGACGGATCGTACCAGATAGATGCCAAAGATGATGAGATCCACCAATTAACGATTCATGTAGAGAAATTGGCAAAGCTGTGTAGACAAGGTAGCAGAGATGAAGTAAGGGCAGAGGTTTTTCCTTTTTTAGTGAGAATATCATAGAAGTAGATTTTCCCAACAATTTAGAAGCACCGTCTATTAATAAGTTTGATAGGACCACAAAACCAGACAATTATTTTTGTACTTTTAAGTATTACATGGATATCCAAACGTAGAAAGGAGCTAGATATAAGCTCTTCCTAGTGTATCTGGCTAAGGCAGCTTCTATGTGGTTCAGGAGGTACGAACTAGGGGAGGTTCATTCTTGACTATAGTGAATCGCGGATTTCTTAAGACAATTAAATTCTAGAAGGGTGGCTTCCCCAAATGTTAACACAATTTTTTGCATGAAGTATGAATAAAATGAGAGCCTATATAACTTCATAAAATGCTTCAAATGCTAGGCACTTCGGATTAGGGTGACTTATGAGGAAGCGCTGTTGATGGTAGTGCACGTTGAAATTCAAAGAAACACAACCATATAGGATATAAGTGATAGGAAACTATGCCATGGTATGAATGCATTCTATCAAAGAGCCAAAGGATGCATTAGAATTGAGGAAGCCAGGGCCATAGAATCACATATAATTGAGAGAACTTCTGCTTCTCGAATGAAAAGAAAAGGGGGCAGAAGGATACCATCCACCAGCAATGGGACAAAGAGAATTCAACTTCGCGGTAAAGACTCCCCTTACCCACACACCTAGTAAATTCTATGAGATAACCAAGATTGAGCTAGCTAATAATTTCCCAAATAAAGGGAGGAAACCAGAATAATATAGAAGAGAGCCTACTACTACTTCCATAGGGCCGATGGCCAGCACACAGATAATTGCCGACACGTAAGAAATGAGATTGAGAGACTAATTCAAAAAGGATACTTAGGCGGCTATCAGAAGGAAAACAATTAAGAAAGGACTAGGAACCTCACTCCATATTCAAATGAAAGCCTAATCAGAAACCCCTCTAATCTTATAGCCTTGAGTCATGGAGGACCACAATTTGTAGGAAAAAATAAGAAAGCACAGAAGAGATATGTGCAAGGGACCAAAGTAGAGCAGAGGACCGTGTTCCATGTAAAACAAAAGCCAATGCATGACATAATCTTCATCGCAACTAATGCCACTAAAGTTGTCTTCCCGCATTAGGATCCACTCATAATTACGATTCAAATCTCAAAAAGCACCATGAAGAAAGTCTTCGTGGATTCTAGAAGTTTTGTTGATGTCATCTTCAATTCTGGGTTTGATTAAATGAAGTTCCAATAGAGATATTGAAATCAATCCCTGAGTTGATCTATGGTTTCAATAATACTACAACCACTCCTATTGGAGTAGCTTGCTCACTTGTTACCACTGGAACTACACCCTTTCATAAATCATTCTTTATGAGCTTCTTAATCATCGATCAACCATCACCGTACAATGCATTCCTGGGAAGACACACACTAATTGGCATAAGGGCAGTTATTTTTCAAAAAGATCTGCTCATGAAATCCCACACCATCACCGAGATAGGGTTGATAAGAGGAGAATAACTGTTAGTTAGGGAATTATATAGTGTAAACCTTGATTATAGCAATAAAATTGTTTAATGCTACTCTATTTTTTCTTCTAATATCTGTGATATTAGTAATGAAAAGGAAATCAAGTCAGCTTCGAAAACTACATCTGTACAAAGTGACAAGACTAATGCTGAAACAGGTCATTCTACGACCACAGCATTTGCAAGAAGACAAGGTGGGAGTATATGCGTATAATCATCACTAATGAATATAACTCGATCTACATATAGTATTTTTTCTAAACAGGCATAGAAGCAGGCTTACTCTACTGCATCCCAGCCCAAAAAGGAAAAACGTGTGATAGATCCAAGGTTAGGGGAGGAAAGGAGTGATATAAAGCCGTTAGATGACCTCGGAGATGTACGGATAGACTCCAATGATCCTTTGAAGATCCTTAAGGTAGGGAGGAACCTCAACAAAGAAGTCAAGGCAGACTTAATAAACTTCGTCAGAAGATCAAAAAATATTTTTTCTTAGACACACTCAGATATGGTAGGAATAGATCCAGTTATCATTTGCCGTGCACTCAATATAGATCCCGATGCTTGCCCAGTCAAGCAGAAGAGCAGGACCTTAGATCAGGAAAGGTATAATGCTTTGCTCAAAGGATTTAAGAAGCTAAAAAAGAATGGATTTATTAGGGAAGTATATTACCCAAAGTTGATTGTAAACCCTATTCTTTTAAAGAAGGTTAATGGGAAGTGGAGAATTTATGTAGACTATATAATAGGAAGTGGAGAATATGTAGACTATACCAACCTCAACAAAGCTTACCCAAGGGATAGATTTCCTCTACCTAGAATTGATCGGTTGGTGGATGTAACTAGCAGCCATAAACTGCTTATCTTCATGGTGCATACTTAGGTTATAACCAAATAGTCATTTTTGAACCAGATCAGCAGCATATCAGCTTTGTGATGAACAAGGGCTTACACTACTACAAAGTCATGTCATTCGAACTCAAAAATCCTGGAGCAACCTACCAAGGGTTAGTTAACATAGTGTTCTTATATCAGATTGGGAAAAATGTAGAGGTATACGTAGATGGTAAGTCTGTGAAGTCAAAAGTAGCACCAAGTCATGTGCATGACCTAGAAGAGACCTTTGTAATCTTAAGATAGTATAACATGAAGCCGAACCCCTAAAAGTGTACCTTTTTCATCTAGCCAGGAAAGTTCCTAGGATACATCCTAAGTGCCTATGGAATTGAAGCAAATCCGAACCAAATTAAGACCACAAGGAACATGGAAGTCCCTAAAAAATGGAAATATATAATGAGCCTAAACATCAGGGTGAGCAGGATTATTTCCAAAGCGACAAAAAAATGTATTCCATTCTTCAACCATGTAAAGAAGGGATGGAATTAAGGAATGCAAAATCACGTTCCAAAATATGAAGGACCATCTATCCAATACCTCTATCTTACTAAAACCAGTAACATGTGAGGACTTATATGTATACTTAGCTATAACTGATAAAGATGTTAGTTCTACAGTGGCTTGAGAGGATAAAGGGACTCAAAGGCCTATCTACTTAACGAGCAAATGCTTGCAGGAGCAGAGCTCAACTACTCAATCATTGAAAAGTTGGCTTAAAACTTTCTCCTTATAGTAAGGAAACTATGATCGTACTTTCAATCGCATCCCATCAAAGTCCTCACAGACAAACCACTAAAGCAAATACTACAAAATCCAGAGGCATGAGGCCGATTACTAAAATGGGCAATGGAGCTTAACCAATATGATATCTCCTACTGCCCCTATAAAAGCAATCAAAGGGCAGGTATTAGCAAGCTTCATTATAGAATGCACATTACCCAACGAACTGCAATCTGAGCAAGAAATGCCCAATCCATAGTTTTGGCAATTATTTGTGGATAGAGCATCGAATGAGTAGGGGGCAGGAATCAGGTATGTAGTGATCACTCTAGATGGGCATAAGTAATATAAGGCAGTGAAGCTTAGGTTTAAAGAAACTAAAAATGTCATAGAATATGAAGCTCTCCTCGCAGTCTTAAGGATGGCTCGGTTAAATAAGGTAACCCATATTAAAATTCACAATGATTCCTAATTAGTTGTGAACCAAGTGAAGGGTAATTACCAAGCTAAAAAGCCAACTCTAGCATGGGACTTTCTAAAAGATTATTAAAGCAGTTCAAACTGTTTGATATAGAAAAAATTCTGCATGAGAAAAACACTTCTGCAGATTCACTAGCCAAAATTCACTAGTTAAACTCGCTAGCACAAAAGAAGAAAATGAAATTAAAGTTGTTCCAATAGGGCATCAAGTTGAACCAAGTACCATCAAAGCTAATCAAATACCAGTCCTAGCTAGAGCCCAATGAGCTAGCGTCAAAGAAGCCCAAAATCAAGAAATAGCAGAAAATTAAAAGCAAACCCTAGTCAAGCTTATATCTCAACAAGAAGAGGAAGAATCATGGATGGCCCTTATCAAACAATTCTTGATAAATGGAGTTAAGCCTCCAAACAAGAATAAAGCCCATAAAATAAGGCACCAGGCTGCGTACTTTTCCTTCTTTGATGGCATATTATACAAGAGAGGGTAATCTACCCCTTATATCGTATGCATTTCCAAAGAAGGAGTACAAGTCATGAGCGAAGTACACAAAGGGCATTGTGGGGACCACTCCAAAAGGGCAAAGTTAAGAAAAAAATTCTATGGCATAGGTATTACCGGCCTACTGCACTTTTGGATGCAAAGAGTACGTAAGGAGATGTATAGATGTCAAGGGTTTGCTAATATTCCAAGACAACCATCCCATGACTCATCCCATTGCTTAGCCCATGGACATTCGATATATGGGGCATAGATCTAATAAGACCCCTTCCTATGTCAAAAGGAGGGGTGAAGTATGCCATGATGGCAATAAATTACTTCATAAAATGGATGGAAGCAGAACCCTTAGCCACTATTACTACACAGAAGATAGTTACCATTCTTGTGAGAAACATAAGCACTAGATTTGTATAAGATAACCTATGATAATAGGGCCCAATTCGAGAGTAAATAGTTTACATAACTTTGTGAGATGAATGGGATAATAAAAAGCTTCTTTTTTGTTACACATCCATAGAAGAATGGGCAAGTCGAAGTAGCAAACAAAACCAATAAGAAACTGTTTGAACCAAAAGTGGCACAAAAACCCAAATGCGAATAGTAGAGAAAAGAGTGAAGAAACTAAATAAAAACAAGAAAAAGAACAGCACAAAAGTTTTATAGTGGTTCGGCTAATCGTTTCCTACATCCACGTAGCTTTATTGTTGATTTAGTGGCTATATACGAGTAGAGTTCTTATCGATCGGTAAGGATCCATGGGGGTTACAGGGGATTAGTTGAAAACTTGTAAGAAAGTAAAAAAAATCCCCCAAGATGAGCCATTGGGATCCTATTTATAACTATAGGTTGCCAAGATACACTCCTCTACGATTCACATTTAGGTAGGGTTATGCTTGAGAAAAGGTGGCCATGTCAGTAGTTGGGATGGATCCATATCAATCCATAGGAATGGATCGATGTCGATCCATAGGAATGGATCGGTGCTGATCCATAAGATAGCATTATGGATCATTTTCAATGCTTTGTGCTTTGGTGACTTGTTGTTAGCTTTGTGTTTTCCATCTTGTTTGCACTGTTAGGAGCTTATTTCTGGGCTAATAGGATGGATCAGTGGAGGAATGGAGTTCTAGACTTTAAGTGCTCGAGGAGATCGATTGTAAACTGCATGTGATCGATATTCTAAGGCTTGGAAAGGGTTGTAACCAACAAAAATGGAAGTAGAGGGATTATGGATTTTTTCTGGTGAAGCTCTATGGATTTCTACCGATCCATAAGGATGGATTGGTATTGTTCCATCACTTAGATGGATTTTGGTTTATTGTTCCTATAGATGGCTTGGTTTCACTTTGTGGTCTTAGTTGTACTTGTTTTCTAGGCTTGTTTGTGTAGATTTGAAGTTGTGCTGAGCAAAAGGTGGGGATTGGTACTGATCCATAGGCATGGATTGGTACTGATCCATAATTTTGCTTGAATGCTGGGCTCTAGTTCTAGTACTTGAAGCAGTATAATGTGTGGTTTCGGAAGGTTGTTTGCAAGTTGGCTACCTTATCTCTTGACTCTGTTTGGCATCCAAATTTAGTAGTTATCATTTGGATTCCTACTGGATCGGTTTGATCAGTTTGAATATGGCCTAGCCAAAAACTAGATAACACTTTCTCTCCAAATTGTGTCTTGTGAATGGAGGGTGTGCTTTGCTCAAGGTCGGATATTGTAGTTTATGCAACATTAGTAGTTGAGTTTTCTAGCTATCAGGCGATCGAACTATGGTGAATCATCATGCTCCTTTAGATTCACCTGTAAATCAAAGATCATTCCAGACCATGATAACTAAAGACTTGATTCCTTGTTTGTATATTAGTCACAAACTATCATTACATGTTCTCCTAGAATTATCGTATCATATAGTACATTGTAAATCAGGATCGTCCTATGTTCACCCAGAAGTTAATAAACATGTATTAAAATCAACAGTTCAATTTGGTAATTGTTATTGAATTATTTCAAGGTCGATTGATGTTCAAAACAAAATTCTAGTTTTTGAGATCTCCGAGCCATGTATTCAATGACCAATTCAATTCCTGATCACTTTATAATGTTAATCAAATTTTCGACATTTCTGGATCATTAAGTCAATAATCAATCTCTTTGGATCGTTAGTTGGATCATCGATCTATCTAGATCTTACTTTAATCCTTGGTCTCTTCAAACCGTTATTCAATCTTGTTGAACCATATAACAACCCATCTAGGGCTGAACCAATCTAAGTCATTTCTCGATTTCACTGGATACTTTGATCATACAATCTGGGATTCGACCCATCTAGGCTATTTTTCGATCTCATCGGATCGTTTATCATCCAATCTCAGGTATAACCAATCTAGATCATTTCATGATCTTTGTGGATCATTTATCATCCAATCTAGGGTTCAATTAATGTAGGTCGTTTCTTGATCTCGGAAGATCATTTATAATCCAATCTTGGATTCGACCAATTTAGGTCATTTTTCGATCTCGTCGGATTGTGTATCATTCAGTCTAGGGTCCGATCTCTCTAGATCCTTGCTAAGTCCATTTCTCTCGCTCCCCAATGAAATGACCCAACAATCAAGCACGCCCATCTTCTCACGCTTCGACAAGGTGAATTATTTTTTGTGCAAGTCCAATCCACTTGCTCTTTGACAAGGGGACTTGTACCTTGTGGTCATCACCCTATCTCTCTGGACGGGATTACCAAGGTCAATTTCGGTCATCACATTCAAATGGATTTCAAAAATAAAGCATCCATTTACAGGGTTCAAATCCAAACATTAATTCAAACATCATGATAACTACCTCACCAGAAATTACAGCCTAACATCCAGCTCAAAGCATGCCTGGAGATCGATCAATGTCCCATACAAAAGTAAATGGCTTGACTGTAATACTGCATCGTTTATTTAACATGAGAATAAAGTGTGAGAACCAAACATAGTTTCTCAACATCCCAATCACGAGATGACTATCCTTGACCTTGATCCAAGGCTATTTCCATCTACCGTAGATGATGATTTCTCCTATTCCACCGCCGTAGCTCGGTTTCTCATATACCGCTATAATTTGTTGTTCCTGACCTATTCCTCAATCAGATCATGCAAGTTTTTGCAATCATTTGTGTTATGCCCATCCAGTTCATGGAACAAGCAGTATTTTCCTTATTTTCTCTCCCGATTGGTGGGTTCTCTTCTTATTGGTTTCTGATAGGGAATTTGCCCCCAATATCCTTGTAAATCCTTTCCAAGCTTTCGTTCAATTCTATATAAGAAGAGAATTTCTATTCTCTTCTCTTCCACTTTGCTTTTCAAAGGCTATTATCAGCCTTTTGTTTTCCTTTGTCTTTACCGAATCATGCCTCAAACTGTCCTCTATCATCCAGGACATTAACCTCTTCCTTTTTAGCTTCAGTATCCTCCTAACGTAACTATCTTTCATCGTCATGATAAAATTCTATGAGATCCACCGGTGGATCCCTTTCTAAAGAAATTTTGTAATCCATCTTGACAACAACTCCTGAAACGGCCGCCATCAGAACCACTGATGGATTCGCCCTATGAATCACAGTAGCTGCTGCATTAAATCTAGTTAGAAAACTTCTCAGCGTCTCTCCAGCCCTTTGCTTCACACTCGATAACATTATCACATTCTTCGGTCATGAAATATGCACTTTGAACTTCCTTATGGATCTGTTCACCAGCTCAATCCATGTGTCATTGGAAACGTCTTACAGCTGTCAGAACCACAATGCTGCTAGGGCCATTAAATACCAAGGGAAACACCATCCCATCACTTCTTCAGAAGCATCCAATACCTCCATTTGTCATATGTACCTCATCAAATGTACCATTAGGTCGGTTTTTTTGTCGTACACCTCCAGTATCGGCAGCTTGAAATAGGGTGGATTCTTTGTTTACTAGATTTCAAAGGTGAATGGATTCCTGGTCATGTCTTCCAAGTTCTGGTCTGGCAATCCACCTCTTATTGCTCATCAAACTATCTCGGCAATCTTGCTGTTGTCATTTAACGAAAGATCCCATTCACATTTTTCTTATGTCTTCGTTCCTACAGGGAAATTCTAGCATGTACTCCTATGGTCGTGCCTCCGCATTCTGATCCAGGTTATGTTATCCAATAGCATCCCTTACTTAAGCATCCCTAAGTCCTGGATTCAAGTCGACCATGCCCCTATGTCCTTAGGGATCGGTATTGAACCACGCTCAGGTTTAGTACCAATCCATGGCATCTCTTCGGGGATCGTCCTATCCATTCCGCTTCCAGGGGCATCTGCTTTAGCCTCTGTTCTCTGGTGCTGATCCGCAGCAACTCTGACTGTTCTAGGTAGTCTCGGTTTTCGAATGAATCCTTCCATCATCTTGTCCTAGAGGGCTATCATTCAGTTTACATCTCTATCATCATTGTTTCTATTTCATCTTTGGTCATGTAGATGGAAGGAGGCTTAGATCCTGAGGACACCTCTTGGCTACCTAAATGAACTTGTTTGCTTTCTCCAGCAGTTTTTCCAGTCAATATTCTTATCATCTTTCTTAAATTCTAGTTTAAAGTTGTTAAATTCCGAGTTCAACTCTCAATGAAAGCACCAAAATGTGTAAAACAAAAGTGGCACAAACATCTAAATGAGTATAGTAGAGGAAAGAGTGAAGAAACTAAATAAAAACAATAAAAAGAAAAATGAAAATTTTTATAGTGGTTCAACTAATCGTTGCATACGTCCACCAAGCTTTGTTGCTGATTTGGTGGTCATTTACAAGTACAGTTCTTATGGATCGGTGGGGATCCATAGGGGTTACAAGAGAATTATAGAAAACTTGTAAGGAAGCAAAAAAGATCCCCCAAAATGATCCCTTAGCAACCTATTTATAGTTGTAGGTTATCGAGATACGCACCTCCATGATCTCTCTCACCTTCCCTATGTTCATGCATCGGTTATGTTTGCGCCAAAATTGGTCACAAACCCCAAGTATCGTGAAGCCACCAATATATGAATATAAATCAACAATATTCGAGCACAAGTCACAGATCTAAGCCAACAACAAACAACAATACAAAAATAACGAACAGAAACACGAGATTTATAGTGGTTCAGCTATCTCCGGCCTACGTCCACTTCAAGTAATTGTATTTTATTGATATTCTTCGCTTGTTACAGATGATTACAGCGGATTACAATGAAGGATTTCAAGAATAACAGCAATCGTGAAGTGCAAAGTTGAATCTGGCAGAGTCTAGACGTCGAATAATCCAAAAAGATCCCTTTTCTGTAGGTTCCAAGGGGCTATTTATATGTGTAGGAGGCTGATATCGCGCTCAATCTTTGAGAGACTCCTTTTGACACGTGAGTGGCCCACGCGATCGATCCCGGAAAGATTCGACTCGATTCGTGATCGATACGAACCAATTTCGTATCGATCGAAAAATGATCCAATCGAGCTGAAACTTGGCAGGAACGTTCTTTAGCTTACACGTAAGCTCCTATGAAAATTTTGCAGCATTTGGGCCTGTGGTTTAGGAGTTATGATCGATGCAACTTTGTATTCTTCGAAGGCTATCGACTTCGAATCCATGGTTCGTATCCATCCCCTTCGTATCGATCAGAAGCCCATGCGCATAGGATGACATGGCGCGAGTTTCCTAGATCGCTCCACCTTTTGTGCCGAGTTGATCGAATCGTTTCGAGGCTTTCGCCTTGTTTGCATCGACATGTTCGCATCAATAACTGGGGGTTTTCGTATCGATGACCCTGTTCGCATCGATGATTAGAGCGTGCCGTTTCGTATCGATCACTGAAAGAGTGCACTATTCGTATCGACCAATCTTTAGGGATCGATACAAACAGCGAGTGTTGGATCGATGCGAACCAGATCGACACGAATAGTGTAATCCTTAGTGAAGTGCGAACAGTATCGATGCGAATAGAACCAGTGCGATGACTCCAGATCTATTCGAACATATGGATACGAACAATCAAGCATGCGTGAACCTGATCGATACGAACCTGACGGATTCAAACAATGAAAAACCTGATGGATTCAAATAGATTGAGGCGGTGTCATTCCGATGGATATGAATCTGATGGATTCGAATAGACCATCACCTCGGCTCTCCGATGGTTATGAACAGCATATTTCTTCTACCTTGTATCGATCATATCTCCTTCATATGAACCCCGATTAACCTGAAATTTGGAATGCGGCCTCTCGTAGACTTAATCATCATCCCCAATAGATTCCGTCTTGATCGGAGCTCAGCCAAATTTTAACGATATCGATCGTAGCCTTGTTTCCAACCGATCTTTAATCCTGATATTCATCCTTTCTATCTGATTTGTTGATATTTCAGCCTTGACCAAAAGATGGGATAACATTTGCCCCCCAAAACATGCCTTGTGGTAAGAAGGTGTGTTTTGAATAATTATAAATTTGACATCCAAAGTCCATAGCCAATTCCATATCCATACAAACTCGATAACCGAGTTTTTATCCATCCTTATCCAATAACCAATAACTAAATCCATGACCTCTCTGGGTCAATATCCGAATCCGTAGCCTCTCCGGGTTCATGCCAAGTGCAATCTACACCCGACGGCCTTGGTCCAGTCTCCCTAGACGTTGAATTAACCTCCCGGGTTCTTGCCAAGCGCAATCCACACTTGACGACCATGGTCCAGTATTCCTGGACGTTGAGTAATGCCATGGCTTAAGTCCTAAATTGAAATCTGGACATTTCGGACCCTTGTCGAGTATAGTGCATACCTGACGACCTGAAATAACAATAGATAATACGAGGCCTAAGTCCTAGGCTGAATCCTGGTCACTCCGGACCCTTGTTGAGCATAGTCCATACTCAACGACCTGGAAATAACAATTAATAATACAGGGCCTAAGTCCTAGGCCGAATCTTGGTCTCTTCCGACCCTTGTCGAGCATAGTCCATACTCAACGACCTGAGCAAGCTGACAAACCATGTTCGGGGAAAGCGACTCACCCATTGCCAGGTATAATCCATACCTAACGACCGTTTACCAAAAACCAGACAAAAATCCAATCAAAATCCAATCCAAAATCCAAATCAAATCAGAAAATAAGAAATCCGAACCATCATCCAAAATAGAAAACAATCATCCTAGCCAGAAAGCAAACAAAACCAGGAGTTCAAACCAAACTCCAAAACCAAACTAGAAAAAAATGAGTATCTAACCCACAAATGGAAAACAGATTTCACAAACCATAGCGTCGCGGTCTACCACCGTTCAGAGCATGCCTAGGGGCCATCTCCGTTCCCGTACATGTGCAAATGATTTTGCCATTTGCCAGTGGCTTGCTACTTATTTCATAACATCCCAGTCAATTAATAACCAATCGACCATCATCCTTGGGCCTCACACCATCATGGTTTGAGGTAGACGGTGGTTGCTCCTGCTCCACCGCTGCATTCCGAGCCCAAACATACTGCCTTAATTATCCATTCCTTACATGCTCCTCAATTATATCCTTTAAGAGCCTACAGCTGTTGGTAACGTGTCCATCCATATCATGAAAGAGACAGTGCCTTCCTGATGCCCTTTCACGTTCAGAGGGTTCTCTCCTAGCTGACCTTTGGTAAGGAAGGCGATTCCGAGTTTCCATGTATATCCGCTCCAATGTTTCATTCAATCCAGTGTAGGTGGAGAACTTCGGGTCCCTCCATCGTTTCTTGGCCTTTTCTGAGTCGTCATGAAGCTTCCTTTTTCCCTTTCCATTATTTCTGTCCAAGCCTCCGTTGGATGGTCCTCCACCCTCAGTCGCATTCACCTCCTTTAACTTTAAATCTATACATGTGTCTTCTTGCCGAAGGAATCTTTTAGCTTTGTGAAAGAATTACCAAGATCCAGTGATGGGTCTTGTATCAGAGATACTTTGAAATCTGAATCCTCTCTGACTCCCAAAACTGCTGCCATTAGAACCATTGATGGATCTGGCCAATCCACCGAAGCAACCGCCGCATTGAACCGAGTCAGGAAAGCTCTGAGTGACACATCCGTCCTTTGCTTGATTGACGTCGTTGTCATCACGTTCTTTGGCCTCTTGATATGAACCCGAAATTGCCCTAAAAACCTGTCCACTAACTTCGTCCATGTTCTGATGGATCCTTCTTCCAGCTGCCTGAACCACATCGCAGCTATATCCGTCAAGTATAAAGGGAAACATCGGGCCACTACTTCCTCCGATGCCCCTAGCACTTCCATGTGTCTGGTGTATCTCATCAAGTGATCGGTTGGGTCAGCCTTGCCATTGTACACTTCCATGCTAGGTAGCTTGAACTTAGGTGGATTCCGAGCTCTCCTGATTTCTTGAGTAAACGGACTCTTGTTCACTCCCTCCAAATCTCTATTGGTCAAACCTCCATGCATAGTTCTCCTAATGATCTCAGCTAATCCAGTATTGTCCGTCAAAGGTTGCCCCCATGCCCTCGGGGGAATTCTGGTACATATTCTTCGTGTAGCTCATCTCTAGCCTGTTGAGCTCCATTCATAGGTCTTCCAGTATCAAATCCTAAGGATCTTCCCCCAAGTCCTTATTGATTGCCTTCAAGTTCTGCATTCTGACCTTGGGCTTGACCTCCATTGGTCTCTGCAATCATAACTCCTTGTTCTGCATTCGTAGTCACTGTAGTTGGTCCAAGGTTCTGCACACTCACTGCTCTCATCTGCTCGAAGAAGTTCTGCATCATCTCCTGTTGACTCTTCAACAATCTCTCATGCAATGAATTCGCCATAGCTTCCATATCGTCCCTGGTAATGTAGATAGAAGCTTGTCCTTCTCCAGCTCCGGAGGATGCCTCTTGACTTCCTCCTTGTTGGCTTCTCTCAGTTCTTTGTCTTCTACTTGTTTGTTGAGTCATTGTCTCTAAATCTGAAATCTTCAACCTTTTAAGTCTGAACTTCAAATCCGGTGTAGCGGGTGCTAATTCTTCTCGGTGAAAGCACCAAAGTGTTTGCGCCAAAATTGGTCATAAACCCCAAATATCATGAACGCGCCAATATATGAATATAAATCAACAATATTCGAGCACAAGTCACAGATCTAAGCCAACAACAAACAACAATACAGAAATAATGATAAGAAACACGAGATTTACAGTGGTTCGGCTATCTCCGGCCTATGTCCACTTCAAGTAATTGTATTTTATTGATATTCTTCGCTGGTTACAGATGATTACAACGGATCACAATGAAGGATTTCAAGTATAACAGCAATGGTGAAGTGCAAAGTTTAATCCGGCAGAGTCTGGACGTCGAATAACCCAAAAAGATCCCTTTTCTGTAGGTTCCAAGGGGCTATATGTAGGTGTAGGAGGCTGATATCATGCTCAAATTTCGATAGACTCCTTCTGACACGTGAGTGGGCCCACGCGATTGATCCTGGAAAGTTTCGATTCGATTCGTGATCGATACGAACCAATTTCGTATCAATCAAAAAATGATCCAATCGAGCTGAAACTTGGCAGGAACGTTCTTTAGCTTGCACGTAAGCTCCTATGAAAATTTCACAGCATTTGGGCCTGTGGTTTAAGGATATGATCGATGCAACTTTGTATTCTTCGAAGGCTGTCGACTTCGAATCCATGGTTCGTATCCATCCCTTTCGTATCGATCAGAAGCATGTGCACATAGGATAACGTGGCATGATTTTCCTGGATCACTCCACCTTTTGTGCCGAGTTGATCGAGTCGTTCCGAGGATTTCGCCTTGTTTGCATCGACATGTTCGCATCAATAACTGGGGGTTTTCATATCAATGACCCTGTTCGCATCAATGATTAGAGCGTTCCATTTCGTATCGATCGCTGAAGGAGTGCACTATTCGTATTGACCAATCTTTGGGGATCGATACGAAAAGTGAGTGTTGGATCGATGCGAACCAGATCGACACAAACAGTGTAATCCTTAGTGAAGCGCAAACAGTATCGATGTGAACAGAACCGGTGCGATGACTCCGGATCGATTTGAACATATGGATACGAACAATCGAGCATGCATGAACCTGGTCGATACAGACCTGATGGATTCGAACTATGCAAAACCTAATGGATTCGAATAGATTGAGGTGGTGCATTCTGATGGATATGAAGCTGTTGGATTCGAATAGACTATCACCTCGTCTCTCCGTGGATACGAACAGCATATTTCTTCTTTCTTGTATCGATCGTATCTCCTTCATATGAACCCCGATTAACCAAAAATTTGAAATGCGGCCTCTCCTAGCCTTGATCATCGTCCCCAATCGATTCCGTCTTGATCGGAGCTTAGTCAAATTTTAACGATATCGATCGTAGCCTTGTTTCCAACCGATCTTTAATCCTGATATTCATCCTTTCTAGCCGATTTTTTGATATTCCAACCTTGACCAAAAGGTGGGATAACGGGTTATGCTTGAGAAAATATGGCCATGTCTGCAGTTGGGATGGATCTGTACCGATCCATAAGATAGCTTTATGGATCATTTTCAATGATTTGTGTTATGGTGACTTCTTCATGTTTTACATTTTGTTTGCACTATTAGAGGCTTGTTTCTAGGTCAATGGGATGGATTGGTGGAGGAATGAAGTTCCTGACTTTAAGTGCTCAAGGGGAGATCGATGGTAAACTACATGCGATCAATATCTTGAGGCTTGGAAAAGGTTGTAACCAACAACATATGGAAGTAGAGGGACTTTGGATTTTTTTGGTAAAGCTCTATGGATCGGTACCGATCTATAGGGATGGATCGGTACCTATCCATTACTTAGATGGATTTTGGTTTGTTGTTCCTTGAGATGGCATGTTTCATTTTATATTCCTTTTGACTAGGTTTCTAGGCTTGTTTGTGTATATTTGAGGTGGTGCTGGGCGAAAGGCGGGGATTAGTATCGATCCATAGACAGGGATTGGTACCGGTCCATAACTTTACTTGAATGTTGGACTTTGGTTCTGGTACGTGAAGCGGTATGGTGCATGGACCACTTTGGAAGGTTGTTTGCATTTTGGAAACCTTATCTCTTGACTCTATTTGGCATCCAAGCTTAGTGGTTATTGTTTTGAATTACTGCTTGATCGGTCTGATCCATTCGAATAGGGCCTGGCCAAAAGGTTTTATAACAAAAACTGCTTAAGAAGAGGCTGCATAAGGCAAAAGGAAAGTGGGCGGAAGAATTATTCCTAGCATTGTAGGCCTGTTGGACCTCATCCAAATCCCTAACCGGCCACACATCCTTCTCCCTGACCTATGGCTATAAAGTAATACTCCTAGTTGAGACAAAGATCTCATCACACAAAAGAATATTGTATATAGCAGATCAGAACAAAGAGCTAAAAGAGGTTGCCTTCGACCTTATTCAAGAAAGTAGAAATGAGGCATCGTCCAATCCACTGCATATCGACAAAGGTTGATATAAAATTACAATGCTAGGCTCAAAGAAAGAAACTTCTACAAGGGATACCTGGTACTGCACAAAGTGGTAGCTAACCCTATGGACCCAACGGATGGAAAGCCTTGGGTCTAAATTTGGAAGGCCCTCTTATGATTGCAGAAGCCTTAGCTAATGGGGTTTACCAACTCTCGTGGCCTGATGGGAATCAGTTCTAACAACTTGGAATCAAGAGCATCTCAAATCTTACTTTGTAAAAGAAATGTTATCTATATGTCGAAAACGATAGACATTGTAATTATTATGAAAATAGTAATACATTGAACTAGACATACGGATATTAAACGGCTCGAACCAGCATAAATATTCCTCTGTGTCAATATTACTAACATAACTAACAATATTGAGTTGTAACTTACACGACTCAGCTTTTCAACCAAAACAATTACAATGGACGTAAGGATATTAGACGGCGTAAAGCAGTACAAAAAACCATGTGGATGAATTAAAGGGTTGTAAACACCTTACCCGACTTCATAGTAGAAAAGCAGTCTGTCCCTAAATAGTGGAGCAGACCATGCCAAGCACATGAATAAATAGGAATACAAAAAATCCAAGCTCAGGAAGCATGAAATGCTTGGGAAATCAATCAAAAATGGCAAGGAAAGATAATGCATGAAATACAATACAACCTACAAATCGAATGTAATTTTAAAACCTACATACAGCTTATCAGGTAAACACCAAAAACAAAGACCTATTCATATTTAGTAATGCCTATTTATATGTACTAAACATGTTCGCATATTTCCCACATTTATACACATGTAACAGGTAAAGACAGAAAATTATCACCATAAATATTACATCAAGAGTTATGCTCAAAACTACAGCATATAGTATAAAAAATTACGCTACGATTCTAGCTCGTCTTTAAAGGAATAGTTGATTACAATTCATCTGCAATGATGAGGTCCATGGAGATGCAATGCGGGACGTCGACTAGAATCGTTCCTTGTTTGAGAAGCCAGAAGTGGACCATTTTTATAGTAATTCTTTAACTCGTGGAATTTGGCCTCGTAATAATTCTTATATAGTACCTTTATCATATCTTCATAAAAAGCCTTACGTACACCTTCAACATCTTTAAGTAGTCCCTCTAATTCTGAATTCAAATCAGAGTGGACTTGAGCTTCTCCCTTAAGTCAGTTATCTTCGTACACTATTTAGTGTTGTAAGACTGAAAATCAATCAAATTTAGACGAGAAAATAAATGAAAATGCGATCAAGCTAAAGATTACAAAAATACTTATACTCATTTACAAAAGAATGTTTCCTTACAACGTGTTCCTACAAAAATATATGGATCCTAAACACTACAGTGATCGTGAAACACTTCATCTATGGGATGCTAGTCAATGGCTGGTCTGTTTTGACATAAAAGGTCTCCCTTGGATCATAATTAGCACATGCCTATGAGTCCATTATGTAACCTATAGTCACTACAAAACATTCTTTATTATAAATGAAGTTCATATCAAGTGCGGGGTAAAAATAATTAAAAATGTCAATGGCTCGTTGCAATGCAATGTACCTTACTTGCTTTTAATCTTCTATCTTCTAAGTTTCTCTGATCTTACCCTATCTAAGCGCATTAATAGGTTCTTCTATGATGCTGGGAGCAGCCTAAGCATCTTCTAGTTGGTCTTCAAGTTCATAGATCTTGAGCACAATGGGAGCAGCCTAAGCATCTTCTAGTTTGTCTTCAAGTTCATAGATCATGAGCACAATGGTCTCTCTTGTTTTTTCCGAAGTATTAATTAGTCTAGCTCTTGTCTTTGAATCACTTGAAAAGCCACCAAACTATTTGAGAACATCTGCTTTCCACCCTTTCCTTTGTGTATCAGCCCTGACTGTTCCAACTGCTGCTTGTGATGATCATCCAATTCTTCGAGTTTACCTTGGTAATATAGCTTTAACTTCTTTTTCCACTCATCCTCCAAAGCGTTGTCCGTGCCCGTAGGGGAGAAAGGGTTGTTCCCATACTAAGTCCCTCGATAACTTCTTCTTTTCCAGCATTCCCCTCTTCTTTATATTGCTTAGTAGCCAAAGGGGACATAATTTCTATAGTCTTTTTCAAATGCTTAATCTCATTTTCATAGATTATCCCATAAAGCGCTTCACCCTCCTTCAGTGTATGTTGTAGTTTGGTCACTTTAGAGTTGCAATATCCAGCTCAGTGTGCAACCTGACATTAATTGGTGCTAGCGCTCGAGTGCATCCATGGCTTCATTGAGCTCAAAAAGGCATTCCTTAGTTCTCTTTCAAGCCTTTTATTAGTAAGTGTTAAATGGAGGTTTTCTTCTTCTAAGGTCATGGCAGAAGTCATGGCCGCAACCTCATACTCAGGCACACCCATGTCACTTGGGCCATAAATGATAGGAATTGAAGGTTCATTGGATTCAAAGTCTTTGGTAAACTGTAGAGAAAGCCCTGAAGATCGACCAATTATTGGTAGTAGGATTTTATTTCAAAGTAAATTAAGTTACACAAAGCTAAGTCTAAAAAACATATCACAGAAAGACCAATTTTATATATAAAGAATGTAACTAATTCACATGCAAAAGTGGTAAAAATACACTGCGCTCACTCTTTAGTTAAATTACTAAGCCTAAGCCTAAACCACTCGGGTAGGAAGGAACCACTCTCTAAGGTATATATCCACTAGCGTAGTACAAAATCACTAAGTGGTTCTTTCTCTTTAACTATTCGGTCAATTTTAGAAAGAAACCCTTAGGTTTCCACTCTAAGTTGCATGACCGACTCATCTAACTCTTTTTCACACTTGTGAATCGTCGTTGAACTACGACCAAGACGACCTACAGTCTAGGTTTAGATTATCTCCATGCTTTCTTTCATAAGTTTAGTAAATAGTACCTTCCTTAGAAGACTATAAAGAATAAGGGAACGAAAATAACATTGTCATTCATAGTGTATTAATGAAACCACAATCAAATTAAAGAGATTGACCACAAAAAAATTTGAAAACAAATGATATTTTTTATGTAAGAAACAATAAGGTCATTTACAAGAGTTTAGTTAATTACGCGAGCATGAGAAGTTGAAGTGGCCTTGGTCTCCTTAGACCCCACATCCTCATCATCTTGCTGTAAAAAAGCACCATGGGATGCCAAAGGGAGCATACTCCACGGCCAAGTCCTTAGCACATTCAGCCCTACAGTAGGAAAGGGCCTTTTTAGATTTGGTGAAGCCCCACAAGAAGCTAAGGTCAACCTCGGCAGTGGTATCCTCTAAGCGACAGCATAGAACTGGCACTTGACCATGACATACATCATGTAAAGCACTCGATAAGTGATCCATTCAAGATTGCCCTTAGTCTTCTCCAACTTTTTCTTCTCTCCCAATATTTTGTCATTCACCCTTGTAATATTCCTTCTCCCCTAACTCTTTACCTTTAACTCCAATGCCTCATCGGCCGCCTTTGCCGCCTCCTTCGCATTTTCAGCTTTCATTCACTGGGTCTTAAGCTCTTCCTTAATTTTAATTTTCTCAAAGTCTACTGCAGTAAGGTTTGCCTCAATCTTAGTAGTATGAGCACTGGATGTGAAATGATCATCTTCCATCTTTACCAAGCCTCAATTGCTAAAGCCCATATTTGTTATAAAGTAGGGGAAAGTTAGGTGAGAATTGATCAAGTCAACCATTATTAAATAAAGAAGGAGAAGCAAGTACTTACATAGGCCCAAGATCTTCCAAGTTCAATAGCGAGATCAAAGAAGGGGAGCACAAGAAGTGGAAGAGCAAGAGGATAAGATTGCAGAGCAGGAGCAATAATGATAGGTTGTCCATAGCGAGATTCCCTAAACTCTCGGCAAGATCGGTAACGATGCCCTTGGGTAAAGGCAAGAATTAGATGCTTAGGTATCAGAATGATGGGGAGACCGTTAGTGCTTCAAATGAAGGAGGAGGAGGCATACATGGTTTCTTGAAAGGCTGGTCGAAAGCTTCAGCATCATCTTTTTTCCCCTTTTCTCTCTTCCTCTTCTCTATTATCTCTAACCTCTTGGGAGGAGCATCATCAAGAAATGAATCAAAAAGTTCATCGCCTATTTTTCTTGCATAAAACAAATTTGGGTCAGCAAATGCATTCTCAAAGAAAGGGGAAGAGAAAAGTAAAAACTTCATCCTCGGAATATACTCCTAAGTTTATCTATAGTCAAAGGGAATTTAAAGATGGAGTGGGAGAAGTTATGAGTAGTACGTAGGAAATTATATTTCAGTAGTAAAGGTTCAGTGAAGAATAACTTTACTTTCCTCTCATCTTCAACTAAACCAAGGATATTATTTCTAAGGGATACGAGTGAATTAGTATCCTCGGTAGAAAAGAAAGGATAATTAGGATGTGGAGGGATGGAATAAGGGAAGTTATCTGAACTCAAAATAAAAGAGTATTAATCACTCCACTTTTGGGTCTTACAAGGAACAAAGGTAAGAACCGATTTATAGCTTGGGCGTATTAAAACCCGGAATCTCACCAGAAGGACTCTTATGAATGTCAAATAGGAATTGGAGTTCACCGTATGTAGGAGGAGTGCATTTCTCAGCATAAAGAATGAATGTAGTAATCAAAAGAGAATAAGAAATGGGAGCGAGTTGGATAGAGGCAATACTGATAGTTGTTAGCTATTTATGAAGGATTTGGTTAGGAGGAAGGTAGAGTCTGCATTGAATATATTCAGAGGAAATGAAAATGAAACTGATTGGGGGCGTATGAAAACGTTCATGAGGCTCTAGTACCCAACCCACATAATCCTCAAACCCAAAATGATTTTGAATACCCTCGATTTCCTCGAATTTAGTTAGCCCGGAAATAGGGGAGAAGAATAAGAGGTTTTCATATCAACTACCACTAAGACATAAGAAAAGGAAACTACAAGAAAGAGATGACCTTATTTTTATTTAGAAATAGAATGGTTCTTGGAGGAAATTAGATTGATAATTACGGTTTTTGAAAGCAGGTAAAGAAATGAAGAAGAAGGGACAAAGATATATACTTAACTTGATTAGGATCTTGACCGCACATTTTCAATGACGAAAGAGCTCAAAAAAAATCAACCAATTAATGACAAGGGAGATTAGCAAGAGAATCAATATGGATTTTCTTTTGAGTCGAAAAGAATAGGGTACAATCAAAGTCTACAGGATGGATCGTGTAGTTATATGCAAGTATATGTGACAAAATGTATGATGCAACTAAAATAGTATTAATCTAAGTAAATATAGAATAAGCACACAAGGATTTTATACTGGTTCGGACCTCCCATCCTACGTCCAGTTCCGAAGCTTCTCTTTGGAATTCTACTATCAAAAAACCTCGCTTTGCCTGGAGGAATGGGCTTGGCTACAATAAGTTGTTCTTGTCAAGTGTGTGTTCTAGTATAACACAGATGTTGACTAATTAGTGCAATTGCTTCCAATATATATCTAAAGAATATGGTCTATGAAGAACTGAGTATATGGAAGAGTGAATACAAGTATAGATTGCTAGAGTGTAGAGATCAGGAATATAGTATAGAATATGGAAATAGAAAGCGTGAGTAAGTAAGTTGAGTTAGTGAGTGTTGTTCTCTTGATTCTTGATGCTATATATATAGTTGTAGATAGGTATCTTGAGTAGTTGCATCCATTAATGAGTGCTCTATAGTTACTTCTGTTGATGATGAAGAGTTACGGCAAAGAGAAGCGAAGATGTCCATTCGTATGTGGCAGTTGAAGTTCATATCTGAAATTCGAGTTTGAATTCAGAGGTCTAGTATTTGTATCAGACGTCTGATACTATATATTTTTTGTACATAGTAGATTTTCAGACGTCTGAGTGCTATTACCAGATGTCTGGTTTCGCCTGTTTGTTGTTCCAGAGGATTTTTCTAGACGTCTGGCGTGGGCATCCAGACGTCTGATACTTATGCATGTCTGTTTTGTGCATCTTTTATTTTGCTCCTTTGTACCTATCGACTTGTAGTCTCTTGTAGCATCCTTTGAGCTTTGTTCTTGTCTTTCTAGTGATGTTGTTCTAGCAAGTACCGTATATATAAATATATATGTGTATATTCGATTTCCATTGTATAGTTGTTGTCATTGAAACCGTATATTAGATTTCCTAACATTCTACTCCTTTTAGATGATGACAACTATACAATGTACTTAGATATAATTTTATAAATCTCCCCCTAAATATGTGATTCCTATTATTTCTCACCCCTTGGCATTATCAAAAAGCATTAATAATTTTTAACTTAGACATCATGTTCATACCATTTAATATTTACCAATCGTCGGAAGGATATATGAATATACACAGAAATAACAAACCAAAAAGTACTTTTCATTAAACATATTGAATGATTAAATGCATAGATTGTTGATTATAATAAGAAAGATGGAATCCTAAAAAAAAAATCTAAGGATCTTTTGGGGAAGTTTTATCTTGAGCTTGATCACCTCCTTCATCTTTATTCTTTGAAGAGCTAGCTTGTTTTTTAGGAGATGTCGGAGTATGTTCGAGAGGTTATTTTTCCTCTTCAAAAAGTTTAGAGTGTTTTGAATTAGGAGGAGAAGGCATTGGAGTTGGCTAATCTTCCGAAGGTGGTGTAGGACTACGAACTCGTTGAAAAACCTCTTTTAGAACGGATAATGTTGTTGAAAGTAAAGCTTCAACTGTGGCTAGGCGTGAAGCAAACGTTGTTTCAAAACTATCAATATGCTTAGCCAATAATTTTTGATTTCATGATAGAATAAGTTGATTTTGGAGAGTTAAGTCATGATACTCTCATTTGGATTCGTCTCAGTCGAGTCTTCAAAATGTCATCTTGGCACGAATAATCAAAAGGAGCAGGAGGAGGAGTATGCTCGTGATGTTGCTCTACTTCTTGTGATAGTTCAGGTTTTTCTTGGGGTTGAGGCCTAGCTTGACTATCTTGACGACGTTGTGTCCATTCTTCAGATGATATAAAATCCCAAGGATTTTCTGGTAAGTGCATTAGGGAGAAGAATTTTGTGGAGGCGTATTTGGGAGATATTTCTTCAAAAGTTGATAAATAAGAGGGAATGTTGTGAACTCGCAAAAGACGCATGATGTAAGTAGGGTAGATGATGGATAGGCGTGATCGAGTCCAATAATGTTTGAGCTCGTCAAATTTAAATTTTGCTCAATTAACCCTTGTTCCACTGAAGCTAGCATATAGAGCCTTGTACTCTAACTTTGTGATTTGCTCATGGCTACCAAGGCGATGAATGATAGTGTTGATAATCATTCTAGTGAGAAATCTTGCCTTAGGTCTTAAGTATTTTGATGCAAATCTAGGCATTTCATCTTCCCATATCTGATGAGTAATATTATCTCTAGGTTTAAGGCACATATCCGGGATGTTATACAAGTCTTCTCCGGAGTCGTAATATCCTAAAGTACGGCCTATTATTCCTGGAGTTAGACGGATAGTATTGTCGTATACACTTGACCAAAGCCAATTATCTTCATTTTCAGTGTTCCATACGGCAGTGCTATCAAAGTTAGCATAGAAAAGAAATAGGTGAGCAGATTGATTTGGACATTACTGGGATTGAAGGAAATCAATGTTTCTAACCCAGCATTTTCGCACATTTCATCCAAATTATACAATGAAAACATAAGCAAATTATAAAAATAACCTATATGTAGCTTCTTCTTTTGAATGTCTTCGTATCTTTTGATTGAATGTGGAACGCGATTCATCCATCTCTCAATTTGATCATTAGAACATACTTGCAGGTTGGATGAAGTGGCTTGATCTTGCTTGCTTTTAGAGATTTTAGGGTTTTTTTGTTTTGGGTGCCATGAGATTCGAGTGTGTTTGGAGGAGAAAGTGACTTGGAGAAATAGGGGATTGAATTTGCAGTAGAAACGAAATGAAATGAAAGTGATACAAGTGGAAAAAAATAGACGTTATAAGGTTACTTAAGAGTGTCGATTGAATTTCAGATGTTTGGAAGGTGAATCAGATGTCTGATTTGACCTAGAATGAAGACAGTACATATGCTCAGACGTGCGGTTGTTGGTAGTAGACGTCTAGAATAGACCGAGTTGTAAATTTTGAAAGGTAGAGAGTTCTGTCAGACGTCTGGATGTAGAATCAGACGTCTGGAGTAGGCCGAAGTGTAATTTGTGGATAAAATTTTTTAACCAAAAATAGATTAAATGAAATGTAGTATTTAGTTGAGAAGATCATTAAGAGAACATATTCCTAAATCGCGTCACAGTTTAACAAACATTTGTTCATTTAGTGGTTTTATGAAAATATCTGCTATTTGATTATCAGTATTTACATATTCTAATGTAATAATTCCTTTTTCTACATTGCCGTGTAAAAAATAATGTCATATATCTATGTGTTTAGTACGTGAGTGATTTACAGGGTTTTTTTATAGATTTATTACACTTGTAATATCACAATATATTGGTGATTTATCGATAAATTTTCCAAAATCTTTAAGCGTTTGTTGCATGTAAATCACTTGTGCACATGTTAAGGCCGCTAAAATATTTTCGGCTTCACAAGTGGATAAAGAGACACGGTTTTTCTTTTTGCTAAACCATGAAACAACGATTGTCTGATAAAATGACATGTTCCACTAGTACTTTTACGATCTATTTTACAAACATCGAAATCTGCGTCACTATATGAAACAAGTTCAAACGATGATCCCTTAGGGCAAAACAAACTGTAATCTCTAGTACAGATATATATCGTAAAATGTGTTTAACAGCTCTTTGGTGAGATTTGGTTCTGCTTGAAATCGGACACAAAGACATACGCTCATCATAATGTCCGGTCGACTAGCCGTCAAATATAGTAAGGAGCCAATCATACTACGATATAATTTTTCATCAAAATATTTTCCAACATCATCTTTTTCCAAGTGAACACTAATACTCATTGGTGTTGGTTTGCTTGAAGTTTTATCCATTTCAAAACGACATAATAGATCATTACAATATCTTTCTTGATGAATAAAAATACCATTTTCGAGTTGTTTTATTTGTAAACCAAAAAAGAAATTCAATTCACCCTTGTGAGACATTTCAAATTTATTTTTCATAATATTGGAAAATCGAGTACAAAGATTTTCATAGTTGAACCAAAAATAATATCATCTATGTAAATTTGTACAACTACGATGTCGTTATTTTATCGTTTAATAAATAAAGTCGTATCTATTTTACCTATTTGGAAACCAAATGTAACTAAATGATTTTTAAGACGTTCGTACCAGGCATGAGGGGGTTGCTTTAAACCATATAAGGCTTTGTGTAATTTAAAAACATGACCAAGATATTTTTATTGAACAAACAATGAAGGTTGTTCAACATATACATTTTCTTTAATAAAACAATTCAAAAAGGAACTTTTGACATCCATTTGAAATAATTTAAAATTGTGATGACTTGCAAAAGCAAGTAATGTACGTTTGGCCTCGAGTCTTGCTACTGTAGCAAAATTTTCATCGTAGTTGATACCTTCTTCTTGATTATAACTCTGAGTGACTAAACATGCTTTATTCCTAACTATATTTCCATTTTCATCTGCTTTGTTTTTAAATACCCATTTTGTTCCAATAACTGATTGATTTTCTGGTCTTGGTACTAATTACCAAACATTATTATGTTCAAATTGATTTATTTCTTCTTGCATGGCTATTATCCAAAAATTATAGTTTGAAGCTTCTTTACAATTTTTTGGTTCAAAATTTGACACAAATGCTATATGACTTATTTGATTAAGTTGATTTCTAGTTACTCTAGAGTTAAGATCCCCAATGATATTATCTTTTAAATGATCTTTTAGAATTCTACGGGGTGACACTAAAGTATTATTTGTCTCATTATTAGATGAGTTTGTTGTATTTGTTATTGGAATAATTTGTTCATCGTCATTAGTATGATGGTTAAGAAAATTTTCATCAAAGAAACATGTAAACTTTCTTCAATTGTGTTAGTATGTTTATTAAAAATTCTATACGCCTTGCTATGATCCGAATATCCAACAAAGATTCCTTCATCGGCCTTCGGGTTGAATTTTTCCATATTATCCTTTGTATTTAGTATAAAACATTTTGATCCAAAAGTTTTAAAGTATGGTACTTTAGGTTTTCTTCCAAAATTATTTCAAAACAAGTATGTTTAGTCATAGGTCGTATGGTTACTCGACTCAAAACATAACAAGCCGTAGCAATAGCTTCAGCCTAAAAATGTTTTGGTAAACCACTACTATTTAATAGTGTTCATGCATATTTTTTTAATGTACGATTTTTTCTTTCTACTACACCATTTTGTTGAGGTGTGCGGGGAAAAGAAAATTTATGACTTCTGCCCTTTTTATTACAAAAATTAGTAAAAAAATCATTTTCGAATTCTCCACTATGATCACTTCGAATATTCTTAATTTTCAAATCCATTTGAGTTTTAATTTTTTTTAGCAAAAATTTTAAACATACCAAAGGTGTCACTTTTATGTTTTAAAATAAAGTCCATGTATATCTTGAAAAATCATCAACTATTACGAAAACATATTTGTTGTGATTTATAGATCGTACCTGAGTTGGACCAAATAAATCTAAATGCAATAATTCTAATGGTTGTTTTGTAGAAATATTATTTTTAGATTTAAAAAAGCTTTTCTTTAGTTTTCCGATTTGAGAATCATCGTATAAATGTTCTACTTTATAATTTATTTTAGGTAAACCTCTAACTAGCTCATATTTTGCTAATTTATTAATATATTTAAAACTAATATGACAGAATCGTTTATGCCACTACCATGGATCATCATGTTTGGCGGTTAAGCATAAGTTTGAATTTCGGTTTATATTCATATTTAAGACATAAATATTTTTGTTTCTAAAACCCTCAAAGATAAGTTGTTTGTTATTGTCGAAAATATTACATCTATCTTTTTCGAAATTAATTTGAAAACCTTTATCGCATAATTGACTAATGCTAAGTAGATTATGTTTTAAATTTTCTACTAACAAAACATTTGTAATAATAGAAGAGTTACAAATACCACAGTTGATGACTTCTCCGATGCCAATGACGTATCCTTTTGAGTTATCTCCAAAAGTTACCATTCCACCATCGATGTATGTTATAATTGATAACATTTTTGATTTTTTTGGTCATATGCTTGGAGCATCCACTATCAAGTATCCATTTCTTCCTATTTTTTATTTTGGGCACCTACAAAATAAAAGATGCTTAATTGGTACCCATATACTTTGTTAGGGTCCTAAATGTTAGGAGGTGCAGGTAGCCATACCCAAGAAGGTTTGGTACTTTTATGAGCATAATTTTTATTATAGACTACATTATCAAAAAAATTGTTAATATGTTTTTGTCTAATAAAATTATTAATTATCTTAGGAATCCAAATTTTAATATTTTCGGTATTTGTATTAGACTTAGGTGATCTTTTGGTCTTTTGATAAATAAAACTATATTTTTTAATATTATTCCCTTTTTGTTTAGTAATATTTTTAAATCCTATTCCATTTCTATTACCTGGCGGTTTTGATAAGATTTTCCAAATCTTGTTTTCCTTTATTAAATATCGAAACATTATTTGTAATTTTATCTAATTTTTTTTAATTTAAAATTTTCAATTTTCTATGTTTCTATATTACTTTTCAAGTTGATATTTTCTTTTAACAAGTTATCCCTTTCTAGTCTAACTTTTCCAAAATCATTAGATATAGTCTCATTTTCAACTAAAACACTTTTATTTTTTCTTGAGATAATTCTAGTTCCTCCTCTAAAATAATTTTTTCATCTTTTAACATTTCTATTTTAAGTTCTAATCTATTTATTTTGGCTATGTATTCTTTATTCAATTTTTTAATTTGTCAAAATTTATCATCTAATTCCATGTTATGTTCTAACAATTCATCATAGCTAAGTTCAGGACATACCTCATCGCCATGAAACATACATTAGCTTGTTCTCCTTCACTATCACTGCCACTGTCTGATGATGAAGAAGAATCCGAGTCATCCTATGTTACTTTGAAAGCTTTCTTCTTTTTGAATTTTTCAAATTTGTTCTTCTTTTTATCATTATTGAGCTTGAGATAATTTTTCTTCATATGTCCAAATTGATCACATTCATAGCATTTGATTGACGTTTGATTTGTTGAGCTTGACTTTCCTCCTTTCTGAAATCTGGTCATTTTTATAAATATCTTGAATTTGTTGTATTTTTTGGCAATAAACACGATATCTTCTTCGTCTAAGTCGGAGTCTTCATTTGTTGCCGGAAATGCTTTGTTTTTCTTCTTCGAATTTTGTTCTTTTATTGCCTGTAGATTAACTTCATAGAACATTAAAGTTTCTATCAATTCTTCAACTAAGAGTGTTGAGAGGTCATTAGCTTCTTCGATAGCTAATACTTTTCTTTCCCACTCTGGAGTTAAAGAATTGAGTATTCTAGATACTAAATCAAAATTTGCGAATTTAACTCCTAGTGCCATTAAATCGTGTTGAATAGTTCGGAATCTATAGTACATGTTTGCTATAGATTAATTTTTTTTCATTTTAAATGATGAAAATTGATTTTTTTAGAATTGAAATTTTAGTTTGCTTAACTTTATTTGTGTCTTGGTGTGTAACTTGTAAGGTACGCCAAATATCATATGCAGTGTTACATAACATGACTCATGAAAATTCATTTTTATATAATGAGCAAAATAAAATATTCATAGCTTTGACATTATTAGAAGCTGCGGTTTTTTTTAGCATCATTCCATGTGTTCATAGTAGTGTCAGGTGCTTCATATTTATTTTGAGTGGCTGACCAAATTTATAATCCATTACCTTCCATAAAAATTCTCATATGTGTTGACCAATATGCATAATTAGAACCATTAAAAAGTAGAGGACGTGTTGTGGATTGTCCTTCTTGAAAAATGCTTGCCATATTACAGTAATTCAAATATGTATTACTGTACTTTGATCAAACCTTGCTCTGATACCAATTAAAAATCTACGGGATGGATCGCGTAGTGTATATGCAAGTATATGTGACAAAATATATGATGCAACTAAAATAGTATTAATCTAAATAAATATAGAATAAGCACACCAGGAATTTATACTGGTTTGGACCTTCTGTCCTACGTCCAGTCTCGAAGCTCCCCTTCGAAATTCTACTATCAAAAACCCTTACTTCGCCCGGAGGAATAGGCTTGGTTACAATAAGTTGTTCTTATCAAGTGTGTGTTCTAGTATAACACGGATGTTGACTAATTAGTGCAATTGCTTCCAATATATATCTAAAGAATATGGTCTATGAAGAAATGAGTATATGGAAGAGTGAATACAAGTATAGATTGCTAGAGTGCAGAGATCAAGAATATATTATAGAATATGGAAATAGAAAGCGCGTAAGTAAGGTGAGTGAGTAAGTTGAGTTAGTAAGTGTTGTTCTCTTGATTCTTGATGCTATATATAGTTGTAGATAGGTATCTTGAGTAGTTGCATCCATTAATGAGTGCTATATAGTTGCTTCTATTAATGATGAAGAGTTGCGGCTAAGAGAAGCAAAGATATCCATTCGTATGTGGCAGTTGAATTTCATATCTGAAATCCGAGTTTGAATTCAAACTTCTGGTATTTGTATCAGACGTCTAATACTATATATTTTTTGTACATAGTAGATTTTTAGACGTTTGAGTGCTAGTACAGACGTCTGGTTTCGCTTGTTTTTTGTTCCAGAGGATTTTTCAAGACGTCTGGCTTATGCTCCCAGACGTCTAATACTTGTGCATGTCTATTTTGTGCATCTTTTCTTTTGCTCCTTTGTACCTATCGACTTGTAGCCTCTTATAGTGTCCTTTGAGCTTTGTTTTTGTCTTTCTAGTGATGTTATGCTAGCAAGTACCTATATGTATATAAATATATATATATATATATATATATATATTTGTGTGTGTGTGTATTCGATTTCCATTATATAGTTGTTGTCATTAAAACCGTATATTGGATTTCCTAACATACAACATTTCAGAAGATTGGCCAATAAGGGATTTAACTATGTGTTTAAGCATTAAATGCGAAATGGCAATAAAGACTTTTTCCTTTTTAAAAGGAGGGGAGAGAAAAATAAGAAATGATGGAATGCAGGGAAAATATGGAAGTAGAGCAAGTCCAAACCAATCTACGATTGCTGCAAACTTGGAGAGCAAGTGTTTTACCTATATTTTTCCAAATGCTGTCTAAGTGGCATTAATATAAACACTGAGCCCAGAAGTACTACTTCCATAATAAGAAGCCGAAATGCAGAAAGGAGGCAAGAATAAATTCCAAGTTGGTAGAAAAAGATTAAGACTACACCTTCCTATTGAGCATTTCTTCGGCATTATAACACCAAACTGAAAACTTAAGATGGCTACAAAGTATAGGAACCGATCTGCAATCTTAACACTTACCATGATAGACAGAACTACGACATAGCTTCCAAATATTGAAACCTGAATGCTTTGCTACGGCTTAAAAATATAAAACTAAGAAAGTTGGAACTGTGGCACAACCTTTAAGTTACAACAATATATATAAATTGCGTTGTGGCTCCGAAAGAAACACTAATAGCACAAATCTGTGGCACCACCCCTTAAGCGACTAAATGGGGCTCCTTGCACTCTTAAAACTAATATCTATAGTTACATTTATGTGCCTCAATCTTGCATCAGCATAATGAAAGGTATAACAATGTGTCACCGTCTTGATATTACGTGGAAGTGGCAAAACCATATAGAAATCCTGAAGAATATTGACCACTAATTTAATGATCCAAGGGATGGGGCGATGGGATAAGACTGCTTCACGACCAAAAGCCGAATTGTTTTCCTCAAAGACAAGCCAGGAGGTCCTATCTTCATCCCTGTTAATCCCTTTTCTGAATGGCGACCCAACTGCTTAAGAAAAGCTAGCGACTTAGCGACCTAACATAACAACGGGTTAACTACCCCAAAACCCCAAGCGACTTAACTGTTCACAGCTCCAAGCGACTTACGACCTATAGCATCTGGTGAGCTGACATTGCAATGAGTTAACGACACAACCTCTCCGCGGCTTTCAACGAGTTAAGCGACCTAAACAGATCAACGGCATAGCGACTCAAACACGACAGTGGGTTGAATACTACAGCGACTCAATGAGGTAGCGACCTAGCGACCTAGCGGGTTATGAGTCCACAGCTGCACCTAAATAAGCCGCGTCTCCTTATGCCGTTTGTATATAGGTCGCTCCAACCTATATTAGGTCGCTGCTTCTCCCAAGTCTATCTTAAGTCGCTCTGCCTGATGCCCCAGCGTATAGATCGCCTTCCATTCCCCATAGGTCGCTGCGACCTACCAGCCAACGTAAATGACCAAATACACCCACTATAAGCCGTAACCCGTACCCATTAGGTCGCCCGCGACCTAACTCAACTCCTAAGCCGCCCACAGCCTACACCACACGACCTAACTCTAAACTCCCCTATAAATACCCCACCTACTCCACATTGGGGGGGATGATTTCTGGAACACCAAGACTTTTCTATTTTCACGACTTCTACAACACTTCAAATACCAAAGACACTTCAAAGAACCTTGGGAAAAGATCAAGTTCATTCAACATGAATTCAAAGAGCTTTTCTGCATCAAAGTTCTAACTACTTGCCTTAATTGTGTTATAATTGAAGAATTATTGTAAAATTTGTAATCAAATCAATAGTAGAAGAGATTAAGTGGATGTAGGATTGACTTTGAGCCGAACCACTATAAAAATTATTGTCTCTTTACTATTTTCTGCTTGCTTTTAATTCCCGTACCAACGGGTGGTGCTTTCGCTATATCACAACTCACACTGGGTTGTTGGCGTACATTTTTAGCGTTAACGTTTTTGGTGCTTTCATTGAGAGGGTGAACTCAGGGGTGCTCTCACCATTGCTTCACAAAGATTTGTTGAAAGACTCTCCCTAAGAACCAGAAGTCTATCTAAAATTATGGCTCTTGGAAGAAAAAGTAGATCTACTAGATCTGGAGATGCTTATGACAACACCGCCACTTCTCCCACGTCAAATCAAGCGGCTCCTAGTGTTGGAATCACAAGGACGGAATTGGATGCGGTAGTGTCTGGGTTGTATCAACAAATGGAAGCCCAGAACACTTTGATGTTGAACAGGTTGAATGCTTTGCTTGGAGTTAACCAGCAACCAGAAAATAATGAAGAAACCTTTGCTGAGGATGTTCATGATTCCCAAGGGAAAAGTATTCCTCAGAGGGCAGCTGGCACCGCCGAAGGGGCACCTCCCAAGCTGAAGGTTCAAGGCTGCAGCCAACTCTTCGTGAACGTTTGTCCAGGCAAACTTCCAAAAAAGTAGCTGAAGTATGTCTCGCGGGGCCTCTAAATGATGAGGGGTACCTCTCAGGAATGATTCGACAAATTATGAAGGAGAGCATGCGAAGGGAGGAAGATGAAAGTGACTGGGGGTTTGCTCCATGCAAGACTCATTTTACTGAAAGAATTCTGAAGGCTGGGTTTTCGAAGAAGTTTGTTCCCCCCACTATTCCAGCTTATCGGGGGATAAGCTATCCTAACCAGTTCTTATACAAGTATGATGGCATATGACAGGTTCCAGAGCAACAGACGAGATCAAGTGTAGATACTTTCCTGTGTACTTGGAGGGAGCGGCCCTGCTTTGGTTCACGAAGCTGCCAGTTCGATCCGTGGATCAGTTCTACGACCTAACTTGGAAATTCAAAGATCAGTTCAGGTTACATGCTTCGAAGGCCAAGGACATAATGTCACTATCCAACCTCGAACAAAGCCCCGGAGAGTCTATCAAATCTTTCTTAAACCACTTTAATATAGCCTTGGCCGAAGTTGATAATGCAGAGCCTCGGATGATTCTGACTTACTTGATGCGAGCTATTGACAAATCAAGTGAATTCGAAAAATGGCTAAAAATGAAAGAGCCAAATTCACTAGAGAAATTCTACAAGAAGGCCGATGAATTTATGCGCTTAGAAAGCCTTCATGTGCCAGCAAAAGTAGTCGTGACTGAAGTTGAGAATAACAATGTTGCTTCTAACAAAAAGGAATCTGGTGGCCAGAAGAGGGAGAATGACGGTGGAAAAAAGCAGAAAGATGTGAAGAAAACTCGCCACTTTAAACCATGAGATTTTACTCTCTTAACTGATACTCCAGAAAATATCTTTTTTGCAACCAAGGATGCTGTTGAATACCCCAAACCACCTGAGATGAAGCCTGGGAAAAATGTTGTGCATAATGGGAGATTCTGTCGGTTCCACAATCAACCTGGCCATGACACTAATGAATGTCGTCGTTTAAAGAATTTGATTGAAGAGCTGTTGAGACAGAATAAACTACAACAATATGTGAAGAGAAACAGAAGTGACCCAACCTCATATACTCAGGGGCAACAAGTTCCTGCTCATCAATCCGGCTCAGGTGAGAGGACTGCAGCGCAGGAGTCTGAGAGGCCTGTCATTAATGTTATCACAGGGGGTCCTCACCCAGCGGGCAGAAGTTGGGGTGAGATGGAGAGATATGCTCATGCTTTGAGACATGCCCCGGCGGAAGAAAATGTTTTTGTCTTGGAAGATGTTGCACCTTTAAAACAACAAAGAACTTTTAACGATGACATCATATTCCGGGCTAGAGACTCTGTTGGTGTTGAGGCTCCCACCATGGATCCCGTGGTGATATCTGCAGGCATTGGACCAGCCATTGTAAGAAGGGTGCTTGTTGACTGCGGCACCTCTTGCAATGTCCTCTTCGGAAAGACATTTGATCAGATGAAAATTCCCATGGCTGATGTCCAAGCTTCGTCACAGAAAATTGTTGGGTTCACTGGAGAACCAAAACAGCCTATTGGGACTATTGACTTATTTGTAGAGATTGGAGAAGGGGAAAAGAAGGTGATCCGAAAACAAACTTTTGTGATTGTTGATGAATTCTCCGCTTACAATGCCTTCTTGGGTCGACCGACTCTCGCCGCATTCAAGGCCATTCTCGCCCCATGGCGCCTGACTGTGAAGCTCCCCACTGATAATGGCGTCGGTGTTGTGAAGGGGGACCAAAATGTCGGGCGAAAATGCTATTTCATAGAGTTACGGGAGGCAAAGAAGAGAGAAATGGGTAAGGATGCGGCAGCTCCGCTCCGCATCAAAGAGCCCACCTTGTAGCAATTACGGGTGGACCCTGCACTGGTGAGCATAGTGGTGCACGAAAAGAGATTGATCCCAGAAAAACCAGTGCAGGAGAGAGTAGAGTGGTGCCGGTGGAAGTGACGGTGCCAATACCTGTTGACCTGAATGATCCAAATAAGGTGCTGAATGTGGGTTCACAACTTGGTGCGACGGTTCAGAATATGTTGATATCATTCTTGAAAGCAAACCTGGATGTATTCGCTTGGGGTCATGCCGACATGTGTGGAATATCTCCAGAAATCGCAGTGCATGCTTTGAATATTGATACAAAATTCACACCCGTAAAGTAGAAAAGAAGAACCCAGGGTCCTGAAAGGTCGACAGCATTAAAAGAAGAAGTAGATCAGCTCATGGAAAATGGCTTCATCAGAGAATCCACTTATCCAAATTGGGTTTCTAATCTGGTGTTGGTTAAAAAAACAAATGGAAAATGGAGAGTATGCATCGACTTTTCAGACTTGAACAAAGCATGCCCCAAGGACTGTTTCCCGTTACCCAGGATTGATCAGTTGGTGGATGAAATAGCCGGGCACGAATTATTGTCTTTTATGGATGCTTACTCAGGATATAATCAAACCATGATGCATGAGCCAGATCAGGAGGACACGAGCTTCATCACTGATGTTGGTCTTTACTGCTATAAAGTCATGCCCTTCGGACTAAAGAACGCGGGGGCAACTTATCAAAGACTTGTTAATGCTATGTTCAAACCCAGATTGGCAAGACTATGGAAGTATATGTTGATGATATGTTGGTGAAATCGAAAAAGGCAGAAGACCACATGGATCATTTGGCAGAAATGTTCACGGTACTCCGAAAGTATGAGATGAAGCTAAATCCTCTAAAATGTTTATTCAGGGTAGAGTCCGAAAAATTCTTGGGTTTCATTGTGAGTGCTAGGGGCATTGAAGCTAATACTGCTCAGATTACTGCTTTAAGAGAAGTCAAATCCCCTAGGACAAAGAAGGAATTGCAAAGCCTCAACGGGAAAGTCGCTGCTTTGAGTCGGTTTATTTCCAGGGCCATTGATAAATGCATTCCCTTCTTTTACGCTCTGAAGAAAGGAAAGAAAAACTTTGAATGGACTGCTGAATGTCAGAAAGCTTTTGATGAACTGATTCGTCACATGGAAATGCCTCCAGTACTTTCTAAACCCAGCAATGGTGAAGATCTTTTCATATATTTAGCGGTTTCATCTCATGCTCTCAGTGCAGCATTGGTACGGGAAGACGCAAAAGTTCAGCGCCCGGTTTAGTACGTCAGCAAAAGATTCACTGGGGCAGAGATGAATTATTCAAAGCTGGAAAAGCTTGCCTATTGTCTGTTGATTGCGTCCGGAAAGTTGAGGCCATATTTCCAAGCTCATCCTATTAAAGTCCTCACTGATCAACCTCTAAAGCAAGTCCTATTTCGTCCTGAAACTTCGGGTCGTCTTCTGAAGTGGAATATTGAACTCAGCCAATACGATATCACCTACCATCCTCGAAGAGCAATCAATGGACAAGCTTTAGCAGATTTCATTGCAGAATACACAGATAAAGGTGACAGTGAGGAAGAGGTGACTGATGACATCCCAATCCGATGGAAATTATATGTTGATGGTGTAAGAAATGACTATTGTTCCGAAGCTAGGGTTGTGCTTGAAACCCCCGAAAGGCGGTCATTATACTATGCATTGAGATTAGAATTTCGTTCGACAAATAATGAAGCAGAATATGAAGCTCTTGTTGCCGGCTTGAAGATTGCTAAAGAACTGAACATCAAAGTATTGCAGATCTTCAGTGATTCCCAGCTTATTGTATGCCAAGTCAAGAAAGAGTTTCAAACTAAAGGAGGAAATCTGCCTGCTTGCTTGTCAAAGGCCAGGGGCTTCTCGATGATTTTGATCATTATACAATAAGCCATATACCTCGGGAAGAGAACATGAAGGCAGATTCTCTCGCAAAATATTCAAGCTCTGGCGAAGCTCAATTATTGAGATTGGTCCCTGTGGAAGTCTTGTCAGCTCCAAGTACTGATGAGATGGATATTGACTGGATTATGGCTGTATCTCAAAAGCAGGAGTCATGGATGACCCCGACCAAAGAATATCTACTCAATGGCTCCCTGTCAGAAAAATCAAAAGAGCGCCAGAAGTTGTTAAGAAAAGCCCCGAGATATGTAATTCAAGATGGCCGGTTGTACAGACGATGATTCTCGATGCCATTACTCCGATGTGTAACCAAGGAAGAGGCTAAGACAATTTTAGCTGAGGTTCATGGAGGAGAGTGTGGGGATCATTCAGGTGGCCAAACTCTAGCAAAGAAAATCTCCGCTATGGGTATTTTTGGCCAGATATTAATCGAGACGCTGCTAGCTACTCCCGAAAGTGTGACAGATGCTAGAGATTTGCAAAAATCCCAAAAGCACCTTCCACCGAGCTAACACAGATGGTCAGTCCATGGTCATTCGCCATTTGCGGGATAGATCTCATTGGGCCTTTGTCGATTGCCAAGTCCGGAATCAAATATGCTATTGTTGCTGTTGATTATTTCAGTAAATGGGCTGAATCTGAACCATTGGCTACTATTACCTCTAAAAAGATGATAAACTTTGTGACGAAAAATATCATTTGCAGGTATGGTGTGCCTCAGAAGATAATCACAGACAATGGTATCCAATTCGAAAGCGAAAAATTATAGGACTTTTGCAGGCGATTCATGATCCAAAAAAGCTTCTCAGCAGTGGCTCATTCGCAGGCAAACGGGCAAGTGGAAGCAGTGAACAAAATTATCAAATCAACCATCAAAAAACAGCTGGAAAAAGCAAAAGGTGGTTGGGTCGATAAGCTGCCACTAGCACTTTGGGCATACAGAACTACCCACAAGACCGCGATTGGGCACACTCCATTCTCATTAGCATATGGATCAGAAGCAATGATTCCAGTGGAAATAGAGGTCCCCTCACACAGGAGAATTCATTTCAACCAAGCTGAAAATGAAAAGCTGCAGCTTGAAGCACTTGACTTGCTCGATGAAAGAAGGAAAGAGGCTAAGCTCAGAGTTGTAGCCCATCAGCAAAGGATAGCCAGGCACTTCAATTATAAAGTTCGCCAACACAGCTTTAAAATTGGGGATCTAGTCTTGAAAAGGGCCATGACAGCAACAGGAGTGTTTGGGCCAAACTGGGAAGGGCCATACGTCATAGGCAAAAAACTTCTTGATGGCACTTTCAAGCTCACAACTGTCGAAGGAGATCCAATTTCGAGAGCCTGGAACAGCAATCACTTGCGTCCATATTTTACTTAGAAGCTATGCTTAAATTTGTAAAATGATTGTGGATGTATCATTCTTGTATTGTAAGCCATTGTAAAATCGGTGTGAATTAATAATAAGAACTATAAAGTGGATGTAGGCCCAGTTCTTGGCTGAACCACTATAAATCTTGTGTTCTCTACTACTATTAAATGCCTGTCTCATTTCGATGTGCAAATATCCTAAATATATTGCTAAAATGTCGATTTAATATTGCAGGCTATCAAAACAAAGCTTACATATTCAACGCATCACAAGGCCAAGCGATTCCTACAAATCACTCAACAAACAAATGTCAAGCCACAAAAATTCCAGATTCAATTCCTACATAAGAAGTGCTTCTCACAAACGGTTGGTGATTCCACCGAAGGGGCACCTTCCTAACGTGGAGGTTCCAGGCCCTTGCTAACTGATTGCGATCGTTTGTGCAAACGGACATCCGGTTAAGTATTTGCGCCTGCCCCGTGGATTCACTTAACGATGAAATACACTTCTTTGGAAAAAAACAAACAACTTGCAAAAGAAAGGAACATGTACTTGGAAATGATAATGAGGAATCGCTGAGGGGCAGATGGTGAAAAGACATGGGCAAGCAGACAAAAAACAGCCAAAATGGAATCTTGTCTCTCAACAAAAAGGTTGGTGGGACCACCGAAAGGGCACCTTCCCAAAGTGAAGGTTCCAGTCCCTCGCTAGTTAATTGTGATCGTTTGTGCAAACAAACATCCAGTTAGGTAGCTTGCGTCTGCTTCGTGGATCCACTTAACTGTGAGATGCAACCTTCCTGGCAAACGAAACAAAAAATCCCTCTTCGGAGGCACACTTCTACTCTCAAGGGAAGATCAATTTCTCCATAATGAGAACATTCTTCCCCAAAAAAGTTGAAGTGCCAAAAAAAGCCCTCTTCGGAGGCACACTTCTACTCTCAAGGGAATATCAATTTCTCCATAATGAGAACATTCTTCCCCAAAAAAATTGAAGTGCCAAAGAAAGCCCTCCCACGAGGCACGCCGAAAAATAAAATGTTTTTCTCAAACAAAAAGGTTGGTGGAACCACTGAAGGGTCACCTTTGCAAAATGAAGGCACCAGGCCCTTTTTAACAAATTGTGATCGTCCGTACAAAGAACATCCAATTAGGTAGCTTGCGTCCGCCCCGTGGATCTATTTAACTGCGAGAAGTAACTTTCAGAAAAACAAAAAGCTCTCTTCGGAGGCACACTTCTACTCTCAAGGGAAATCAATTTCTCCATAATGAGAACATTCTTCCCCAAAAAAGTTGAAGTGCCAAATAAAGCCCTCTAACGAGGCATTCCTAAAAATGAAATGTTATCTCTTGAAAAAGTCGTCGGTGGAACCACCGAAGGGGCACCTTCTCAAAAAGAAGGTTCTAGGCTGCAGCTAACTGCTCGCGATCGTTTGTACAAACAAATATCCGATAAAGCAGCTGACTCCAGTCCCGTGGGCCCACTTAACGATGAGATATAACTTTCTTGCAAACAAATCAAAGCCTTCTTCGGAAGCATGCTTTACCGCGTATGGGAATCCACTTCTCAGAAATAAAAGTGACCATCTCCGAAAGTTGAAGTGTAAAAACTTTTTCTAAAAAAAAGAAAACTTCTCCAATACAAGGAACACTCTACTAGAGCAGAATAATATTTCCTCAAAATGGAAGAATTATTCTCCAGAGTAAGAGTACAAGTCTTCTCAAAATGGAGAAGATTGCAATAAGCCGTGGTATGGGGGCAATATAATATAGCTACATTAATAAAAGCAACGCTCAAGCAACATAACACGAGCTCACTGCAATATCATACAAAGAAAATAAAGAAACTTGTGTGAAAATAAGGAATAAATGCATTTACAAATACAGACAAAAGATTGTACAAGTAAAAAGAGTCATTCTATTCCATACTATAAAAGATTTATATACATGTGCAGGTTTCAAAAAGCGAGGGCCGGTACCCGCACAATCTCCGGTCGATACAAGTCTTTAGATACAAGCAAAAAGCAAAAAAGCAGAACAAGAAAGATAAAACCAGACCTATTACTTCTTCTTCCCGCCGCCTTTGGAGCCCTCTCCTGGCCTAATGGTTAACTTCTTAAGTCGGCATGAATGAGTCAGGGAAAAAGGAGAAAGAGGTGCAATTGGGTCCTCTTCCGCTTTCTCATCGCTAGCAGAAGTGTCCTTCTTTTTCTTCGAAATTCCAGGCTTTCCCCTCTTCTTTGAAGAAGATTCGCTGCCCGGAGTGATAAGATCAATCAGCTTTGTATCATCGGCAGTAAATTTCTCCGGGGTCCTCTCACCCTCCTCAAGTTCTTCAGCTTTCTGCTCTTGTGAAGTGGCTGGGTCATCTAAGCCTTGAAGAGCTCCTATTTGTTCTTCTTGCGACCCCGGTTGAGAAGCAGAAGAAGGAGTAACTTGAAGAGGTGGAGGGGCAACAGCTGGAGGAGGTGAAGCCTGTACAACACTTGTTGTTTTCACTACAGAAGAAGAAGAGTTAAACATCAGTATTTCTCGCAAAGAGATGAGATAGTGGCACGTCGAGGCTTAAGTAATAAGCAAGAAGTTCATCGAGCTCATGTGAAGCAAACGAGTAGTCCACTTGGGCTGGATCAGCGTTGAAGTTACCTGGAGAGATTGGCTTTATCACGTCAATTTCAAGATCTTGGGCTTCGGGGTCTTCTTGGGCCTCGTCTTCGGCATGAGCAGTTTCGGTTCGGCTTTGGCAGGAGGCGGAGAGTGGGAACTGGAGCCAATAATATCGATGTCAACAGAAGCCGAAGGACGAGTTGGGTTGGCCAAAGGTGCCTTCCCTAGAGGCTCTTCTTCCGCCGCTTCGGCTCGTTCCTTGGCAAGTTGTTCTTTCCCTCTGGCAAGGGCGGCACGACCATCATCATCCAAATAATAAACCTCAAGATCCTTCTCGGCGTAGCCAGCGTCTCTAAGCATTTCAACTGCTGCTTCCCACACTTCAGCCAGGGTAACCTCATACTTTGGGCCCAAAAATGAAAGACTGCCACGCCCCAAGACGCTGAGAACATAAAACTCGATATAGTGGAGCTGACGTTGGCCTTAGTCGCCTCATGTGATTGTTCAGCTGCTGCTTTTCCAGCGATGGCCTCGTCGCGCTCCTTTTCAACCTTAGAAAGCTGGGCCTTTAATATTGTAATCTCCACATCTTGGGCGTTAGTCTTGTCCCGCAGCTGAGCAACATCATTGCGGTAGATTTCCATGATTTTCTGCTTCGCCTCAAGTTTAGCCTCGGTATCTCGTTGAGTAGCGTGGGCGTCTCTTACTTGCTTTTGAAGAACCTCTTCCTTTTGAGTATAAGAAGTGGAAGAGGTGGCAAGATCATCTTTAAGCTTCTTGATTTCAGCCTCAAGTTTCTCGTTATAGGCGATGATGCTCTTCATCTCCGTATCATGCTGATCAAGAACTTTTTGCCACTCAGACTTATCGCTTTCCATGGTCAGCTTAGCCTCGAGATTTAAACGATTTACTCTTTGAAGCTCCCCAACTAGTTTTTGCCAACCGGACATTCTTTCAATATCAATCTTCACAGTGTCGAGATTTCTCGACATGGCCAGCTTATCAATTGGAACCAAGTCCAGATCAAAACGTACTCCTTTCAAACACCAATACGGAAATCGGCTTTGGAGTGCAGACGGAGGCTTCTCAACTTGATAAGGAGGCCTATTAATGATTGCTTGAATTTCAGCTCTTTTAAGGGCAGGAGCTAGAAGGGATGTCTAGAGAGATAGAAGCAGCAGGCACTTTAGAAATTTCAAATGTAGACTTTTCGCGAAGCTTGGCTTGCTTGCTTGAATCTTCAGCACATGACTCTTCCCCTTATCGTCATGAGACTTTCTCTTATGGGAGTCATCATCCCTCTGGTAAGAGTCATGTCGGTCGTCTCTTCTTCCATAACGCCCCTCATAAGCCTGCCTTTCGCGAGCTTTCCTAGCTGCTCTTTCCTCATCAGTCTCCCTAGGGGCAGGAAGATAGCGCCTGGGGTCATAAGAATCATGCCTCATATAGCGTTGAAAGTCATCGTAATATGAGCTGCTGCGTCCCATGGGAGAACCTGAAAGTGAAGAAGAGACAAAATTTAGAAATCTTCGAAATAAAGAAGCTAAGTGCGCATAATTGCCAAAAATCCTAAGTGTGTGTGTGGCGTGCGAACTACACGCGTCAAGCTACAAACCACTTTTCGGCTTAAGAGTGATGTCGGCTTTTGCAGCAGGAGTCAACTCTTGGGTTGATGGAATTGATCGCAAAATGAATGTCGCTTCAATTGCTGGAGAAACAAGCTTAGAAGTGGTGGTGTCATCTTTAAAGAGCTCGTGGGAAGTCACCATAAGATCGCTCAATCCTCCAAAGATATCATCACCATCGTGCCCAACGGAATGGGTCATATCAGTAGTGCCCTCTTCAGCATGCTTTACACTCTTTGTAACGGAACTTTCTTTCTCAGTTTCTTCATCAGCTTCTCCAGTAGCCTTCCCAGAATGTTGAGAAAATTCCTCTTCTTCAATAACTGGGGGAAGTTTAGATTTGCCAAATAATCCCACGCCGTCAACGGGATTGGAGCATTTCACTAATGAAGCCTCTACAATAGGTGCCTTCAGTGCGAATTCCTTTGCGGGGGCTGGGGCATCTGACGCTTCTGCTTGAGAACTGGGTGCATCACGGGACTGAATGGATCGAGAAGAGTGTAAGAGTCTGAATTGGTGCAAAAATTCGTCCTTTAGCAGAAACTTAATACTTCTCTCATCGATAGCTACGGCACTCAATCTTTCGAAAGTCGATTTGTGACTAGAATCTTTAGAGGGAGGAGGAAGTGCTGCAAAAGTAAAGAATGAAGTTAGCACTTGACGACTCGAATTTTGAAAGGCTCAGAAATGAAGTGAACGGAGATAGGTAGTCTTACTTCCTACTCTCCAGATACCATAGAATCCTGGGGGGCAATGGACAAAGAAGAACTGGTGTAAAAACCCGCGAGCGCTCTCGGGCAGATCCATAATCAGCTTGCGGTTTCTTGCACTCCTTACAAGAGTAATGGAAGGGTGATCTTTGTTCCTCCTGAATGAACACAAAAAGCAGATCTCCTCGAAGCTTGGGAGGCGGTTAAGCGTCCTCCTAAATAGTACCCACAACCCCATCAAAATGGCATAGCCATTAGGGTGCAACTGGAATGGAGAAATAGTTAGTCGAAGGAGGAGTGTTCTAAGAAAATCGTTGAAGGGGGGAATAGCTCCATTCAGATACATTTGACGATTGACTGCAATGAATCCAAGAGGCGGCCTATCGGCGGTGTCATTTACCCCAGGAAGCAGAGCATCCGCTTCAGCAATGCCAAATTGAATACGTAGCTGGCTGAAAGGCCGTTGGTTCAATGTAGTTGAAACTCTTTCCGAAAGATTCTCCAAAGGGTCAGCCATTGGGAAAACCTCATCGGCCCGCTCTACTATCTCTTCTCGCACTTGTTGAGAAGTCATTCTACCAAGGAACTGGATATTCAAATATGAAGGTGCACATTTCCTAAAAGCGTGTGAAGTGTTGTGCAAAGCTACTGAAATAACAAGTAAATAAAGAAAAACTTGAAATAATACTGGTTGGCGCACGTCAATTCAGGAAGATTCAAGGCTTGTTATTGGATCAAAATTAAGTGTAGTACCAATGCAGATAATATTCAGCAATAAGCAGTTATAACTGTATGAATTTTGCGTTGATGCTTCATTTAAGTCAGTTGATTCACAGCATTTCATTTTTAATTAGATTCATATTATTTTACTTAAGTAAAATATTATCTCTTTGACCTAATCCATCACTCGATGTGGGCAGTCGGTGATGAGTATATTCGTCCTAGTTTTCTGCATTATAATAACAGGTTATTAACAATCAAATGTTGGTGCAATTTGTTTAGAGGAAGTTGAAAGTTCAAGCAAGCGGTTCAAGTTAAAGGTCTAGTCACATTTTATGAATTAAGTAGTGCGATAATTTATCTTGTTCAACTTATGCTATTCATATTGTCCAAAGCCATGGAATGATAAGGCATGTGCAAGGTAGAAGTTCACGGGTTAAGGCTATAAGGCTTTAAGTCACGACGAGGCAAATGTGCTTAAGTCTTAGCTCGTCCAAGTACAAGAGCGACCTAAAGGTTATGCCATAAAAAATTAACTCGCCCAAATTATGGTGCGACCCAAAGATGGGTCGTTAAGGGAGTTATCTCGTCTGAAGCAGTATACTATATATCCTAAGTCGCTTGAATTCTTAAGTTATTCCATTGAGCTCTAACGACCTAAGTTAAGTCGCAGGATGACTATGTCGCTCAAAAAGTTATTCATGTGCCATGTTCCAACGACTTAGCTTAAGTCGCAAGCTCTCTAAGCCGTTCAAACTCCCTCAAGTTGCCAAAGTTCAAAAATCGCTCAGGCTCCTTAAGTTTTCAGGCTCATATGTCACTCAGGCTCCCTAAGTCATCAAGACTCTTAGGTCGTTCAACTCTGTAAGTCGCTCTACATGATTAATTCGCCTCATGCCCTAGGTCGCCCTAAGGGTATCCCAGAAATACCGAGCTCTCTTCCACTAAAAACTTAAGTCCTTCTCTTCACTCACACATTGCCACGTGTTCATCCCCTTTACTTCACCAGAAACGCCACAATACAACCCGAAATCCGTTAACCCAAAACCTCCTCGTCTCCTCCAAACTTCCAAAACCCATGATCAACTCCAAAAACTCCACATTCACCCAATAACTTCATGGAAACCTAAGTCGATTCATTTTTCGAGAGTAACGCAATTACCAACATTCGACGATGATCGAAAGGTGAGTCGGGGTATAATCTTTCAACATGGTAACAAAAATTGCATGAAATTGGTTATGGGAGAATCAATGGTGAACACGATGGTCAGACGATCGGATTTACCTAGATTTGCTGTTGAAAATGATAATCGAAGATACGAGGAAGGGAATTTCGTTTTAGCTCTTGAGCTTGAATACAACAATGGCGGCAAGATGATAAACAGTAAAGTGAAGAGGGTGAAACGGCTTAGCGGTTTATATAGAAGAAAAAGGGGAAGATAAATAGGCGCGCAAGTTAGCAAGATCCTTGAGTCGCCCGCGACTTAACAAGGTTAAATCGAAGCACATGATCTATAACCTAGGCATGTACTTCGAGGGGCAAGTGTTAATCCCTTTTCTGAATGGCGACCCAACTGCTTAAGAAAAGCTAGCGACTTAGCGACCTAACATAACAACGGGCTAACTACCCCAAAACCCTAAGCGACTTAACTGTTCGCAGCTCCAAGCGACTTACGACCTATAGCATCTGGCGAGCTAACATTGCAATGAGTTAACGACTCAACCTCCCAACGGCTTTCAACGAGTTAAGAGACCTAAACAGATCAACGGCATAGCGACTCAAACACGACAGTGGGTTGAATACTACAGCGACTCAATGAGGTAGCGACCTAGTGACCTAGCGGGTTATGAGTCCACAGCTGCACCTAAATAAGCCGCGTCTCCTTATGTTGTTTTTATATAGGTCGCTCCAACCTATATTAGGTCGTTGCTTCTCCCAAGTCTATCTTAAGTCGCTCCGCCTGATGCCCCAGCGTATAGATCGCCTTCCATTCCCCATAGATCGCTGCGACCTACTAGCCAACGCAAATGGCCAAATACACCCACTATAAGCCATAACCCGTACCCATTAGGTCGTCCGCGACCTAACTCAACTCCTAAGCCGCCCACAGCCCACACCACACGACCTAACTCCGAAACTCCCCTATAAATACCCCGTCTACTCCATATTGGGGGGATGATTTATGGAACGCCAAGACTTTGCTGTTTTCACGACTTCTACAACACTTCAAATTCCAAAGACACTTCAAAGAATCTTGGGAAAAGATCAAGTTCATTCAACATGAATTCAGAGAGCTTTTCTACATCAAAGTTCTAACTACTTGCCTTAATTGTGTTGTAATTGAAGAATTATTGTAAAATTTGTAATCAAATCAATAGTAGAAGAGATTAAGTGGACGTAGGCTTGACTTTGAGCTAAACCACTATAAAAATTGTTGTCTCTTTACTATTTTCTGCTTGCTTTTAATTCCCGTACCAACGGATGGTGCTTTCGCTATATCACAACTCACACTGGGGTGTTAGCGTACATTTTTAGCGTTGACAATCCCCAAGTTCATTGAACCCAGTTTAAAGGCAAGGGCGAAGGCATGGTCCTTCGTTGATATGTATGGCTCAGAGCAGGTTCAAGAAAGCCGATCAACTCAAAAAAAGCGGATTTTCCCTTACCAGGTCATACCATTCAATCCCAGATGTCCTCAATACTATGTTTTGCAAATATTTTGAATTAGGCACATCAGTACAACTTCAGAAGGATTGATGCAGTTTGAATGCCATATAAAATCAGCATCTCAAACATTAGGAAAGCACGGATCCCAATAAATTATCCACGATAGTATAATTTTGGAATGTTATTTAAAACGAAGCAGTTCCTCTAAAAATAGAACACATCTCATTGCATCTTCATTTACACATATGCGTAGTCCACAAGTCGGTTGCCTCATGGAATTGGAATGTAATGGTCCATTCAAATTTGGGTTTTCCACTGCAATTTCAAACTTCCAACCAGGGTTCAAAATTCAACCGCTCAAATTACAACTTCCCGTCGAGGGCTATATTAGCAATCTATGCATATCAAACAAGCGAGATAGATAGTCAACACATGACATGATCCAAGGATGGAAATTAAAAGAGTGGAAGAGTGACGTCTGCAATCCACACAAACATCTATATGCTATAAATGGATATGGCGCTATAGCAGAAAAGTGGGAGGATTTTTACTTTAATTTTTTTGGACAGACAAACTAAAATTGTACTCTCTGCCATTTTTTTATATACTAAGAATCAAGGAAGAAGGAATTGACATTTCACCCATGGCAGTAGGATCCTTAAACATTTGAACCACATAAATTCTCTATGTCCTTTTATTATTTTCAATACTTTATTTTATTGTTTTAATTTTGCTAGCAATTGAATAGGGATATTGAATCCATCATTAGTATTTCAAATATCTCCCCTCATAATTACGTAAGCATTATAGCAACATAATTACTCCTTTTAAAGGCAATATTAATATTACTTAAACTTGTTGATTCATAATCACAAAAGCATTCAGCACCGCAATTACTTCATAAAAATACATGAGTGTTTCTAAGACAAAAAATCTCACTAGCACTCACCATCTTTTGTGCACTTAGAATTTTAGCAGTAATGGGTTAATTTTCTCTCCTTGTGCTGAGAGCCTTCATTTTTATCATCGTTGGTGGGTCTTGAGGCGGTTGAATTTTCCTTAGCATTCCTGGGTTCCATAGCTTTTCTAGGACTTCTTCCAAATTCCAGGAGTCGAGGATCTTACAACTACAACTTTCTAGATCTAGCTTATGGATAGATCAAATCCAAAGTATTAAGGTAGATCTATAAGTGAGAACTTCAAGAAATTCTCAGTGAAAGCACCAAAATATTTGAACCAAAAGTGTAACAAATACAAAATCAAATAATTGGAGATGTTATAGAGATAAAGAAATTAAAAAGGAAGTAAAACACATGGAATTTATAGTGTTTCATTCAAAATCGATAGCCTACATTGGCTGTCAACTTTGTTGCTGGTTTTTACTTTCTTTTATAGTAATGATTTTACTGCTCTGGTAAGAATCCAATAGAACGTCAAGGTAAAATCTATAATTTCAAAAAGTTAGAAAAGGATCCCAATTTTGTGCACTTTTCCTCCTATTTATAGACAGAGGTCACATTATAAGTTTCAAAACCTTCTACCAACATTCTCCACATCTGATAGGAGGTCCTAGATGAAGATTATGGCCAACTCAACAACTTGCTTGCTGACTTGGTACCAAGTTATGCTTCACAATTCGGTGTCGAGTGATGAGCTTTGAGTCTTTGCGTGCTTAGATTTGTGCTCAGCTTCATTCTTCGAAACTGGGTATGTTGACTTGGCATTCATGACTTGTTGCAAAGTTAAGGGCTTTAAGTCATTGTCGAGTTATGGACTTAGGTAGAATCTTCATTACTTTCTTCTTTCCATTTGACTTTTTTGAAGAATGGCTAAGTATGCTCTAGTGATAAGCAAGGTTTAACACCGATTCTTTAGAATTCACCTGAATTCTAATTTCCAGACTCGCACTTCTAGACTTCTGATTTATTTCATGACCATTCAATGGTTCTGAATCATCGAGATGTTACTAGGGCCAAAAGCAAAATGACACCTTCTATTTCCATTTCCTACTCTTGTCAAATTATGTATTACAGATCTAACATCCACTAGCTTTAAATTTGACTTCCTCTTTATCCCATTCTCCTTTTCCTCATCAGTTTTAGTTTGTTGAATCATTTCGTTGAAATCTTCTTTTTGTTTTTAAGCTTCTTCTTTCTTTTGATGCATGGTTGTCTTTAAATTTTGGATATCTTCTTCATTATCATTGTTAAAGTTATTGTTTGGCTTTTCCTTTGGGATGTTTCTTTTGACAACTTGTTCATTTGCTTCATTTTCCTTTTTGTCTAGAGTTTTTTTGGTTCATTGGCCACTGCTTTTGTGGTTTCCTCCTTTCTTATTTGATTATATGTGTTCTGACCTCTCATGAATTTTTCATGTTCACTATTCAAACTTTATTTTAATTCATTCCATCCCTCATCACTTACTGTCTTTCGAATGCTGCGATCACCACATAGCAATACCTTTTTCTTCCAAAGTGTTCGCATCTTAATTAAAAAAGGAAACGAAGAAGAAAAGGGAAAGAGATTTTATTTTATAGCTTTTAAAATGTGATGTAGCATTAGTTGGAATAAATTTTATTCCAATGTGAAATTTGAAAAATAATCCTTACATGCAGTACTCATGACTCAACATAGTGATTAGATTATCACTATGATATACACCGATACGTTAGGCACTATCTACATGCGAAATAATTTGTTGATGGGCCTAGTTGTAGATATATAAAACCAAGCCTCTCAAATTGCCTATGTTTTAGAAACTAAGTTGCTTGGTGTATGTGCTTGGAATATCCAGTTTGAGAGGGTGTTTTATAATGTCTATTAAACTGAAAGTTTTTAATTCCGGATTAAGGGAGGGATTCTTAAAATTGTCATATTCTATTGAATAAATTTATAATGGGTAAGTAATAATGATCCCTGGACTTAGCTATATACAATTGATCTACTATTTTCCAGGCTATCAGTTACTAAATAAACTCTATAAATAGAGTCCAGATTGTAAATAATAGGTAATATAAAAGCAACAATGTTTATTAGGGCAACTCCAGTGGATTACGGGCTGAATATTCAGTCCACTGAATATTCAGCCCGTAATGCTGGGTTGGGCCCCTATGGCCAGGCTCCCATTTAATGGGCGCCTGGCCTCAGGCGCCCATTAAATGGGCGCCTGAACTAAGGCGCCCATAAAATGGGCACCGCCTCCCCTCCCCCTCACCCTTCTCTCATTTTTTTCGGTTTAATTTTTTTTTAAATTAGAAAATTTAAACGAAATGTCGCCGCGTCCAACCAAAATCGCACGAAGAACGGTCCACAGACATCTAGCGGAGCAAGCTGGACCATTACACGTTCCGCCACCACCTCAAGTTTCACCTGACGATCTACGTGTTCTACATGAGCTGCCAGATGGTTATCGGCATAGAGCCGAAACCGCTTTGACGACCATACATGTATAAATTGTAAATTACTATAACTTGTTATTTTAATATGTACATTACATACTCATATTAAATAACCCTTACTGTATCAAAAATTGTAAATTCATAAATTATCTATAGGACCATTACATTCACTGTCGGGGTAGTTGGGCTAAGTGCATTACGCGGTTTTATGATCATCTTCCCGGTCCTATTATTGAGAGGCTACAGGCTAGTCTTTTTGGTCTATTTTTGTCGATTAGACCTGTTTAGTCCTTTGATCGACCTCTCATTCAAGCATTAGCTGAGAGGTGGTGGCCCACCACACATACGTTTCATTTTTCAGATTTTGAGCTTGGTATCACCCCAGTTGATTTCTACATGTTTACTGGGATTGAGATTGGACGACATGGTCTTCGACCTTTTCCATTTGATAATTTATACGAGTCGCCCAATTTGTTTACAGTTTTTTTACCACTGATAGATGTTACCTGCGTAGCTAGTGGTTCTGTTAAGTTGACTTACTTGCAGCAGTACATCACCAGTTATATTGCTAGAGCCGATATGATGGATGCAGTTACAAGAGCATTTTTGTTGTACCTGTTTGGTTCGACCTTTTTTTCGAACCAAAAAGGTACGGTTAGACTAGGCTATTTAGCATCTCTTACCAGATTAGACCAGCTACATACTATTGACTGGGGCACAGCGATATTAGGCACCCTATATACCGCTCTAGATTCATTTGCGCTTGGCGATGTCAGGCAGATGTATGCTTTTTGGTATATGTTGTCGTTATGGTACTACAAGTACACAGCAAACATGCATCCCCGCATCCAGGACACGGCTAGTCAGGCTGCTGAGCATTACTTCCCTAGGATGAGACGATGGGAGACTATGCAGTACGTTCATCATGTCCCCTTAGGTGTACGGCATGACTTGATGGAGGCTAGGTCACAGCTTGATATGCGTAGTCGAGGTAACATCATTCGGACTCCTTGGGCCTCACATTGGACTCATCTAGAAGATGCAGGTCTTCTGGTGGACGACCATCCCTTGATGGTTGCGTATTCACTATCTACACGTAGGGTTTCTTTGCATACACCTACATTTATGCCTATGTGGTATTTGGGAGAGAGATGTGCTTATCAGATTACGGGTGATCGTCGTATACCATATGATCCTTTATCTTGTGAGGACATGTTTGGTAGACATAGGGTGATCGGCGATCAGTACTTAGATGCTCTACAGCAGGATGGATGGGTGGATAGTAGTACTTTCTTCATCGATGGGGATTACGATGATTATTGGGCTAGAGTAGCACCCCGCAGATTCATCGTACCAGATTATGTTCGTGGGGTCAACTCTGATCATATAGGACCTCATCTGGCAGCCGGTAGAGTTCAGGTACCGCAGGTTTCATTTGACCCGATTCCGTCACAGTTCTCCCAGACTCCCATGCAGTTGGAGCCTGATACTACTTTTAGAGCATATGACGTGACAGGTACTTTGATTGAGCAGCCTTTAGTCTTTCCAGATCACCCCGACTATCCTGGTGTGCCTTCAGTCGGGTTATATCCTCCGTATGAGGTACGTTTATTGTTTATTGTCATTTTTCCTTTATTTTCTGCTTGGTTTCTTACTATGTCAAATATCATCTTTATGTAGTATGCTGCTACCAGACCAAAGTTTCACTTGGTGTATTTCGCGATATGACTCTTGCACATACACACACCATGCATGATATGTACATGCAGCATACACAGATGCTAGAGGCCCAGATTGATCAGCTATCAGCTAGACTTGTTGTATATGAGCCTTTCGGATCACAAGGCGGAGGTGATGCTGGTCCCAGTGGGTATGATGCTGGTGGTTTAGATAAGCACGAGGGGGATGATGAGGACGAGGGGGATGATGGTGATGGGGATGACGATGATGACGATGGAGATGATGATGGAGGTGATAGCGATGGTGATGGTGCTGGAGATGATGATAATGATGATGAGGATGACGATGACGATGACGATGACGATGACAATGACGATGACGGAGATGATGATGATGGTGATGATGCTGACGACGACGACGTTGCATCCCTTTAGCTGTATACCTTTTAATTTATGCGTAGTAGACGTTTTATTATATGTTGCAGTTCCTATAGCTTATGTACGTATGTCATTGTTTGAGTATACTGTGTATTCTTTATGTTTATATACTTTCACTTTCTTGGATTTTGGATGATAATGCTCGAGTATACTGTGAATTCTATATGTCTATGTATACTGTGAATTATACATGTTGGTGTATAATGTGAATTGTATATGTCTGTTTAACTATGAATTATATATGTTGGTGTACAATGTGAATTCTATATGTTTGTGCATACTTATAAGCACTAACTAGTTACTTATAAACATACAAAAAAACCAATAGTGACAGTAGATAGAAAATTTATAAAAACCTACTCGCAATATAAAAAAACTACTAGTGAGGCACATGAACATAGAACACTGATTAAAAACGACACAGTAATAATAGACCATAAAATATGAAGAAACTAGGCGTTACATAACCAACAACAGCATTATCATTTGAAAAGAAAATTCAGAAAGCTCTCGACACATTAACGAAAGTTACATAACCAACTAGCAAAACTGTTATCTTAAGGCTATCCAAATCTTTCTAGCCAGTTTTGACGTATGAAGTACGCATCATGGGCTAAGAAGGGCGTGCGATATTTTAAATTGTATCGACCGTCATAAGTCGAACGTGTAGTCTCAAACACATTTTCCAATATTTCCTCATTAATAATCTTTGTATAATGCGTGCATGCCCTAGTAAAGTTTCTGTATGCAATCTTGAGCTCTTGAGCCGTATGTCTGACTTGAGAGCCCACGTCGTTGTTGTAGAGTTCAGCCAGAGTGTCCCAAAAAGTAATTACCATTGCCTCCTGATTATCGCATATCTCATCGGTTTGAATGTAGTACTACATGAGCAACTTCAATTCATGAGCCGTAAATGTCACGTTGGACAATGTAGTTTGAATAATGTAAGGTTTTAAAATGATGCAAACATATAACGATTTGTGAATTTATATAATGGATGTTCCTTCTCTCCTCTCAACAAAGCAGAGAATCTTGACCGAAAAATGAACGTGGCTACAGTACGTGATTTGACCACACACTGACACACCTTCTCTCCTCTCAACAAAGCAGAGAAACTTGACCGAAAAATGAACGTGGCTACAGTACGTGATTTGACCGCACACTGACACACCTTCTCTCCTATCAAGAGAATCTTGACCGAAAAATGAACGTGGCTACAGTACGTGATTTGACCGCACACTGACACATCTTCTCTCCACTCAACATAGCAGATATTCTTGACCGGCAAATGAACGTGGGTACAGTACGTGATTTGACCGCACACTGACCCCCCATCTCTCCACTCAACATAGCAGATATTCTTGACCGGCAAATGAACGTGGGTACAGTACGTGATTTGACAGCACACTGGCCCCCTTCTCTCCACTCAACAAAGCAGAGATTCTTGACCGGCAAATTAACGTGGCTACATTACGTGATGGTGACCGCAAACCGACCCCCCTTCTCTCCACTCAAGAATTAGATATATATATAACCATATGGATGTCATACTTGTTCACCACAATTTAGTCTAACAAAACATTCAAATATCAAACAACTATCCTCAAATATCAAACAATGTCTGGAAGTTTACTAAAAGCTATATTGCTATGCGACAGTGACTCGGAAGAAGAAGCGTACGTGTTAGCGCATTAACAAAAGGAGGAGAAACCGATGGAGATATACCGTGAAGCATACGGATCAACTTCTGGAAAACATGGTGGTTCCGTCGTGGGTCGGAAATATATCAACCGTAACCAGCAAGCATTTCAAAAAACACTTATGCAAGATTACTTTGCCCGTGATCCAACTTACGGTCCAGAGATGTTTAGACGACGATTCAGAATGAGTCGTCCATTATTTATAAGAATTCTCGAAACTATTCAGCAGAATAATGATTATTTTGTTTTTAAGCAGGACGCTGCAAAAAAATAAGGTTTGAGTGGCCATCAAAAGATGACCGCAGCTTTGAGGATGTTAGCATACGGTACACCCGCCGATGCCCTTGACGACGCATATCGTATTGCAGAGAGTACAACATTGGAAAACCTAGATCACTACTGTCAGTCTGTTGTGGACATTTATGGGATGGAATATCTTCGTTCTCCAAACGAGGCAGATGTAACGCGCTTGCGTGAAATGCATGAAAGCAAGGGCTGGCCTGGAATGCTTGGAAGTCTAGATTGTATGCATTGGGAGTGGAAGAACTGTCCAAAAGCATTTCATGGAGCATATAACGGCAAAGAAAAAAAACCAACTATCATCTTAGAAGTAGTTGCCTCTCATGATTTGTGGATTTGGCATGCTTTCGTTGGAATGCCAGGTTCTCTTAATGACTTAAACGTTGTCGAACGATCTCATTTGTTTAATGATTTGGCGCAAGGTAAGTCAACTCCCGTATCATTTACTCTTGGTCATAACACATATGAGCATGGATACTATTTAGGAGATGGAATTTATCCCAAATGGAGTACGATTGTAAAGACATTTGCAAACCCAATGACGGCAAAACAGAAACAATTTGCTGCAATGCAGGAAGGACAAAGGAATGATGTAGAAAGGGCATTTGGGGTCCTACAAGCAAGGTTTGCAATGGTCAGCAATCCATGTAGATTATGGAAGAGATCAAAAATGGCTACAATTATGTTCTGTTGTATAATTCTACACAACATGATCATTGAAGACTAACGCGGTATGGATTATCCTGATTTCAAATATAAGGGGGCAAGACAACCCCCCGAGTTGTTTCGCACAGCCACGTTACGAAATGAAGGACAGTACGCAATTCATGACGATCATCATGAAGTATATCGTAATGCAGCTATTCATAATAGACTCCAAAGGGATTTAATGGAACATATTTGGAATTCTCATGGAAATCAGTAGTCGGGGATGGTGGATCTTTGTTTAATTACATATGTTTGCCTTTTTTATTTCTGTAACGAAGTGCAGAATGCTTTAATTTATATGTTTGTAATATCATTTATATTTGATGAAGTAAATCTATATTGATATCTACATAATGCATCCAAAAAATGATATACCATTTAATATTGTAAAACTGAAAATAGCACTTGATTGCAAATATGAACTGAAGGTACATGGATATTTAAACTGCAATAACTAAAAGTATCACATTAATACGTCAACTACATATGTTTTGTTCCAGATCTACTCTCAACAATGCGTTGTTTGTACTCCATCCAATATTGCATTGTAATTGGGTCCATTCCAGTGACATCCTTTTCCATTACTAAAGTCTCTTGGCGTTGCCGCTCTAGCTCAAAGCGGCCCTTCTCAATCTCAGTCAGTTCTTTTAACACGGCAAGCTTTTCTGCACTTCCTTTTTGACGTTCTGCATTTTCTCTTGCATATTTTTCATGCATTAGGGCTAAACGAGAATCGATTTGAGATTGAACAGCAATTTTCTTCTTAGCTGCTCGTTGCCCCATCGGTCTAGCGTCTTCATCAAATGCGGGTACTGCTTCTTCATCTTCGTTATCTGGGCATACATTTGAGTCCATATGAGAAGAATTGCCTGGGCTAGACTTGTAATTAGATCTACTTGTTTTTTTCTTCCCCTTCGACTTCGTCTGGACATCTCTTAAACTTTTTGCGGTGTTTGAGCTCCATTTTTGTTGACTAACAAGCAAGTCATAGCAGTTTGCAAACTGATAGTAATGGTGTTTCTTTGTACCATTTTCTCTTGGAAATAATTTCAAGAATTGATCGTTCGCCATTCTCTTCTACAAAAACAGAAACACAAAATCATATATTAACAAAGTGATCAGAATGAATGTAAATTAAAAATCATATTTTACAAAACGCTACCAATTCAGCTTCGCCACCCATTCCACTTGGATTTGCTGTTCTTATTTTGTGGATCTGTGACTCGTAGAATTGTGTTTGTCGATTAATCTTTCCAAAACGATCCGTGATTGCAGACATTGACCTCGTCTTTTCAACATGTTTTTTATTGTACGCAGTCATGACTTTTGCCCAAAACGCCTCTCCACTTTGGTCGTTCCCCTTTACCGAGTCGTTAGAAAAATGACAGTAAATATAACACAAATCCTTATCTTCATCGCCAGACCATGCAGCAGAAGAATGGAACGATAGAGGGGGGTGGTTTGGGGATGAACAATTTGAAAGGGTTGAGAATCTAAATCCCAGCTATCCATATTCATCGCTTCGGTATATGATTGAAACGGATGAGACATACTTTCAATATTAAGGAATTGAGAATTGAATTGTGATAGAAGAAGAGAAGTGTGTATTACAATCTGATTATTATTCCGATATATGTAGGGAAATCATAAATATGACCGTTTATAGCCGTTGTAATTTTAAATATGACTGTTTATAGCAGTTGTAATTTTAAATATGACCGTTTATAGCCGTTGAAATTTTAAATATGACGGTTTATAGCCGTTGGGGTCAAAATATGACCGTTTTTAGTTGTGGGAATTCAAATGCATGGGCCGGTTAGAGCGGTCGGAAGACGGTGGGGGGTGGGGATTGGGGGGGCTTGGGCGCCCATTTAATGGGCGCCCAAGCCCAGTTCAGGATCCTGAATTGGATCCTGAACATTACGCTGAATATTAAGGCTGAATTGAACGACTGGAAAGCCAATTTGGGCATATTTAGGATGTAAACAGACCACTGGAGTTGCCCTTATCCTTTCTCGTGTCATACTCTCTATTTTATAATAGAAAATAAGTAATTGCGAAAGTCGTATCTGATTTCATGAATCAATCAAGAGGAAAATATGGAGATGAAAGAAAAAAGGCGATCTGACCTTTCACATTAGCACAAATGCTACATTTATATTTCTCTTTTCAGAAGATAGTCAAAAGCGAAAAAATGAACTTCTGTAATTGAAGGCTATATCCCTATACATAGAAGAGTATGATATTAAAAATTTATCCATACAACAAATTTAAAATACCTCTGTCTCTATATGTGTTTCCCAGGATAAGTGTGGCTCCAAATGTTGAATTTTTTTCCAACATATTATTTCTAAGCATCTGTATATCTTTGATCTAGCAGTTTGCAGTAAAATATTATTCTCTTATTCGGTTATATGAAAATGGAAATTCTGATCCTTCCTGTACTTTCAAAGTTGATATGTGGAAAGATGTTCCTAAAAGCTTGTTTTAAAATAAGACCTTTTCGATCTAGCCTTATTTTGTGAACTTATTACGCAAAAAACCACATTCCAAATTAATTATAGAAATGGGAAAATTTTGGTCACCTCAATGCCATTCTAACAAAAAAAATAGAGGTTGTATAATCTATTTTTTGCAGAACTTTATAGGTGTTTCAAGTGGCATATATTTCAATTGTAGGTGCCATTTGAAATAGCACTTATAATGTTTTTAACATAAACGATGTATGCGACTTTGGAATAGCCACCTAGTGCATCAATTTGGTGCCATTTGAAATGGCATCAAAATTCCTACACCCTGTAAAATAGCAACCGTCCCCTCTCTCGCTTCACTATCTCATCACTAAATTCTATCAAAAAAACCCTATACTCTCCCTTTCTTATTTTTCAAAAATCCCTTTCCATTTATATCAAAAACATTCAAAATCGGTGTTTTAATAGATCTAGTTCACAAATAACAACATCACTTTACTTTAGACCAATCGAGTTTGATTTTGTAAACCTTAAATTTTTTGTTAGGTTAATTTTTTATTTCGGTAGTTGTTAATGATAACTATGTAATGTATTGTTCATTGTTATCGTAGAATGGCACCTATTTTTGTTCCAATGATTTACTATTTTGATAGGGAGCTGATTATTGATGGGCAAGTATGTCAAAAGTATATTGGTGGCTCTTATAAGCCGGCATAAGTTTGTAAAGGTTGAAATTTGGAATAATTAAAAGAATCGGTTTACAAAGCAACGAAGATAAAATTTGTGGACTTTGATATTGATCTAGTTTACAATTGGCCTACTAATTCTAGATCTAAAGTAATAAAAATTGTTGACGATGATGATAATAAATTAATGTACTCTATTTTATCTAAATCCACAAAGTTGTTTGTTGGAAAAATTAGAAGGTTGCAGTAGAACAACCTGTACCGCCACCAATATTTAATTATGGTATTAAAGAGTGTTCTAGAATGGAAGACACCTACCATTTAAAGAATTATGTCTTCCACTTATAGTAATCCGTTTATGAATGTAGCAAACTATAGTCGGTAACAAATGTTCTTTGGATATCTTCCTTTCATGAATTATCAAAGAAATGTGCAATATAACTATCCATATCCGACCCAGAATAGCTTTACACATATGAGTCATAGGTAATGCATATTTCATAATCTTCTTATTTCATATTATACTCACTATGTTGGAGTTAATAAAATATTTGAATTTTCATTTGTAGCGTTTTTCCATAGCAACATACATTGTAAAATAGTGTTGGACCATCCAATAGTTGTATGTCTTATCCAATGTATCTCACGCCCTTCAAATTATACCATATGAGCCAAAAGTATGTTTTGTTTTATAATGCTAATTAATTAACTTGCATTTTTTAACTTTATTAAAAATTTCATATTTTCATATTGTAGCACATATGATATTGTTACACAGTTGAACATCCAATCAGCAACTGACTTAGGAGTTTCAAACATAGCTAATGATGATATGAATATAGTTATAGAAGTAGACGTACATGACGATCTTGCTCTAGATAATATGAATGTTGCAACTAGATCGAAGAATAATAGGACGTGAATCAATAACATGCAAGTCAACGGTTAACCGCTTCTCAATGATTTTGAAGTTAAAGACGATGCTCATGGGGATAGTGATGAACCAGAGATGGAGATACTTTTGGATAATGATCTTTGCAATGCACAAATGATGGAGAAATCCATTATAGCAAATCTGCAATTCAATGATGACTTATTCTTGTCCTCTAGTGTTCAAAATGGGTATAAAGTGGGCATGTTATTTGAGTACAAAGCTAAATTCTTGCAACAGTTAAGTGAATGGTCTATCGTACACGCAGCTTCTTTTAAACTAATAAAGTCAAGAAAAATAAAGTATACCATATTTGCAATGTCGATTCAAATGGTCCATGGAGAATACATGCTATAGTTTCCAAAAATATCTCATTCAGGATGGTGGGTTATTAAAAAAATATCTACGCTATCATAATTGCGTGAGTTTAACAGTTAACTTAAATCACAAGCAAAAAACATCTACTTTTTTGGTTTTAAAGATCATATCTTTTGTAAAAGTAGATTTGAATATAACAGTTGGAACGGTGTAGATATTAATGGAAGAACAACTGCCTATTAAAGTTGGTTATATGAAAGCGTGGAGAGCTCATAGTAAGGTAATAGAATGGATTTATGGTGACTGGGCGGAATCCTATACCAATCTATGATAATATTTTGTTGTAATTGCTAAAACGAACTCAGGTAGTATTGGACATGTAACAACCGATGAGGTCGGAGTGTTTGATCGAGTGTTTTGGGACTTTTATTGATAATTTTGTACATTATCGGTCTTGGATTTGCATTTGTGGCATGCTTTTGTATGGAAAATGCAAAGGTACCTTGCTTATTGCAATTATGGTAGATGAGAATGATGGTACGCTTTTGTATGGAAAATGCAAAGTTACCTTGCTTGTTGCAATTGTGGTAGATGAAAATGACCAGCTTTACCCTTTGGCTTATGAAATTGTTTAGTTGGAATCCTATGGTAGTCGGGATTGGTTTTCTGCTTGCATGCGAAGGTTTGTTCATAGCATTAATGGTCGACATATTACTTTCATTTTTGATAAAATGAAAGGAATACTGAAAACATTGGAGAGCAACTAGGGTTACCTCATAAGCATATATTTTGTGGTAGACATTTGAAAGAAAATTTCAAGTTGTAGGCTTTAGAGAAAAACGATTGATGGGTTTATTTTATGTTGTAGCTTATGCTTCGAAGGAAGTCGAGTAAATTAAAATTCGCGAAGAAATTAAAACCACCAATGTTAGAGCACATAACTGGATGTAGAAGTTTAGATGGGAAAAAGGAAAACTAGGCATTGTGTAAGAATGATGGTGGTCGATTTCATGATATGGTTACTAATGCTTCAAAAAGTTTTGACGATGTGCTTATATATGCACATACCTTTTTCTGATCAGTGGATTATTTTTGCTAAAGAAGAGAAGCTGTTAAAACTCTGATAATTCGTTTAACTCCAAAATGGAAAGCAAAGATTGTCGAGAGAATAAGTGAAGCAAGGCGTTCAAGGCTAGTTCGATTCAATCAAGTAAAACGGCAAGTAATTCTTTACTTTGGCAATGAATTTAAAGTGACAATTAATGGTAACACTTGTTTGACGATTGCGATGGTGTGAATAGAGCTGATCATGATTTTGCATCACCTTGCTACTCAGTTTAGAACTACTAGGCGGCGTACACACCGAAGTTTCATCATGTTCATGATAAACGTTATTGGGGTGCACACGATGGTTAGTTGGTTCTACCACCAACAGCTCGTAGAGCACCAGGATGGCCTCGGTCTACAGGAATTAAAGGCACTATGGATGAGATGCATGCTCCAAAGGAAAATAGGTGCAGCAGACGTGGAGTGCAAAGTCATGAGAAGAATCATTACACTTAGGGCTGTCAATGGGTACACAAAAAATCTAATATTCTTCTGAATCCGTATCCGAAAATATGAAAAATATCTGTTATCCTAAAAGCAGATACGGATATCCGATATCCGAAAAGATTTTCGTATACATATATGGTTATTGTGGTATCCGTATCCAAAAAATATCCATCTGATTAACTGATGCATATATATAATTAAAATTATATTTAATTAATATATAAATTTTCAACTATTTCCTAAACATTGGATGTTATTATGATGTATTTTTTTGCTTATTTTTAGTCAAAATAGACGGTTATAGCATTTAATTTTTGAATATTTTTTGATAGCATATGGATATTAGTATAATACAATGTTTTATCATCGCCCTTTTTATTCCTTGGGTTTTTTATGAACATTAGTACAAAAACTATTATATGTTGATTCAAATCTTTTCATTTATACTTTTAAATTTATTGATTATGGGTGAAGTGGATAAATATCCGATATCCATCCGTATCCAAAAATTAAGCGGATACGGATATCCGATATCCAAAAATGATTTCAAATACGGATACGGATACGGATATCGCACATCCATATCTGAAAGTATCCGTTGACGGCCCTAGTAGCACTTTTGTAACTTGGCGTTTATATTTGTTCAAGTTGTTAGTAATTGTCTTTGTCCAAGTTGTTAGTAAATGTATTTGTTTGAGTTGCTAGTAAATGTCTTTGTTTAAGTTAGTGGTAAATGTATTTGTTTGAAAACTTCTAATGTAAACCTGTTTGATGATATGTTGTCTTCCAATGATTTTTTCCTATTTGATATGAAAATGTCCGATGATATGCATGTTAAATAATTTCCTCTCCATCGTGTTTTAAAACATTCTTTTATGTTTTGCTACCGGTCTGAAATGGCAGTTTTTGAAATAATGCCAAATTAATATAATGCTAATTTCAAATAACGCTAATTGGTGCTATTTGAAAATGTGCCTGTGTTAAATCACATTCCAAACAGAAACCTACAGTATGTACCACATTCCATTTACATACAACAACAACATCAAATTCCATTTACGTCAACATAATCCATTACATAACTACATGACATACCACAAAATACCATAATCCATTAAATTCAAGATTTATTAAATCTATAAATCCAAAATACAAATAACAACAACAACAAAATTACATACAACATACAGCTTCCATACAATATTCAACAAAATACCACTTAATCTCTTAAGTTCGAACTTCGCACGGAGTCTTTCGTTTTGGCCTCCTCCGTTGTAAACTAGGCTCCATTAAATCCTCCTCATTTTCATCTTTTTTGTTTTCTTCCATTGGTGGCATTGTTGAGAGGGGTTGCGACGGATCAAGCATGTATTCCTTATGTGAAGATGAACCTTCTTTTCTTTCCCTACGTCTATGATATGTAACCAGCTGACAAGAAGAAGATGAAGGAGGCATATAATCCAGTGGAGTGCATCCATGTGCATAGGAGGAGATGGAACAGCACGAAGGGGTGGTGTGGGTCTTGATAGCTTATTCTTTCCCACAATTGATTGTAGAATCTTCTTTACACTAAAGCATTTACCCTTAGACCACTTCGATGCTTCTTCGAAAATCTCTTCAACAAACTCTAATGCATGGTAACTGCCATCTGCCTGCACACAAAAATGGTAATTAGTGCATATACTAATTTATTCTATTTAGTTAATCAATGTGTATACATACATACCACATTCATCTCAAGAGGAGCTCTAGGTGTGTATGGATCAGTCACAATAGGTCTTTGCCACGTAGAACGTTGCGGCGCATGATGTTCCAGTTCCAACTGTTGTATTCTTCAATAGTCAAGTCGGGTCCCTTTCTTCTTGCATGTCCATATGGCGGTGATTCCAGGACTCAATTGCCATATCATACTGCCTAGCTTCGATATCAATATTATAGAAAGGAGCATTTTCTGGTAAGTGTTGTCGCATACCAAATAGCCCAGCACTCTGTTGGGAAGATGATACGCTACATCACTAAGACATATGAGTGGAACCTCGTGCAGTCCCTAAAAGATTGGAAATCGTGCATAAGTTAGGTAACTCACTAAGTACTTATGCGGTGTATAGCATCCATGTCACAAAATCAAAATCTAGAACATCAGGCTCGTTTCGGTAGAACATAACAGTCCATCTATGAGACTTCACGCTACTTTTGGGTCCAATCCACTTACAAAAAGGACTTACTATGATTTATAGGATCAGAACGTATGTGTGTGTGATCAAATAACAAAATAAATATACCTAGAACCATGTGGTAGAGATCCATCCATAGCTACCCTCTTCATTGTTATTTTCTCAACAGGAAGGCATGTCAACACCATAATTGTAAACATAAATGTGCACAAGATTGCAATTTATCGTAAAGTACAAAAGAAATGCAGATAAAGGGTAATAATGAAAATACCTGCAGTAACATTAAACAACCACTAATAGACAAATCCGCAACAAAGTAAGCATTCTTGTATGTGTAAGCTAAAATTGCACTACCCTAAGAATACTATCAATAAGCATCTAAATCCTCAAGTAAAGGAAGCCAGCTGAACCAGACACGCGTTTTTAATGATCGCACACTAAACTGAAAGTGATGATATGCAAAATAATGGCTCGCACGCGCTGCTCAATCTGAATATCGAAAGCATCTGCTAGAATATCATCAGTAAGTTGCTGCCTATACCAAGTCATAATTATCATCTCATTTCCCAATCTCCAATCATTAAGATGTGATATCCCTAAGAACTACTCGCATAAGTCCATGTAATATGCGACTCGAGGTTGGTCAATGGAGCATCGTCTATGGGCAGGCCTAGCAAAACAGCCACATCAGCTAATGTATAAGTCATTTCACTAATCCGAATGTGGGATGAAGATATCTCTGGTCTTCATCTATCTACCATAGCAGTAATAAGATGATGATCAAACTGGATGTACCCCAACTTCATGGCCAGCTTCATGTTAAGTGAAAATCCAGCTTGTTCTATGAGCTCTAACACGCAGGGATGAAAAGCAGTGACTTTCTTAAGCGATGAAAAGTAATCAATGGTGGCATCTGGAGTAGTTCTCTGCCAAAAATAATAACACAATATAATCACTACATATAAACATAACAGCTTTATATTTTTATTCATTATGGGAGTATGTTACATCCATCCACTTATGGTTGTTTATGCGATGGTGTTCTTGCAAGTACAACGTGCTACCTTTAGTTGGTTCCGGTAGAATCTCGAAATAATCTACACAAAATTCAACAACTAGATAAACACAAAATCTATTACAAATATCAAAGTCTGGTCATACATCTAGTTAAACAAGTTAAAACAAAAACTTGTCAATTTCCCTGTCATACATCTAGTTAAACAAGTTAAAAACAATAAATTTGTCAAAATCTAGAAAACACCTAATTTGAAACATTGAGATTTGGAATAAAAATGAAACTGTTAAAAGCTTCGTGTGATGAGGAGCAAGCCATGCATCAAAATGAAGACTAAATCAACAAAATTTGAATGGAAAACTTGAATCGGGTAAAATTTTGGGTAATTTTTCTTTTTTGGTTATTTTGGTGGAGCGGGTAAAGTGAAAGAGGAGGGGGTTGCTATTTTATTTTACAGCAGCAAAAGTTGACGAAATGCCTTTTAAAATAGCGCCTATGGGCAGCTTTTCGAAATACGCCCGCGAGAGACTTTTGTGATGCCGCCTGTATAATTACATAATACAGTACCATACACATACATCTTTCAAATTCACATTGTACTGAAATATGATACCATACACATACAACATTCAAATTTACATTCACATTCCTACTCATATAACATTAAAGAATTATAACACAAATTCAGCAGTACACATGCAATAAATTCTACTATCAACATTCGAATACAACCACGGCTAGTTCGAACTACAATAACGATCAACAAACGACAACATCACAAGATAAACATTAAAAATCAATAACAAAAGCAATATCAACTACTCAGTTGGGTACCTAGCAGCATAATCATATCGTGCTTCATTGGGGATTTTCGATTGCAAGAAAGAATTGTCCTTCGGTAATTGAAGATTGTGTTTTTAAAACCTGAAAACTTCAGCCTACATCGTAAGAGCATATTCAACCCCCCATCCCCCCGCAACACATTGGAAGATCTATCCACTAAAAGAAATTATAGTAGTCGTAAACTTTAGGCATCGCTCTATTCCACACATACCATGGACATTCAAGAACCGATGACCTGCATTTTTTTATTTTTGCACACAATACAATCACATGTTACTCCACAATGACACCATTTCAGAGGGGGTGCTCTTCAATAACTAATTCTTTCTTCCTCTTCGTCGTGCTATTGACACAAGGCTCTTCTTCATTATTATATCCTATATCGCTACGATCTTCTTTGTAGAGGATACAAACAATTAATTTCATACGAACGCAAACTTCTTTTTCTGGCCTACGCTCAACTGCCTCAACATTCATTCGGTACAACATCATAATTATTGGAATGTTATGATAATTGTGTTTTGGGTACGAGTTCAGTATCATCGACGTTGACGTTACAATCAAACTTCAATTTTCAAAAAAATTAATCAAAGTCTCATCGTCAATTTCCCAATTATTCATAACAACTGGCAAAAAAAGTATAAATATACAACAAATAAAAATCAAATTTAATTATTAAGAATCACCTTTGATAATGAAGCAAATCTACCAAAATTAAACAATTAAGTGGAAACAAAATGGAATTGTGGGAGAGAAGAGTGGGAAGGGCTTTGGGTTCTTTGTTTGAAGTTTAGTAAAGTAGAAGGAGAAAGAGAAAGTAAGGGTGTTATTTGTAAGGAAAGTTGACCGTTTTATAAGGAAATTAATATGAAAACATTAATGGATTTTCCTTCCTTATTTTGTAAGGAAACTAATACAAAAAACATTAATGGATTTTCCTTCCTTATTTTGTAAGGAAATTTGACTGTTTCCTTCCTGAAACGTTTCCGTCCTCATTTTGTGGTCAATAGAATCTAAAGGATTTTCCTATTAATATGCTAATCAATAAAACGGTTATAATTTAGAGCGTTAATTTCTCTCATCTTGATCTTGATGGACGATCAAGACTAAATCTACAAATCTGAAAATTTGGCCCTCTCTGAAAGTTCGCTATGCTCCGATACCAAATGAAAGTGCGGTGTGTATACAATTATATGTGCTAATATAGTATACACGGATCGTGTAATATGGACTATAATATAAATGCGGAAAATAGATGATAGTAGCAAAGCAAAAATAAAAATAGAAAAATCACACCAGAGATTTTTATACTGGTTCGGAGCACCGTCCTACGTCCAGTCCCAGACTCCTATCTGGATTTTCACTATTAACTACCTCGCTTCACCCGGAGGAACAGGTTTACAATACCCGAACAGCCGAACGGGATTTCACGCCTCTAATACACTGAGGACTTCAACACTTGCCTCTTACAACACCGAGGACTTCAACACTTGCCTCTTACAACACGAGGACTTCAACAAAAACAAATACAATTGTTGTTGACAACTTGTGTTCTTGAAAACACGGATTTGTCACTAGTAGTACACCCTTCCTATAATCTTATCCTCAAAGAATATGAATGATGTTTTGTAAAGATTAAAGAAGGTATTTACTTATTGAATCAAAAGATATGAAATAATTTCAATGATTCAATAAGCTAAATTAATTTTTAGAATGCAGGAGTGATAGAGATTAGATTAGAGAGCATATATGATCGTGTAAAAACTTGTTATTTTAATCAATGATATTGATGTGTATTTATAGAGAGAAAATAGTTATAACCCTTGGTGAAAAGTTGCAGTCAAAAGTTATGATCATTGATGAAGAAGAAGAGACGCAACCATTGAAGAAAGATGTGTCTTTTGGAAGAAGTTGCTCTCTGTTTAAAAACGGTCGACAGGTCAAAAACTAACCGGTAGACAGGTTTTTTAAAAATATAGTCGTTATGTGCATGTGTGCACGTTTATTGTGCACATCCAACAGGAACGGTCGACCGCCTATATTTGGACCGGTCGACCGGTCTCTGTTAAATTGCACAATAAAGTGCACAACCTATATAAATGTGTATATATATATATTATATTTTGTGCATGATTATTTGAGGATAGATTTTGACAATTTTATTACTATTATAACATCAAATAATCAACCTATAATCTAGAGTACCATATGTAGGTCTTGATTTGTCGATCGCTTTAATATTGTTGTCAGCAATCAAAATCTTCATAGAAGCTGTGACTCAACACTCTCTCTACCTATAAATATTAACCTTTGTCTATCACAAAGTATATAGAAAAACCACATAAAGAAAGATATAGGAAAAGAGAGAGAAACCATTTTCTTTATCCATTGAAACAGCTTTCGACAACAACAATTGTTGATTCATATATGAGATGTCTGGAGGTATGTTTTATTGATTCATTACATATGTGATAATCATGTAATTATAGATCTTAGGGTTTATGTTATTCGCAAGATATAGATTACATGTGGTATCAGAGCTTTGTTTTAGAATTCATGATTATCCATCAATATATAAAACGAAACTAGCATAGATCTATAATGTGATGTTTGTAATTTTACTATGATGTTGATAATGATTATTAGTGTTAATATGATTCAAGTTTAGTATTTATATTATTTAAGTTGCTATAGTAATCATGATTATCAATATTGTTCTATTTACTATATGCTTAGATCTGGATCTGGAAAGTTTATATTTCCGCAAAAGTTAATTTTTTCTACTTTAATGTTCGACCTACTGTATACAATAGAACCAACTACTCAGAATGGAAAGAGCAAGTTGAGTTTTCTTTGGGCGTACTTGAACTGGACATAGCTCTCCTTAAGGAAAAGCCAGCCCCACTTACTGACACAAGTACGGCTGAGGAAAACAAACTCCATGATGATTGGGAACGATCTAATAGGCTCAGCATGATGTTTATGCGAACGGTGATTGATACCAACATCAAAACCTTCCTACCCAAAACTGAAAGCGCAAAAGAATATTTGCAATCCATTAAAAATCGGTTCAAGACTGCAGACAAATCCCTTGCTGGGAAACTTATGGCAGATCTTGTAACCATGAAGTTTGATGGTTCTTGCTCAATGAGCGCTCATGTAATTGAAATGATTAACCTTGCTGCCAAACTTAAGAACTTGGGATTGGTTATGGACGATGCTTTTCTCGTCCAATTCATTCTCACTAGCTTACCTCCTCAGTATGAACCATTCAAAATTCATTACAACACTATTACGAAAAAGTGGAGTCTAAATGAATTGACTAACAAACTGGTTCAAGAGGAGTCTAGGCAAGGCTCACAAGGCATTAAAATTGCTTATTTCACTCAAGGGGTTGGAAAACAAGCTGGCAAAAAGAACAACTCACAGCATAAAAGAGCACCACCCAAATCTGATGACGCCACTCAACCATCCAAGAAGAAAAGGAAGGATGATGTCTGCAAATTCTACAAGAAACCCGGACACTACCAAGCAGATTGCATTAAGCGCAAAGCATGGTTCGAAAAGAAAGGTAACCCAATGGGTTTCGTAAGTCATTTCGAATCAAATCTTACTAGTGTACCTTCTTCTACTTGGTGGATTGATACTGCTGCTAACATTCATGTTTCGAATTCTATTCAGGGATTCATTACGATCCAAACCACAAACCCAAGTGAGAATTTCATTTCATAGGGAATAAAGATAAAGCTCCAGTTGAAGCTATTGGAACTTTTCGTCTTATTTTAGATAGCGATTGTCAGTTAGATTTATGTCAAACTCTTTATGTTCCGTCTATTTCCCGTAATTTGATTTCTGTAAGTGTACTTGATAAATTTGGACATTCTTTTGAAGTAGGAAATGGAAATTTTAGTTTATTTAAAAATTCTAGTCTTATTGGTTCTGGAATATTAATTGATGGACTTTAAACTTCATCTTAAACAAAATGCTGAAATCCAACTCACCCTGCATGGAAAAGAAACTAAAGGAAAGTCATCCAAGAATGATTCTTGCTTCTTGTGGCATAAAAAACTGGGTCATATATCCAGTGAAAGAATCAAGAGGTTAGTGAAAGATGGTATCCTACCGGACCTAGACTTCGCTAACATTACAGCATGTGTTGATTGTATTAAAGGAAAAACAACAAAAAACACAAAGAAAGGAGCCACAAGAAGTACACAACTTCTTGAAATAATACATACAGATATTTGTGGACCTTTTGATGTTCCAACTTTTGGAGGAGAGAAATATTTCATCACTTTTATCGATGATTTTTCACGTTATTGTTATCTTTGCATGAAAAATCTCAGTCAGTGGATGATGTACAAGTGTTCATTACTAAAGTCGAAAGGCAATTAGAAAGAAAAGTGAAAATCATTAGGTCAGATAGAGGTGGTGAATTCTATGGAAGGTATGATGAAACGGGACAACATCTTGGACCTTTTGCTAGACTTCTTCAAAAACTTAGAACTGTTGCACAATACACAACGCCTGGATCTCCATGGCAGAATGGTGTAGCTGAAAGGCGAAATCGTACATACATGGAAATGGTTAGATCCATGATGAGTCATACAAATTTACCTATATCATTATGGATGGATGCATTACGAACAGCTGTCTACATCTTAAATAGAGTTCCAAGTAAGACCGTTCCAAAGACTCCTTTTGAACTTTGGAAAGGATGGAAACCTAGTTTAAGACATCTCCAAATTTAGGGTTGCCCGGCTGAAGCTAGACTGTACAATTCAAATGAAAAGAAATTGGATTTTAAGACAGTCAGTGGTTATTTTATAGGTTACCCAGAAAAATCTAAAGGATATAGATTTTATTGTCCTAACCATAGTACAAGAATTGTTGAAACCGGCAATGCCAAATTCTATGAGAATGGTGAAATCAGAGGGAGTACAAAACAACAAGAAGTGGTCATTCATGAAATAAGGGTACCCATTATCTTACCCTCTATTTCGAAAGATATTGGGAATCATCCCATTGTTGAACCTGTTCACAACGAGGAAAACCCAATAAATGATCAACAACTCCATAATGAAATTATCATCAATCATAATGTTGATGAAGTACCATAAGAACTAGCATTAAGAAGATCTCAAAGACAAAGAAGATCAGCTATTCCTGATGATTATATGCTTTATCTAATAGAATCTGAAGGAACTACGGACCCAATTTCTTATTCACAAGCCATTAAGGATGTTAATTCTATTAAACGGATTGATGCCATGAAAGATGAACTAAAATCTATGGATAATAATCAAGTTTGGGAAATCGTTCAATTGCCGCAAGGACATAAAACAGTCGGTTGTAAGTGGGTCTTCAAGACCAAACTTGACTGCAATGGTAAAATTGAACGATATAAAGCCAGACTTGTTTTCAAAGGTTTTAATCAGAAAGAAGGCATTGACTATAATGAAGCTTTTGCTCCTGTTTTCGGGAAAGATTCTCTTAGAATTATCATGGCATTAGTATCTCATTATGATCTCGAGTTACGTCAAATGGATGTGAAAACAGCATTTCTAAATGGAGACTTGGAAGAAGAAGTCTACATGCGTCAACCTGAAGGCTTCATAATTGAAGGACAGGAAGACATGGTCTGCAAAGTTAAGAAATCAATATATGGACTGAAACAAGCTTCTAGACAATGGTATCTAAAGTTTCATGAAATCATTACCGCTTTCGATTTCACAAAAAATATAGTTGACCCTTGTATATACCTTAAGTTCAATGGGAGCAAGTTCATATTTTTGATTCTGTATGTTGATGACATATTATTAGCTAGCAGCATGGTTTATTACGTGAAACTAAGGATTATCTCTCAACGAACTTTGAAATGAAAGATATGGGTGAGGCTTCCTATGTGATAGGAATAGAAATATTCCACGATAGATCACAAGGAATTCTAGGATTGTCTCAAAAAGCATATATTGACAAAATTCTTAAGAGATTTGGCATGACGAATTGTTCCTCTAGTCCCGTCCCACTGCAGAAAGGAGACAAACTTGTTCTTGAGCAGTGCCCAAAGACTCCTATGGAACGAGAAGAAATGACCAAATATCCTTATGCATCTCTTGTAGGGAGTTTGATGTATTCAAAGGTCTATACAAGACCTGATATCGGTCATGCAGTTGGTATGCTGGATAGATTTCAAAGTAACCCAGGAATCGCTCATTGAAAAGCTGCAAAGAAGGTACTGAGATACCTAAAGGGAACAAGGAATTACATGCTCACCTATAGAGAATCAAGTTACCTACAGGTAACTGGTTATTCTGATTCAGACCTTGCTGGATGTCCTGACGCTAGGATCTGCACTCTTGGCTATGTGTACCTCTTATGTGGAGGTGCAATATCATGGAGAAGCCGGAAATCTGAGATGCTTTTCGGATCCACCATGGTGGCTGAATACGTAGCATGTTATGAGGCTTCAATTCAGGGAACATGGCTGCGTAATTTTGTCTCACAATTTGGCACTTTAAGTTTTATCTCTAAGCCACTAACTGTTTGCTGCGACAATGAAGCTGCAACCTTTTTCTCCAAGCATGATAGGATAACCAAAGGTTCCAAACACATGGACCTGAAATACCTACTACTGAAGCAAGATGTTAAACTAAAGAAAATTGTTGTTGAATCGATAAGTACAGACTTACAAGTGACAGACATATTCATGGAAGGACTACCTCCAAAGACCTTTCAGAGACATACTGATAGCATGGGTCTTGCAGATAGTTCTTAATTATCTTCTTATTATGCCATTTATTTTGTACTTAGCTAGACATAACAATTATTGAGCTCTTAATAATTTGGACATCTTTTATTTCTGTTTTATAATGTGTACACATTTATATTTAGATAAATGATAACAGAAATAGTCTTTTGCTTCAAGACATTATGTGACCATTAAGTTATGCTCATTTACGGTCTAGTTATGGAAGTTGTCAAAATGTCATAGTACATGAAAGTAAGCATGTTGCAAAATAAAATATACACGTCATGACTTCCATTGACCACTAGATTAGCCAAGACACTTATGATAACTGACTAAAAAAAGTTTAGCATATCATGCGCGCCTTATGACCTTAGTACGAAAACATTACTATTAACCAAGTGGGAGACTGTAAGAAAATTTGACCGTTTTGTAAGGAAATTAATACGAAAACATTAATGCATTTTCCTTCCTTATTTTGTAAGGAAATTAATACGAAAAACATTAATGGATTTTCCTTCCTTATTTTGTAAGAAAAATTGACTGTTTCCTTCCTCAAACGTTTCCTTCCTCATTTTGTGGTCAATAGAATCTAAAGGGTTTTCCTATTAATATGCTAATCAATAAAACGGTTATAATTTAGAGCGTTAATTTCTCTCATCTTGATCTTGATGGACGATCAAGACTAAGTCTACAAATCTAAAAATTTGGTCCTCTCTCTACCTATAAATATTAACCTTTGTCCATCACAAAGTATATACAAAAACCACATAAAGAAAGATATAGGAAGAAAAAAAAAACTATTTTCTTTATCCATTGAAACAGCTTTCGATAACAACAATTGTTGATTCATATACGAGATGTCTGGAGGTATGTTTTATTAATTCATTACATATGTGATAATTATATAATTCTAGATATTAGGCTTTATGTTATTCGCAATATATAGATTACACTATTTTGTACAGCAGGCAGTACGGGCGCATTTTCAAATGTCATCCCTTGTAAAAATGCAATGTTGACTACTTTTCAAAAGCTGCCTACATCCTTCATTATGCCCTTGTAAAAGAGTGCTTTTACAAAACTTTCTTGTATGAAATTCGGTTTCATGTTTCAATGAGATATACCCTAGTGGGGAGGAAATCAACATAAAATGAAGCAACCTGAGATTTAGTTCAGACATTACTAGTTTATATAAATAATCCTGGTTTCAATTTAATTTTAAAGAAAGTATATAGACACTTGCACAATATTATAACCCAGTTTTGGATAACTGCAGGTTTATATAACATCCAATTTTAGATACATAGTTAATGCACTTCTACACATCAGTGTATATTAAACATATGTACAGAACTTTACCAATGCATATTAGTTACAGTAAATATAAACTTTTGTATACGGTACATGTTCTGCTTCTTGAATATTTGCTTTCAACTTACCTGATGCATATAATCCAACAGAGAATGCCACAATCGCTACTGTTATCACGTCCATATATTTGAAGTCAAGCCTTCTATTTCCATCTCCTCCTTTTCTCATATTATGTATTGCACATTTGATACCCATGCATATTTCCTTTAAGCTTGACTTCCTCTTTGTCTTGTTCTCGTTTTCCTCTTCGGTCTTGGTTTCTTGAACCATCTCGTTGAAATCTCCTTTTTGTTCATAAGCTTCTTCTTTCTCTTGATGCATGGTTGTACTCGTCTTTAAATTTTGGATATCACTTTCATTGTCGTTGTCAAAATTATTGTTTGGCTTCTCCTTTTGCGATGTTTCTTCTAACCCTTGTCCGTTTACTCCATTTTCCTTTTTGTTTAGAGTTGCCTCTGGTTCCTTGTCCACTGCTTTTGTGGTTTCCTCCTCCCCTATTTGATTGTAAGCGTTCTGATCTCTCGTGAATTTGTTGTGTTCACCGTTCAGATTTTCTTCTGATTTATTCTGTCCCTCGTCATTTTTTGTTGGTAGAATCCTGCGGTCACCGCATGGCAATACGTTCTTATTCCTTTGACTAAACCTTAATTTTTTCTTTATAGCTTTTAGATTAGATGCAGCATTAGTTGGAACAAAATTTAGATGTATTTCGAATTTGTCTAATTCAACAAATTTGTAGCATAAGAGGTGTAGCAAATTACCATTCACGCAGGTTATTCATACTTCTAACTGGCATGCGTAAAGTGCGAGCGACTCTATAAGCATCATCTGCCATGATCACATTGCCAGGCTTCTTTGTTATCTCCTCGCTTTTGAAACCTGTAACCATTGGTGGCTTGACTTGTTGCTTCAAGTTTTCAGGATTTGGGTTCGATGTGAAGGAAGTTTGCCTCTCGATACCAAGTTCATTTCTCATTTTCTTTTTATTTGCTTGGTCAAGAATTTGGATGGTGTCTGTTGTGATTGCTTCATCTTAGAAATTACGTATTTATAAATTCTTAGGTGCAAAATATAGGAATTGCTTTACACATGTTATAAACTGTCTTGTATTGTACTAGATTCAGTTTATTATTTCACGTCTGGAAAAGGTAGCCATACCTTGCTTTCATTTGTGCTCTTGCCTATGTCTTAGTTGTTGCTTTTTGCTAAAGGTACGATGATCATTGAACTTGCAATTCTTTGAAAATTTAAGCAGGACCATGTTTAAATCTCGATCATCATGTTCTACTTTTTATGTTTTTTTTCTTTTTCTTTTTCTTTTTTCAATCAATTTGGGAAAAATAAAATTGCAAATTACAAGATTATTTTTGAGAAAAAATAAATAAATACTAACGGAGTAAAACTGGATACGTCTCATCCATCCACCTCACATTACACCCAAGCAAAAACTGGTAGAGAATAATGATATTTTGGTGAGGTCCAGAGGAAAATCACTCAAAACAAACTTCCTGATTTCTTGTATGATGGGAACCAAAAAAACTTTTGAATCATTAATTAATTTAATCACACAAAATTGGTCATATGTATGGATATAACTTTTACTTTTAAGCTCTTGAACAAAAATCTTTATATATATGAGTACATCCAAACGTATAATCAATTTCCAATACCCTCTACATAATTAAATGATCGTAAACGTTTTTGGACCCAATAATTTCAATATTCACCCATAACGAATAAGTCATAGAATATTGGATGTGAAATAACAAAAACAAAACAAAGATTTCAATTTCTATATTATGATCAATTTCAACGAAATGCAATTAATAAGAAACCAAGACCTGAAACAAACGAAAATGAGCATGACATGAGCATGACATGTATTTTTAAAAATCAATCAATTTTCGGAAAACAAAGTTTACACATTAAATTAAAAAAAAAATCGAGTTTCAAAAAGTAACAAAAATACAAAACAATTCATTCCCTCCATCGTCGTTGTACTGACTCAAAATTTTAAATATCCTTCTCCGTTTTTATATTGTTATAACACGCATATTGAAAACGCAAAACATAAATCTCGAAATAAAACCAATTGGACCCAAAAGTGTGCAATTAGACCACACATCTCAGTTTGATTACACAGATAAACTAATGCTCTTTAGCTAATTCTCATAAAATAATTTCAAGAGTAAAGCAGCATTGACTTAATACTTTAGAGTCGAACTTAAATTAACTTTTCTGTTACTCGCTATTAGATCCAGCATCAGAATCTACGTTCATTGCAGAACTCCCACTTTTATATCCAGCAAGTGCTTCAGAGTAGCGCTTCTTGTCTGCTTGTGCCATTGATTCATATGGAGCCTTCTCTTCAGCTGTTCGTGAGATATAAAATGCAAAATCATAAATTTTTAACAATGAAATTTTGTAAATAAGAGGCAAAAGCTTCCAATATTATTACATTTTCTAACAACAGTGAAAGGGTCATCAAAGGTGAATTACGAATATAGATAGTACCATATCTGCATCCAACTCCAAGATTATTTTTTAATATCAAATATAAATATCAGCATATAGTGAATGAATATTGAATTATTATTTATCTACTCGCTACTAATAAAATAAAGGGACGATTTTTAAATCACCCTTCTCTAAGTTTCAAATGCGCGGCAACCACATATTCTGAGCAACTTTTGAAGCAAAAAAATGCATTTTTCTTAAATATCTACAGAAAAAACTGCCAAAAAAAAAATTTAACTCAAGAATAACTGCAAAAATAGTATATGGGTCAAAATTCTGAAAAACAAACAAAAAAAAAATTCCAAAACTTAAGAAGGGGTGTTTGGTGAAACTAGACTCCAAGGGGAGGGTCGCCGCCTTATAATTTTGAAAAGAAGGGGGCCTGCCTAATTTCTACTAAAAGAAAAGCATAAATATAAATTATGGCTCAATATGAAACCATATTAGTACTAATTCTAATAAAAATAGAAGAAATGAAAATTATAATGATAAGAAATAGTTAAAAGCAGTGAATGTTCATTTACATATACAAACAATATAAATTATTACATTAATAAATCAAAAATTATCAATGGTTATATGACTGAAATACAAAAAATATTAAATAAAAGTTGAATAGATAATTTTGTAATGCGAATAGTGGATATCATCATATCCGCATTTGTTTCCGTTTTTTCAAGTTTAGGATATTTTGTATACGAATGCAAACAGATTTCGGATTTTTCAGATATATTTGTTTTTTCAGGTTTCGAATATTTAATCATACGGATGAAATCGAAATCCTGGTTTTTCAGGTATATTCATTGACAGAGCTAAATATTAAACAGTAACAAGTGGGAAACCGCTATTATTTCATTAGCAAGAAAAACATTTTGAAAATACAATTACATCAAATTAAATTCAGTCTGATCTATTCATCAATATATATGACTAGGGAAAACTGCTAAGCAAGTTCATAAGTAAAAGGTATTCCTTTTCAAAAGGTCATCATCAAATATATTTGTACAACTAAAAATTACTTTAGGAGGAGAAGGCAATGAAAGCATTGTAAAAATATGCAATATAAGTGTACTTGTGCTCATATCATTGAAAAATTACCTGACAATTTGTTCCACTTCTCACCAAGAGCCCTTCCAAGGTCAGTAAATGACAGTCCAGGATTGCTTTTCTTTATATTCTGCAATGTGCAAGAGTAATAGCTCAAAATAATTGCAAATCAACATATATGAGAAGAAACACAATAAGCACATGCAGCTTACCTCTCTTTCAGCTTTTGAAAAAAACATGAAACCAGACAATGCCCTTTTAGGGGCATTAGGATCCTTCTTTTTCTTTGCTTGCTTCTTCTTTGACCCTTCATCATCTACCTCTTTTGATGCTTTCTTCGATGACGATGGTTTTGTACTGGTAGATTCTTTTCTAGGTTCTTTCTTCACTGGTTTCTGCAATACATAGGTACAAGATTAATATCATATGCTAGAAAACATACTTCCTCAAAGTTTAAAAGTGAAGGTTGGTTCTTTGGGTCTTTATAAAAATAAAAATAAAAAAAATAAAAATAAAAATAAAAATTTTAAAGATCAATATCATATGCCGTGTATGATAGTCAAGAAGTTTGTATGCCTACTTCTTTCTCTCCTCCACTTTCACTAGCATCAGATTCTTCTTCTCCCGAGTCATCACTTGGTGAACCACCATCATCCTTGTCAGCAACAAAATCTTCATCCTAAATAAAAATATATATGATTAACAGACACTACAAAGTTGAAGATAACAATTGAATAAAACCGGATGGAATTATGTAGCACCTCTTCATCGCTATCTTCACCACCAACTTCATTCCTGATTCTTTCAAAGTGTGGGTCTATAGCATCATCATCTGCATTTTCTAATACAGATGCAACACCATTCACAGCCTGTGTGCCACCAAGGTTCATTATTTTTAATCCTTTTCCACTGCAAATATAAATTAGAATGTCAGAAAATCGTAACCCCAAGAAAGATATACAAAACTGTTTTACCTTATGAAGTCAAAAAGGTTATGATACTCGTTCCTCTGAATATTTCTGAAGAGATGTTCTTGATCATTTTTCAATTTTACAAGGAGGTCAAAATAGTGAGATGACACACTTGACCCTCCTGCTCCATGTCGTTCAAACTCAACATATTCAATCTGTAATATGAATAGGATGTGTAAGAAAGAAAAAGAAAGTGCATAGAGATTGTATATGAAATGTACTACCTCGTCATGCAGAATGAGAGTGGGGGGTCTTGGCAAAAAGAAAAACCCCTTTTCAAGAGGATATAAAATTCCATCTTCAGCTTTTAAAGATGATTTCACAGCATATCCATTTTGAGCGCTACGGAATTTTCCAGGTCGGGTTATTTTTGCTCCAGACAAGCCACGCAATATTAAAGTAAAAACCTCATGAATCAAACCCTAAAAGAGATCCCATTATAACCATGCTCCTAATATAAGGTAATATGAAACTACAAGAAAAATATAAGACTGCATAGAGCAATATTTGGAGTTCAAAATTCACAAGTGCTCATTGGTATTACAAGTTATGGATTCATTCAATAGATGGCCCTTGTGCATAGTTATTGCACCACTTCTTGGAGGAATTAATTTAAAGGACAAAAATTTGTATATTTTTAGCTCGTACACAACCTCAATATTTTAACAACAAGGACAAACATTCTTCTAAAAATTAATCACAAGGACAAACATTTTTTCAAAATTATTCATAAGGACAAACATTCTTCCAAAACTGCTACCGAACTAAAAATTGATACCTAAAAACTCCTACCAATAACTACAAACTGATACCTAAAAACTGCTATCAATAACTAAAAATTGATACGTAAAGAAAGTTGTCCGGCAAAAATAATGAAGGTATGTCCTTGAGGCTAAAATGCTGGAAAATTTTGTCATTCACAATACTTTCTTTATATATATATATATATATATATATATATATATATATATATATGAGATCCAGACAAAAGCACCTGAACAGATGCATTATGATATGAAATTGATAATTTCCGGTTAGTCTTAGCTACAAGCAAAAATAGCATTCTTTTCTTTAAAAAGACCGTTAACCAAGAAACAGGTTGAAACATAAAGCAGTTCCATAAATAGTGTTATTTACCTTATAAGATGGCTCCAACTTATCCTTGTATTTCGTAGCCAGAAGTTCATCATTTATCGACAGAGTTTGTTCAGTGACAAGGTCCGTCTCAAACTTTACAAAACAAAACAAAAATGCAATATGTCGTATGATTTGGTTAAAAATTCTTATATACATATATATATGTGATAGCGAATGAATAAGCACCTGAAGTATTATGTGTGGATACAAAGTCATTCCTTTACGGATAGGTGGGTCAAGTGTAACGACAACAAAAGTATGAGGTTGATTGGACTGCAAAATAAAAATAAAAATAAAAATACAGATAGTGAGACCTAGCATAGAACAGAGAGGAAGATGATCATGAAAACAGTATATTGTGAAACGGTGTGAAAGATTCATTTGCTATGTGATAAGAATAATACTTGCCTTGGGGAGTAAAAATAGTCGAACAACACTGCTATATTGGATCTTAAAATCATTAGCCTGTCCCTGGAGGCGGAAGAAGGATAAATGAAGCTCAACACTATACCGTCCTCTGAGGAAACAGATTGGGTTGAGAATGAGCAATGTTAGAAAAATATATTTCATGTAAATAAGTTAAAGGGGTCTCAAAGTACCTTGGTGTGAGAATTGCTATGCCATCGAATGTGACAACAGCCTCATCACTTGATGAGCCAACATCCGCCATGGATGAAATTTTGTCAAGTAAGACCTAAAAAATAGGATAGCAGATAATAACCTGGCAATCATCAAATATTTTTTGCCCATACTTCTGCAGAATAAATCATTACATAGACATACCTGCGCTGGGGTCTGCGATTCATCACCAATATACTGAGTGTTCGAGTTAGGTATATGAAAAGATAAATCCATAAGCGAGTCTTTCTGGAAATAAAAACAGAAATATTGAGGGAAAATTTGAAAAATGATGTCGAATGTAATACATGAGTAAATGTTTATTTCAAGTATTGAGGACCTCATTAGCCCCTGCTGTATCATCTACATGGAATTCCATGTAAACATCATTTTTTCCCTGCAACTGTGTCTGTGCAACGTCAGCTAAGGATATTTCAAAAGCTTGCTTTGATCCTACCAAAAAAGTAAGCATGTTTCCTGGAAACAAATTTAGGGGTTTAGAGGTTACAACATTGGATAAAATATATATCTAAAGAAAAATAACCTATATCAGGATATCACATGTTATAACATAAGCTAGAAACCTATATCACTTAAGCTTACAAGAGTGTAAATAGTATATAAAATTATGTTATGGCATGGCCAACATATTGGAAATTAGAAAAATATGGAGTCTTTCCATCACCATAACAAGTGAGGTATGCATACCATTTATATCGACTTCCCCCCAGTTACGACCACTAACAGAAAGCTGTTTTTCTTCAGGTGTTATTCCGAAAGAGGTCTGGATGAAACTTTTCAAATTTCCACCATCCTGTGTATAGTAGTAAGCATACCAAATATTATACAGCATTAGAAAAACAATACCATATAATGGGTAATGAATACTTAAAACTCTGATCGTACAAGAAATAAGAATGGGATATAGCTCTGGAAGATGCATGTTTTTTATTGCCTAGACAAGTTTGAGCTGAAACCATAAAATTTTATGGCTGTGTCCAAATCGGTACAGCACAAGATACCAACATTCCAACAACTTCTGAGTATTGCAAAAATAGCACTAATTAAAATGTGGTTCCAAGAAAAGTGAGAATTAAACCAAACCTCACAAAACTCCTTGCATTTGCTCGCAGACAAAAAATAAATGTAACAGGTGTATTTGGGTACATAGTGTTAATGGTGGTAGGTCAAACAAAAATTAATTGTTTGGAAAACACACTCAATCTTTAAAAGAAAAATGAGGATTTTTTATCTGTTTAGGGGCACATAAGATGAAAATAACAATTGTATGCCAATAACTACCATTACAATATACATTTGAGAATTGAAAATCTTTTACAAACTCCAGAAATGTATTGGCCAGAGTAACAATAATGCAATGGGGTTTTCGGTAACTAGGAGCACAGAAAAAATAATATCTAAGCATGCTATCTCTTTATAGTACAACTCTCATACAGAAAGAGAGAGAATTGACCTATATAAAGAAGTATGCATGTATAACCATGTGAAATACATACCTGTTGGCGTAACAATTTATATATTTTCCATTAGACAGAATGTGTGGTGAAAGATATTATTGACTAATAAACAAGAAAGCATGACATATGTTGTGTCGAGAAATGATTTAAAAAACTTCACAGGTAACCAATTAAGTAACTAGAAAAAGAACATTAAAGATAGCCATATTATGTTTACAAAATCGTACATACATGCATGTATATTTATATATGTATGTCAATTTAAATATATATGTATACATACATACATACATATGGCAATGATCGGCCACACCTCTATTCCCCCTATTTCCAACATAAGTTCCGATTTAAATAATGGTACTTTCTCTCTCTTGCCACTACACTATATTATTTAATTCGGAACGTATGGTAGAAATCAGGGGAAATTGAGGAATAACCAAATTGAGGTGTAGCCGATCATTGCCCCCTCCCCCAAACACACACACACACATACATACACACACACACACACACACATATATATATATATATATATAAAAGATTGCTACATTATATCCACAACGTATTTATATACATCACGTAGAATTGAGTTTATTGTTAAAATATCCAATTAATATGTATTGACAACGATTCAGATATGTAGATACAATATCTAATTAAGACCTAATAAGCTGTGCTTAGCATGGGATAATTTCAATGGAGATTTTTTTAACAGAAGTGTGAGGGTTGTTATGTAGATACAATAAGATAAAATCAAGGGGACACATGAATTTAGGCACTGAAATGTATAGGCATGAGCAGGCAACTTCCAACCAATGTAATGTCCTTGCCTCTGCCTTGGATTTGATGAAAGCAATGTCCATGCGTGTTTGTTATTAATCTATTACTTCAAAGCGTGTTGTAATCAAATAAGATTCAAAAGCAACTATATTGAGTTTTTTATTGCAAAATTACCTACCATGGGTAAAATTAAAAGCTTTTTTATTTCATTATTAATGTTCTACCGCACAAATTTCATTAATATTCTTTTAGCTTGCCATTAAAATTCTCCTAGCTTGTAGATTTTCGTCAAATTGAGTTTTGGCTACTCTTGCTGTCTTGGTTTATAACCAAAACGGTGCTTTAAGCCCATATGTTTGGTAAGAAGCACCAATATAAAGTTTTTATGTCAAAAAGGTTAAGAACCTCCTAGAAATGTAAATAAACGATTCAAGAAATGCCTACTCAATTTGAATATTGTATATAGTGTCCGGTTTATTACTATGTTATGAAAGCATGCTAAAGCAACACTTAAGTAGTAGCACCTAAGCGCAAATTGATTATATGGCACTTATTTTTTCCAAAATTGAGTATAGAGTGCTCAACAGCACATTACTTCATCTTTAAGCAAAAATGGAGGGATGCAACAAAAATAATAACGTATGAATTAATTGGTAAAAATTTAATACAATGAAAGCCATGTATGGATTACACTTGATTAACAGAAATACTATATATTATTTGTGTCATATTATAGAGGTGAATTTTACTCCCAAATTTCTAATGTTTAAAATTATAGTTTCTATGGTTTTGACCTAACATTATAAATAAACAAAGTGAAATATTGCCTTCTTGCTTCACTTAGCACTTTAGTATAACATAGATTTACTAAAGTTATTACTTCCTAATTTTTCCGCAGAAAATTGTGTGGTCCACATGGAATTGTTGTAATGCACGTGGAAAGTTTTTACACATGTATGGTATATGTTATTCCAGTAATGAATTATTGCATGGAAAGGATACAACAACTCAATCACACCATACTGAACCTAATAGATAAACATCACCCTAGTTGAAACTCTAAACCCAAGTCAATATTCAAGAAAACCCAACAACTCAAATGGTACAAAGAAAACATTGATAACGTCAAGTTCATACCTATGTTATTTCAGGTAAATAAAACTAGGCTCTTAGCCTATCACCTTGTTCGATGACCGTTACAATTAGTTTACTCGTCCGGACAAAAAGTACACATATATATGAGTCTATAAAATATAGATGTACGAATTTTAACTTTTAGACATTTAATTTTGCACTCTATGCATGGAAAACAACATTTCGACTTAAACATAAATGAAAAATAGAGAATTGCATATTTGAAAATTCATACTTAGTATTGCAAAATTCAAAATCAGACAAATACAAACCATATATCACCATCATATGTTGGAGGTGCTTATTATTTCTAGACTGAGCAATTAAGTTGTACGTTCTTGCTTCTTTTAACTTCTTTGAAATGATTGCAAGAAATTAATGAAAGGTTCAGTCACTTAGTTCACTTAATATGCATCTTAGGAAATGGGAAGAACCGTCAAGCTTTGCATCAGAATTATTCGCTTTTTAACTCATAATACAATAAGTGAAACACTGAATATTGCTGAAGTGGCCTTTTTAGCTCATAATACAATAAGTGAAACACTGAATATTGCCGAGTGGCCTATAATAAAACAGGTTCACAGTAAAAAAAATGAATATTGCTGAATCGCCTATAATAACATGGGTACACTATACACACACAAAAGACAAAGGCAATACCTGTTCGCGAAAACCAATAAACTTGTAAAACAAGCCATCTTTAGCTTTTATTCCAAGTTGATACGCTCTAGGAATCTTCATCCACGTCACATCCTCAATATCGTTTTTGCTTAGTTCTACCACCTTTCCGCCACCTTGCTTCTTCCATGCAATACCTCCTGAATGCACCCTTAATTGACCTGGGTTCTGTAATTGCAAAGAAATTAGTTTCTATTAATTTCTTTACTACTAATAAAGAAAATTGGTTGAACTAATTTACTCGGTGTCTTTTTAAAATTCCAAAAATGCCCTTACTTTCCGTTTACATGCTTGCACTCAAACAAAATACCAACGTATACAATAATACAAACAGACCGTGTGCAAAGCACGGGCCCATACTAGTATTCATTGACAAAATTTATGGTGTCTTATATCTACATTGTTGAAGAAAAAACAATCCTAGCACACATCATCACGTTCGCTAGATATCTTCTTATTTGACCTGAAGTATTATGACTGATCTTTGGGATATAATTATATGTAAATGCTGTTCTAAAACATCAATTGGAAAAGGCTAAAATGTCTCTAGATATCTTCTTATAGCTATTATTATAATTCATAAATACTTATTTATACTTCTTAAGAGTGTGAGAAAAATGGTGAGGTTATGAAAACAAATATGATGTCAAAGCCGTTCAAACATAGACACGCTACTAATGTGATTAAGCATGTAAGGGAAGGCAGTTTCAACACAGCTGACTAACAAACTGACATTAACAAAAATGTATCTTCCTATGCGACTTGTTAATTAGCTACCAAAAGCTGACTGACATCCAGCCTAAAGCAAAATTTCAACACAGCTATTCTGACAAACTGACATTAACAAAAATAAAATGGAAATCCAGGTATGTGGGACAGAAATTAATGCTATCATTAACTGGCTCCAGATATCAACATCATCGTTAATAAAGATCTTATCATTACAATTTCAATAATTTAAGGCAGCAAATGTTGTCATCAAAAGGGAATCGAAAAGAATAAAAAACATCAGATAACGTATCGAACCCTAATAGACCTAAAGAAAAATTGGAAATTGTATCAACTTCAAATAGCTAAATCTGCTCAAATCCCCAAAAGCATGAAGAAGTAAAGACAGAAACTGAAAAACTTACGGTTCCTCCTCGACCACCAAGAAGGATGTTGCTGAAAAGATGCCCGTCTGACATGTCTCCAAACTATTTCTCCGCTTCGATGTTTTTACTTAGTTGTATAATAATTTACTAATTTTTTTAGAAGTACTGAAAGAATGCTTGCGTTGTTCAGTAGATCAATAAATAAACTTGAAAAACTAGGGTTTTGGCTTAATTGCAGTTAAGAGCCTTACTGCTTTGCTTTGCAGTTTGTTTGCTCCGTTTGTCTTTGAACGTGGTTTGGTTTAACATGCTAAGAACATGTTCAATGAACCACGAAGTTTCCTTCCGCACGTTCACTTATTTAATATATTTGTCCCCAAGCATAACACTTCTTTTGAAACAAATAATTCGAATCCATTAAATTTCTTCTGTTTTCATTTTTTTTCTCGAAAACGCGATTGTTTCGTTCTCTCCATAACTCGTTTAGACACATTTTTCAGTGCATGAAGCATGATCATGGAGTTGTAGTTTTTCCGCCTTGTTGCCTGGAAACGGTATATCATTCTTCGGAGTTATTTGCTTATGTGTTATGATGTGCAGTGTTTGCAGAATGTTTGACCATACTAAATTGGAAAATTGGCATTCGAATTAAAGATATGTGTTTTTCTAATTAGTTTGAGTACAGGGAGAGCAGACTGAGCTTGTTAGTTATCCAAAGTGACAAAGCATGACTTAAGTTAGGGTCGTCATTTACTTATGTTTTAATCAATTATTCGCGTATTATGAATCAATGAAATATTAATTTTTCTATACACTATTATATACTTATAGTAATCATTTTTATTTCTATCTTATCACAAGTTATCGATTATTATGTTAAATTTAGATAACTTAAATATATTACAAATATTAAAAGGAAGAAGATATTAATTAATTCATGCAATCAATCAAATATGGGAAGCAATTAGGAAAAGTAATAAATTAATTTAAGTAGATGTATTGATTGATTTAAACAATCAATTAAACATGAATATATGTGGAAACAAAAATTATTATGTTTAATTTGTGCTGAAATCAAATCGAATAAATCCAAAAAGATTTCAACCTTATCTCCAATGTAGTCTTCATTCTTCCACATATACATACATGCATAGATATACATACATACATATATATATATATATACATATATATATATATATAAAGACATTTATTCGTCTTTTTCAACATAAGTTGACAATAGAATTCTTCACAGAATATCTTGAATAAGATACTTATTTCTGTATCTATTTTAGGGTGAGAAAAATTTGTTAATTGATTTATATTCTTCTCATATTATACTCCCTCTTGATGTGAAGAAATAATAAAGATCGTTGGGTTCGAGAACGTAGGCATAGTCGAACCTTGTTGTATCTTTTATGTCTTTTATCCATAATTTGTGTTCTTTGATTTCTTTTTATTATCTTTCTTGGATTGGAATTATTGAGAATGTTCACAGACAATATTATTGGGCGTCCTGCTTCCGCTACCCAGAACTCTGATTTTACGCTACAGTTTGATATCAGATCTTACTGTTATGTTCGAAGACTATTTCGGATATGTCTAATTCTACAAAGTGTAACAATGGTAGAAGCTCTACAAATTAATGAGTCGTTGGATTTGATGGAAAATGAGATTTTGGCATGTGGAAGATGAAGATGAAAGCGATGTTGAAGAAAGAGATGGCATTTAAGGTTGTCTCGGATTCATGGAAATTGAAGAAATTGACGTCTGAAGAGAGTGAGGAATTGAAAGAGGATGCTTTTACTACCATCTAGATTAAGACTTTTTGATGAAGTCCTTAGACAGTTTCCTCATGTGAAAACTTCCAAGGAATTATGAAATGCTCTTTAGAGAAAGTTTTAGGACGAGTCTCTCACCAACCGCATCACCATACAACAACTTTATTCATTCAAGACGAAGCATGGAACCAATGCATTAGCTCACGTGGATGCTCTAAGCACGCTTGTTATAAATCTTCAAGCAGCTAAAGTAAAAATTGAGGATGAAGCGTAAGCTGTCGTTCTTTTATGGTCTTTGCCTACGGAATATAACATTTTTGTTAACTCTATGATCTATGAGCTCTCTTCTATTTTCTTCAAGGTTGTGAAGACAAGTTTGCATAATGAGATGTTGAAGTGAAAGTTAGCAAACATGAGCATGAATAATGATTCTGAAGGCCTTATTGTATAGAGAGGAAGAAGTAACAATAGATCCAAATATGATGGAGATAGAAGCAAGTCAAGATCTTAGTCAAGGGGGGCTCTGAAGGGAGTTTGTCATTATTGTAGAAGGCTTGGATATTATATTGTAAGTTGCGCCAAGTGGGAGAATAGAAACAGTCGTTATCCAAAAGGCTTCGATTTCTACAATGAAAACCAGATTTAGAGAGTAATCGTAACGCTTATACAACTTCTGCTTCGAAGAATACTGTTTGGATTATTGACATTGGAGCATCCTATCGTATGACACCTAACGGGCACTCTTTTTCCACTTATCGTTAGTTTACTTGAGGAGAGGCTCTCATAGGAAATAATGCTAGCTGTCGCACGATTGGTATTAGAATAGTGAAGATCGGGATGTTTGATGGTATTGTTTATACTTTGTGTGACATTAGTCATGTACTTGATTTGAAGCATAGTTTGATCTTTATTGGGGTGTTATACAATCTTGGTTTGAAGTGTGTAACAAAAAAAGATTCATTGAAAATTGCAAATGACTCGTTGATAGTGATGAAAGGGGTGAAAGATGGAAGTACATATTTGCTGAAGGGTACCACTGTTGTTGTAAAGTCTTCTTTGGTTGTTGATTCTATTGATTCCAAGTCTATCAGATTGTGACATTTTCGTATAGGACACATTGGAAAGGAGATGTTTGAGAAAGCGAGGTTTAATTGATGGCATTCATCATTTAAAACTTAACTTTTGTGAGGGATGCATACTTAGAAAGTGGACGAAGGTTTCTTTCGGCATTGAAGAGCACAAGTCCAAAGATGTTTTGGAGTATATTCACACTGATGTTTGGAACCCCGCACCATGCCTATCTATTGGAGGAGACAAGTATTTTGTTTCATTTATTGATGATTTTTCTAGAAAGATGTGGGTTTACTTTATGTAGTCCAAGGACAAAACTTTTGATAAATCTCACAGTTGGAAATCTTATTGGGAAGTAGTGTAGAAAGAATGTGAATGTTCTTCATTGAGGTAATGGTGGTGAATTCACTTCTCAAAAATTTACCATATTTTCTAAGTCTGAGGGAATCAAATGGTAATGCACCTTAGTCAAATAGGGTTGCAGAGAGAATAAATCAGACATTGTTAGATAGAACTCGTTGCTTACGTTTGACTGTTGGATTAAATAAGAGATTTTGGGTAGAAGCATTATCTATGGCAGTTTTCATCATCAATAGTACACCTTCTATCGCCATAGATATGAATACTCCTAAAGAAGTATGGAAAGGAGAGTCTGTTTCATATTTCTTTCTCAAAGTGTTTGGTTGTCCAGCTTATGTACATGAGAGCAATGGAAAGTTGAATTCAAGATCGCGTAAGTGTATTTTTCTTGGCCATAGGAGAGGAGTTAAGGGTTATAGGTTGCGGTATCTTACATCCTAGAAGATTTTTACTAGTAGGAATGTTGCTTTTGATGAAAATGCTATGTCGAAGGTGGAGACTTCTTGTTTAGTTTATAATGATGCTAAGAGGACAAATTCAGAGTACCAGACACTAAGTAGATCATCGGACTTTTATACAGGTAAAAATGATGTTTTTGACGATGCCATGGTTAATGAGGAGAGGATAAAGCATCAATCTCTAGATGGAGCTCAAATTCAAACTTGACTAACCAGAGAGAAGAAATACCTTGATGGCTTAATGATTTTGCGGGATTGAGCATTGAAGGTATTGACTTTGTTGACATGTAGCCTATGCATTAAGCATAGTTCATGATGAGCCTAAAGACGATGGAGATGCCATTAATTTAGTTGATAGTTCTAGTTGATTAGTAGTTATATAGGAGGAAACTGAACCTTTGCACAAAAATCACACTTGGCATTTAGTGCAACTTCCTTCGGGCATGAGAGCAATAGGGTGCAAGTGGATTTATACAGTGAAAGATTAAGGCGAAATTAGTGGCAAATGGATATGTTCAGAGGAAATGTATGGAGTTCCCTAATATTTTTGCTCCGATTACCAAACACACTTTCATTCGCATTCTTTTGGCATTGGTTGCCTATTTTGACATTAAATTGGAATAATTAGATGTCAAGACAGCATTCTTGCATAGCGACCTTGAGGACATTTACCTACAATAGCTATAGGGTTTCATTCACAGTAGCTGGCCCAATGGCATTTCTAAGCTTAACAAATTTTTTTATGGTTTAAAACCAGTCTTCTGGACAGTGGTATAAGAAATTTGATAAGTTTATGACCTCTCATGGTTACTCTAGAAGCTTTAAGGACAAATGCATTTTTTTTAAGAAGTGGGATGAAGATATCATATATCTGTTGCTTTACGTTGATGATATGTTAATAGCTTCTAATAGCATGGCTAGAGTTTCAGAGTTGAAGATGGAGCTCAGTGATGAGTTTGATATGAAAGATTTGGGAAAGTCGAAGAGAATTTTGGGGATTTAGATTAAGAGCGATAGAAAACGAAGAGCTTTGAGGCTAACTCAAACTCCATATATTGAGAAAGTCCTCTCTCGATTTGGCATAGAGAAAGCTAAAACTTTGGCTACTTTGTTAGGCTCTCAATTTCAACTATCCACAGATGTATGCCCTACATCTGATGAAGATAAAAGGGATATGGCTAGTAATCTTTACTCCAGCGTAGTTGAAAACCTTATTTATACTATGGTATACACAAGGCCTAATTTAGCACATGCAGTTGGTGTTGTTAGCGGGTACATATCTAACCCGAGCAAGACTCATTAGCAAGCAGTAAAGTGGATTATACGATATTTGAGAAGCACTCCTGATATTGGCTTGTTGTTTGGAGGAGTCGGTAGCAATATAATTCTAAGGGGTTACTGTGATTAAGATTATGCTGGGGTTAGAGATGGTAGAAAGTCAATTTTGGGTTATGTGTATACAAATGGCTTGACCCCAATTTATTGGAGATCCAAGCCATAATCCACTATAGCTTCAAGAGATTATTTCTGCTATGGAAGTGACCAAGGAAGGATTGTATTTATTACGGCTTTTAGAAGATTTATCAAAGATGTAGAAGATGGTGGAGTTGTTTTTAGATATCTAGAGCGTCATTCATCTTATTGAGAATCAAGTAGACCAAAAACATTGATGTTAGAAGTTTCTTTCTCACGCTTGAAGAAGAGAGAAATAAGATAAGGCTATTGAAGATATACATAAAGGACAATCTGATTGATATGTTGATAAAGTCGGTTCCAAAGGACAAGTTTGAGCATAACTCAAACTTGATTAGTGTGGGCCAAGATATCTAGCACCATAGGGTGCTGACCCAACAATTAGTTTCGGTAGTTGATAAATATATTTGAATCAAGATGGAGTGTGAAATTTGGTCGATTCAAATATATTCCAAAAATAAAAGGAAGAAGATATTAATTAATTTATGCAATTAACCAAATATGGGAAGCAAATAGAATTAATTTAAGAAGGTATATTAGTTGATTTAAGCAATCAATCAACTATGGATATATGCGGAAACAAATATCATTATGCTTAATTTGTATTGAAATCAAATCAAGTAAATTCAAAAAAATTCAACCTTATCTCCAAGGTAGTCTTCATTCTCGCACCTATATATTATATACATGTAAAGGCATTTATTCATCTTTTTTAACATAAAACAGTAAGAGAGTTATTCACAAAATATCTTCAATAAGATCTTTATTTCTATATCTATTTTAGGATGAGTAAAATGTATTGAATGATATATATTCTTCTCATATTGTACTCCCTCTTGACGTAAAGAAATAATGAAGTTTGTTGGATCCGAGGACATAGGAATAACCAAAACTCGTTATATCGATGTGTTCTTTCCTTCTCATCCTTTGTCAGTAATTTGTGTTCTTTGATTTTTTTTATTCTCTTTGTTGGATTGTAATTGTTAAGATTGTCCACGAACTGGATTATTGGGTGTCCTGCTTCCACGACCTAAAACTTTGATTTTTGCGTGGCATATTATACTAGTGCTAACCGGTGTAACGTTTAGGAGTTACATGTGTATTTTTGCAGTTAGCATTTAATCTCTATTTAATTTCTTACAATAATACTGTGGATATAATTAAAAAACTGAGTGTAACATTCAATTCATCTATTGATAGGCCATGTTAGGAACTTCAATTAACATTCTTTATTTTCGAACACTGAATGTTTTAAAGTTGTAGTTCATGCTATAAACATATCTATTTATATTACATGCTCACTAAATAACTTAGGTAAATATAGTTATATAACATGCCCACATAAATATAGTCATTTTAGGGGATACATTTGATGTATTGAATGTACACATTGATAGTATAGACTTAAAGCAATATGAAGATCAACATTTAGTGGTTAGATTGTGCCAAGATGTTGTTTATAGTATAACGATAAAATAGTAATCAGTCAACAGAATTGGTAATACATAACACATACATACTAAAAAACACGCATTTCATACTAAAAAACCACATACATTTATTAAAAAAAGATTTATGTTATAACTCAACATTAGTTTATAAGCAATCGTACAAAAGCACGGATTAATTAAGTCAAATCAAATGGATAAGAGAATAACTGAAAATGATGCCCATTTTAAACTTTATAAATTCCATCCAAATGAGTATGTTTTTTCTTTTAGCAGGGTGGTTAGCTTTATATATTTCATATTACAAATTAACTTTTCTTAAAAATACCTAAAATGGTAATGCATTCAGTAGACATTAGGAATGAAAGACACATACATGTGCATGTGTGTTTTATCTTTTCCAAATTTCTGAGTTATTTATTATTAGTTAGCAATGTTTATCAATTCTAAAATCAATCACCGTTGACTATACCATTACCTTCATGCTTGAATATGCAATTTTAAACCACTTAGTATCACTAATCGCAATACACACGCCCCTTTAGTGTATGAAGTTAGCAGTAATCTTTGTGAAAATATATCATTAGTTTCTTTTATGGCATGGTATTGATCGCGGAAGTAAGAAGTAATGCTTTATGTAAATCATAGTTAACCTACATAAGTTATCATCATTTCTCACTTGTTTTCCAACAGTAGATGTAATACTACATATCGACCTATAACGCATCGCAACAATAGATGTAACACTATATATCGATTTATAACGCTTCATCGAAAGTTTAAAAATATATCTAGTAAAAAACAATAAAAAACAATACACTTCTCATACAATGTTTTATCAATGACAAAATCTTGAATAAGCAAATATCTATATGTAAATATGCATGAATATTTCGGATACGTGTTTGTAGGAGAGCCAATCAACTTTAATGCACACAAACATACTAGCTGATTGAAAACATACAAAATGCATATTCATTATTCTTTAATATATTTTTATTCATAACGGTAGCTATGTAAGCATACTTTATCTTAGTCTAAAAATTATCGCATAATAGTTTTTAATCATGTAATTGATTGTTTACTATGGCAAACAGACAATCCAATGAAGACGTAATGGTTTTTAGTACATTTTCAACAAAAGTTTATATTTATGGAGGCTTATTTTTTACACGAGAGGAAATTCTCTTTGTTGTATTCACTACAAAAAAGTAGGTAAATTAGCTACTGAAATTACCAACGTAACACCGATGCTTAATATTGGACATCTGCACGACGTCGAAAAGGCATAAGGGAAAACTCCCTTACAACAATCTACTAACACCGTGCCAATGCCGAATTTATGACGTCAGGTCGACGCACTGGCGTGGCGTTGATAAGCCATACCCTAGTTACCCTACCCAAACGTATCTTCTCCTTCATATCTCAAAAAAAAAAAAAACCATAAAAATTCCTCTCCCCCATGTTGTTCTCCACTATGTCGCCGCCCCTCCAAATCTCAAGCTACCACCCCTCTATATCGTAACCCACTACCACACCAACCATTGCTTTCCACTACATCACCGCAACCCGCAACCACAAACATCGTCTAGCCCACTACCGTAAGCACTACCTGGCTCGTCGTTGCTTCACCATTGCAAGTAAGCATTATTCTCCATCGGTATAATTTGATCATCTGATTCATAATATTATTCAATGCTCTGATTTGAATTTACATAATATTCAATTTTCTATGATGCATTGTTGCAGATTCATTTGTGTGATTTGAATTGAGTTTCATTGCTAATTAGGTTATAGTTGCACACAACACTATAAATTCATTGGCGTGATCTGTTAATTCCATTGTTTTGAAATTGTTCGAGAAACTCATTATTATGGTATTGTTAGTGAAACCTCATATATGTTTAATTTCGCCCCGTTTAACAAGTACCTTATATGAACTTTATAATGATATTCGTTTTTTAATTAAAAATGAAAATTGATATTTATTTTGATATGTTATGTATCGAATTTATCCCAGTATTGAACAAGTTATAAATGTAATAATATTTATGTTTCATAAATCAATATCTCAAACCAAATTGTTAATAAAATTATGGCGGCACTTCCTGCTATTCCTCGTGTATGCTCTTTTGCATATAATACACGGAACAAAAGGAAGTGGTGTCGAAATTTTGTTAATCGTTTGATCTGAAATGATTTATAATACATAAATATCATTGCATTTGTAATGGGAAGTATGATAGTCAGCCTTTAATAAATGTGTAGAAATCCTCATGTTTAGTTTTGAAATTATTTGTCTATCCCATTGTTTTGAAATTGTATTGATATGCATTGATATTAAAAAATTAAAAATAATATGGTAAAATGCGAATTTAAACCGCAATTGAATATTTAAATTTGGATTTTTAAAATATTTTTTTTTTGAATTTTTACAGCTTGAATTCTTAAATTTAGTTTTTTTAACATGTTTATAATTTTTTTATAATTTAATTTTATCCTAGTTCTTATAATTTGGTTTCTTTAAAATTTTATTATCTAAATTTTGAGAAACAATTCAAAATAATAATGAATGGTATTATTAACTAAAAATTGATAATAAAAATAACAATGAATATTATAATTAATTAAAATTACATCTATATTGTTTTATTAATAATAACAGAAATAACAATGATATATGATATTAATAATGTTATTAATTAAATGACAATAATATACTATATTATTAACAATGTTTGGTTTGACTAAAATAATAATAATATACTATTGTGTCAAAACAACATAATTTTTTTTTACATAAAAAGTATAAAAGAGGAATTAGTTGATAGTTTAAAATTGGATGTATTGTAAAGGTAAAAGATGAGGAACGATGTCATTGCACTTTAGAAATAACATGGAAGCATTCATGGAAGTGACATATTATAAAAGAAGTTCAATGTCCGTGCTCGAAATGTCATTGCATGAAACTTATAGAGTATTATACTATGGTGTTACATTTACATAAATATGGTTTTATACCAAACTATCAAGTGTGAATATAGCGTGGAGAGGATAATCAGTTTGTACAATCGGAGACTGAAAATATTAATATGGATTACCACGTTGATATACCCAAGGTGCGCTCAACCATACTTAATAATGTTAATTTGAAGAAACTGAAAGTAGACATACCTAAATTATTGTGTAAATTGGAGAAAATATTTCAACTCAGGATTTTCAATTACATGGTACATCTACCCGTATATCTTTCAACCAAAGCTTTAATGCAAAAACCAAACAGAAGAGTTGCATCAATTTTCGATTTAGGTTTTTAAAAAGTTTATTATGAATATTAATTTAATTCAATAAGTTGTCGATATTGGAACCGGTGATAATCACTACAAAACTATTGCATTTGGTCCACCGATGAAAAAAAGGTCCAGTCATGTACATAAACGGCTTTGACTTTCACACAGCAAAGTATTAGAGCTAGTAAAACAACTTACAATAGTGGGGTATATGTTAAAGGTGACACATGGTAATGATTTACAAGGTTACCGTGGAGTGCTACAAGAAATAGATGAACTCACTTATTTAGAAATATTAGAGCTTAAATTTTCTTTTTATTCAAATATGGTTTGATACTACTCACGATGTAGGAGTACTTCGTATGCATAAAGATTATCCTATTGTTAAGGTAAACCATAAAAGGTGATATAAAGCAAAAAATCCATTTGTGCTAACAACACAACCAACATAAGTTTATTATGCGTCTTATCCAATCATAAAAAAAAAACAAGGAGAGCTGGTGGGATGTTGTTAAAACAAAATTGGAATGGTCATTCAGTGGGAACATGATAAATGATGATCAGCCCTAACAAAATGATCCGTAGGACAATGAGATACTCCAAATAACGAAAGATGTAGGATCGATTTCACCCTAGAGGGGGGGTGAATAGGGTGATAGTGTAAATTATAAAAACTTAATTGCAGAAGTTAATTTATATTAACACAGATCACAGAATAGCAGCACAGATATAGCAGAATATAAATAACAAAATAGAACAACACAGAATTTACCCAGCTTCGGCAAAACCCTGCCTACGTGCTGCCCCCAAGGTTTCTACTAGAAATTAGATAGTCCCTCGCTTACACACGTAAACTCGCTATACCCGCTATTGACTAATCTAACTCTACGCTCAAAACCCTGCCACAACTCAACTACCGAGTTGCAAATTCTCAAGCTACGCCACGTAGCTTGTCCCCTAGTCACACGACTAGAAAAAATAAAACGGTTTAAAAAGAAAAAAGGAAAATACAATTAAAAGCAATTAAAATGAAATAACCCTAATATTAAATTTAAAAACCCCTTAAAACAAACTCCCTTTGAAAGCAGGCCGGCCTCCTTTGCTATTTGACCCGTCTCTTTTCTTTCTTTGTTTGTAATGGCGGCCGTTCCTTTTTAGGGCTTCGTCCTTATCAAATTGGGGCTTCGTCCCTTTGATGCAATTTAGGGCTTTCAAATTGAAGCGCCGACCTTTGATAATTGTTCGACTTCGATGCTCTTTGCAGCTGCTTCGTTGATCGAATTCCTTCTTCGGTATGTAATTGTATGCTTTTTCTTTTACTGATTTTATGCTTTCTGGAATTCAATGATCTTGCCGATGATGTGAATTTGATTTATATAGGGTTTGTAAATCCTATTCTTGCGTTCGTATAAAATAATTTGAATTTGTCACATTCTTTTGATTGGCCGTTTGATTATGCTTGAACGATTGATAATCGAACTGACTTTGTCATCTTCGTATCTTTTGCATTCCTTGGTTGACACGGTTTTGAATTTACTTTCGTGATAACCACGGCTTTGTTGATTTCTGGAATTTATACTTTGTTGACTTGTTCAACATTGACATGGCGATTTTACTATGACTTCGGCCTTGACACTGATTTCGACTTCACTGAGAACTATAGTCTCTGGCCATCTTCTGATCGGTTTAACATGAACTGACTGCACTTGCTTGATATGAAATACATATATTTACACAGATGCTTCACTGCATCTGTTGTAGTTGCTTTATACTTCACTGTGCACTTTACTTGGGCATTTTGTATGTTTCATTTTGATCCACTTTGTCATTGCATATCTATATATGCTTGACCTCTGTTACATGCTTGCTGTATTCATTTGAGTTGATTGTTGCATTGTTACTGGTTCATTTGATAGCACTAGCTTGTTCATTCTGTACTTCTGGTCTTTGCATGATGGTCTTGTGGCAGTTAATAGTTGCTGTGCACTTCAGTTTGCTGTCATGTTCTTGTGCTCGAGCTTGTTGCTTCATTGCTTACTGTCATTTGCTTCATGTACCCTACTGCTTTAAACTTCTCTTGACCATTGCTTCATGTCTTACTGTGTTGACCATTATGCACTGTAGCTTGAGTCTTTGTTGAAGTTGTTGTGCACTTGTTCATATGAGTATGCTCACTGTTGTTGCTGCAATCTTCACTTCTGGTTAGCCACTGTTGCATTACTATGTCTTGTGGCATGTTGATGCATTGTCGTGAGTAGTTTGTAGTTGCTTCACTGGTGGCCTATGTACATGCTTCCCTGCATCTTGTCTTGTATTACTTGTGTCACCATACCTGTTGTACATGCAGCTGAATCATGCCTGAAGTCGTTGCCTGGTTTCACTGTCCACCTGTATCTTGGCTTTGCTTGCATTGACATGTTATGGCCTGTACTTGTATGCTTCATATATGTGGGTGTTTGAAAGTTGCTACTGACTTGATTCACTTCATGTTTGTTGCCAGTTTACCTTGATTCTGCATCACTTGTAGCTTGCTACTGTGTTATATGCACCCATTATGTTTGATCTGCTGATGTTTGTTGCAGTCCTTGTTTTTGGTCTTCATTCTGGTTGTCACTTGAGTTTTTGCTTGCATTGTCACTTGATGTTGCTGTTATGTTGATGGCTAACCTTTGCTAGTTCATTCATGATATGTTGTACTGATTTTGCTTGGTGGTCTTGTACTTGTATACTGCTGGTTTGAGGCTGTGTCATGTTTGAACATAGCATTCATGTCATGTCGCCTTGTGTTGAATCCAGTTTTACAGCTCGGGTTTGACCTTGTGCTCGTGTCGTGATTTTAAATATATTGCACGTGAGTTGAAACCCAGTTTTTCATTTGGGTTTGACCTGTGCTTGCCTGTCCCTGTAAATCAATCAAGTGTATATATCGGCGTGCACGGCCTTGTGGCATATACAGTAATATACTGTGTATGTCACAAGTTGTTCGTGTATGATGAATTCAAATTTAAATGATGACGAACAACCCAAATAACTGAGGCAAATATCATTTTCAAAATTCACGTTTTATTTTATATCGCAAAAATATTTTATTTTCAATTTTACTGCGTTAGTTTATATTTTTGCAGATCGCTCAGATGCTGGATTCAAACTTGAATGCAGTTGAAGATAAATACGAGTGTGAGTGATATGTAGTGAGGTGCTGATGTAAAATAGTGAAATGTCATGTATTGTAGTCAAAATTGTATATGTATAGTGAGAGCTTGAAATTGTACTATCAAAGTTGTAATAAATATTTGTTTGAATAAAATATTCGTTTGAATTCAAAAACTGTGTTGTTTATTTTTATTCAGCAAATATTTATTTATTCTGTGAAGATTAAAATAGTACGTTAACAAATACATTTAAGCGAATGTACATATGTTTATTATCATCAAACAAAAATCATATAGCGCAAAGCGCATATTCAACAATCTCCCCCTTTTGATGATAACAAACATATATTTAAGATTTTGAATATATTAAATGTATTTGATAATTTCAATTGCTCCCCCTATTTGAATGCTTCCTTTCTATATGATACTCCCCCTACATATATGACTCCCCCTACATATATGCATACAAATAAAATGTGTGAATGAGCCTATATGCAAATGGAAAATTGTTTGACCTTTGATTGATTCTATTTGACAAAATCTTAACTTTTCTCTCCCCCTTTTGTTATCAGCAAAAGAATAATAGAGTTAGAGAAAATAGAGATAAAGTGATCGATATTAATCCAACATTAAAACCCAATTGAATATAAATATTAAATTTCAATAGAAAATCAAACAAAAATCATAAAAATATTGTTAGGCGCATATTCCACTTTTAGAATGATGGAGATGATGTCATCATATAAAACCATACAATTGTGTCTATTTGTGGTATTTTTATATCAGGAATTTGAATATCTACTAATCATGCATAACCGTTAGGACTTTCAAATGAGATTAGTAGTATTCCAAATTTATTTTAGAAAAATGAATTCAAGTATCTTCTAACCACTCATAACCGTGAGGACTTTTAAATGGGATTAGAATCAACTTGTTTATTTTTTTTAAAAAAAAAAATCAACTTTTGATATGTGTTCCATACATGCATAACCGTGAGGACTTTTAAATGAGCATGGAAGCACATAACAAATTCCAAGTAATTCACCCATGCATAACCGTGAGGACTTTTAAATGAGAGTGAACACTTTGGTATTTATTTATTGTTATTAATTTTTATTTTATATATTTTTTTATTATTTTTTTTTTATTATTATTTTAAAAAAAAATGAAAAACGAACGATTCCTGTTTAAAATACCACATATCGACAAACTATATAGAATTTTGATGAATGATGGTTGATAGAAATATGATAGGTATAGAGATGGTCATGGAATTTTTACCAACAAAAAGTTTATAACTCTTGTTTACATTTCTCAAGAAATTTTCTAATTATACTTTCTCGAGTTATAATATATAATCAATATCAACACTCATCACTTTTTCAATCACTATTTTTCTTTTCGATGATTTGTAGGGAGAAAAAAAATGTTAAATATTCAGCAAATTTCTAAAACACCTAGACTGAGTCGTAGTTTACAAAAACTATTTTCTGGTAGGGGTTTTGTAAAGATGTCTGCCAATTGAGAATCAGTTGAAATAAAATTTATGCAGATATTTTCTTTGGAAATATGATCTCTAATAAAATGATGTCTTACATCTATATGTTTTGTTCGCGAATGATGTACAGGATTATTTGTGAGATCAATTGCGCTTTTGCTATCACACATTAGTGGTACACGTTTAAAATTTAGACCATAGTCATGCAAAGTTTGTATCATCCATAAGATTTGAGCAGAGCAACCGCTCAAAGCAATATACTCTGCCTCTGTTGTGGATAATGCAATACAATTTTGTTTTCTACTCGACCATGCAACTAATGAATGTCCTAGCATAAAACATGCTCCACTAGTACTTTTTCTATCAACCAAGTTTCCAGCATAATCAGCATCTGAAAAACCTTTCAATTCAAAATTATCATTTGATGGATACCAAAGACCAAAACGTGGGGTGTGCAATAAATATCTTATAATTCTTTTAACAGCTTTTAAATGAGATTCTTTTGGGTTAGATTGAAAACGTGCACATAAGCAGACAGAAAACATGATGTCAGGTCTAGAAGCGGTAAGATAAAGGAGTGATCCAATCATACCTCTGTACTGCTTTTGATCAACTGTCTTACCCTTTTCATCTTTGTCAAGTTTAAGTGTTGTACTCATGGGAGTTCTTGCTGGTTTAGCATCTTTCAATCCAAATTTGTTGACAAGTTCCCTGATATATTTTGTTTGAGAAATGAATGTGCCTTTATTGCTTTGTTGGATTTGAAATCCTAAAAAGAATTTTAACTCTCCAACCAAGCTCATTTCAAAATTTTCCTGCATGACTTTTTCAAATTTCTCATACAACAACTTGTTAGTAGCACCATAAATGATGTCATCAACATATATTTGAACAATCAAAATATCATTGTTTTCATGCAACAGAAATAGTGTGGTATCTACACATCCCTTTTTGAACCCATTTTCAAGGAGATAAGATGTAAGACATTCATACCAAGCTCTGGGAGCTTGTTTTAATCCATATAATGCCTTCTTTAGTTTGTATACATGGTTTGGATATTCATGACTTTCAAAACCTTCTGGTTGTTCAACAAACACATCTTCTTTTAAAACTCCGTTAAGAAAAGCACTCTTAATGTCCATTTGTCTTAGTTTAAATCCTTTGTAACAAGCAAAAGCTAACAATATTCTAATTGATTCTAGTCTAGCTACAGGCGCAAAGGTTTCATCAAAATCAACTCCTTCAATTTGATTGTATCCTTTAGCAACTAGTCTAGCTTTATTTCTAATTATATTTCCAGATTCATCATATTTATTTTTAAAAATCCATTTTGTTCCTATAACTGGATAATCCTTAGGTCTAGGTGCTAGACTCCAAACATTATTTCGTTCAAACTGATTTAGTTCTTCTTGCATGGCCATGAACCAGTTTTCATCATTAAGGGCTGAATCTATGCTATTTGGTTCTATTTCTGAAATAAATCCACTATATAAGCACAGATCACATAGATTTTTAAAGGATGAACGAGTTTGTATACCTGCTATAGGGTTTCCAATTACCAATTCTGGTGGATGGTCTGTTTTGTATTTCAGCTTTTCTGGATCCAGATTTCTTCTGACTTCTTGAGTTGTGGTAGTTTCTCTAGCATCAGCAGTTTCTTTTGGTTTTTCAAATTCATCTTTTTCTTTCTCCTCTTCAACGTTGCTTTTGGATGTATTCTGTTCGTCAATGCCTTCATCAAACTTCACATTGATTGACTCTACGATTGTTTTAGTCTTTTTGTTGTAGACTCTATAAGCTTTGCTTCTCGAAGAGTAACCCATGAAGATGCCATCATCAGCCTTTGCTTCAAATTTTCCTAACTGATCACCTGTATTAAGAATATAGCAAGGACATCCAAACACTTTGAAGTAAGCGATGTTTGGTTTTTTGTTGAACCATAACTCATAGGGGGTTTTGTTAAGAATCGGTCTGATGATAACTCTATTCATTACATAACATGCTGTATTTACAGCTTCTGCCCAGAGATGCAGAGGTAGTTCATATTCATTTAACATAGACCTAGCCAATTCTTGTAAAGTTCGATTCTTTCTCTCAACTACCCCATTTTGTTGTGGAGTACGTGGTGCAGAGAACTCATGTTTGATTCCGTTTTCATCACAGAAAGTTTCAAATTCATAATTTTCAAATTCTCCACCATGATCACTTCTTAACGAAACAATAGAGACTTCTTTTTCATTTTGCACAAATTTTGCGAATCTTGTGAAGTATGAAAAAGTTTCTGATTTTTTAGCTAAGAAGTATACCCATGTATATCTTGAGTAATCATCAACTAACACAAAGCAATATTTCTTACCTCCTAAGCTAGCAATGTCATTAGGTCCAAATAGATCCATATGAATTAGTTCAAGAACTCTAGAAGTGCTTACATTGTTTTTGGCATGAAACGATGATTTTCTAAGTTTTCCCAAAGTACATGCTTTACAGATGTTCTCAGTTTCAAACTCATGTGATGGCAACCCTCTTACCAAACTTTTCCTTTTTAATTTGTTTAATAAGTTCATACTAGCATGCCCTAAACGTCTATGCCATAAATTCACTTCTATATCCTTAGCTACCAAACATTTAGAGAGGATGAGATCATCAAAAGATAGAGAATATATATTACCTTTCCTTTTTCCAGAAAATAAAATTTCTTTTGATGATTTGTCAACAATTTTGCACATGTCAGAATCAAAGATAACATTCATACCTTTATCACATAGCTGGCTGATTGATATCAAATTGTGGTGCAGATTTTCAACATATAAAACGTCATTCAAGGTAAATGTATTGTTACCTACTTTACCTTTACCGACAATTTTACACTTGTCATTGTTCCCCATTGTGACTCTGCCACCTTTGTACTTTTCTAGGCTAAGGAACTTCGATTTATCGCCTGTCATGTGCCTGGAACAGCCAGAATCCAAGTACCATTGCTGTTGTTCCTTAGCCTGCCAGCATACCTACACGAGAAGAGAGTTTAGTGACCTATTTGTTTTTATAGGTCCATGGTTGTTAGTGGCAGAAAATTTTGAAAAATGATTTTGTGTAGACCCAAAACTATTTATAATTGTTCCCTTTGGCACCCAAATTTGTTTAACTTTGAGAGATTTTATATTTGTGCCTTTTGAAACCCAAATCGGTATAGTTTTCACATGTTTGGGTCTATACCAACAATTATTGTGACCGTGTCCAAATTTTCTACAAATTGTGCACATAGAATTAACTTGATTAATCTTGTTTTCAACAATTTTCGAATTATTATATCCAAGTCCTTGTCTAACCGTATTAACAGTTTGCTTTCCTAATAGCATATTCAATGATTTTTCACTTTTTGAAAATTTATCTAAAGTCGTTGACAATTGTTGGACTTGTGATTTGAGAGATTCATTTTCGTTTAACAACTGTGTGCACTTTTTAATAGAATTCTCTCTCCTAGTATTTTCATTCTCTTTTAAAATCAGAATTTCATTTTCAAGTGATTTTATATTGATTTTCGATTTTTTAATTTCTTCTTCAAATGTTGGACACTTATCACACTTAGGAATTCTACATTGATAGTTCTTAACTAATTGATCAAGTTGTTTATTGCATTCTATCAAAGTATTCTTTTGAGATTCAAGTTTAGCATATTTTTCCCTAAGTCGTTCATAACAGCCATTTACTTCATGGAAATAAATTAGTAATTCAGAATGAGTGAGTTTTGATACCTCGCTTGGCTCGTCGTCATCACTGTCTGTAACTTCACCATGAAGACACATATTTGCTTTTTCACTCTCACTCTCGGTGTTATCACTTTCATCTTCGTCAGTTTCATCCCAAGTAGCCGCAAAGCTTTTCTTCTTTAGTTTCTTTCCTTGATTTGATCGTTTTTGAGGACATTGTGGCTTGATATGGCCGGGTTTGTTGCATTTGTAACAGATGATTTTCTGATCTTCTGGGTTGTCTAGTGCTTTGCCTATTCTGTTTTTCAATTCATGATTTCGAGCTGGATTTCCGTATTTGCGATTCCACTTTTTGAATTTCTTTATTAGTAGCGCTAGCTCTGCTGCTCCATCATCATCGTCATCATTCTCATCATCACTTTCAGTTGTTCCTTTGAGAGCTATTGATTTCTTTCGAGTATCTCCACCTTCACGCTCTTCCTTGAATTTCATTTCTAGCTCATAAGTGGTGGGATTTCCGATGAGTTCTTCGACTTTGAGTTGTTTTAAATCTTTCGATTCTTGAATGGCAGTTACTTTTGCTTCAAAGCTTCGTGGAAGGACTCTGAGGATTTTACGGACTATTTCCAATTCGGTGTATGTTTTTCCGAGAGCTTTTGATTTGTATACGATGTTGGAAAGTCGTCCGTACATCTCTTTGACATTTTCTTCTTTCGCCATTGTAAAGTTCTCGTATTCGCTGCTTAGCATGGCAAGGCGAGATTCTTTGACTTGAGATGTTCCTTCGTGAGTTACTTCTAATATGTGCCATATTTCCTGCGCAGTTAGACAATGTGAGACACGATTAAATTCAAATTGATCTAATGAACAGATAATAGAATTCATAGCTTTGGCATTAGTATTTTGTAATTTATTTTCTAGTTCTGTCCATTGTTCCTTTGGTTTCTCTATTTCCTGATCATCTACAGTTATAGTTGGTATTCTATAACCTGTCTCAACAATATCCCAAGCGTCAATGGTTTTCAAAAAAAATTTCATCCTATTTTTCCAAAAAGCATATTCACCATTGAACATTGGTGGTCTAACTATGGATTGACCTTCTGCAAAAGCATTATTAAAAGAAGCCATTTTAAAAATTCGAATTTTTAAACAAAAACTGATTTTTTCAAAAAAAATAGAATTTTTAAAACAAATGTTGACTTCTATTCCTAGCTCTGATACCACTTGTAGGATCGATTTCACCCTATAGGGGGGGGGGTGAATAGGGTGATAGTGTAAATTATAAAAACTTAATTGCAGAAGTTAATTTATATTAACATAGATCACAGAATAGCAGCACAGATATAGCAGAATATAAATAACAAAATAGAACAACACAAAATTTACCCAGCTTCGGCAAAACCCTGCCTACGTGCTGCCCCCAAGGTTTCTACTAGAAATTAGATAGTCCCTCGCTTACACACGTAAACTCGCTATACCCGCTATTGACTAATCTAACTCTACGCTCAAAACCCTGCCACAACTCAACTACCGAGTTGCAAATTCTCAAGCTACGCCACGTAGCTTGTCCCCTAGTCACACGACTAGAAAAAATAAAACGGTTTAAAAAGAAAAAAGGAAAATACAATTAAAAGCAATTAAAATGAAATAACCCTAATATTAAATTTAAAAACCCCTTAAAACAAACTCCCTTTGAAAGCAGGCCGGCCTCCTTTGCTATTTGACCCGTCTCTTTTCTTTCTTTGTTTGTAATGGCGGCCGTTCCTTTTTAGGGCTTCGTCCTTATCAAATTGGGGCTTCGTCCCTTTGATGCAATTTAGGGCTTTCAAATTGAAGCGCCGACCTTTGATAATTGTTCGACTTCGATGCTCTTTGCAGCTGCTTCGTTGATCGAATTCCTTCTTCGGTATGTAATTGTATGCTTTTTCTTTTACTGATTTTATGCTTTCTGGAATTCAATGATCTTGCCGATGATGTGAATTTGATTTATATAGGGTTTGTAAATCCTATTCTTGCGTTCGTATAAAATAATTTGAATTTGTCACATTCTTTTGATTGGCCATTTGATTATGCTTGAACGATTGATAATCGAACTGACTTTGTCATCTTCGTATCTTTTGCATTCATTGGTTGACACGGTTTTGAATTTACTTTCGTGATAACCACGGCTTTGTTGATTTCTGGAATTTATACTTTGTTGACTTGTTCAACATTGACATGGCGATTTTACTATGACTTCGGCCTTGACACTGATTTCGACTTCACTGAGAACTATAGTCTCTGGCCATCTTCTGATCGGTTTAACATGAACTGACTGCACTTGCTTGATATGAAATACATATATTTACACAGATGCTTCACTGCATCTGTTGTAGTTGCTTTATACTTCACTGTGCACTTTACTTGGGCATTTTGTATGTTTCATTTTGATCCACTTTGTCATTGCATATCTATATATGCTTGACCTCTGTTACATGCTTGCTGTATTCATTTGAGTTGATTGTTGCATTGTTACTGGTTCATTTGATAGCACTAGCTTGTTCATTCTGTACTTCTGGTCTTTGCATGATGGTCTTGTGGCAGTTAATAGTTGCTGTGCACTTCAGTTTGCTGTCATGTTCTTGTGCTCGAGCTTGTTGCTTCATTGCTTACTGTCATTTGCTTCATGTACCCTACTGCTTTAAACTTCTCTTGACCATTGCTTCATGTCTTACTGTGTTGACCATTATGCACTGTAGCTTGAGTCTTTGTTGAAGTTGTTGTGCACTTGTTCATATGAGTATGCTCACTGTTGTTGCTGCAATCTTCACTTCTGGTTAGCCACTGTTGCATTACTATGTCTTGTGGCATGTTGATGCATTGTCGTGAGTAGTTTGTAGTTGCTTCACTGGTGGTCTATGTACATGCTTCCCTGCATCTTGTCTTGTATTACTTGTGTCACCATACCTATTGTACATGCAGCTGAATCATGCCTGAAGTCGTTGCCTGGTTTCACTGTCCACCTGTATCTTGGCTTTGCTTGCATTGACATGTTATGGCCTGTACTTGTATGCTTCATATATGTGGGTGTTTGAAAGTTGCTACTGACTTGATTCACTTCATGTTTGTTGCCAGTTTACCTTGATTCTGCATCACTTGTAGCTTGCTACTGTGTTATATGCACCCATTATGTTTGATCTGCTGATGTTTGTTGCAGTCCTTGTTTTTGGTCTTCATTCTGGTTGTCACTTGAGTTTTTGCTTGCATTGTCACTTGATGTTGCTGTTATGTTGATGGCTAACCTTTGCTAGTTCATTCATGATATGTTGTACTGATTTTGCTTGGTGGTCTTGTACTTGTATACTGCTGGTTTGAGGCTGTGTCATGTTTGAACATAGCATTCATGTCATGTCGCCTTGTGTTGAATCCAGTTTTACAGCTCGGGTTTGACCTTGTGCTCGTGTCGTGATTTTAAATATATTGCACGTGAGTTGAAACCCGGTTTTTCATTTGGGTTTGACCTGTGCTTGCCTGTCCCTGTAAATCAATCAAGTGTATATATCGGCGTGCACGGCCTTGTGGCATATACAGTAATATACTGTGTATGTCACAAGTTGTTCGTGTATGATGAATTCAAATTTAAATGATGACGAACAACCCAAATAACTGAGGCAAATATCATTTTCAAAATTCACGTTTTATTTTATATCGCAAAAATATTTTATTTTCAATTTTACTGCGTTAGTTTATATTTTTGCAGATCGCTCAGATGCTGGATTCAAACTTGAATGCAGTTGAAGATAAATACGAGTGTGAGTGATATGTAGTGAGGTGCTGATGTAAAATAGTGAAATGTCATGTATTGTAGTCAAAATTGTATATGTATAGTGAGAGCTTGAAATTGTACTATCAAAGTTGTAATAAATATTTGTTTGAATAAAATATTCGTTTGAATTCAAAAACTGTGTTGTTTATTTTTATTCAGCAAATATTTATTTATTCTGTGAAGATTAAAATAGTACGTTAACAAATACATTTAAGCGAATGTATATATGTTTATTATCATCAAACAAAAATCATATAGCGCAAAGCGCATATTCAACAAAAGATACCGATGATATATGACCATTTAATAATGAAGTATTTAATAGAGTTAAATTAGATGAAGTTGTCAAGGTTCCTAAAGATAATGTCATAATTGTTGATGATGATGATGATGTCAAAGTTAATGAACATGAGCCCAACGATATTGATAATGATACTGACAACTATCAACGTATGTATAATTGATTGTAAGACTGCTTTTATATATGCAGCTATTTTTTATTTTTATTTTTCTCTGCCATTAATAATTTATTATGAAGGTATATATGTGTAAAAACCTGGATTTTTACGACTAGATATTTGAATAATTAATTTAAATATTAAATCGTTGATCAACTGAAGATCCAAAATATCCAAAGTACGAACAAGATGGATATTTGTTGTCCCAACCATTCTTGTTAGCCCCGATACTGATTAGGAAAAGGGTAATTTTTACCAAAGTTTTTGTGTTGTTGATTCCTGGTGTAGTGCTTCTTCCCCTATGCCGCCTATTTGATTTTTTTCCCGCATACGGTCGAATTAGAATTTGAGACTACTTTTGTTGAGCCGGATCGATGTTACAAATCAAAATTGGTATAACTATTGTTGTATTTGGAGTCACGATATTTTTACAAAATATGTATTATTATACATATTTTGTAAAAATACGTGAGCAATTGAGTCTAGCAAGATCTAGACTGGTAGCTTATGATTCTAGGACAAGGACTTCATTATGAAATATGCGGTTGAATATTTTTTAGAAACCGGACGATCCGATGGCCAAAATGACTTGAAATGCATGGAATTATCATTCTAGAGTATCGTTTCAAATGGCGGTGTAATTTATACCATAAGGACCAAAATAATAAGATGATGTGCACCGACCAATTTCATGACAAAAATGTACCATGTAATTGTACGAGCTCGTAACGTGTAACGATTTAGTTGAGAAATCAAATAATACACACACACACGTCTCACCCTCAATTAGATATTTATTTTTCCTCACTTCTACATCTTTGCTCCTTACTCAAGCATAACCGCCCCTTTTATGAATTAAACTGAGAGTTTCAAACCATGAAAGAGGATGGGAATGGATTCCTTGAACTCGTGACGGGATGGGGAGAAAATCTATGGCAATGTGGTAAAGTGCAACTGAGCTTAAGATGATCGACTTTTGACAGCCGACAACTAAGGTTTGGGTTTAATAGATATAGAGGTGAAGTTAGGCCAAGGCAAGGATGGCATTACTTGAGGAGATGAGTTGGTGGAGGCTTGTAGGGGTGATGCAGCAATGCCTAGTTGATTATGACGTTTGCTATAGTTAGTAGGAAGAGTAATGTCACATTTTCCATGGCGTGAACGAGCTTGTTGAAGTGGTGTTTGTTGCAGAGAGCGTGAGAAAAGCTGTGTGTTGGCATAGATAGAGCATCTTATAATGGACTGCAGCTTGTGTAAAGGCAGAGTATGCGGACTGTAACAACTTGTATTGTATGTATCGGAGGATCATAAAATATTAATATTTAATTCATATGAGGTCATATGACTCTAAAACTTTGGAAAATGACTACTAGTAGAATTTTATCGAACATTTCAGGTCCAAAAATTCTTGTATAGCCTATAACTTTTGATATGAGAAGAATTATGGTGTGAAACCACTTTAATTATATTGGGTTGTGGTTTCTCTTTTCATACAGTAGTCATAATAGGAAAATAGATTTATTGTATAGGGGACATGGCCATTTTAAAATATGTTAACTGCTGGAAAGATTAATGGGCAATTAGAGAGGTTTATGGGCTAAGTCCATGTCCCAACTCTAAATTTGTGCCAATAGTGGCTGAAGCAAAAAACCCTCGAATCATTTCTCTTCTTCCAAAATTACATTAAAACCTCTATTAGCTCTGATTTCATCAGAAGGCTGCCCTTTTCTTGCTAATCTTAGCCCAAATCATCAATAAAAGGATAATTAGCAAAGGAGATGGTAGATCCATTACTTTAATTCTTGGATCACATTTCTTTGCTGTTCATCTCGTCTTTAGAAGGAAAATTGGTAATTTGGCTATTGGTGAGTGGTACTTGACCCCTCACTATCCTGTGCATATTTTTATAACTAAAATAGATATTTTTAACATGATTTTGACCCTAAAACATTTTCTAGCTTTAATCGCGTCTTTATACATGTATACAGTTGAAATTAGGAAGACTTAAAATGGTTTATAAATGGTTTTGCAACCCATTTTGATCAAATTGACATGCTAGTGTAAAAGTTAAATCTAGATTAGAGTTTGTATCATAATCATGTTTTAATGAATTACATGTGCATATGGATGTGTATGGATGATATTTTAGTTTTGTATATTGTGCTTTGACATGGTTTACTAGTGCATTTAGGTAGTTAAGAAAGAGGTTGTCGAATTGGGCAAATCAAAGGCAAAAGGGGTCGGAAATTGATGAAATTTGGAGGAGGGGCTCTAGAGCAAAGGAGGAGCCCAAGCTTCAAGCCGCATGACGTTTGGGTTGTGGGATTTATGTCGATGATGAGATGACTCCTGGATGGAGTGTTTGTAGATCTATTCGGTTAGAAGGCAAGACTTCGAGACTTATGCTGTAAGACTTCGGGGCAAGCATCGAGTTAGAGTAAGGAAGGAGTTCTAAGCGTCAAAATAGAAATTTTGGCTAAGTAAGGTGATTGATACCGATGACTTTTGATCGGATCGAGTAGATATTTTAGCATCTGGTTGAAGCTTAGAGCTTGAGGTTTTTGAGGAATGAAGCGCGGAGTTCTAAGCATGCTGAGAAGAAGAGATCGGTGGGAAAATACACAGCTAAAATGTGGCTAAGTAAAGATGAGAAGAATCAATCGGTACCAACCTCTTGGTCGGTATCGACATGAATTTTTGGGCTAGGGGTTATGAAACTTCCATAAGGGGAAGCATTGTCTCTACCGGTCGTGTTGGTGGTGTTTGCTTGACCACTTGTGGTTTGATGGCGATGTAGTAGCATGACGATAACTTTGAGGCTTTGGTGATGGTAACTCAATGATGAATGGAGTTAGGTTCTAATGATGATGGCTCGATATTGAAAAGAGTAGTGAGAATGACTATCCGTAAAGGGCGAGTTCTATGAAGGGTGACCCATAATTAAAATATTAAATGGTTCTATCATAGAAAGAAGGAATGTGGAATGGTTCCTTGAGGGTAGTGGAAACTAGAAGGAGCAAGAAGAGGGCTCGGATACGCATGCTAAGGGATCGTTGATACTTGAAGTGTTTTCTTTTGTACTCAAAAGCAGGGGTATTGTGAGGACACACTAGTTATATGGTATAATGACCCTAGATCTATGCAATGGGTCCATATACCCTAGACCGATGGAATTGGTTTAGTATTCAGCATCACATTATGAGTAAGTATACTGGAGACCTAGATTTATCGATTAATCCCTAGTAGAGGAATGGTCATACAAGTTATCATATATCCAGGGCGTTAATCCAAAAAATGGATCAACACCCTGGTTTGAGTATGAAAGCACCAGCCATGTTCTCACAGAGCAATAATACAGATAATAGGTATAGAAAAGAGTAGTAAAAGAAAGAAAACAAGAAGATTTTTATAGTGGTTCGGTTGGTAACCAAGCCTACGTCCACTTTATAGCTTTCATTATAGATCGATTTCTGTTACAAGAAGTGTTTTATTACAGGGCTTTTGATTGTCCTTAGCTAGATTGAATTTCTAAGGTTAGAATTCATTGGAGAATCACAGTGAATCCCTTTGGAGATAGTTGTGAGGGAGATGGAGGGTGAAGAAAAATTCCAGCAAAGCTGTAGCAACTAGTCCGAAGAAAATCCAGTTTATGTTGCATGTAGGATGATATTTATAGAGATCAGAGAGCTTCTGGGCCAGGCCCATTCGTCAGTTGCTTGCAGATGGACACAAGATGATCTAGTAGAGCTTAGCTCACAACCCAAGCTAAAAGGATGGATCGCTGGTGATCCATAAATTTGGCTCGCGTGCGAGCTTGTTACTTAGCTCCTGTCTTCATTGCTTTACTATGCTAGATTGCAAGTATTACATGGCTTAGTATAGATCACTAGCGATCCATGGTGCATGGGTCGTTGACGATCCATACACTTAGCCTATTTTGCACTTGTCCTCTAAGCTTCCTTTGCTCCTTCGTGCCGTAGCGACCTAATGTTATAGTATGGATCGCTGGTGATCATAGAGTATGGATCGCAGGCGATCCATGCACTTTGACTATTTTTGGACTTTGTTGTCTGGAATGCCTTCATTTCCTTGTATCGATGTTGTTTGTGTAGTCTCATTGCATGTTACTTTGTTTTGATGACGATTTACTAGCTGATTGTATTTGATTGCTGATTGGATTGAACCAACGCTGGTATCTTGGCTTAGTCAAACTCAGTCGCTACTTTAGCCCCTTTTAGTTGAGTTCTGAGTCATTCTGACTCCATTAAGTCATTCTGTTTTCTCTTGGATCCTGATAGGTTTAAAACCAGGATAACATTTTCCCCTAGAGTACGTCTTTTTTAGAAATAAGGCTTGCTCTGGAAGTTATCGCCTTTAGTCTCTACTTGTTGAATTCCAAATAATCGTGTTAGAGCTCTACGGACGTATGCTAAGTCACGCTGCTGATCACTTGGTTTTGGTCTTGACTGCTACTACTAGTCATAATGGATCAAATTTCTCTCCACGGCTTCACGATATACCTTGAAATAGTAGATGGATGCCGCGGTGCAAATTTGAAATCGAAGATGGGCAATTCTATGGATCGCTGGCGATCCATAGTCAATGGATCACTAGCGGCCAGAGTACTTAAGAGATTTTTCATCTTTTTTGTTTCCTATTTATGCAGTTAAGCAGACCTATCTCTTCACTTTCTCTATGACCTCAGCTTTTATTCGTGCGATTTGAACACTTGCAGCAATCCTTGCCTTCGATCCATTGACCCGATCCATTGCCTCCTAAGATCCGATCTTGCCCAAGCCTTTCGCCATGATTTCCTCTGCATCACCACTACCGAAGCATCGCCACTGCCTTCTCAGGCCACTTCCGACCAAAACTCTGGTTTTGCTTATGCTTTGTGTCACCTCTGACCTAACCTTAGATCGCCATCGATTCATTGTAGTTTGTCGATCTCAAAGCTTCTATCAATTTTGCGCTTAGGTCGTTAATCCGAGGTGGGTTCACCGATTACAACATTCGTTTAATGATTTAAATGGTGATGTTGCGTTCGTGATGTTCGTCATGAGGAGTTTGAGTTGAGTTGGCTTAATGGAGGAAGATAGTAAATCGAGTCTTGAATTTCTCCCGCAGCGACATTCGGGACTTATCCCGGTGCTTGACATGTTTTGTTATCTTCGTCCATTAAGCCATAATTGACTTGTGCTAAGTTCGATAGCTGATATTGCATTACACATAACAAATTGGTCCCGGCTCTTCCAAAGAATTTGGACATATTTTACTTGCTTTTTGCATGCTCGATGTCCCTGTAATGAAAAGAATTTTCTACGTCGCTTCGGACAACGAATTCGATGTCAATCGTTGATCGATAACAGGTAAGTGTAGAGGAAGTAAAACCAAATGGAAATGATACGGGAATTCCTTTTCCTTTTTCCGCTGCGAGCAAACTATCAACATAGGATAGAGCGTTTGTAGTGTTTTGGACACCGAGCTCACCACCTATAGACATCGTACTACACTTACCCTAGTACATACTTGAAATTTGTTGTGTTAGCATGAATCAATATCTCTCCGGAATTCAAGCGCTGTAGGGGAAACTATTAGTTTAGAATAGAATCACCAGACTGTTTTGGATGCGAGTTCTGTTGTTCAGAATGAAGTATCCAACTTTGCACTGTAAGTCAAATGGAGGAATCTTGACACTCTCAGAAGCCGAGTCGTCAACCGTCGCCCTTTCTCCTTCCACTTCACATGCTGAATATGGCAAGTTGGTCTCAATAGGTCTAGTCTTAGATCGAACTCCTCCCAATTTTAGAGTTCATCTCAAACCGCCAGAGAGACCTTCTTCTATGGTTTCTGCTAAAGTTCTGCACAATATCTACGTGCAACACGGCATACCAGAGGAAGATGTTCGCCTTCCAGAGAAGAACGAGTTTGCTCATATGCCTCCCCCGGGATATACCACTTGTCGTCGGTATATGTGTCTGAATGGAGTTGTCCCCCATTTTAATGACTTTTTGCACGAGACTCTCTCGAATTTAGTCATTGCCCCATTCTAGATTCATACCAGCGGCTACGCCATCCTAACTTGTTTGCATGTCCTTTTCATGCACACATTCAATCGTGCTCCGAGCTTTGACCAGCTGTAGTACTTTCTTTCATTCAAGAAGGGATGAGTGTCTGTCTTTGGTCGTAATTGAAGCTCAAACGAATTGAAAAACCGTATTGCGACCGCAAAGCAACCTATCCCAATTTAAGACCCAGTATTTCTTCGTCAGATGCCCTAAGGGGATTAACCGTCTGTGGACAACTGGGGATAAGTTCTTTTCCCTACTTACTGAGTTCCAACATGTTGCTTTGGGGCTTCTAACAAGTCGAACATTTCTTGTAGTTTTCCCATGGTCGAATAGGGATTTGTCTCTTGATGAAGTTTTTCGAACCCTGAACACTATCGACCCTGAGGAAAGTCCGTTAAAGTATTGCAAGCTGATGAGAACTTACTCCGATATTGGTAATTTCATCCTGAGAGGTCCTCCGTTCCTGTTAAAGCCCCCTCTCCTTCTCGATCTAGGGTTTGCATGCGATCAACTTCCTTATCTCATGGTTTCGAAGAAGGCGCTTCTCAAGAGAGAAAGAGCATGTTCGAAGAATCAGTCGGAGAGGCTCGTGATGGAAGAGATGTAGCTGTGACCGGAGTTAGTCGCCCGGCCAGAATGCCTTCAATTCCGAAAGAAATAGAGGAAGAATTCAAACAGAAGGAAGGCAAAGTTGCGGTGGACTTAGAAAAAGAGGAGGGGGAGATCGAGAGTAGTAGCGATGAGTCCACTTCCAGTAACGACTTCTTTATAGAACCCGATGATGGGGATTTTGAATCATGCGATGAAATTCTAGGGATGAACCCCGTTATTCCGAGCTCACCGCCTCCAGACACAAGTGATAAAGATAATGCCCTGGGAATAGAGGGATGTCAAGATTCTCCGAGCAAAGATGTTGGTGCGGAGTTTGGAGATTTGAGCGACATTTACATCGATTTCGACGTGCTTATGGGGGAAGATTTCAAATTTGAGGAGGTGCCCCCTCATTCGAGCCATGTCGCATCCGAAGTTAGTCTGATACCTTTCGCGGCGCCCTGCCGATCTGGTTTGTGACATCGTTTTAGGGTCTTCTCCTAAAAACATTGCACGCTTTACTAGGATCACACTCACTTGCACACACACACACACACTTTCCATGTCTATTTTTTGTCTCTAAACCCTTTATTTATGCTTCGTGTCGGGTATAATGAGAGGACGCGACCTTTATAACGACTTCGAGGAATTCACCGACTCCTGGCGCTGGTCTAAGCATTCTTCTAGTCATCACCATCCCCGAGAGACGGAGGGAGAGTGTAGAAAAAGGAAAGATCTAGAGGCCGAAACTCGCCGCCAAGAAGAGAGAGAGAGAGAAGCTAGTCATACAAAGGCTGGTATGAGAAGAGGAAGACTTCTAATGAGAGGGAGGAGTCATCGAAGAGGTCAAAATTCGATCACCGTACCCATTCTTCAGAACAACAAGCTTTTGCCCCGACACACTCTTCAACGGGTCAGGAAATCTCTGTTACTTTTGTCACTTATCTGCCTTCAACATACATCCTACCATCTTTTGTTGTTCTTGCCCCCAGTGCTTCACCTCCTCGCTGGAGACCCGCATATATTCTTCCGTCGGGTCCTCCCAAGCTTGAGGCAGCACTCCCTGAGTGGTTTTTAAAAGGGATCAAGTTTGATCGTGATCTCCATCCGATCCGCAGAGATTCTTACATGCCACATTTTCAGGCTATCCAAAATGATTTATATAGGCCGAAGGGTAGGAAAAACTATGTAATAAGAAGGTAGATACCAATCGCAAAAATCACTAGAAAATCTCCCTTTTGAGTTAGAGAAGAATGATTTTGAACGAGCGTTGGCAGAGTGTGATGGCAAGATTAAACAGCTGGAGGAGGAGAAAGAAGCGGCGCTGCAAGAAAGAAAAAGGATTGTCGACTTGCTGAAGGAAGTAAAAGTGGCCCATGAAAGAACTGAGATCGTCTACATGGAAGAAATAAATAAGGCTCATGTCACAGAGGCCAAATTAAAGGAGGAGGTGGCCGCTCGTAGTGTGACAATTGAAGCCCAGAAGAAATCTATCTTTGACCATGACCTTATTGTTGAGGGGCACAATAAGACCATCTCTAATCTGGTTGCGACGATCCCCCGACTATTGGACCAAGTTGCACAGCTTAGCGCTGATAAGTCTCGCGTTGAGGTTGAAGAGGCTGCCCTTATGGTGGATTATATAGAGCTTTAAAACACTTTCGAGAGGAAGATAGAAAAGATGGACGAGACCATTTAAATTTTTTACGTTAATTCTCTACTTCATCAGGGGAGCCTTAGCTACTTAGGCCCAAAATTTCCATGCACTCTCGCTGTGGTCTGGGCCTATATGACACGACCGATCGATAGAAAGAAGAAATCTTGGCACGCTTTCATGACAGCGGCGACATTTACACCGAGTGAGAGATAGAAAACACTTACTTTAATGAAGAATCAGAGAAGGCATTGTTGGAGGGCTAGGAGATTTTGCGGATCGAGAGGGAGAAAGAAGCCGCCGATGCTGCTATGAAAGCGGCCGCTAAAGAACTTATAGAGCCTTTCATTTCTAGTGCCGGCGAGCCATCGGAGCATCCTTGCAATCTGCCAACAAGTTCTGGGAAGGCGGCGAATATGAAGTTGACTTTCTTGGTCACTCTTTTGTTGCAAGTAATCCTCTTGTTTTCCTCGAGTTTTGGAGCTTTCAACTTACATCGTAAGAGCAGGAAGAATTTGATGCTTTCATTTTTGATTTTATAGGTTTGTCTACCTTTTCCGTTGATGTGCCAGCTTTCTCGATGCCCGGGCCTGTCGCTGTCTCCATAGCTTCCGTGCTCGTCTCTATTCCTGTTCCGGTCTCCATGTCCGTGTCTGACTCACAGTCAGTGCCGTAGTCCAGAAAGATCACCTCACTTCATGGCTGGATGACCCTTTTGTATCTTTGGAAGGTGACGTAGCGACGGCTGAAGGTAGGGAGCAGGAAATTCAAACGGAGCAGCCTTACAAGACTCAACATGAATTGGTCGCTATCAAGAAAGAGAATATTGAAGCAATCAAAGCCTCGAAGAGCTCCTGCAAGTCACGGAAGCGCAAAATGAAGGGCGAATCTTATGAGAAGGCTGTAGAGCAGGAGGAGGATGTTAGCGCTGAGGAGTTTGTTGATATTACTGGCAATGAAACCACTCCCAGGGCAAGGCAGAAACTTCGAGCAAATGGCAGAAAATGGGAGTGGTGGAAAGAAGTGCCGAGGATTTTGGGCGGCGACTGATCTAATTTTGATTCTTTTTGAGTCATTTTATTCAAGTGTAGACTCTGGACTTAGTGTTTTTGTTATGGATTCTATATTTCCTTTTATTGGCCGGGGTTGTGTGGGTACGGCTCCCACGTTTTGACCCTGTATAAAAGAAAATTATAAGTAATACATTGTCGATATATTGACCGTACTCTTACTTGTATGTTCATATGCGTTCTATGCACTTATGCTTATTTTGTTTACACTTATCTAGTTCTATGATTACTGCCAGAATTCTTTATTTGGAGTAATAATTCTTTATTTGGAGTGACAGAACTTGTGAAATTATTATTTTCAAGTAATTTTATTTAATTGCCAGTGCATGCCCCCCGGTTCAGAGGGTTGTTTACTTCAAAAAATCGAGATTTAAATAACCTGCATATTAACACTTGAAATTTGACTAAATCACAACTCGATTTTTCTTCTTTCAGAAGTTTTGTGACTCGAGCACATAGTCCATTTTTTGCAATATTCTGTTTAGTATGTAACATATGCATGTTTGAAATGTTTACATCGTATAAGTTAACTACGGGCAGGTACACGTTGTCAACGTTTAATGTAATAGTCCGTCACATTCTGATTGGAGTTATCCCCATGGTTTCCTATCGTGGGAGTGGCTTGATTCTTGTTATTACTGTATGGATAAGTTCCTTGGTGTTACCGAGGCAATTTCGAGACTCGAAACTGTGCGTGGCTTACGGGATGCATGGATTTTACGATTGACATATCCCATCGATTTGTAACGATTCTGGAGCTCCTCGGTGTTGCCTATCTTTGGGCAACGTGAGGAGTTTATGTTTCAGGAGCGTGATTTCATGACTTCGAGAGTTAACGCATAGCTTATGAAATGCGCGAATTTTAGGACTGGTATGACCCATCGGTCTGGACTGGTTTTAGTTCTCCTTGATATTTCTTATATTCAGGCAATATAAGGAATTTGAGTTTTAAGAGTCAGTGCACGACTTATGGAGTGCGCGGCTTTCGCTACTCCCGGTAGTGCCCGTCTCCAGGCAGCGTGAGAAGTTGGTATTTTGAAAATTAGTGCGCTTATTTTCGCACTCCTTGGTATTGCCCATCTTCGTGATACGTGAGGAGTGTTATTTTTTAAGAGTTAGTGCGCGGCTTATGGGTGCGTGGCTTTTTGTGCTCCTCGGTGTTGCCTATCTTTGAGAAACATAAGGAGTGTAAGTTTTAGCCTTCCCGATGTTGCAGGAGGAACACCGGTCTTTAGAAGTCAAAGATCGGGCTCCATCGATCCAACGATTTGAATCCATGTGCTTCCGACGACCCGGTGAGTAGTTACTATAAACACAGTTTGTTGGTTCAAAAAGCGAATCAATTTTTATTAAGGAAAGAAGGGCAGGATTTTGCTTATTTACATTGCCTCCAGCATCCCGTGATGGCTTATTTGTTGAAAAATAGAGAGTGCGTAAGGTAGTTTTCAAATGAAGTAACGATGGAGTGATTCGCTATTCCATGCCCTGGGAATTTGGATTCTGTCGATGGTTGTTCGCTTGAAAGTTCTGTCCCTTAGCTTTTGATGACTTACGGTCCTTCCCAGTTTGGTTCAAAGGCCCTCGGAATGCGGTAGACTCGCTTGAGCATAAGATCTCCCACTTTGAAGGTTTGGTTGTAAACATTGAAGTTGAAGTACTATGCGACCCTTTTTTGTTGGGCGGTGGTTCTCAACTCGGCTTCTTCTCTTCTTTCATCGATCATATCTAGCAATTCGAGTAGGAGCTGCTCGTTTTGCTTTTGATTAAAATTTTGTATTTGATACGAGGGGACTTCTAACTCAACAGGAATCATCGCTTTTGAGTCGTACGCCAAAGCGAATGGAGTGTGACCGGTTGCCGCTTTGTTGGTAGTTCTGTAAGCCCATAGTGCGAGTAAAAGTTCATCAACCCAGTTTCCTTTTGCTTTAGTTAGTATCCTTTTGATAGTGGACTTGATGGTCTTGTTTTTTGCTTTCTCTTGCCCATTTTCTTGCGGATGAGGTACTGCGGAGAAGCTCTTCTCAATCCGAAAGCGTTTGCAGAAGTCTTCGGCGCTCTTGAATTGAGTTCCATTGTCAGTAATAATTTTGTATGGCACGCCAAACCTACAAATAATGATTTTAGAAACAAAATTAATGGTTGTCTTTATGGTTATGATGCCAATGGTTCCACTTCGACCAATTTTGTGAAATAATCGGCAGCAACTATAGCATATTTGGCCCTTCATTTTGCTATTGGCAGGAATCTGCAATAGCTCTATTGAAGGAGTTCTTTTAATTTTGCCGAATCTTTGGCAGCGATCACATTTTCTGGCGTAGTCTGTAGCGTTATGGTTTATTGTTGGCCAGAAGTAACCATACCGGAGGACTTTCTTTACAAGGTTTTTCCCCAAGTGTAGTCTTCGCATTTGCCATCGCGTGCTTCCTTTAGGATTCATCGAGATTCGTCATCGGACACACATCTAAGAAGGTGGGTTAAGAATCCCCTTCGATAGAGTACTCCATCTTGTATTCTGAATCACAATGCCTTTCGAAGGAGCTTTTTCCGTTGATTCCGGTCTATCAGAAGAGTCCCTATAAGTAAATATTTCTTTATCGGTTCATCCATGTATCTGGTTTGACAGTGATCTCGAGGATCCAGTCACATCCATTTCATTTATGCTTGGGTTGGTTAGAGTTTCAACTGGGACTAGCCCCAATGACTAAGCTTCTCCAGAGCTTGTCAGTTTAGCCAAATAATTTGCCTTTGTGTTTTGCTCCCGTTGAATTATGGTGTAGTGTTCGATGTCGCTTAGAAGTTCTTGCACTTTAGACAGGTATGGGGCAAGATTCTCCCCTCGAGCTTGGTATTCCCTTTTTACTTGACAGATAACCAACCGGAGTCGCTGTATATGTGAACAGATTTTATCTTGAGCTCTTTCACAACTTTTAGTCCTGCAATCAGTGCTTCGTATTCCTCTTTGTTATTTGTAGCAAGGAATTCCAAGCGCAGAGCATATCAAATGGCTCGTCCTTCGGGGGTTTCAATAACTACTCCTACTCTCGAACAGAGATTGTTAGATGCGCCATAGACAAAGAGTCCCCATTGCATGCCTACTTGCAGCTGTGTTTTTTCCTCGTCGTCCCATATAGTAAATTTGGCAATAAAGTCCGCTAACGCATGCCCATTGATGGCCTTCCTTGGGTGGTAAGTGATATCATATTGACTCAGTTCTATATTCCACTTGAGAAATCGTTCGGAATTTTTAGGCCGATATAGCACTTGCTCTAGGGGCTGGTCAGTCAACACTTTAATTGGATAAGCCAGAAAGTATGGTCGTAGCTTCCTAGATGCGATCAAGAGGCAATACGCTTGTTTTTCCAATTTTGGATATTTTTTCTCAGCTCTAGTGAACTGCTTGCTAATGTAATACATAAATCACTGGATTTTTTCTTCTTCACGCATAAGAGCGGCGCTCAATGCATGGGGTGAGATCGCTAAGTAAATGAACACGTCTTCTCCATCCATGGGCTTTGATAGGATTGGCGGAGCCTCCATGTGTCGCCGCAATTCTTCGAATGCTGTTTGACAACCTTCACTCCATTCGAAGTTCTTCTTTCCTTTCTTCAGCGCATCAAAGAATGGTATACACTTGTTGGTAACTTTCGTGATAAACCGACTTGGTGCTACGACTTTTCCATTCGGGCTTTACAGTTCTTCTTATTCTTTGGAGTTTGGACTTCTCGTAGTACCATGATTTGTTCTGGATTTGCGTCGATGCATCTGACACTTACGATAAATCCTAAGAATTTTTCGAAGGCTACTTCAAAGTGACATTTGAGTGGATTGAGTTTCATTCCATACTTTCAGAGTATTTCTAACATTTCCGCGAGGTTATCCAGGTAGATAGTAGCTTCTCGTGATTTGACCAACATGTCATCCATATAAATCTCCATAGTTATCCTGATCTGACGCTTGAACATGGTATTTAAAAACCTTTGATAAGTTGCCCCTACATTCTTCAAACCAAATAACATTACCTTATAGCAGTATAGGCTCTGGAGTATGCGTCCATGAATTACAGCAACTCGTGTCCTGTCGTTCTGTCTACAAGCTGATCTATTCTGGGTAGAGGAAAGTTATCTTTCGGGCAAGTTTTTTTAAATCCAAGTAATCGATACAAGCTCGCCACTTCCCATTGGACTTCTCGACTGGGACTGGGTTAGATACCTACCCTGGATAAGTTGCATCGCAGATGAAACCATTGGCCATTAACTTGTCCACCTCTTCCCTTAACGCTTTGGATTGTTCAAGACCCAAGTTGCGCCTCTTTTGCTTTACTGGAGTGAACTTGGGGTCAATATTGAGCATGTGGCATGCGATTTCTGGTGACACCCCACACATATCGAAATACGTCCATGCGAACACATCCAAGTTAGCACGAAGAAATTTGGTAAGTTCCAACTTCATCTTATTTCCAAGTTACGACCCAATTTTCAAGACTTTAAGTGGGTCGTCCATATCGATCGAGATAAATACCGTCAATTCCACCGGTGCTTCTCGTTTCTCCTTTGAACTTTTCTTTCTAGGGTCCAAAGCCTTATCGAATCGGCTATAGTCCCTAAGCCAGGGTGACTCTATAGTTGCTATTCAAACAGTTCATGAATGTGGAGAGTTCTCCCCACATCCTTCCCTTTTTCCTTTCTTCTAGATTCACGTAATTTTGCAATGTAACATTCACTAGTGGCACACTGATCTCCTTTCACCATCCGATTTCATTTGCAGTAAGGAACTATGTAATGGCCCGTTTTTTCATACTCTTTGAATCGATAATAAACCACACATGTACAATGCAAAATGCATGAATAAGCGGATCATTAAGGGTAGAAATAAAATAAAGACAGAACAGAATCTCATACGAATGGAATAGCATATATTATTTCAATAACAACCTTTACAGCAGAAAATTTTAAAATACAATATCAGAGTCTAACCTAGATTCAGCCTAGACAGTTATAAAATCCGTCCTTACAAATGCTAAAAAACAACAAAATAAATAAAATAGATGCGGCGGATAATAGAATACGTCCATACGATGATGAAGATCTCCAGCTCTCCTCTAGAAACTCCAACCGTCTTCAACTCAACCTGAAATTACTCGGATCTGACCCGAGTATTCGAATACTCGGATCAGGCTTGATAAACCAACGTGAGATACTCGAAATTTAAAATGACTATGTTATCAAAACCTTTGAAAAGATCTCCACAATGAGGAGACCACTGCTATAAATAACTCTACAATGGGAGCGACGTAGAGCATGTTCAATAAGCAGTCCTCACGCTATGAAGATCCACGGTCTTTAATAATCATCTTCTTCAACAAGTCTTCACATTCTAACGTATACATTGGTTCGAAGTGGTTTTCGAATAGGGATTACCCAAATCCAACTCCAATTCCTTCGAAGCCAATCATCATTTAAAAAAAATATTAAGTTCATACGTGGATATCAATCATTAATCAATTATTTCATCTTTTATTTAAATCAAATTTCTTCCTTAGATACATTCTTTTCAATTTATTCCATTTTCTTTTCAAGAGTATATGGAATCATTAAGCCTAGTTTATCAAATCATGTGGTTTATTTAAACCTTTCTTAATTCCTGGAATAATTCCAAATCATTTTCTCTTTTACTTAGGGAAACAGTTTCAAATCATTTATTAAATCTTAATCAAAGATTTCATATATTCAAATTATAACTTTTAACTTAGGTAAAATATTCCTAAATCATTCATTAAATCTAAATCAAAGATTTCTTTCTTAACTTCAAATCATATTTTTGCAAATTGAAGATTTTTCCAGGGACTAATGGCAAGTTACACCTCCAGGGACTAATGGCAAGTAATCCTACATTGTAACGACCTCGAACTTTAATTAATTTTAAATTGATAATTTATTTCATTTTTTAATAAAAATTTGTGAAATAATTGGTAATTGATATAAAATATTAAATTAAGTAAATACAATGTAAATTTAGACGATAAGTATTTAAGTTAAAAATAAATATTTAAGTTAGAAATAAAAAACAAATATATTTATATCTATGATAAATTAAAATATAAAGTAACACATAGCTAAAATTCAAACAATATATTAACTATAGAATGTCATTTTTTTATAAAGCATAAGACAAAGTAATAAGGAAATAAGTAAACAAAATAATTAATCAAAACAAACAAAAGTAAACATATAGCAGACAGTAAAATATATTTAAAAATGTAACCTGGAAGCAAAACAAGAAACAAAAGAAATAACATACAAAGTAGAAACATCAAATATATATATATATATATATATATATATATATATATATATATATATATATAGGTAAGTGTAGACCTGGAAGAATAATGATCAAGCAAAGGAAACATATATATATGGAAGCTTATAAACAAGACAAGTATATACAAATGAAAACAAAGACAACATTATATATATTCACAAATATGAAACCAGGCTAAGTAATAAATGCAGCCACCACACCAAAACTATCAGCCATCAAGTAGAAGAAGTATCAGCTGAGTTGAACAAAACAAAAGCATATCGAATATTTCTTTATAAATTTGTTTTATATAAAAACCAAAATGTCTTCATACAAAAGATCAAAGGACTTAAGTAATAAATGGAAATGTCCTTAGTACACAATATAATATCCATCAGCCACTATCAGCCGAAATCTTGGCTAATCAAGCAAAGAAAAAAAAATACCTCCGCCTTATTTTGTACAAAGAAATGATAATTTAAACCTGTTGTACTGGCAAAAAAAAACACATCAACCAGTTATGACCTTCCCTGTAAACATTTTTTTTCTTTATATATGTACACCATTCTTTTTGTATTCCAGTTCATCCATAATCTAGTATACTAGAAGGAAGAAAATAAGAAACATCATTCAAGTTCAAGAAAGCAAAACATCATTCAAAGAAAAATCAATCTGCAGCCTTCAAAACACAAATTCTCTCTGTTCAACCTCTTTTCCAGGTGAGCAAACCCACTTTCATTTGCCTATACTCTTTGATATCGTATTGATGATGCTCTGGAATGGTTGTTAATATGCCTGCATGTGTTTAAGTGTGGATTGTATGTATATATGTGGATTGAATGTTTGATATCAACTCTGTGTAGTTACAGAGCTTGAAAAATCGGATCAAAATCCCTATATTTCATCTTCAAATTTCTGATAGACTTAGGAATTCAAAAGAGATTTGATTAAACATGAATGAAGTTTAAAAACATATAAAATTAAGTAATAAAGGGTTGAAGTTTATCGGGGTATAAGAAATACAGGAAAAACCTTATAACTTGAAAAATTCAAATATCATAATTGTTTGGTTCTTTGATATAGTTCGAATCCCCATCGTAAATCATGATTTTTAAATTTAAAATGGGAATTTTTAATGAAGAAATGAATGTGGAAATCAGGGTTGAACGGAATCGCTTCTTTCACGAAATTCCGACGACCGGCTAGACCTGGGGACTCAAGATTTAAATCGTAGCTTGCTGGCAGGTAGAAGATTATCAGAAAATTGTTCATAGAATTTATAGGTCGGTGTAGGAGGGAAATCTGGTTGATATAGGGTTTGACTGCTGCTTTTGATCAACATTGAAAACGAGACAATGGGGTGGCCATCGACGAACTGGAAGCGATCGCACCCTAGGGGATCGACGCATAGTGGTGTGATGGAGGTTTGGACGGAAGGGCGTTGTCTCCGATGACGTCACGCGGTGGGATGAGGCGAAGTTTGGCGATCGAATGGGTTTGGGAAGAAAAGAATTGGCCTTGAATTCGCTCGATTTCGACTCAGTGATGGTTTCGTAACGTGGATCGCTCGAAACAATTAGGATGGCCGTCGATGACCTAAGAGCAATCGTGAGGTTGGTCGGAGGTGACCGGGCTGCCTGTACATGTGTACGCGTGGGGGTTGGAGGGTTGGCTGTTGAGGGGTTTCGTGGGAGAGGCTCGAGGCATTCGAGTGAAACCTCGGGGATTTTGAGAGTTTGCTCGAGTTCGCGTTGCATGGCTCGAGACGTTTAAAATATAGCTACCAGGTTTTAAACTTAGGAAGAGAAAAAAAAAACAGGTTCAGGGTATAAATTTTTTGTACCATGATCTTTGAAAACTGGTTTGGTTTAAAGCTTATCAAAATGGGATAAGTTTCAAAATAAATGTACTAAGTTTTCAACATAAAGTTAAACAAATTTTCAAGGTTTAAACTTTAAAGTTAAATTTGTTTCAAAAGAATTTTTTTTGTATCAAGGATAATTAATGGTTTGTAATGACAATTCTTAAGCTTATTTAAAACTGAATTAGTAGTGGGATTAAGTAATTAATATAGAATTAACTGATGATTCAAGTTTAGTTTATCAAGTAAGTTACAAATTGATTTATTTAAAATTAATAATTAAGGGTTAGAAGTTAGTTAATTAGAGGTTAACAAATTTATAATTAAGTATAATTAATTAGTAATTAGGAATTATTAATTAATGATTAGAGGTTAATTAATTAATCAAGGTTGATTAATTTGTAATTAAAGATTAAAGATAAAGTAATTGCTTAATTAACCTTTAATATTAAGACTAATTAAATAAATGATTAAGATTAATAAAATTGTAATTAATTATTAACTAATTAAGAAGTAATTAATCTTGTAACCAATTGGGGATAATTAATTCAAATGGTAATTAATTTAGGGTAATTAATTTTATGGTAATTAATTAAGCGTTAATTAGTTAATAAATTAAACATAATTAATTAAATGGTTAATTTAATAATTAAAGGTTAATTATTTAGTAATTAAAGGTTGATTAAATTTAATAATTAAAGGTTAATTAATTATTAATGGTTAATTAATAAATGATTTAAGAATAATTTATCAAAATGATTTGTAATTATTAATATTAATTAACCGAGATTAGTAATTATTCATAAGCAATTAAAATTGATTTGAATTAATCAAACAATTAAATGATCTTACTTAAAGATGTTTGATTGTTATTAGATGTTATGTGATGAATTGATATATTTGTTATGTGATATGATGCTATGTAATGTTTTGTGCTAAGCTGTTATATCTATGATGTATATATTGTCATATGAATATGCAACCCCTTGACCCATGGAACGACATTTGAATTTTGATGCGACAGGGAGTCAGATTTCAGTTGGTTATCCGAAACCCACATCGAATCGTAATAGTGAATCTTTGTGATTGATGAATTTTATCCATGAATTTGTGAACGAAGATAAGCGTTATGGATTATACCGCTTATCAATATCTATGTGATTGAATCTGTGATGATTGATGATGTTGCACTATTGTGTGTAAAACCCTTGGACTACACTATACACACACAAATATGGATTTCACGTGGAAATCGGTTAAGTCACAAATTTTTCGAAAAATAGTTTTGAATTTGAATTTTTACATTCAATTGGTTTTGAAAATGGATTGGGATTAAAGGTAAAAAGCTTTTGAAAAGGAATTTCAAAGATAAAATTTTATATTTGAATAACTTTATAAAGTTTTGAAATTTAAATATTTTGATTTAAATTTGAATTCAATATTTGAAATTGAATTCTATGCTTGGAAACTAGGGACCAAAAATGTTATACCAGTTACATATGGGTTAAACTATTTTAAAAGTATAAATTTGGGAATGTAAATATAATTTAAGGGCTTTAACTTGTGTAAATGTAATCAGATTTCCCGAAACAAAAACTACTTATTTTCAAATAATAATAATAGCTTTTATTTAAAGAAAGGATTTCCAAATTGTATTGAACGATTTCAAGTTTGGAATAGAATTAAAATGTTTTGAAAGCTATGAAATGAGTCTTTGATTCAAAGACCGAATGAGTTAATCCAACTTGAAATGTAATTATTTTGAAAGGCTATGAATGAATCTTTGGAAATTTTTTTTAAAGCTATAAGTTAAATCTTGATTTAAAGATTTAACGAGTTAATTGAAATGGAAATTGTTTTGAAATCCATAAATGGATCTTTGTGAACAGGGTGAACTTTGCAAATTGAATCTTTTGTTTAAAAGATTAAAGTGTGGAAATTGTTTAAACCATTGAAGGGTTTTGAAATGAATCTTTTATTTAAAAGATTGGAAATGGTAATTTTTTTTAACTATTCGAATGAAAGGTTTTGGGCTTTAAACTGTGATTTAACTGAGACCCCAGTATCCATATGATCTTTAATATTGCGCTCGTTATTCGGTTTAGCCGGGAGAGGACCTTTGTGTCATTTAACCCATTCCAAATAGTGATACGACGTATATGGATAGCATTGAAGACCGGTGGTGAAGACCGGGTATTTGCGAGAATGATAGGATGACCTGTCGATTTTCTCTGCATCATGGCTCCGGTATAGAGATTCCCTAAGTGATGGGAAGTCCGATCGGGATTGTGAATACCTGGATTTGCAAGGGCTTCTTCGAAAGTGCCTTCGGTTCTGTTCGAACCTGGAACAGACTTGTATGGTTACATGTCTGACATTACATTTTGAGATATAAAGCAGATTTCTTTCAAATGCATTTCTGTTGGTGGCAGAGAATTTATTCTCTTAGCTTAACACCCTTCTCTAAGACGTACGAGCTCAGAGGTTTTGTAGTAGAAGGCTATCAGCGATATACTCCCAATTTGGTAATGTGGCGTGCTGAGTGTTGCTGTGTGATGATTATTTATTGATCATTTGTTGATCAAAGCATGGCTTTGTGAAAAAGCGTAGCTTTGTGGATGAGACTTCGTCAGACCTCACACCCTGGAAATGGTCAAAACAGGAATATGCGGCAAGGTTATGAGGGTCGTGCCCTTTAGGGTATGTCATTTCCTTCTGGAAGAGGGTGGTGTGAGGTATGGAGCCCTGATGCTTAACCTATGTGGTTGCTCCAATCTCATTTTTCTGTGTGTTTGTTGCTTGGTGATCGAGGGCCCTCGGATAAAGGTCCCAAAGGACCGGGGGGTGGCATATTCGTGTAGTAGTTACCTAGTTACAGAGGTAACCCGGCCTTATGTTGGCAGAGAGCTGGTTAAGTTCTCGGGACGTCCCCCCAGAGGCGATCCCATGTGGCAGTAGGAAGATCCTTAGCCTGACCGTTTGTTGGAAATCCAAAGAAACAATACGAGCCTTGTACGGTTTTAGTTGTAGAACCTGCCATTTAATATGGTAGCTATAACAGGCATAATATAATGGTACCTATGCTGGCTAAGATTTATATTCAATTTTCAAAATGTTTTCATCACTATGCACTAATAATAATATCAAAAATGATTTGTTTTGCGTAGTAAACATCTTTGACTATCATAAGGAGAAATCTCCTCCAATTCTGCGTTTGCATTGTGTGTGTGCGGGGAGGCCTTATGGTAGTTTCAATTTCCAAAAGCATTGCGGATATTTTCCACTTCCCTTGTTGTTGTTGTTTTAAAAGATAAATAACTGTTTTGAGTTCTCACACCAGTCCCATGACTGACCTGGAGTTTATTGTTCTCTTCCTAAACTAGGGGTGCCCAAAATTTTCCACACGGGCAGTCTAGAGTTGGGTTTTTCAGATAGTCAAATTTAGTAGATTTTCTGGAACTAGTTCAGTCTTTGGATGCGGACTGCACTTGCTTATCTTTGTGCATCATTATTGGGAGTTCGGGCTACTGCCGGAGTTCTTCCTTGAAGACTATCTTAGAGTTATTTGTTTTGTTGCTATTTTCTTGTATCATATCTCTGATGTATATTGATATTCATTGCATCACTCTGTTGTATTGGATACTGTATCAGTGTTGTATATCAATGTATTACTCATTTTCTTCCGCTGTGCTGTACTTAAGTGTGTTATAAGCTCCGGCGACTTGGATTTGAACAGTCGAATCTGCGGCATTCGAATACGATGTGAAGTATGGATGTCGATTTTCGAACGCGAAAAATACGAATCGTTGCATACATCATGAATATCTTTGTCTTTAACGATCTTTGTCTTCAATATGTTTTATTTTGAAAATTAGTTTGAAGGGGTTTTCAGATAGGAATCACCCAGAACCGATCCAGGTTCCTTCATACCAATTATCGATAAAAGAGGTTAAGTGGTTAAATAATCTTTCAAAGAATTTGTTTCTTTTCTTTTATCATGGAAAAACTTAAATGTGATCTTTTAGAGCATCCGAGCTTTCCTTTCGATCTATTCCACCCCTCGCCTAAAAAGAGAAAACATAGGCCAGGTAATTCAGGACACTGGTTGCTCCATCCGTAAACTTAGTTAAAAACCTTGTTTTATCTTTCCAAATCTCATAGGAGGGACAAATGTACTATTTGTTTCCGCATACTCAGTTTGTTATTACATTCAATATTCTTCACTTTTTTGTTTAAGTGGTATAAACAATTTCTCTTAACCATTTATTCAAACTCTTATTAAAACTTAAAAATCATCTTTAAATTACTTTATTATTCCTTTAAAATCATTCACAAAAGATTTAGGAAAGAATTATTAAGTTTAAAACTACATTTCAAAAGGTTATAGAATTCACAGCATAAAAGTGCTGTAGAAAATGCTATATAAGCTTATTTGATTTAAACAACTTTTTAATAATTGAAAATTCATATTTTCCATTTCAAATCTCTTTAAATCATTTTAATAGATTTATCTAATGTATTTCACATTTTTAATCATTTAAAAATATCATTTATAAAGAAATCTCCTTTTGGATTCTGAACTGCAAAACCGTGATGTTTTTAGAAAGTTATTTTGGACATATTTCAAAATCTACTCGATGAAATCTTGATTTTCTTTCTTCGTTGGAAAACCACTATCATTGTGGACCATAGAAATTTTATTTCGAGGAAATCCGTCTTATAAATCATTCTCTACGTCAATTTGAAACTTCGGGTCAAAATTTACGAACCGACGCTACGTGACAAGCTCGATTTTGACCAATTTTGTGAATTGCTTCGGAACTTGTCCGAAACACTTCAAATTTATTTTAAACCATATTTAAACTATTTTAACTTATTTAAAATCATTAAGAGGCTAAATAACTTCCATACACATATTTGTTAGCACCAGAATTGGTCACTAACGCCCAAAGAAAGATTTGTGTAGAGAGATTAATGAAGATAGAAAATTAAAATAAAGGATTATATGCAGAATTAATTGCAAAAACTAGAACATCAGATTTATAGTGGTTCGATGTAACTGCCTACGTCCACTTTGAGTTTAATCTTTATTGTTTTTCTAAATAATTGGTTATAAATACAATCCATACACCAACTACTTGAATGTGAATGCTAACTGAAAAAGAATGAGTCTTGAAAGCGACAGAGTCTCCCCGGTGTTCTCGAAAAAATGTCCCTTTCACTGTGTCCCTACCCTTCTATTTATAGACTATGGGTTGGACTTCCCTCACGGGCCTAGGAACAAGGTATCTCGGCCCGTAGTAAGTAGCTTCTGCGCACCGAGTCAGGGATGCCGAACGGCAATTGTCGAGCAAGGGATGCCAGTTGAGAACTGCCTGCAGCGACCACCAAGTGACTCGAAACAAAGTTATGCCTTTCACCTTTACTGAGTGACTTTGCTAAACGATGTCGAGCAAGGTATTCATGCCAAACGGCACTCGTATGCCGAGCCACATATCCAGGTCGAGGTATTCATGCCGAACGACACTCGTATGTCGAGCCGCATCTCCAGGTCGAGGTATTCATGCCGAAGGGCACTCGTACGTCGAGCCGCATGTCCAGGTCGAGGTATTCATGCTGAACGGCACTGGTATGCCGAGTCACATGTCTAGGTCGAATTGCATTCGTATGCCGAGCGAGGAATGCATGCCGAACGGTACTCGTGTGCCGAGCCACATATCCAAGTCGAACGACATTCATATGCCGAGCGAGGAATTCATGCCGAACGACACTGGTATACCGAGCCGCATATCCAAGTCGAACGATATTCGTACGCCGAGCAAGCAATTCATGCCGAACGATGCTTTGCCTAACCTCCCTAGTCAGGACAATCTCTCACCGGACCGTACTTCACTTTGAGCCAAACAAGAAACTCGATAATGCCTCTCATAACCGGGCCAAGCATCCGGGTAACATTTGCTCCCCAAAGCGTATCATAAGGGTCAATCATGATATGCTTTGAATCATAAGCCAACCATGCTTCCCACTCTTCTCCTATTACCAGGTGGAACTTATTTCTCTATTGTGCTGCCATCTCCAGTGTGGTCCGATCGACATACACATGCCGAGCCATTCGCTCGGCATACTCATTGCCGCACAGTACGCCTATTCTTCGAAATAGAGAGATATCACTGACCAGGTCCATTGGTTAGCGCATGTTGACCTCCCCTTCCTCATATAAAAGCCAATACTTCTCCTCTTTCTCCCTTTCACTTTTACTTTAACTCGACAGGATTTTATAATTTTCCTTCCCCCGAACTCCTTCTACCTCCCCAATCTTTCTCTTCTTTCCTGAATCCAATACATTTTCCCCACAACTGCCCTTGATAACCTTGAGTAGATTTCAATTCCAAATCGAGTACTTCCCTAAGCTTTGACCCATTCTTCTAGGTATGAACTTCTTACTTGATCGACTTTTCCTAATTAAGGGTTTTGTACGAGATTCAAATTCACGACTTTCCTTTAATCTTACGGATGATGGAAGTCATGTAGATAAGGAAGATGGTTCTAAAGTCTAAACGTGCCTTAGGGTTAGATGGAGAGGAGAAAGAAAAAGGATACCGAAAGTAGCTGAGACGTAGACTCCTGTTAGGACTTCGAGTGAGGGAGGAGGAAGTTGTGATGACTTGGTATGTGTTGGCGAGTTCAATAGGTGTTGGCTGATCGAGGTCATTCGATAAATAAGGAGCGAGGGAGAAGTGATTGTGAACGGGTCGACATTTGTTTTTTGGGTGAAAGCTGACCAACTATGAAGTAGGTGGGTCGGTAGTAGAGCAATGTTAGGGTGGTAAAGGGCTAGGGTGTCGTTCGGTCTAAGGAGAGAGAGGGGAGAGACTAGTTCGGTGGTTTGAGGAAGTGAGATGAAGGGAAACGAGTGGGTCGATTAGCATGCGCGGTCTCCATAGCCAGGGATTGTGGCCTTGTATCATTCGTTGTAAAGGAGAGAGTGTTGGTGTTAGGGAAGCAGGATGTAAGTAGGTTGGTGTTGCCTTCTGGTTTAGGTGGTCGAAACAGGGAATGTCGACCGAATGTTCTTGAACCTAAGATGCCGAGCGACGTTGGTTGAAACAAAGAGTGCCGAACGATGGACTTAGGCCAAGCGGCATTTATTTCGTGTGTCTCGAATGTCGCTCGGCCTTAAGCTTTAAATTTGGCAACAGCGGTCGAAATCATTCCAACTTGAACATAACTGATGTCGAATTCACTCACCTCCCATGCCTAATCATATGACAATAAACAAGGACAAGGACTTAAACAAATAAGCATATCGAAATAATTCGGACTGATAACTCCAGTTTCAACAACTATAAACTAGAGTTCTAACTCGATTAGAACAAATAATAGCCTTCGAAATTCAGTGTCAATGCCGAGTTCAAAATTGAAACCATTACACGACAAGTTCGCAGAGATAGTCAGCGATGACGGTCTTCGAAGATGACAGTTCAAGCTTAACTTTGCTTTATCAGCCTATGGCCTTTGATTCTTTTATATTTACACTCGAATGATTGCACTAGTCCACACACCACACCGAGGGAGGGGGGTATTTTTGTTGTTATGTCTAATATTGATTGTTTTTCAAGTATAATTCGAACATGTGTTTAATCAAATTCAACACTAACTATAGATGTCTAGAAAGTCAAGTTCTGCCACGGTCTCAGACAAACCCGATCCAACTTCTCAATAGGAAGTCGTTGGAACTTCAAATCCATCGACAACTCCTATAAAAGATATTCTGAGTCCAACGACTACATCTGCTGACTTGGCTCCTGACGTCATAGATGTCGCGATTATCTTAGACAACCTGAATGATTCCCTAGCTTCAAGAATCAATGAAAGCGCGCTTTGTCGAATATGCTCAACACATGGAATTCCTTTTGATGATGTATTGGTACCATCGGGACAAGATCGTCCTCATTTACCCCCAGTTGGATATATGGCCTGCAACAAATTTATGTGCTGGGTTGGTAGCGTGCCACCATTCAACTCCTTCCTCCGTGACCTGTTACAATATATTGAGATTGCTCCATCACAGTTACATCCCAACAGTCACGCGTTCGTATACGAAACGTGCATTCTCTTCGTGAGCATTCTATTCAGGCTCCCCACTCCCGACGACATCCGTTATATTTATCGTTTCAAGTGGCGGTCCAACAGCCCATCTTTCGTATTCCTTAAGACGCATAACAAGTGCCAAATCCTGACTGGAGCATGGAGCAAATTTGCTCAGTATAAGCAGGAATGGTTCACGTGCGCTGTCCCCCAGGCTTTGCAAGGAGATGGCTGGAAGGGAGTAAGTTTCTTTTATGGATCAATATTTGTATTCGGCAGAAAGTGCACCTTTTCTAAACCTTTTTCTTCTTTTACAGGTATCAGCCCACGTCTCGAAGACTTGGGTACTCTTAGGCCGTTGAAGCTATCCGATCTGTTCTCGCGGAAGACCGAGGTATCAGATCTATCATTTCCAATGAATCGCTCTCCAAATTTGGGTTGTTGGCGGAAGGTCACCGAATAAGTCTTCCTTACGGCGTCACTATAACTGGGTCTGCCTTGGACAAAGGCAAAAGGCAAGCTGGTCTTCAGCACTTCATGTCCCTGACACATCAGAGGAAGGCGAGATTAGAGAGGCTAAGGTGTCAGACACACCTGGTGAGAATGTAAGTCCTGCTCGAGAATCAGTGGTTGAGGCACACGACACCAATGTAGCGCCTGCCCCTTCGAAGGGAAAAAATAAAATAACATACAAATTGAGGAAAAAGACTGTTGGTGGAACCTCAAAGGTCATAATCACTTTAGTGGAAAAAGAGCTGTCTCTGCAACGCTTGGAGGGTTCATCGAAAGGCTCATCTGACCTCACTATTCCCGACTATTTACTCAATTATGGTTTCAACGATCCGGAAGCCCTTAAGCTTCATTCGCCCGCGAGAGGCGATGCAGGCGCTCAAGCCCATAACCAAGGAGAAAAAACTCCTACAAGTAAAGATAAAGAAACTGGTCCGTCAGAGGGAAAGAAACATTAGGACACACACAATGACACTCACACTTCATCTTGCACTTAAAATTCAGTCATCATGTGATTATGGCTAACTCGTGTTTACTTAATTTCTATGCAGGCGATATGGGACACTCCCACGGATTTGACGCCTTCGCGGGTCATCTATTTTCCACCACTCTGGCTGGGATTCGGGCTCTACCAAACTCCGGGATAGAGATGACGAAGGTGATAGGGGCTATCACTCCCGGGACTCATCATCTCGAAGGAAAACTTACCATTAGTCTTCATACTATCACGATCCTCCTTCTCATCCGAAGCAAGGTAAGGAGAAATCTTGTCATAAGGGGTCCCAGTTTGATACTCACCATGACCAACACTCGGGTTCATCCAGCACCAGGCCATCCTGGAACCCAACAAAAAACCCGTAGTCCCTAGGCAAACTCCTTCTGCTCCCACACATGATCCATCGATTGCGGAAAGGCTAACTGAGCTTAAGGCCACATTCTCGAAAATATGCTTTGATGGTCTGAAATTTCTTCCAGCGATTCATCACGTCAGGGCACGTCAAACAAAGCACCATCACTTGCAACAATGATGTCTATGTTCAACATGATGCCTTTGTTCATTTGGCAGAGAATGTGTCAGAGGTTTCTATCGAACATCAAATGAAATTGATCGCTTGAAACTCGAAGCCATTCACGACAAAGACATCATTAAAGCTTAGGATGAAGAGCTTCTCTCATATAAGTCTCAGCTTGAAACTGCTCAAAAAAGGCCAAAGACACAGGTGAGGTAGTTAATCGTCAGGAGGTCGGTCATAAGAAAGAGATCGACGAAGCGGTTCAACTCTGTGGTGCCTGGGCTTTAGAGAAGGACTCCGTCAGAAGGAGAGGGATGCATTCGCTCAGTGAATCAAAGAGTTAGTAGAGCTACTTCTCAAAGAGAGAGAGAGAGAGGAAAAGACTGCTGCTTAGGATGAGTTGCAATGATATTCTGATGAGATTGTTGCCATGCGACTTCTGAAGACAAAGCTCGACGACGAACTCTCTAAAGTTGAAACACTGAAGGATGAAGCTCATGAGGAGAACAAGAGAATAGCATCCCCGGAGATTGATTCTCGCCTTGAGGTGGCTATGGAGGCTGGTAGAGAGGAGATTAAATGCATGTTTGATTAGCTTATTGTTGAGTACAAAGCTCGAGTTCTCGTGCATCGTGACCTAACATTTCTTGGCGAGGGTTACCTCGAATCTCTGGCCAAAGCATGGGAAATTTTGATAAAGATCAGAAAGGTTGAGTCGGGCACTGAAGAGGTTGACGAGGAGGCTTTGGTAAAGGAATTTCTCTAGAGGAATGAGCCTTTAGACTTGTCTATAGCGAATGCTCTCTATAGCAAAGATTCCTCCTCGTCAAAAGGAAAGAATGACATTGCCGGTCCATTTGGAGCCGAGTCTCCAGCTCCTCCCCTACTCAATCGACTAGTCGGCCAGTACTTGATCCCTTCGAGCAGCACGTTGGTTATGACCCAGAAGACCCTGGCCTTGACATTCATGTTCTATCTCCCATTCCAAAGGGTAAGACTCCCCTCACGGTTGAGAGAGTCAGCCAGAAACCGGTACATAACTTTTCTTCTTAAAGTTCAAAGAGCCGTCATTTTCGTCGAGAGGTTATTGTATTTTAACGTTTGTCTCTTATGATTTTGTGTAGGCCATTCTGATCCTGAGCCAACTCCAAGGAGCGATGGCGGCATGGAGGAAAAGGGGAAGACGAGTGATGTCATTCAAGTGGGAGAGACTCCCGGTCTTGATGCTCAAGTGATTGAGGCGCTTGACGAGGACAAGTATGAAACTTCGTCACCCATCGAAGAAAGTTATGAAGTAGAGATTTTAGGCATCTTCGGAGACACTTCAAAAGTGAGCATGAAGGAGCAACTTGCGGTAGAGAAAAAGAAGAAAGTTGAGATCAAGGTCGAGCCCCAAGTAGTGGAGCTAGATGACCCTTTGAACAGACCTTTGATGGTCATTCTCCCTGGTGAATCCAGGCCACTAGAAGTCCCTCTTCCTTCCTCGGATGTTACTCCCCCATCAAGCAAAGCGTCCAAGCGAAAACGCGTAGGGGAGGAGTCATTTGAGAAAATGAGGAAGGAAAAGAAACCAAAGAAGTAGTTGTCACACTCGTTCAACGAGAGTTAGATTAGGTTATGTAATTATTTCTATTTATTTTCATAACAAGTGTAGATAGACTTTTGACTCCATGTTTTGGAGGGATTGTTATGGAATCTCATTTTGAATCGATAAATAAAATTTAGTTTCTTTGTCTTTCAAATGACTTTTATTGTCCAGCTTACTTTCTAACTTGCTACCATAACTTAACATTCGGTGAGTTACCTGAGCTCTAGTTCACCTCCACGTGACTCGAATTTTTTTTGAGAATCGTAAATCCTTTGTTTCATGCTTTGGGTACTTAGAATATTTTTAGTCCGCACTCCGGGGACTTAGAGTACTCCAGTCCGCACTCCGACGACTTGAAGATTTCAAGTCGTTTATACTCTAGTCCACACTCTGGGGACTTAGAGCACTCCAGTCCGCACTACGAGGACTTGGAGATTTTAAGTCGTTTATATTCTAGTCCGCACTCTAGGGACTTAGAGTACTCCAGTCCACACTCCGGGAACTTGGAGATTTAAAGTCGTTTATATTCTAGTCCGTTCTCTGGGGACTTAGTGTACTCCAGTCCGCACTCCGTGGACTTGGAGATTTTAAGTCGTTTATACTCTAGTCCGCACTCTGGAGACTTAGAGTACTTCAGTATGCACTCCGGGGACTTGGAGATTTTAAGTCGTTTATACTCTAGCCCGCACCCTGAGGACTTAGAGTACTCCAGTCTGCACTTTGGCGACTTGGAGATTTTAAGTCGTTTATACTCAAGTGCACACTTTGGAGACTTAGAGTACTCCAGTCCGCACTCTGGGGACTTGAAGATTTTAATTCGTTTATACTCTAGTCCGTAGTGCGGGGACTCAGAGTACTCCAGTCCGCACTTTGGGGACTTGAAGATTTCAAGTCGTTTATATTCTAGTCCGCACTCTAGGGACTTAGAGTACTCCAGTCCACATGCCGAGGACTTGGAGATTTTAAGTTGTTTATACTCTAGTCTGTGCTCTGGGGACTTAGAGTACTCCAGTCCGCACTTTAGGGACTTGGAGATTTTAATTGTTGGTGCGCGTTCGTACGTTAGACAGAATAATGTAACTCTAGTTTTTACAATAGAGTTATCATACACGGAAACATTAATAATTCATGGAAAAGATGGCTTCAAGCCTTTATTAATGAAAACAAACTAAATTGTCTTATTACATGCCAAAAACTAAGAATCAATGAAAAAATATACTAGAAATAATTGCAACAAAGATATGAAAGAAATAGACTATGTATAATAATGCCGCAAATGCTCTCTATTCCATGCTCGGGAGAGTGTCGTGCCATCAACGGTCGCTAGCTTGAAAGTTCCCTCTCCAAGCCTCCGTTCAATGATGTATGTACCTTCCCATGTGGGATTCATATGCGATGGGACCGGGAAAACCCGTTTCATAAAGAGATCGCCCGCATCAAAGGTTCTCGGTTGGACTTTTTCATTATAATATTGAGCGACTCGGTGTCTATATGCAGCCGCCCTTAAATCAGCTTCTTCACGTTTTTCATCGACAAAGTCCAGTGATTCCAGTAAAAGATCCCGATTCGTCTTAGGGCCATAATGAGTTACTCGATGTGAAGGAACTTCAAGTTCCATAGGTATAACAGCTTCCGTGCCATATGCCAATGTGAATGGAGTGTGGCTAGTCGCGGACTTGTGGGTGGTTTTGTAAGCCCAAAGTGCTATTGGAAGTCCATCCACCCACTTGCCTCTAGCCTTTTCCAAATGCCTTTTCAATATGGACTTGATTATTTTGTTCACGGCTTCTACTGGTCTGTTGGCTTTTAGATGAGAAACTGCTGCAAACCTCTTTTCAATGCCATACTTTTGACAAAATTCTTTGAACTCCCTACTTTCGAATTGAGTTCCTTTGTCTATAATGATAGTTCGCAGGAGGCCAAAATGGCATATAATGTTTCGTACAATGAAATTAATGACCTTCTTGGTGGTAATCGTGGATAAGGGCTCTGCTTCTGCCCACTTGGTAAAGTAATCGACCACAACTATTGTGTATTTCGCACCACCTTTAGATATGGGTAAAGAACCGATTATATCGATCCCCCATATTGCGAACGGTCAGGGACTAACCATTTGTGTGAGTTCCTTCGGCAGAGCTCTTGGGATTTTTGCATAGTTCTGGCATTTGTCACATCTCTTTGCGTAGTCTGCAGCATCCCGATTTACAATTGGCCAATAATATCCATAGCAGAAGATCTTCTTTGCTAACGTCCGCCCCTCAGTATAGTCATCATATTCTCCTTCATGGACTTCCTTCAGGACTCATTTTATCTCATTATGGGGAATGCACCGGAGTAAGGGGCCGAGAATCCCTTTGATACATTATTCCGTCATGCATTACATATCGCGAAGCTTTACGAATGACTTGTCGTCTTTCGCTCTTTCTTTCGGGCAAGACCCCGTGTAACAAGTATTGCTTGAATGGGGTCATCCATGATTCCTCCCTGATTTCTGTTTCTAACATGAAATCTATCTCCATCACATTTATACTCGAAGTATGTAAGGTTTCGACGGGAACCAATCCCATTTGCTGTGCATCGCCAGTACTTGCGAATTTGGTCAATGAATCGGCTTCTCTGTTTTGTTCACGCGGGACATGCGACATGTCATAATACTCTGGATCTGCTAACAGATCTTGAACCCGTGCAAGGTATGGGGCAAGTCTCTGTCCCTTTTACTTGATAGTCTCCCCGCACCTAATACACCACCATTTGTGAGTCACAAAAGATTTCAATCAATTTTACTCCCAGTTCCCTGATGAATCTCAAGCCAGCAATCGGTGCTTCATACTCACCTTTGTTATTTGTAGCTGGGAAATTGAAATTCAAAGCGTTACAAATTGATCGGTTTTCAAGAGTTACAAGAACCATACCAGCCCAAGAACAATGGTTGTTAGATGCCCCATCGGTGTACAGTTTCCATCGAATATGGGGAATAACATCGTGGTTGTTTGGTTTGTCTGACATAGTGAATTCATCGATGAAGTCTGGTAGCGCTTGCCCTTGTATGGCCCTTCTTGGCAGGTAGGTAATATTGAACTGACTCAATCGATATTCCATTTTAACATCCTTCCAGAAGTTTCTGGTCGTTGGAGTACCTGACGCAAGGGTTGTTTCGCATAAACACTGATCGAGTGTGACTGTAAGTATGGAGGAAGCTTGCGTGATGCAATCACCAAGCAGTAGGCTAGTTTCTCAATCTTAGGATAATTTCTTTCTGCCCTCGTTAAATGTTTACTTACATAGTAAGCCGGCTTTTGAACTCGGTCCTCCTTGCGAGCCAAAGCCATACTGATAACATGCTGGGATACAGCCAAGTACACATACAATACTTCATGGTCTATAGGCTTCGACAGCACCGGAGGACTTTCCAAATGTCTCACCAAAGCTCGGAATGCATCCTCACAGTCGGGAATCCGTTCAAAATTTCTCTTTCCTTTCTTTATTACATCAAAGAAGGGAATACACTTATCTGTGGCTCTGGATATGAATCGACTCAGCGCGGCTACTTTTCCATTTAGGCTTTGTACTTGCTTTATTGTTTTGGGTGCTTGTATGTCCCGAATAGCTTGAATCCTTTCCGGGTCAGCTTCAATTCCTCACGCATTAACAATGAAACCCAAAAACTTCCCTGACGCAACGCCAAAGAAACACTTTAAAGGATTGATTTTCATTCCATAATATCTGAGTATATAAAACTTCTTCGCTAAGTCTTGAATATGGTCGTTTGACTGCAGTGACTTCACGAGCATGTCATCCACATAGACTTCCATTGTTCTACCTATCTGGTCTTTGAACATTCGATTCACCAAATGCTGATAAGTCACTTTCGCATTTTTTAATCTGAAAGGCATCACTACACAACAATATAGCCCGATGTCTGTGACAAAACTGGTGTGTTCTTGGTACGGAATGTGCATCGGGAGATTATATCCCGAATACGCATCCATAAATGACAGTAACTCGTGCCCTGCTGTTGAGTCGACCAACTGGTCAATCCTGGGTGAAGGAAAACCATCCTTAGGGCATGCTTTGTTCAGATTAGAGTAATCTACGCAGGTTCTTCATTTCTCATTCGCTTTTCTCACTAGCACGGGGTTAGACACCCATTCGGGGTAGAGGGCGTCGCGGACAAATCCATTGGCTTTGAGTTTGTCCACCTCCTCTCTGAGAGAAGCGGACATCTCCGGGTCCATGCCTCTTCTTTTCTGCTTTACCGGTACGTACCTTGGGTCTATGTTCAACATATGGCTCGCAATAGAAAGAGAAATTCTACACATATCAGAATGTGTCCAAGCGAAAACATCCAGATTTGCTCGGAGGAAATCAATGAGATCCTAGGCCATCGAGGGGTTGAGTTGTGATCCAATCTTAAGTACTCGCAATGGGTCATCTAGGTTGGCTGGAATGTCAATCGTTAGTTCAGCCGGTGCTGCTTTTGCTTCCCTGGGTTCGTCATCATCATCATTTCTTGGATCTATGTCTCTATATCCGATCGTGTTGCACGAGCCAGGGCTCGGGACTACTTGTCAATTTTCAGTGACTCGCGTGCGGACGGAGCTGTCCGCGACCTTTCCATTCTCTCTCCATTGGGCCTCTCTCAGCTTAGCCACATAACATGCGCGACCGGTTGCCTGATCGCCATGCACCACACCAACTCCTTTGTTTGGTGGAAATTTCAAAGTTAAACACCAAGGGGCCAAAGCTGCCCTAAACTCTGCCAGGGCCCGTTGACCTAGAAAAACATTGTATGGAGAATCAATATCCAAAACAATAAAGGACAAGATTCGCACCCTCCTACGTTCATCTTCTTCCAGTTCAACTGGCAATTCGACATAACCCACTGCATCGGTTGCCACACCATTAAAGCCATGGATGCGGGCTTTAGATGGTTTTAAATCTTTGGTCTCCATCTTCATTTGGTCATATGCATTTTTGAAGATGATGTTAACAGAACTTCCACAATCAATTAAAATTCTTTTCACAAACGCTGGCTCGATTGTCGCGGAGATGACCATCGGGTCAACGGTAGGAGCTTCCACCTGATCAGCATCTCTGCTCCTGAAAACTATATCGTCCGTCATCGTCCGCTGCCGCTTAGCTGGGGGACCCATCCTCCTTATTTGAACAACACTCAAAATCTGCATGTCTTAGGGAGTTAGCATACTGCTCTATTTCCTGCCAACTCTTATCTGTAGGGTAAGGTCCATTAATTATCATGTTTATGACTAGTCTACCCACGGTTCGAGCAGGTTCCTCTGGATGGCGTGGAGCTTGCCCGCGTCCGGGGTTTGATGTTCCTTATCTACCCTCCTGCAGGTTCTTGACGATTGCAACTTTTTTTGTCTAATCAGCTTTTCTATAGCATCATGGAGGTATCTACATTCCTTTGTATTGTGCCCATAAGTCTCATGGAAGCGGCGATACTTCCCGGTTCGCTTTTGTTCCTCTGTAGACTCCTTTGGGCGTGGCTTTTGGTATTGAAAAGTATTAAAAGTTGACAGGTAAATATTTTTCAAAGATGCATTCAGAGGAGTATACTCGTTGTAAGTTGGAATCCTTGGTTTCCATTTCCCTGCTTCCCTATTCTTTTCTGGATTTCCCCCTTCGGACCCTTTAGATTGCCCAGGCTTGTTCTAGACATTAACCTGAACCTTCCCCGAGTTATCGCCGAATTGTTTTACAACGATGTTGCTTTTCACAGCCTCCTTGCCAGGCGCTAGTGCAGTATCTCGCCTCGTCCACCTGGCTTCCTCTCTCCTTATGAATTGATGAGCCTTTGAATAAAAACTCTCTAGTGTGGTCGGAGGCTTTCCTGCCAACCAATCTCCAAACTCCAAATCCAGATCCACTCCTCGCATCACATCCATCAGAATTGCAAGGTCATTTGGGTTGCTAACTTCAGTAGCCGCAACATGAAATCTTTGTAAGTACTCCTTCAATGATTCCCCTAGAGCCTGAATCACACTGGACAAGGACATCACATCCTTAGGACGAGTGGCATGAATCCTGAATTGCTCAATAAATTTTATCGCTAATTCATTAAAAGTGGATATTGACCGCAGAGGAAGTCAAGCGAACCACATGGTTGCAATTCCGGATAAAGTTATCGGGAAGCATCTACACTTAGTTGCATCATTTGTTCTAGCTGAATCCATCATCCATTCATATCTGATCACATGCTGTCGGGGATCAGTCTTTCCTTCGTAGGCCAGGACGGTTGGCATGTTAAACCTTCTGGGGTACTTGGCCTGTAGAATAGTGTCTGTGAATGGAGCATGACTCCTGGATATCGCCCAATCTTCATTGGTCTAGCCTTGATTTTCTCTCATCAACTGTCTGACCATAGCTGATAAGTCCGGGGTTTGTATGGAAGATGGGAGGTTGGAATCTGTCCCTCATGATCGTTCTAGTTGGTGTCTTCTCTATTGGCGGTCTTCCAAACGTGTATCCTGGGGACCAGCTCCATTAGGACCTTGGTGGTCTGACTGTCCACCTTCCACTCACACTCTAGATCCTAAGTTTCATGCTCCAGCTTAGGTGTGGTTTCCAAGGCGTAAGTGATCTCTAGTTGATCGATCAGCAGCATCTGCTTGTGTTGTTTCAGTTTTGCGGCGTCTACGCCTGGGAGGTTTATCGGACGAAGTCGAGCTATCAAATGAAGAGTAAGGAGCGACGCTACCTCCAGCATTCTGATGCTGTTGTTGAGTAAGCTGAGTCATAAGGTTAGCGTTAGCTTGGATCTGTTCGTTAAGTTTCCTCCTACTTTCCATAAGTTCTCTCATCAGGTCGTTGAACTCTGCTCTAGTGACAACTTCCATATGGTTTCGACAGTCCCTATGCCCGGATTAACTTATTGATTGATGGGTCCTACTTGTTGGACGCTAGCAGTCTTATTGACGTCTGCGTTGTGCGAGGCTGGTCTGGCACGAGGTCTTCCCATTATAGAGTTATTGGTAGAAACTCTGAGTAGAATCAACGATTTTCGTGTGAATAACTTGGATCTCCTTGGGGGGATTTCTTCAATCCACTAGCTACAAAGCAGATCCTAATAACCTAAGAATGCATTCTCAATGAAAGCATCAAAATGTTAGCACCAGAATTGGTCACTAACACCCAAAAAAAGATTTGTGTAGAGAGATTAATGAATAGAAAATTAAAATAAAGGAATGTATGCAGAATTAATTGCAAAAATTAGAACACTAGATTTATAGTGGTTCGGTGTAACTGCCTACGTCCACTTTGAGTTTAATCTTTATTGCTTTTCTAAACAATTGATTACAGATACAATCCATACACCAACTACTTGAATGCGAATGCTAACTGGAAAAGAATGAGTCTTGAAAGCGGTAGAGTCTCCCTAATGTTCTCGGAAAAAGATCTCTTTTAGTGTGCCCATGCCCTTCTATTTATAGACGAAGATGGGTTGGACTTCCCTCATGGGCCTAGGAACAAGGTATCTCAGCCTGTAGTAAGTAGCTTCTATGCACCGTGCCAGGGATGCCGAGCGACAATTGTCGAGAAAGGGATGCCGGTCGAGAACTACCTGCAGCGACCACTAAGTGACTCGAAACAAAGGTATGCCGTTCGCCCTTACCGAGTGACTTTGGTAAATGATGCTGAGCGAGGTATTCATGCCGAACAACACTCGTATGCCGAGCCGCATATCCAGGTCGAGATATTCATGCCGAATGGCACTCGTATGCCGAGCCGCATATCCAGGTCGAGGTATTCATGCCGAACGACATTTGTATACCGAGCCGCATATCCAAGTCGAGGTATTCATGCCGAATGACACTCGTATGCCTTGCCACATATCCAGGTTGAACGACAATTTTATGCCGAGCGAGGAATGCATGCCGAATAATACTCGTGTGTCGAGCCATATATCTAAGTCGAACGTCATTCGTATGCCGAGCGAGGAATTCATGCCGAATGGCACTCGTATACCGAGCCGCATATCCAGGTCGAATGACATTCGTATGCTGAGCAAGGAATTCATGCCGAACGATGCTTTGCCTAACCTCTCTAGTCAGGAAATTTTCTCATCGGACCGTACTTCACTTTGAGCCAAACAAGAAACTCGATAATGCCTCTCGTAACGGGCCAAGCAACCGGGTAACAATATTTATATGGATTTAACTCTCGATCAATTAACTATGGTTAATTACTAATTATTTCTCTTATCTTTTGTCAAACCAAGTTATCATCCATATCACAAACATATAATCGACCATAATATCAACCAAGTTATCAAACATTTAATCATTCAATATATTTAAAATTTTCAATCATAATACTTGAAATAATTTATGGATTTATTAGTAAATAAGAGTACTCACCTTTTACCAAAAGATTAACTTCCTACCAACATTCATATGCAACAGTACTTCACTTAAACTTCAACTAATCAACTTCTACTTCATTTCTTTTACTTTATGCCAACGACCTCTTCTTCAAACTCTCGAAAATCCGGCAGAGCTTCCGCAGCGCCTTGAATTTGCTCCTAACTCCTTGGAATGAAATCAGCGGCACTTCCTTCTCTTTTTCTTGCTCTGGAGCTTTACGACTTGCTCCTCCTCCTCCATAGGTTTGGCCATGCCCTATTCTTCCTCTTCCTTCATCGTTTCTTCACTTTTTAGATGTTAAACCATGTCTTAATGGTATTCTAAGGTCTTTGGCAAAAGTTTGGTGATGTTTGGAGTTGATTTGATATGGTTTTGAAAAAGTTAGTAAGGATTTGGAAGAGAAGAAAAAGCCATTAAAGAGAGCTTCGAGGAGGAAGAAGATGTAAAAATGTGTGAAAGAAAGTGGAAGAATGACGGTCTTATTTATAGAAATTTTTTGGATTAAAATAATATTTTGTAAAAAGACCAAAATACTCTTACTTATAAAGTAATCTTTTTTTTCAACACTTAACATCACATTTCAAATCATTACTTTATGTCATTTTCACTTAAGTATTAAGTAAAGAAAGTAATAATTATGTTTCTTTGGTTTAATGTTTTCCTTTTTGCTTTGAAATAACAATTTTGCCCTTTTGTGCTTACTTTTCTTTAATTATATTCTATAATTTTCTAAATATGTTTAGTAAAAGTAAACTTAATTAATGAATTAATTAATACTTATACTATTTGAACATATGTTCATATATAAGAAAATAAAGGTGCAACGACGTTACGACAACTTCTAATCGATAAAACATTGATTTTCGACAAAATGTTTTACGGTCACATTTTGACCTTTTAATTAAACTATTATTTATGTAAACCAAATTTAAAAATGAAATTTTTACTTCTTTTAATAAATTAAAACACGTCTCTTTATTTTTTAAAATCATATTTAAATAATATCAAAATCTCTAATTTTACAGTGTATGTAAAACTGACAAAATGCGACAAAATTTGGTTACTTTTGTAAAATGATTATTAACATACTTATAAATATTTTAATATACTTTTATTATCTTTATTAAATGTTTTCAATAAGTTTTACCTTTTTTAAATAAATATTTAAACCTATTTATTTAAGCATTTATTTCTTTTTAACAAAACTTAAGTTTTATTGATTTATTCTAAATTCCAAATTTATGATTTTTAAATTATCAACTATAAGAATAAATAATTTCTCTCTTATTATCTATTATATATAACTTGTTTATTTAAGTTTTAAATCTTTTTAAACGAAATCTCTCATTTTCGAAGTAGCGAAATTTACGGGTCGTTACATTCTCCCCTGCTTAAAAGCATTTCGTCCTCAAAATTACCAAATCAAAAGTTTGTCCAAAACTTTTATCTTTAAACTTAATTCCATATAGTTTACACAGATCATCTGTATGAAATATCTTATTCGATCTCCTATTCGAATACACAACTTTATTTCCGACCTAGTATGATCCCTTGATCCTCTAGTGCGGACTTTGATCAAGCTCCTAGATCAGAACCTTTGCTTTCCTTGCATAGCTCTCAACTATGATAGAAAAAGAAAGTACCCAACCATAAACTCTAATCAATGTTCGTCGTCAAGAATCGAGTGATAAATCCTTTTTCGAATTGGTGTAAACACCTCAATGTTCCGTACTCGCATATTAGATCAAAAATTGTGTGATGAGATGATCTACATATAACATATGTATTTATTAACTTTCAGAACCTTTTCATAAACTTTTATCTTAAGTTCAATCATTTTATAAAGGTGCTTATTTATAGAATACTTTTAATTATTTAGTTTCAAATATTTTTAATAAAGGAAAATATCCTAAAGAAACCATTTTTTCACTCAAAAGAAAATTTATCTTTATAAAAATAAATTCCCACAATATTTTAACTTAGTATATTTCCTTTAGCACTAATATTATTTATGAATCATTTCGTAAAACTATTACTTAAGTTTATTACATCCTATAACTTATATAAATCAATCACATTCTAAATACTTAAGTCAAATCCTTAATTAATGCTGGAATTCATTAATAAAACAATTTTTAGATTATAATTTCCTTTTTTTTATAATCACATTTATAAGTTATACTTATCCAATTTCATTTACTCGGAATATTTCACAATCTTTTACCAAAAGTTTTCACAAATTTATTAGCATTGAGTTAGGTATGATTCAGAAATTTTTGACCATACAAAATCATCGGAAATCTCGCTTTATCTATCTATTAGCGATTCCAATTTGTCTTCAGTTTAAACACTTCTATAAATATTACTAATCAGCTTGTCAATCAATGATTCACATTATCTCTATAACTTATGAAAATTAAATAGATCGAGTAACTCCAAAACAATCCAAGAAACTGGGTATTACCAATAATATCATATATCCTCTTAAGAAGAAGAGTAATACTTAAGAGAAGTGTTTACCATCCGAATACATCTCTTGCCCATTTTTAGTTTACTTTCGAGACAATCGAACTGGTTATCATAAAATACCTCTTTTATTTGAAATAATACCATTTTCAAAATCCTTTAGAGATTACTTTGTAAAACCTATCTTATAAATTCATTTTATCTTATATTAATTAACTTTATTTAAATTCCCACAACTCTTTAAATTACTCAAATTTAAATTCTCATTCCTTTTATATTTATCGTTTTACGCAATCATTTAAATACATTTTTATCTTATGTCTTCATTTCTTAAACAAATATTATTATCAAACACCCTATAGTCAAATCGTGAAACTTAATTCACAAGGTATTTGTACTTAAACTTTTAAATCAAACAATTATTCAATTTATGATAATAACTTAAAATTATCATTTATTAATTTATTATTTTGGAATAGGTATTAAAGATCTGAATTACATTATCAGATTTCTTGCTTATCTATTATCTTTATGAAACTTCTTATAGTCAAACTGTGAAATTCTAATCACAAGATGTTCATATTTAAATTTCACTAATCCTGATTTCTAACATACAACTTTCAAAATATATACTTCATAAAAAAAATCCTAGGTAAAATTATTTCATCTACCAATTTTTCAAAATCAGTGTGTCGGTTCACCTTGTTCAAGTGTTTACAACCCTCATCGATAACGGTGATCAGGTGCATCGATAAGAATACATAAATCACTCAACCGATAAATCAACATAAAATAATTTATTAGTCACTAACAAATACGCACTCATGTATTGTACTCTCAACTCATTCTAGGGTGTTACTAACCCTATCTATAACGAGTCACTCATCCTAGGGAATTACTAACCCTATCCTAATGAGTCTTTAACCCGACAAATTCAAGGTTCTCGTTTAACCTTCAACTCTAATACCAAATATAATGGCTCGTTCTTCCGTACCCTTTGAATCGATAATAAACCATACGTCTAATTCAAATTGCACGAATAAGCGGATCATTGAGGGTAGAAAGATAAAGACAGAACAGAATCTCACATGAATGGAATAACATATATTATTTCAATAATAACATTTACAGTGGAAAATTTTAAAATACAATATCAGAGTCTAACCTAGATTCAGCCTGGACGGTTATAACACCTGCCCTTACAAATGCTGACAAACAACAAAACAAATAAAATAGATGCAGTGGGTAATATAATACGTCCATACGATGATGAAGATCTCCAGCTCTCCTCTAGAAACTCCAACCATCTTCAGCTCAACCTGAAACTACTCGGATCTGAACCGAGTATTAAAATATCTGGATCAGGCTTGATAAACCAGCATGAGATACTCGAAATTTAAAATGACTACGTTATCGAAACCTTTGAAAAGAAGGGTATCTCATATGACCACACCCACACATAAACACGGACGGTTTTTTACCTTATCATAACCAAAACACTTTTATATATCAAAACATTCGATATTATTTCTAATGACATTCTTTTGAAAACACTTTTCAAATAAACTTATTCAAATAAAGTATCAATACCGGACTAAGTCTAAGGTAATACCCCGGACCGGGTCAATGAAATATACCGAATAGAATATATGATACCAGAAATGGGTAGCTGAAATGTTTGCAAGTCATTACAGCTATTTTGGGAATACAATCAAAACCGTAAATCTCGTATTAGGATTGGATTTCAAACATGATAGGGAACTTGTGACCTTTTCCCCGATCCACGCAATACAAACATAGTTCCCACGGTGCCTTAATCGCTTTTCTCAAACTAGTCATTTAGAACTATACTTGCTATACTACAAATGATAACTGGTAGTTCCCTATCTCAAGCTAACCACTTTATCCACATGGGGCGATAAAATGCCTTGAGGGACGTATCCCCCAAAGGGCCAAATGTATTTGACACCACCATACATACTCACTTATTTCGAACTTACGTCTGTTAGACCATATAGTGTCCCATCATAACCGGGGTGTGAGGCTCGCGAAGCTACGATCAATTTCTTCAAAGCCACTTTTTTCATACAAAACCATGCTTTGATCATAACAGGTTCCACTTTGAATGCCACACTGCCATTCCTTTGATTACTATTTAACTTCCATAAAAAAATACAACCCTTGAGCTCGTATGTCTGAAGGAGGGTGTTAAGCTAAGAGAAGTTGCCTTCTCTGCCACCACTGATGTACATTTGTAAAAGTCAAATGTTGTGTCTTAGAAATGCGATGTCAAACATTCATCCATACAAGTTCATTCTAGGACTGAACGAAACCGAATGCACTTTCCTCGGCTATTACTAGGCGAGAAGCCCTTGCAATCTGAAAAAAATCTCCACAAAGCGGAGACCACTGCTATAAATAACTCTATAATGGGAGTGACCCAGAGCATGTTCAACAAGAAGTCCTCACGCTATGAAGATCCACGGTCTTCAACAATCATCTTCTTCAACAAGTCTTCACTAACGTATACATTGGTTCGAAGTGGTTTTCGAATAGGGATTACCCAAATCCGACTCCGGTTCCTTCAAAGCCAATCATCGCTTAAAAAACATTAAGTTCATACGTGGATATCAATCATCAATCAATTATTTCATCTTTAATTTAAATCAAATATCTTCCTTAGATACATTCTTTTCAATTTATTCCATTTTCTTTTCAAGAGTATATGGAATCATTAAGCCTCGTTTATCAAATCATTTTGTTTATTTAAACCTTTCTTAAATCCTGGAATAATTTCAAATCATTTTCTCTTTTTACTTAGGAAAACATTTCCAAATTATTCATTAAATCTTAATCAAAGATTTCATATATTCAAGTTATAACTTTTAATTTATAGAAAATATTCCCAAATCATTCATTAAATCTAAATCAAAGATTTCTTTCTTAACTTCAAATCATATTCTTACAAATCGAAGATTTTCATAACAGAGCACTACTGCCACTTTAAATATGGTAAATTTCAACCTCCAGGGACTAATGGAAAGTTACACCTCCAGGGACTAATGGAAAGTAATCCTACATTACGAATATCTTTGTCTTTAACGATCTTTGTCTTCAATATGTTTTATTTCAAAAATTAGTTTAAAGGGGTTTTCGGATAGGAGTCACCCAGATCCGATCCCCGTTCCTTCATACCAATTATCGATAAAAGAGGTTAAGTGGTTAAATAATCTTTGAAAGAATTTGTTTCTTTTCTTTTATCTTGAAAAAACTTAAAAATGATCTTTTAGAGCAACCGTGCTTTCCTTTCGATCTATTCCACCCCTCGCCTAAAAAGAGAAAACATAGGCCAGGTAAGTTCAGGGCACTGGTTGCTCCATCCCTAATCTTAGTTAAACATCTTGTTTTTTTCTACCCAGATCTCACAAGCGGGACAAATGTACTAGTTGTTTCCGCATACTCAGTTTGTTACTACATTCAATATTCTTCACTTTTTTGTTTAAGTGGTATAAACTGTTTCTCTTAACCATTTATTCAAACTCTTATTAAAACTTCCAAACAAACTTTAAATTACTTAATTACTCCTTTAGGATCATTCATAAAAGATTTAGGAAAGAAGTGTTAAGTTAAAACTATATTTCAAAAGGTTATAGAATTCGCAGCATAAAAGTGCTGCAGAAAATGCTATATAAGCTTATTTGATTTAAACAATTTTTTAATATTTGAAAATACATATTTTCCACTCCAAATCTCTTTTAATTCATTTTAATAGATTTATCACATTTGTTTCATATATTTAATCATTTAAAAATGTCATTTATAAAGAAATCTCCTTTTGGATTCTGAATTGCAAAACCGCGATGTTTTTAGAAAATTATTTTGGACATATTTCAAAATCTACTCGATGAAATCTTGATTCTCTTTCTTCGTTAGAAAACTATTATCATTGTAGACCAAAGAATCTTTATTTCGAAGAGATCCGATTTATAAATCATTCTCTATGTCAATTTAAAATTAGGGGTCAAAATTTACGAATTGCGCTGCGCGACAAGCTCGATTTTGACCGATTTTGTGAATTGCTTCGAAACTTGTCCGAAACACTTCAAATTTATTTTAAACCATATTTAAGCTATTTTAACTCATTTAAAATCACTAAGAGGCTAAATTACTTCCATACACATATTTGTATCGATTTAATTCTCGTTCAATTAACTATGGTTAATTACTAATCATTTCTCTTATCATTTATCAAACCAAATCATCAATCATATCACAAACATATAATCAACCATAATATCAACCAAGTTATCAAATATTTAATCATTTAACGTATTTAAACTTTTCAATCATTATATTTGAAATAATTTATGGATTTATTAGTAAATAAGAATACTCACCTTTTACTAAAAGATTAACTTCCTACCAAAATTCATATGCAACAATACTTCACTTGAACTTAAACTAATCAACTTCTACTCCATTTCTTTTAGTTTATGCCATCGACCTCTTCTTTCAAACTCTCGAAAATTCGGTAGGGCTTCCGCAGTACCTTAAATTTTCTCCTAGCTCCTTGGAATGAAATCGGCGGCACTTCCTTCTCTTTTTCTTGCTTCGAAGCTTTACAACTTGCTCTTCCTCCTCCATAGGTTTAGACATGCCCTATCCTTCCTCTTCCTCCATCATTCTTCACTTCTTAGATGCTAAACTATGTTTTAATGGTATTCTAAAGTCTTTGACAAAGTTTGATGGTGTTTGGAGTTGATTTGATATGGTTTCGAAAAAGTTAGTAAGGATTTGGAAGAGAAGAAGAGGCCATTAAAGAGAGCTTCAAGAAGGAAGAAGAAGACGTAAAAATTTGTGAAAGAAAGTGGAAGAATGGTGGTCTTATTTATAGAAAAGTATTGGATTAAAATAATATTTTTTAAAAAGATCAAAATACCCTTACTTATAAAGTAATCTTATTTTTTTTCAACACTTAACATCACATTTCAAATCATTACTTTATGTCATTTTCACCTAAGTATTAAGTAGAGAAAGTAATAATTATGTTTCTTTGATTTGATGTCTTCCCTTTTGCTTTGAAATGGCATTTTTGTCTTTTTGTGCTTACTTTTTCTTAATTATATTCTAGAATTTTCTAAGTATGTTTAGTAAAAGTAAACTTGATTAATGAATTAATTAATACTTATACTATTTGAATATATGTTCCTATACAAGAAAATAAAGGTGCGACGACGTTGCGACAACTTTTAATCGATAAAACGTAGATTTTCGAAAAAATGTTTTACGGTCACATTTTGACGTTTTAGTTAAACTATTTATTTATGTGAACCAAATATAAAAATGAACTTTTTACTTCTTTTAATAAATTAAAACATGTCTCTATGTATTTTTAAATTGTATTTAAATAATATCAAAACCTCTAAGTTTACAGTGTATGTAAAACTGACAAAATGCGACAAAATTTGGTTATTTTTGTAAAACGATTATTGATATACTTATAAATATTTTAATATTCTTTTATTATTTATTAAATGTTTTCAATAGATTTATCTTTTTAAATAAATATTTAAACCTATTTATTTAAGCATTTATTTCTTTTTAACAAAACTTAACTTTTGTCGATTTGTTCTAAAATCAAAATTTATGCTTTTTAAATTATCAAGTATAATAATAAATAATTTCTCTATTATTATCTATTATATATAACTTGTTTCTTTAAGTTTTAAACCTTTTTACACGAAATCTCTCATTTTAGAAGTAGCGAAATTTACGGGTCGTTACAAACTTCATGGTTAGGCACCATTGGATTAGAGTATTCTGAAATCTACCAGAGCCGGGTTGTCCTAAGAAAGCATTATATGCGGACATTTCGTCCAAAATTACAAAAGTCTAAATGAGGGTGACTCTTTGATCACCTTCTCCAAGTTCTACTGACAGATCGATTGTTCCCACAGGTTGCTTGGGTTCGCCAGTGAACCCTTGGATCTTCGTTTGGCATGCAAACAGGCATTTCATACCAAACTTCATTTGATCAAAAGTTCATTTGAAAAGTATATTAACAGAGCTACCACTATCAGCCAACACTCGTCGAACAACGACGAGGACGATTCCCACTATTACTACCATTAGATCGAGAGTCGGGGCTTCGATCCCTTCGGTGTCCTAATTTCGAAACACTATGTCGTCACCCAAGATTTTCTATAGATTGGCCGGGGTTTCATCTTTTAGTGTGAGACATGATTCCTTTGGAGCATGCTTCTATGAACTTGCATATTGCTCCATCTCTCCCCAATTTCTTTACGTGTGGTGTGGTCCCCAGATATTGTTCCAATAATAAGTCTTTAGTCAATTTGTTTGGACCCTTCTTCACCAGTTCCAGCTTGATTCCTTCATCCCTAGGAAGCTGAGTAGTCGTGGGTTGATCAGGGTTCTGTGTCATTCTCACGTACTACCGGAGTTTGTTTTCTCGAATTAACTCTTCAATGAGATTCAAATGACGACATTCATTTTTGTTATGACCATGAGTCTCGTAGAAGCGGAAGAACTTTCCTAAATGTTTTTGCTGCTCAGTTGCTTCCTTCCTAGGGGTTTCTCGTATTCCTCAGTCCCTTATGTTGCGGGATAAATATTTTCTGGAATATCGTTTAGAGGGCTATAATCTTCCTATCTGAACCATTTAAGTCTTTTATTGCTGCCATTACCATTTCCTTTATTGGAGTTCTATTTTTTATCTCTTTTGATTTCCATCTTTCTTTGTGACTCCTTGAGCGGTTCCAATGGCATGCATGTTTTGGTTCATTGCTACATCGCTCTGTCCGTTGTTCATCATATGCACACCGGTAGGCTTTCTTTCCATACGCTTCCTCCACTCTTAAGTACTAACTTGCTTTGCAATTGAAGTCTTTCCTCGTGGTAGGTTGCTTCATCTTAATGCCCTTTCTGAATTCAGTCTCTAGGTGAATGGCACAAACAAATGCCATAAAAACCATATCCTCATTGGGGTTGCTTACTTTCGTCACTGCGATGTTGAACCGGTTCGTGAAAGATTTCAGTGATTCATTACATCCTTAGAGCAATCCAGATAAGGACATGACATCTTTTGGTTGTATGGTATGGAGCCTGAATTGGACAAGGAATCTTGTTGCTAGTTGGTCAAAGGTAGAGAAAGATCTTGGCGGTAGCTTGGTAAACCACATGGATGCAACTCCTTCTAGAAAGATGGGGAAACATCTGTAGCGAACAGCCTCTGAAGCATTCGCTCCATCCACATACTAGCTATACTTGTATAAATGCGGTTTTGGTCCTCCGTCCCGTCGTAAGATGGAATAGTTGGCATTGTGAATTTATTTGGATATTTCTCATTCAAGATTTCATCGGTAAAAGGAGTCCAACTAGGAGTAGATCCCCATTCATTATCTCTTCGATTTTTACTCTTATCCATCAATCGTTTGACCATGTCTGCTATGTATGCCCCTGATGTTCGATAATCCTGTGGGTGGAAGTCTGCCATTACACCAAATGTTTGGCTTTGCAAACGACCTTGGAGAGTGGGTTGAAGCCTAGGCTCTCCTTTCTTTAGGAGAGCGATTCCCGTGGGATCCTGTTGGCTTGTAATTGACCTGATTGGAGCAGTTTGGACATTCCTAGCACCATCAAATGCGTTAACATTCTCTTTAAACTGGTTATCTTGTTCTCCAACTTCTGAGTCGGAGAGGTCTATAGCTATATCCTGCTAGGTCTTTGCCCTTTGATTCAAGTTCAGAATTGGTTGCCTTACAGTGGGTGGAGTATTCGTATTTCCTTTCACATTATGTCCCACGGTTCCTATTGTTACCCTTTTTTACGAATGTTTTCCATTTCTTCTTTATAGACCACAAACAAAAAAAATTTCTTGTTCTGTTGCAGCCGTGGGTTCAGGCATAGTTCTTGAAGCAGGATTTGACTATAGGGTTAGGAGAGCATTAAGATTTTACATTAAACCCTTCTGGCTACTTTCCATACTTTGGTTAATTTCGTCAACCATCTTATTCAACTCATCCCTAATAACAACTTCATGTTGACAGGAGGATGCCGGCGCCTGGTTTCCTAAGCTAGCGCCATTTACTTCAATATGTTGAGGATTAACATCTTCTCTAGCTACCGCTGCCTCTATGAACCTTCCAGAGGCAGTTCTTCTTCTTCCATGGGCCATCGAATCTAAGCAGTGGATCTTTCATGCAAAGATTGGGGATCTAACTTCTGGACCTATGGGATCCAAAGTAGATAGCCAGATCTAAATCCTGACTTAGATTCTCAGTGAAAGCACCATAATATTAACTCAAAAAATGGATCAACACCCTGGTTTGAATATGAAAGCACCAACCTTGTTCTCACAAAGAAATAATACAGATAATAAGTATAGAAAAGAGTAGTAAAAGAAAGAAGACAAGAAGATTTTTATAGTAGTTCGCCCATTAACCAAGCCTATGTCCACTTTATAGTTTTTATTATAGACTGGTTGTTGTTGCAAGAAGTGTTTGATTATAAGGATTTTGATTGTCCTTAACTAGATTGAATCTCCAAGGTTAGAATCCACTGGAGAATCACAGTGAATCCCTTTGAAGATTGCTGTGAGGGAGATGGAGGGTGAAGAAAGTTTCTAGTAGAGCTTCAGCAACCAGTTCGGAGAAGATCTAGTTTATGTTGCAGGTATGATGGTATTTTAGAGATCGAAGAGCTTTTGGATTAGGCCCGTTCGTCAGTTGCTTGCAAATGGACACATGATGATCTAGTAAAGGTTAGCTCACGACTTGAGCCAAAAGCATGGATCGCTAGTGATTCATGGTCTTTGGATCGCTAGCGATCCGTATATTTAGCTCGCAAGAGAGCTAATTACTTAGCTCCTTTCTTCATTGCTTTACTATGTTAGAGTCGCAAGTATTCCATGGCTTAGTATGGATCGCTGGCAATCCATGGTACATAGGTCGCTGGCGATCAATACACTCAGTGTATTTTTCACTTTTCCTCTAAGCCTTCTTTACTCCTTCATTTCGTAGCGACCCAATGATGTTGTATGGATCGCTGGCGATCCATAGAGTATGGATCGCCAACGATCCATGCACTTAGACTATTTCTGGACTTTGTTGTATGGAATGCCTTCATTGCCTTGTATCGACGTTGTTTGTGTAGTCTAATTCACATTGCTTTGTTTTGAAACAATTTACTTATTGGTTGTATTTGGCTGCTGATTGGTTTGAACGGATGTTGGTCTCTTGGCTTAGTCAAACTCAGTCGTTGCTTTAGCCCCTTTTAGCTGAATTCTGAGCCATTCTAACTCAATTAAATCGTTCCCCTTTCTCTTGGATCCTGATGGGTTAAAAACCCATATAACACAAGGAACATTGGGTGATAGCAAGGATTGTTTGATGGATATTATGCTTACTTTGGTTGTTTTCTCCAATAGTCTATCACTCTAAAGATGCTACTTGAGATAGTTAATGTGGATTGAGATACCTGGACACCCATCGTTGTAATGGGATTGTAGCACACCTCTATAATTTTTATAGAGTAGTATATTATGTTGTTTTGTGTAAACTCTTTGGTCATAAGGACATGTCATATATTGTTCATATACCCTTGTTCCTTACTATATTGACTTGTATGTATTTTGAAATTCATTTATAACTCACACAAAACTATTGTTCGACTTGAGGTTTTATGTTTTGCTTCTTATTATATCAGATACTATTAAATGAGTAGACTAGATGGAAGGTCTACGTAATACATGGTACCTGTGCAAAGGTCGAGCTGGATGGAGCTTTCTCGTATTATATATGGATATTCTATTGCTTATACCATTGTGCAACACTGTGGACCCTAGGCAGTGTTTGCTTTTATATGAGACAGTTTATTTGAGTTTATTTTTACTTTGTATATAAACTCTATTACTATGTTGTATAACTTTGTAATCCTATGTACTTTGATATGGTGGTTCATTTTTTTATTACTTTCTCTCATATTATATATCATTGATGTTATTATTAGATTTTATTCCATGCACTGTAAGATATATGATAGGTTCTGTGATGTTTCATTTCTTTTCAATCCTTGATGATCATCCTATATCGGCCAGGCATGGCAGTAGTGCACTGTTCAGCTATATTTGCGTGTCAGTGGTATAGGGTGGTCGTTGCATTTGGTATCAGACCTTAGGCTACACGATTAACCTAAGTTGATATCGTGGTCCAGTAGAGGTAGGGAAGGAGTTCTTACACTCGATTAGATCGAGAGTGTATATATATACATTATGGAGAGCACCCTTGTTGTATATTTTTTTCTTTTCAAAACTATATTGTAGTATATATAGTATATAATTCGCATGCACAAACGAGCAACATTGATGTAATTTTCTTTTATGAGAGACTTATTATTCTTGTTACAGACTAAGAATGAGCGGGCATACAAGAAAAAATGCGAGTAACTCTAGCTTTAGAGTCGAAGAAGGAGCGGGTTTGGAGGCTGCTAATCCCGACCTCTAGGCTATGTTCAATCGATAATGGCGACAATGCTACAAAAAGCCCAAGCAACTGCTTTGAATGTTGCTATTTGTGTTTCTCAAGTGTAGGCACTCAAAATTGATTTTGCTAAGCTAAATAAGGATTTTTCCAGTCTTAGTGAGAAACTATTCTAACAAAAGGAATCGGCTATGGAAGGGTAGGATTGGTTGGATACCTACGAAAGGATTTTTGATGATCTTTAATTGGATGATGCGATGAAGAGGAGGTTGGCTTCCTGATAACTTCAAGGTAGAGCAATGAACTGGTGAAATGCTATCAGGGTTGCTACACTCGAGGATCAATTTACTCGGACCAGTTCAAAATCCGGTTCAATGAGAACTGTATCTTGACTGCTCAGAAGTTGGTGCTATTCGGGAAGTCCACTGACCTAAAGCAACGAGACATGTCTGCCTCCATGTATGTTGCTAAATTTGATGCCTTGTCAAAATACGAGGTTTCTTTCATCGAAACTCCATTGAGGAAGAATGAAATGTTTCTTATGGGTTTGAATGACCATTTGCGGTAGAAGTTTGTGAGTCATATTGATGAGCCACTTAAGAGACCCATTGACAAAGATCTATGCTAGGAGCGTTTATACTCAAAGTCCAAATCTACTGTTGTGGTTAAAGACGAGCCAAAACCGGAACGAGGCGGTGGGGCAATAAGAAATGGAATGGTAAGAGGAAGCAGTTTCAAGGAAAGAATGCTCATAAGAAGGGTATGTAGGATCCCGTCTGTTATGGCTATGGAAACAAGGGTCACTTGATTAGAGACTACAAAGTTAATGGGAAAAAGAAGTACTACAACTGTGGTAAGTTTGGATATATGTAGAAGAATTTCTCAAAACCAGTATAATAGAAGCAAGTACTAAAGGCATACTCTTTAGATACTATCCCAATTTTATCAAAAGCTCCCTTGGCGAAGAAGAACGGGAAGAGTGTAACTATTCAAGGTTTTTTTTCATTTATGAGGTTCACATATGTGTTTTTTGGCACTAGGGCTTCACATTTCTTCATATCTACTAACTGGTCGATATATTGGGATTGAAACCCGATACACTGTACCGATCTTTGATTATGATGAACCCAGTTGGAGGCTTCACTAGCCTGTATACAGTTTGTCGTGGTTTACTCTTATCGACTCATGGATGCTCTTTTATTTGTGATTTCCATGTTTTGAATTTTTTTGGGTTCAAGATTGTCTTAGGAATGGACTAGCTGAGGAAGTATGCAGTGGTGGTGGATTGCGAGAAGTTATTTGTGATGATTGATGCTGTAGAGGGTAGATGCTAGTGATCGACTGCTTGCTAGAGGATGGAGTTATGGTTAGCTTTTTATATTCATTCGAGGTTCCACATGATGAGTTGTTATCTATGCCTATCGTTAAAGAGTATCTGTACTTGTTTGAGGAGTTGATCGGACTACCTCCAAACTGAGAGATTGAGTTTCACATAGACTCAGTGAAGGATGCCAGACCGATGGTTATGCCTTTGAGACATATGACGCCTAGAGAGCAGAAGAAGTTGGAAGTGCAAGTAAATGACCTATTGAAGTGAGGGTTCATTCGTTGGAGCATATCTAAGTGGGGGGCACCAGTAGTATTATTCACTAAGTGGGATGACTCTATGAGCTTGTGTTTAGATTACAGTGACCTGAATAAGGTGACGAGGAAGAACAAGTATCTACTCGAGCATATTAATGACTTGTTCGATTGGCTCCATGAAAGGAACGTATTCTCTCAGTTGGATCTTGCAATAGGATTTCAACTGTTGAGAGTAGAGAAGGAGAGTTTGCTTATTATCGTGTTTCGTACCCCATTTGGTTTTTATGAGTGGTTGGTTAAGTCTTTAGGCTAACCAATTGTTATCCAGCCTTTTGACCTGGCTATATTTAGACTAATTGAATAAGTTAGACTCGATGGTAGACAAGGCAAGTTTCCTAGAGGGATGATCATGAGGTACAAAGATTAAGCATAGATAGAGGTATGAAGCAACGATCAAGCGAGATCAAGAGAGACTCTTTATAATATTCTAAGTATGGATTAGTGCCTCCCCTAGGCAGGGAATCAGTACCTATCCCTTTCCTTAGGTAGGGGATCAAATCACTTGGCTATGAACAACTTAAACCATCAGTTCAATTCAATGGAAATCAATCGTTATCTCGACAAAACATGTAGGAGGCTATCTAAAATAAATTTGGGAATATGAAGCTAGCATGGAAGGGAACCCACAGAAGGGATCGCATGGGCTCACAAAGCCATCTAGAGCGATCACTACCGATCGTTGGGAGTTGGGCCATGAAACTTTTTGGGTGACCTCTTCTACACAACAAGCATCCGTCGACAAAATTTTAGGAAGATATTTGATTGTCTACACCTATAAATATAGAGTTCATTGTTCATTTTAGGGACCTTAACACTGCTGTTTACTTCAACAACATTGTGATCAAGGATGTATTAAGATCTGATCCCTCTGTAACCAAAAAAGCAAGTATTTAATAAAGAAATTCCTTTAAGTGGACGTAGGCAATCAACGCCGAACCACTATAAATTTGTTTGTTCTTGTTTTTTCTTGTTTACTCTCTGTTTTAAGTTTAATTCTTCACTTTATTTTTCTACTTTCAATCTATTAGGTGTTTGTGCCAACTTTTGGTGTAAACATTTTGATCCTTTCACTAAGAAACAATTCTCAGCTTGATTGGATCTCATCATCAACTAGTGGATTCCCATATTCACGAGATAGATCCAGATTTTTGCCGATAAGTTTCTGCTTCTACTCAGATTTGTGAAGATCTACAAGGAAGCTTTTAGCTATGGCCAAAGGAAACAAATCCACTACTTCCCATGCCGCTGAAGGTAATGAAGATACCAACATTCAACAGGTTGACCAGAATGTGCAATCGACAGTTGCCGATGCCCCAAATCCAACTGATTACATCACCAAAGCCGACTTTGAAGTCCTGACGAAGGAACTGTTTGATAGCCATCAATGGCTCAATCAGTATATCCAGGTCAGTATCGACCCAATGAACCAGTTGAAAGACCAACGTAGGAAGATAAGACGGCACTATGCCACAATGTGAACCAGACAGCAGTGATCATACATTATAATGTAGATTCTTTGTAATCCCACTTTTTCACACAACACATGGAAAAATCATCTGTTGTATGACGCAACAGCAATCCGACAACATTTGCTTTCAGATAACATTTATCTGTTGTTTGATTGAAATTATCAACAATTTGTTTTGCCTCCTTATCAAAATTTTAGTTTCCCCCTCAATATTGCCTAAATTGTTTCACGGCTACGTTCCTTCACTTATTTCCCTCCCTCTTTCTTTCGTTTCTAAATGTAAAAAACGACATTCCTTCAATTTATTTACGGCCGCTTTATTTTCTAAGATTATTTTCCTTCTTATTAAAAAATCAGATAACTTTGTCGAGTATTCTTCGATAAATTTGTCGAGTAGTCTTAAATAAATAGCGGTGAATTAAAGCCGCTTGTAATTAGGGTTCATTCAATTTGTCGAGTATTCTTTCATTGGTATATGGTATGATTTCTACCCCCCTTTCGATTTTGTATTGATCGTGATTTGATTTGGCTGTGATTATTTAGGTGTTTGTATAGGAATGAGTTTCCTATATGTTCATATATACTTTTGACTGTGATTTTGTATTAATCTCGACTTGATTTTCCTGTGATGTTTGAGTATATTTGATTATTTGAAACTTTACTTGTTTATTGTTAATAGTAAAGAGTTATTGAAGTTGATATTTTTTTTAATGATTTCTTTTGAATTTTCATTGGTATTATGATTTTAGTATTGTTGTACCTTTTATTATTTCCCTATTTAATTCAAATTAAATGTTTTCCTTATCTTTGTTTACTTCATCAGTTTTAGTTATAATATATTTTTCTATATTTTTATAATAAGCTTAGAATCACTACTTTTTATATTGCATTTTTCCGATTGTTTTATTATATTTTCTTTATTTGATTGTACCATTTGCTTTCTCAAAGGATGCTTTATGCTCATTACATAACATGATAGACAGTCGGATCTTTGGCCACTTCATGGTTTCACTGGTTGCCCCTTGTTTGTATTGTTGAACATGAATACATGTATATACCTGTATACATGTATATACATGTATACATCCTTGCCATGTTTTATTGGCCACTTCATTGGTGCGACTGTTCACATGTATACATGTATATACATATATGTATATATGTGCATATGACTGAAGTTATGTTTGGTGAACTTGAGTATTGCACTTTTTGAACCATTGTTGAACTGCCTGGACTTATTATTATGTGATGCTATTCAATGTATATGCATACATATGTAATTCATTTGATAGTTCATGTGTACACTTGAGTTCCACTTGCTTTGCCATATCTGAGTTCATGTGTACACTTGAGTTTCATTTCTGAGTTAGTGTACTCTTGAGTTCATGTGCACACTTGTCCCTGCCTTGAACTTATTGTACTCTCGATGGTTTGAACTACCATATACATACATACATAAATACATACATACATATGTATGTATGTATGTGTGAATGTTTGTGGCGCTGCCTTGTTTTAATTTGTGGCACTGCCTTGTTTTTGTTTGTTTAATTTGTTTGTGCATTTTATGAATTGGTTTGAGTTGAATCAATTTTTGAATTGCTTTGAGCTGAACCATTTTGAATTACTTGAGCTTAAACCATTTCTGAACCATTTTGAGTTGAACTTGTTTTGAATTGCATTTTCACTAGCACTTGAACTAATTTTTTAATTCATGGAACTACCTTGTTGTAATGTGTGAATTTTCGATTCTCCTAGAGCTTTTATTCTTATGTTGGCTGTTGGTTCATCCATGTATGTACATGCATACATATGTCTATATATATGTGTAAATGTTCTTTTGATTCCAGCATATACATTGCATACATATCTTTCCAGTGTTCTTTTGATGAGCCAGTGCACTGGTTGTTCATTACTCTTTGGCTTTGTACATATACAGTTGTTTCTAGGCACGTGTTTCTGGTTATGCATACAAAAAACCGAGGCAGTTTGATTTCTGACCCATAAAAAGATTCAAGCGAACCAAACTGCGTTTCTAGTCATCTGTATGAATGTTTTCATATATATTTGTATGTTTATATCTACATATCACTAGATATGTGTGTATATATGTATGAACTTCCATGTATATTCATACATACATATGTATGTATGTATGTATGTATGTGTGAATGTTCTTATATTTGCATATATATGTGTGAACTGCCTTTTTGACATGAGTCTGACCTGGTTTATATCAAGTAATTTGAGACTTCCATGTATATGCATACATACACATGTATGTATATATGTGTGAATGTGGTCGCTGCTTTATATCATGTAATTTGCAACACTTACTATTTATGACACTGTCTTGTTTTAATTTGTGGCACGGTCTTGTTCAATTTGTGACATTTTCTATTTTAATTTGTGGCATTTGCTTTTGCATTGTGATTTCCTGTTACACTTTCAATTTGTTGTTTTAATGTTTGAACTTCCATGCCTGAACCATTTTGGGGTTTGTTTGAACCTGTTTTCAGTTCTAAACCATTTTGAATTGCAGTTGAGTCAATATGTGTGCTTAGTATTGCTGCCTGGTTCAAGGCCGTGTTGAGATATTTTTGATTCTGCCAGAATTAGATTTGCTAGTGCTCGATTTTGTGCATCTGCATGTGCACTAGACTTGTTTATGCACTTTGGCTTTACTTGCTTGGGCTTTGCTTGCTAGTTGGTTTGCTATGAATTTGTTTGCTGCTTGCTTTAACTTTGTGCATCTCCATGCTGAGTTACTTGAGCTTGTTTATGTGCACTATCTTGAATTCTTGCCTAGTATTTGCCTGTTTATACAAAATGATACTATAACATCAGGCAACATATCGTTTTTTATTATTATGTTAGTGCATATCAGATGACGTGGCATATTTGTTGTTTGATGTGTATTGAGACAGTATGGGATTTAACGACAAATGGATGTTCAATCAAACAACGGAGCATATCTGGCATTGATGTATTTTTCCTATACTAAGGAAGCCTAATCCGTACTCAGGATAAGAGTACTCCTCTTCATCTGACGACTATCACAAGAACATATGACGTAAGATAGATCGCATAATGCTGGAATATTGAGGGGGAACTATGTGATCGACTATCGCCAAACTACCTAGATCGGCACAGAACCCTCCAGGAGGATCCACACCGAATCCCCTAACCTAGGCGGAACCTTTATGCTGGTGGAAAAGTCAACTCTGGACGTGCCATGACTGACCAAGGCATTGGAATCTAGGAAAATATGATTGGACCATAATCGAAAGATGATGATAGGATTATTGCTCAGGAGGTACATAAGGTGCATGCTGAAAAGGCAATGTGGTGCTGCCTAAAGGCATGGATCGGTCATTCACATGAGGTGGAACACGGCCATCGATAGGCACCGGCTCTCCAAACGCCGGACCTACTAGCTATGGTGAGACAACTTGTGAAAGAAAGTCAAGGCCTGACCAACGATGATTGAGGCTCTCTGGAATTCATACTCTATTCACTGGCAAAATTTTACACGCAGATTATCCATGGAGGTTTAATATGCCTATGATGCTTACTTATATGGGGAAAAACTGGCCCTAGGCAGCATCTCATGAAGTACGAGTGGCATATGGACTCTGCACGAGCCACTAATGCAGTGAAGTGCAGATGATTTTCCATTTTTCTGAAAGGGGTTCAGACCATGTGGTACACCAAGATACCACCTTTGTCAATTTCTTCGTTTGATAAGCTAGCAAGGAAGTTCGTGGAGCAGTTCTGCATGCATGCGGCTCATGCCAAAGATGTCGTTTCCCTCTTCAACTTGATCTAGGCTCCGGGGGAGTTACCAAAAGATTATCTGGAAAGGTTTAATATGGCTGTTACAGAAGTCAATAATCCAAAAGATGATGCAACACTGATGGCACTGACTAAGGTAGTCAATCCTGATTCTGATTTTGGCGATTGGTTGGTGGGAAAGCCTCCTTCTACGTTAAACCATTTGTATGCGAAGGTGGCCCTATACTTTAGGAAGAAGGAGGCGAAGTGGACTAGGAAAAGAGATGTTGCAAGTCAGAGTGTCGGGGGAGTATAAAGTAACATGGCAATGAAACAGTCGAAGAGAGTTCCAAGAAAGTTGAAGTTAATATTTAAAATAAAGCAAATGAGAAAACAAGAGACGGTGATATAAATCACGATCAAAGACGGGATTTTGAGAGAGGGAAGCCAAGGATCCCGACATTGACACCTATACACCATTAAACACGTCATTGAAGAACATCTATCTATCGACTTGTAATACTATGCAGTATAGAAACCCATCTCCGAAAGAACCGATAGAGTAGTAGAAAAGGACAAGGAAGTACTGTAGTTTCCATGAAAGTTAGGTTATACCATGGACAAGTGGCGCCGCCTTTGTGATGTTATTGAAAAGTGGATTCATGAAAGAAAGTTGGAACAGTTCATTAAAACCCTGCAGGATGGCGGGCAAGTAACATCCGACCCCAATAGAGGATAAGCCCCATCTAGTGCTGAGGAACCTAGATGGGTGGGAGGAAGCTTAGTAATCAATACTGTGACGACCCGACTTCCATCTCCCAGGAAACCGTTTCGTCTTGAAGAAAGAAAGGGATGAGAAAATAGAGAAGAAAGAACAACAACATCAGAATCTCACAGCGGAACGAATAAATTATAATTATCACATAAATATTTACATAATATACAACATCAATCAGAGTTATATAGACAATACATCTCATACTAGACAGTTATAAACACCTGTCTAGTTATACAACTCAATACACAAAACAACACAGAGATATCCATACAGCGGAACTATATATATATCTATAACGCTGAAGCCTCCTTCTCCATTGCTCCTCCAGAATTCGTCAAAGCTAACCTGAATCCCTTGGCTACCCGTAGAAATTTGGGTACCCGAGAGTTTATGAAAAACAAAAATAAACTCCGGGTCAGACATGGGTCTGGTATGAGTAACAGGTTAAAGTTGCTTAAATTTTGAAAATCCTTTGAAAACAAAAGGTATCACGTAAGACTCCCCACACATAAACATGGAAAAGTTTTTACCTTACGCTAACCAAAACATTTAATAGGAAATTCTGTGATATTATAATAGGTCTAGGGTTTTCAAGTAAATAGAAAATAGCCGAAATTGTTACATAATTAAATTCCAGCTACTAGCCATAAAAGTAGGTAATACAATCAAAACCGTTGGTAATTATTGGATTGTGGATTCCATACAATGGCAGGGCTACTGGGGTACCGCCCGTCACAGTACGTGGCCTAGATCAACGTACCGAGGATCACTTCCGACCCCCTGCAACACAAGGCCGGAACCATTCCTTACTGAATAGTCTCGAACAAGATAAACCCCGCAGTTGTTTGCAACCAACTGCCCACACAGCCGAAATAAAGGGACATCTAGACAGGGAATATCCTTGTCCTGCTTGGGGATGACCCACCTAACCTTGCTGCACCTCCCCTGTTTTAGCCATTCCCGGTTGATGAGGCTTGAGGTTACGATTACCTTAAGAGAATATATTTCTTAGAATGCTCATCGCCCACCTGATGATGTGTTGAAAACATTCAATCCATACAAGTTCGTTCCGGGTTCGAACGAAACCGAAGGCATTATCTCGTTACACTCATTTTGGAATCACCCTAAGAGTTAACGACAATAACCCTTGCAATCTGAATCTTCATCTTCACTTCAGATTCACGATCTATTGTTAATTTGGAATCGATGTGGTTTTTGGATGTTCCAAATGTGGAAAACCCGATCCCGGTCTCATCGAAATCCAAAACGTGTCTTTTAAGGCCAAGTTGTCTATTTAGTCTTAATAGATTAATTCAATATAATCAATACACTCACAGATGGATAATTCATAATATCACAATAGATAATCACAGATAATCTCATAAACAGATAATCAATATTATCATCTAAACAAATAACTAAATATTATCATATTTAAACCAAGCATCCATGACACATAGATATTATTCATGTCAGATCACAATCACCAAACGAAATATCAATATCATTCATCCATAAGCAATGATTTATAATCATACAATTTATAATTAATTTAAAATGAATTAAATTAACTACTTCTATCTCTAATTAATTTAAAGTAAATTAAATTAATTACTCCATTTATAAATCCTGCTTATACAACCATTAACTAATTATAAATCAAATTAATTAACCATCTTCTAAATATCCATCTTGATTAAACACCTTTGATTAATCATTCACTAATTACAATAGGTAATTAGTCTTTGATTAATTTTACAAATTAATTATTCTAAATTATTTATAGTAATTAGCATTTAATTACTTCATTTATAATTGATTACATTTATTCTTAATTAATTACATCAATTAATCATCACATTATTAATTTTTCCTCAATTAATCCATCATTAATTATATTAATTAATGATCTTTAATTTAGATTTAAATTGAATTACTTTGATTAAATTTATTACATATAATTAATCTTTAATTAAACACAATTATTAATCACCTTTGATTAATATCAACTAGTAATTAACTACCCTTAATTACTCATATTAATAAATTAATTATCCCATAATTAATTATCCTATTAATTAATCTCTTAATTAATTACAAAAGTAATTATCCAAATTACTTTATTAACACATCATCTTTCATTAATTACATTCAGTAATTAACATTAACTACTTCCTTAAGTAATTATGCTCCATTGCATACACTAAGTAATTACACTTATCAATTTATCAAATGATTTTCTTAAATTAATTAACTAAATTAATTAACTTAAATTAATCATTTATCAAAATTAATTACAATAAATAATTAATCTCTTAATTACTTTTATCAAGTAATTACACTTAACCACTTAAAATAGATTTGTCTAATTAATCTGATTAATTACCAAAATTAATCACATTAATTAATTAGTTAGTAATCTTTAGTTAATTATCTATATTAACTAATATCATCTCTTAATTTACTTCTTAATTTATCTTTATTTATAAATTAATCTAAATTATTAATTTATAAATTTAATAAATTACCATTCCTTTATTATCTTATTAATTAAATCATTTAATGCCTTAATTATTCTTAAGATAATGTATTTCTTATTTAATAACTTAATTAATATAAATGTGTATAAGAACATTACACTTTTTAAATTTAGATTCAAATTCCATTTTGAATTCAAGATTCAAAAAGATTATTGTTTAAACATTTACCAAATTTAAATTCTATTTGAAACAAATTTACTTTTCAAAACTATTAATCTGGTTTTATATATTTAACTTTAAAACAGATTTAAAATTTCAGATTTGAATTAGAGAAATACTTGAATCCATTAGTTTCACCTTGAATTTAAAACTTGGGTTTAACTTGCTTTTTAAGAATTTGATTTTTAATTCTTGATTTACAATCCAATTCATTTTTAAAAACTGAGATCCAAAAATTCATTTGGATCTATACTTTTGAACTTTTAAAATTTCAAACACAGTTTACATTTTGTTTCAGATTTTACCATTGAATTTCAAACCTGAAGTTGTCAGGTTTTTAAACCTGAAAGAAACCCATATTCCATTTTTTTTATTTTTTTTATAAAACTTTATTTATTTCAGATTTGAATTCAAGTAAAACTTTGAATTCATGCTTCAAAATAGATTTAAACTTGATTTAAATCCATTACTATTTTTAAATAGGTTTCATTTGCATTTTGTTGAAAAGTCAAATTTTTGGTTCCCAGGTTTCTGCAAAAACCTGAAACACACATTTACTTGACGCGAACCAAACTGCATCGAGTCATCCTTTCCCCTACTTCGAGTCACGTACTCAAGTGATTCGAGTGTTTTCCCCAGTCAAAAAAACTCTGCACATCGAAAGAACAACCCAACACGTCAATGGCACGGTGCACGTGCACCGTGGCCCCAACCAACTCCGGCCTCCCACCTAAGCTTCAACAAGTCGCCGATCGCCTCCAGACAACGTCACGACCACCCAAATTCATCATGGCAACCTGAAACGAAAATGGGTTCAAAACCCAAACCTGGAACACATCAGCCTTTCCCCTCTCGAACCTGTCAACGTCACTTATTCGACGCTCTGACCACCGGTGTCCACCCAACTCCGGTCACCGCTTCTACTATAACCCCACTACAAATCCCCAAAATCTTGAAACACTCGATCAAACATAGGACGTGCAGTTGAGCGAACAAACGAGCCCAGTTAAACTAGGGTTAAGAACAGAAAACCACCACCATCATCAACACAATGATCATCCACCTCTACTACCATTTTTCCTATCTCCGCAGTAAGCTTCTCCACCTCCTCACATAACCCGACCACCTCCAAATGCATAGATCACCAGAAATCATAGTTTTCACCCATTATGCTCAACCCATAACTACCCCTTCAACACTTAATTATAAATAGTGATTTTAATTTTAAAAATCAAGTTTTTGTTTAGTGTTTTAGTTTATATGCCTGAACTAAGTAATTATGAAGTTTGGGTTTTACCAAATTTTGAGTTTATACTGTTCTTATTATCTTTCCAGAACAAATTTGAATTTTGTTTAGCTTACATAAAATTTTAACATCTCTTTTGTAATCAAACAATCATGTCTTATTTTGATCCTGAGTCCTAACAATAAGTGGATCAAGGAGTAGAGATTTTTAAACTAATATGGGTTTGAAATTTTAGAACAGAGGTGTTCTTCAGGTATTTAGAAACACATATGCGTCACACATCCAAATGCATCACACATCCAAACATATGCTGAGATACTCTCAAATATATACATACAAACTTATTTCAGATATAAATAAAGCAACCATTTTTATATTTGAGTTTGACAAAAAATGATACTCACAGCAATGGAAAACAAAGCAAGTTTATAATGAACAGTTTGGATTTGCAAGCTTGAAACATACAGTAATTCCCATCTCACAAATACCTAGAGAAAAAAAATGAATATATATTTTAAGCATCCAAATATTGCAACAGATTTTGAAAACTTAAGAAATTTAAGAGTGTTACTCACCTGCTTTTGAAATGAATAGAGCATTCGTTTCTATTTGAAAATCTTTGAACTCTAAAAACTGGTAAGTGGTCTGCCTTCATTTCCTAAATCTCCTCGCTTATCTTCAGTTGTAAATATTACTAAGTTTGTATGATGTTGTTTAAGTTTTGTAAAAAAAAAAGAAAGGCTTACTTATGTTTTCTGGTTAGCTATGTTGAATCGAATTGAAATGAGAAGATATATATATATATATATATATATATATAAAGGAGTTACAGGGTTTGCATAAGCTTGTACAAACATTATCTGTTTGTATCAGAGATTTTCTTTCATATCTTACCAAGCAAGATTTTGTTTTAGAGGCTGAATTGATTTTTTTTTTTTACATTTCGGCTGACAAAAAGGTGTGCTAGTATTAAATGAAATGGTACTTTATGTTTTCATACTTATCCTATTTGGTATGTTGATATTTCTTTTACTTGTCTGGTTTGTGTCTTTTATGTTAAAAGATTTTTTTTCCTTCTTTTCATACTTTGATCTACATATTTATTTTGCAGGCATATATACTTTTTGTCTTGTTTCTTTTCATACTTTGCTACTTGCATAATATTACTTACAGGTTATATACAAATTTTACTTGTCTGGTTATACTTTTTTTTCTTTTTTTTTCTTGCATACTACTCTACAGGTTACTGGCAGTTTCATGTTTTATGTATATATATAAGGTTGGTTTAGTCATTGTTATAAATTTTTAACTTAAGTACTCAATTCTATTGCTGTTTTTACTTCTCTTTATTATATATATATATAATTTTTTTAAAAACTTAAACTATTAAATCCTTAGTCTACTATTATTAATTTTTATACTTATGTTAAATATTAATAAGGTTTATTTTATTTAAACATTTTTGAAAGACTTATTTTAGATTTGAAAATGATAGCTTTCTTCCAAAATATATACATATATGTATTTAAATAAATTTTGAAATAGCAATTTCTATCTATATATAAAAATCCATTTGTAAGAATATTACATTATTAATATTGTTTAAAAATAACTCATTGTTAAATTAAAAATGATTTACAAAAGAAATTATCTCATTATTAATCAATTGCTTATTTTATCAAGCTATATTTTAAAACAAAACAAACCTTTTCATTTAAATTTAAAATTAAGCTAAAATCAATTTTAAACAATTAAGTTTTTATCTTGAGTATTTTAAAGTCATATGATTACTTATTCAATATTAAATTAAATCAAATTTCCAATTTACCAAAATATTAGAATTAGAAATCATGCCTTTATTTATTAAATTTAAAACAAGATTAACTATTTACAATATATACGGACATATATATTATAAATAGAAGGCAAACTGATTAGCTTTTAAAAAATAAAACCACACATTTAAATATTTATCAAAGGATATTCAAATTTATCATTAATAATATTGTCAAATCAATTAAATTTTGACATAGAATATTAAATTGTTATTGTCAAAATTTCCGGGATATCACAAATACCATTGTTCGAGGACCACATCCAGTTGACAAAATCTGGAACGAGATGGAGCATTATGTGAATGCAATATCACATGTTGATATGGAGTGCTGCTCAAATGAGGAGGATGGTGCTTCAGCAAAGTAGCAAAGAATTATGACCGATGATATCATATTTTGGAGTAGAAATGCAAACAAGGTGGAGGTCCCTATGATAGACCCAATGGTGATCCCGACCATGATCAGCCTTGCCTTGGTAAGAAAGATTCTGATTGACAGTGGAAGTTCAGTCAATATACTTTTTAAGAAGGCCTATGAGTAGATGTTACTGGAGGCCAAAATTTTAAAACCTTGTAAAGCCCGTATTCATGGCTTTAACGGTATTGCTACTGAAGCGGTAGGTTACATCGAGCTACCGGTGGAGTTGGGAGACGACGACCATATGAGGGTGTAGGTGCTTCTATTTGTTGTAATAGATGTGAATTCTCCACACAATTCTTTCGTGGGCTGACCAAACCTTGCTGAATTCAGGCAGCTCTCGCCCCTTGGTGCTTAACACTCAAATTCCTAACAAATAATGACATAGGAATAATTCCTAGAGATCGAGCGACTGGCCATGTTTGCTATGTTGTTGAGTAAAGGGATGCTTAATGGAAAGAAAAAGGGAAGGATGTGGAGAAGCCTCCCTGAATCAAAACTAATGAAGCCTAGAAATCAACGTTTGAGCCTTGGCTCAAGCACCATAGTCGGCTCATAAAGATATAGATCTAAGAGAAGAGGAAGAGGAGCCCAAAGAACCCAAGGCTGCACCCGCTGAGCCGACGATTGACATCATGGTTAGCCATGGTGACCTATTGTGGGTCTTGAGGGTCGAATCACAGCTCAGCGCAATGATGATGAAGGAATTAGCCAAATTTCTCTGGATGAATCTTGATGTTCGCTTAGACACATGCTGACATGCGTGGGTTCTTGCCAACCATCACGGCCCATGCATTGAATATCAACCCGAGGCATGTTCCGATGAAATAGAAACTACGCAGCATGGATCCAGAGAGATCTATCGCATTTAAGGAAATAATGGGTTTATCTATGATGCCCTCTACACGAAATGGGTATCAAATCCTGTACTCGTAGGAAAAGGCTAATGGAAAGTGAAGGACATGCATCGATTACTCAGACCTAAATAAAGCATGTTTGAAGGACATCTTTCCACTTTCAAGGATCGACCAGCTGGTAGAATCGACCATTAGACATGTACTACTTTCATTTATGGATGCGTACTCCAGGTACAATCAAATTCTGATGCACGTCCCAAACCAGGAACAACCAGCTTCACCGTTGATCTAGGTTTATTCTTCTACATTGTGATGCCTTTTGGACTGAATAATACTAGAGCTACTTATCAAAGACTAGTCAACCGGATGTTCAAAGATCAGATCGGATAATCAAAATGTGGATGATATGCTCGTGAAGTCATGTCAATCAAACGACCTCATCGGTGATTTTACGGGGATGTTTAGTGCTCTTCGGAAATACAGACTGAAACTCAACCTCTTGAAATGCTCTTTGGGGTGTTGCATCAGGGAAATTCTTGGGATCCATTGTTAACTCTTATGGGATTGAAGCCAATCCCAAAAATACAGGCGATAAGAGATATCCGAACACCGAAGACGATTAAGCAGATGCAAAGCCTAAACGGGAAGGTCATCGCCCTGAGTCAATTCATCTTCAGGGCCACAAATAAGTTCATTCCCTTCTTCAACTTGATCGAAAGAGGGAAGAGGAACTTCACATGGATGCAAGAGTGTATTGATTCATTCCATGCTCTTGTATGTCATTTAGCGAGACCCTCATCTTGTCTAAGCCACTGGATATGAAGACATGTATATCTTTTTAGCGGTATTGATACGTTCCATAAGTGCCGCACTATTGCGCATAGGGAATCGGATCCGAAGGCTAGTATACTATATTAGCAAATGGTTGACATGTGTTGAAAGAAACTATCTGAAATTGGAAAAGCTCGCACACTGCCCGTTTATTGCGTCAAGGAAGCTCTGCCCTTATTTTCAGGCTCACCCCATTGATGTCTTAATCGACCAACCATTACGATAGGTCCTATAGCGACCTGAGATGTATGGGAGATTACTGAAATGGAATATCGAACCGAGCTAGTTTGATTTCAATTATCTCCCTCAGAGAGCTATCTAGGGACAAGTGTTCGCGGACTTCATAGCTAAATTCATCGCACAAGATGACTCTCCTGAAGCAGTGGAAAACCCGCCATCCAACGAAAGATATATACAGATGGAGCATGTAACGATCGATGTTCTGACGCCGGAGTCGTACTAGTAACTCCTGACAAACATTCGATCTGCTATACCCTGAAACTCGACTTCCCTGCGACGAATAATGAAGCTGGATATGAAGCCTTGATTATCGGCCTCAAACTTGCTAAATAGTTAGGAATAAAAGCTTTGCAAATTTTCCATGATTTCCAATTAGTAGTGTGCCAAGTCAGGGGAGAATATTAGGCCAAGAGAGCGCGACTTGGTCCTTACCTCAACAGGATCCTAGAGACGCTAGACGATTTTGAGCATTACACTATTACACATATCTCAAGAGAATAGAATGAGAAAGCAGACTTACTTGCCAAACTGGCCAGTCCCGGGGATGCACAACTTATGGGCTTGGTCCCAGTTGAAATACTTAATGCTCGGAGCATTGACTGGATGTAGATTGATTGGATCTTAGAGACGGAAATCGAGAAGGAGTCATGGATGATTATGATAATTATTTGCAAAAGGGAATTCTTCCCGAATGAAGGAATGCAAAACGATAGATCCTTTGTAAAGCTTCATGATACATCCTTCAAGAAGTGGTCATGTACAGGAAGTGTTTTTCTACCCTTGCTTTAGTGTATCGCCGATGTAGAAGTCAAACAAGTATTAAGAGAAGTGCATGAAGAAGAATGCGACGATCACACCGGTGGACAAACCTTGGCCAAGAAGATGCTACGCTATGGATATTACTGGCCAACTGTTTAATGGAGATGCAATTGATTATGCTAGATGGTGCGACAAATGCCCGAGATACACAAAGATTCCAAGATCTCCACAAATGGAGATTACTTAGATGGTCAGTCCATGGCCGTTTGTTACATGGAGTATTGACATCATCGGCACCCTGCCGAGTTCCAAAGGTGCACGAAGTATGCCTTCATAGCAGCTTATTACTTTACCAAAGGGGCATTTCACTAGAAGTACAAACTTTGCAATCCAATTAGTTTCTAGGACACACATCCACATAAATTAATTTCAAGGCCAAAGTCAGCAGAATAATTAGTTTTAAGGACAAAGTCAGCAGTCCAATTACTTTCAAGGACACAGTTTTATAGGTTTTTAGGCCTTAGAGACTAATTATTTTGCGTTTTGTCCTTAAAAATAATTATTTCAGTTGTGTGTCCTAGAAACTAATTGCACTTAATAAAGAGGCCCTTGTGCCTAATTTCCACTTTACCAAATGGGCTAAAGCCGAACCTTTGGCTAAATCACTACAAAGAAAGGAATCAACTTTGTTGTACGAAATATCACCTATAATTTTGATCTTCTCGGACAATCATCACTGACAATGAGACACAATTCGATAGTGTTGAATTCAAAGACTTCTGCTATTAGTATCATATTAAGAAAATTTTGCGGTAGCTTACCCTCAAGCTAATAGATAGGTCGAAGCTGTAAATAAAATCATAATTTCCGTTCCGAAGAAGTGTTTGGAAAAGGTTAGAGGCAAGTGGGTCGATGAAATCCCAATAACGCTGGGGGCATACAGAACTATCCATTATTCCATGATTGGTCACAACCATTCGCCCTTGCTTATGACTCTAAAGCCATGATTCTCATAGAATTTGAAGTCCCTTCTCATAGGGTAACTTACTATGACCCCAGAACAAGCATAGATCTCCTTTTGGAATATTTGGATTTAATAAATGAGAAGCGCAAAAAGGTTGACGTGAAGGAAGATGCGCACCGACATCGAATCGTCCGATACTACAACATTAAATTCATAGCTAGGTCCTTTGAAATTGGTGATCTGGTTCTGAAATGGATCTTTCTTAGCTCCACTGACTTGGGTCCGAGATGGGAAGGATTGTGTGTCATCGGTTAGAAGCTTAGAGATGGAACTTTCAAACTAATGACTGTCAATGGCATTGCACTCCCTAAGACATGGAATAGAGAGCAACTACGGCGCTACTTTACCTAATTTAGTTTCATTCAGTTGTATTTCATTTAAAATTTACTTTTACGTTTTAGCTTAAAGCCATGTAATAAGACAAACTCTACCGTTTATTCTTTCAACTTGCAATAAAATTTGAAGTTTTTTCCATATCTGTGAATTATTTGTGCATAGTATAATAGTTGTGATACGCAACCGACTTACATCTATGTAAGTCTAATATAGATGAACGAGTACCTGGAGTTTGGTTCCAACCAAGCTCTCAGGTCAATTATAAAAATTGATCAAAACGAACGTGGCTCGACCGTTCATCCGATAATTCTTGCCTACGACTCGATGGTCTGAGTATAAAACATAAAACGGATGTTACTTAACCAACCGTTAACTAACTCCATTCCATGATTCGACAGGTGGAATATAAGTAAAACTGGACATGATACGACCATCCTTTCTTTGACTTTTCCCCCTGACTTTAGGGCAAAAGAATTAACCGATTAAAATGTGATTCGCCCATTTACCAGAATAACTCTAGTCCTTAGAGTGTGAACCAGAGTATAAACATCAAATGGGTGTGGTTAACCACCCGTCAAATAACTCTGACTCCCAAATTATAGATAAAAGTATAAACAAACGAATGAGTACGACTTGACCATTCATTCGCCAGCTCTGACCTAAACCTGACAAGAGGAGCATAAACTCATAATGGATGGGATCCGACCATCCATGAAATAGCTCCGCCACCATGAGACTAGAGGCATAAGTATAATCACTTAACCGCTAAATACGACAGCATAACACCATGGCTCATGCCAAGTTCTTAATGCGATTTAAGACTATGAACGAACGAAGGCCTTGAGATAGACTCATCGGATCGATGCCCAAAGTAACTAGCAATTGGATGAAATTGCAAGTTAAACAATGAGAGACAAATTGCAAATACATTGAGTGGAAAATGTAATAGCTTAAACACTTAAAAATTCATAATATGTTAAATTGAAATGAAGAAGTTTTTATTCACATTCTGAAACTTGGAAAGTTAAGTACAAGTTTATTCCAAAAAGAGAACCCAAAAGTAGAGGCTATATAGGCATAATCACGGGCAACAAAAAATATATCTTAGCTATCCATGACCTAAGCCAATTCAACGGCCATTTCTTGTCCTTTCTAGACTTTTTCGGGATATATTCACTGGAGCTATCGCCGTTACCCATCCTTATCGATTTTCCTTTTCTTTTGTGATCCTTGGCGAATTGTTTTTAGCGATAGAAATGGAAGCAGGCACACTCTAGAGAACGGAAAGGTCGACTTCATTATGGATGACACCGCCAAGCAGTATAGTTTGGAGTGGAGTAATATCCACCTCAGCATGCTCCATCTTGTTTTTCTTATCTAGCTCCTTCTTTGCGATGCACTCTTTCAAGCTGAGCTCATTTGTATACTCAAAAGCATGAGTCACCACGACATCTTCTATTTCATCTTAAGCCTACTGATCGTTGGTTTTTTCTTTATTTAAAACCTCTATGACTTTAGTGTCTAGGCCGAGAGTTTCGGTGGATTAGACGGTCTGGGCCATCTGTGCAGTGACTACTATTGTGGACTTCGTGGTTAGTGCCTGCCATCCCAAGATGTTATCACAACCAGGAGCATGGAAAGATGCATAAAGACCTGTAATTTAGTAAGGTTCAATAGGTAAGCCCATGACTTTCGTGACCGAGATGTAAACCTTCTCGAACGTCAGGAAGGTGAGAGATATACCTTAGTTGGATTGACCTTCTATTTAAATCGGAGTGCTGCCTTCAAGAATTGAGGATAGCTTAAAAGACTTCTGCATATCTAGTTGATCTAGGTTGTAGCTTGTATCCTTTTTAGGGGCATGAGAAGCTGAGGCACCAGTTACCCGACTTGTAAAAGGGTCTTGAGACCGGACCCATTAGCTTCACCGCTTTCTTTCTCCTACTTGGTGGCCTGTGGGTTATGAAATAGACTAAGTTGAGCAGCTTTGAGTTCATTAGGCTCTTCATCGTGCAAGATGTCGTGCATGAGCTGCTCCTCATCAACCTCAAGGCCGCTTAGAGATTTCTTCTTCAACTCCACAATATATTCACAAGCTTCGACTGACGATTCAGGGTATCCCTCTCCAAATGCGGTTAAGGAGGACACTAGCATTGTAATATATTAGCAGAGGATCAAAATCATCCTTTATCTCTATCTACCAGCCTACTTAGCCTCTTCTTTGAGGGTTTTTATTTGCTTAAGTTGTTTCTCAACCTCCACCTTAGTCATTGAAGCCTTAACAATTTCCTTGCATTATTCTTAAGACTGTTGTTGAGCTTCGATCTTCTCCCTCTTTTCCCTTTCAAGCTTCTCCGTAAGCCATCTAATATAAAGAGTCAAAGCATCATTATCTTTTTCATAGCATCCTTATCCTTCTACCAAGCATCCTTCTGGAGAGCTAAAGTACGGCTGCAATGAACGATAGCATCCAGTTCAATTTAGTTCTCTTTCTTTATACGCTCAGCTAATTCGAAAGATTCGATGGCTCTCTTCTCGACATCAACCATCTTTGTGTTCAATCCCTTAACTTCCTCGTCCAGGTGTTTGAATGGTGTCTTTGTCGTGGATCGCCTCAAGAGTTAATTAAATGATCTCATGTTTCCTTTTCCTCGACACTTCAGAGATTAGCTCTGCCGCATGTAGAGTTGTGCTATGCTGGTCATAGACATCATTGACATAAGAAAGTGCTATGTCCTTGGCCTTTGATGGGATCGGGTGCAAAGTAGGGATGAATTTCACTCATCAAAGCATAACTTTAGAAACATAGCCTTAAGTTGAGGTTGTCTTTTATGCAACAGTAGCATCAAGCACTGTTGGAGGTTTAACTAGAGCCATTGGATCTACGAGTGTCTGTTTTCCATGCCTATGAAATAATGTATCGAGGCTTTCTGCGCTAGACATGCATTCCGAGGATCATCGGGTGTCGAAAGAACCCGAATGTTGCTCGGGTACTGTAGCCAAAATGGGTGCATGAGGTAACGGATTGCCACTACTATATACAGTGGCATATGGATTGATGCCCTTATGATAAGAAGACCGAGATTTTGACTTGTATTTAGGCAACGAGCTCTTGTCCCGATCATCCCTTCTGTCACGGCCTCCCCAATCTTGGCCAGATTGTCGGCCAGATTCTAGATTCGATTGGGCTTGAAATAAGAAGGCCGGGAGCACGATGACTTCTTTAAGCGATTGAAGTTATGAGAGCACCCCATGGAACCTACAAACAAAACAAAGATGCATGAGCATCATTAGAATTAAAGATGGATATATGTCATGCTGTATAGTGCGCGTGGATGTGGATTTCCTAATGTCCTCCCGATGGACCAAGTGCTGGTGCGTTGCTAGCCGAAGTGACCTCTCCTTTTCTAGTGGGAGGAATGCCAACACTGATTCGGATCGAAGAATCAAACCTCTTAAGGCTCATGTTGGAGAAATCATAACTCCCGACATCCACTAGTATCGGGATGTTTGCCAGTCCTTCGAATATACCTTCTGAAGACAAGGAAGTGGATTGATCAACAACAATAGTGGTTGGCTTAGGCTGCTTGGTAATTTTCCATTTGCAAAGCCTGTAGACGAGCCTATTCCATTTCCTCATCTTTGAAGCAAGGAGCTATGTGTCTTGAGAGGACCTGATTATAGGCTCATGGCTTGACCTAATGCCATCGTGATCAGTCATTAGCATCACCCCTTATTTCACCTTCTTTGGCATCATCCTGGGCCTCGTCGATGGATGGCACGGCAGGATTAACATCACCACCTCCTAGCCGAGCAGCGCCACTTCCTCTTACCACTTCCTTCTCAGTGTTCCCTGATAATCCGGTGTTGTGATCCTCTTCTAGCAAGTCGAAAGCATAAAGGCGCTCATCGGTAATAAAGGACTTAACATCTCTATCTTCCACCGGTGTATTCCTGAGTTTTGAAACCATCTTTGAATACCTATACCATTGAATTGCGAGTATTTACCTGCTAGATTCAAAGAACTGATTAGTTTAAGGTACGACTTGAACAAAAGCAACCAAGACTGAGTTAGAAATGACATTTACATCCTTTCAGCCATCGTCCTACGAAACCAGGTGGGCAATGCACATAAAACCATTTGTTCTTAAAAGCACTCAGCTTGTTCTAAGCACCAGTTATGACCTGGTAGCTTCTGATTGACTCCATAAAAATGTATAAGAGGCTTCTCTTTCGTCGCTTGAAATTACAGATGAATCTAATGCCCTCTGGGTTGGTTCATGATATAAGAACTTGAGGAATATCATATATATGCAATATAGGAATGCATAGCCGTTTGTATGCAACTGGACCGAGGTAAATAATGTGGCATCTTTCGAATGAATGGATTAAAAGGCCGAACGTATCCTTCCCAACACATGTACTTGTTACAGCCAGTGTACCCTTTTGGAGACAAGTGAGCTCTATCATTACGGGACATGACTCGAACATCCTTATATGGGATCCCGTGCTTAATGCAAATTCTGCAAAGAGAATCATCGATTTTTAAAGCTATAGAGTCTTCTAGATCCTCTAATAAGATGGCATCTTCCAAGGTGTCAGGAGTTGATCATTTTCTGCTTCTAGACTTGGAGGGATTTCAAGAACATGATGTGAGCTTTCAAGTTGTTTTGATTGTTGACCCGGAGAATAGTGAGCAGAGACTTTTATAGAGCTTTATTCGGCATCATATACATCATGTGTAGCGGCTTGCTCAATAGTCATAGTAGCCAAATGCCCTCAGCGTCTGGAACCTATAAACTATCACACTCAACAGATAGTTGCAATTAGAGAAAGAAACTCGCCCCATCAGTGTAGAGTGTAAACTAGTGTGGTGTGGTGCAGTGTTGTGCAGTGCGGTGATAAAAAAATTAGCATTAAATGACACCTGTGATGGGACTTTGGAATTTAATGGAGTGACCATCATCGCTAACCATCCCAACAGGCTTTCATGTTGATGGTTGTGGATTTCACGTAAGCTATGGGAGCAGTAATAGATGTGCGGTAATTCGGCATTCCTCTTCAAGTTCATGTAAATAGTCAGATGTATGGAGGCTTATGAATTGGTTTCTGAGTTCAAGGTTTAGTTCAGGATCCATATGCATGAGTCATGTGTGTTCATGTTCAAGTTTGGAGTCATATGCAGCTAATCCTAAGTTCTCAAGTTCACATTCAAGTTATGTTCGAACTCAAGTGTTCAAATCCAAGTGCTGAAAATGTCCAAGTCCATATAGGCAAAGGATCATGGCCGATATCTAACCTATGGAATATCGCCTTAGTCAATTTCGAACCCCATATTCCATGACTGATCCCTCATATCATATCCACACCGATCCCAAGCGTATACCAATCCCTGCCATGCCGATCCCCTAGACCTTGCCACTCCACTTCGTCTTCTCTAACATTGCACTAAACCTTCGACTAATCCCTACTCCATTTCTTCTCTTCCATATCCATACCGATCCAGTCCTTCACAACCATAAACGCAAATTAACCTAGTCTCCACCGCTATATCCCAATTCATCCACTCCAAATTGTATTTCAAACTTTATTCTCACTCATAAGCTAATAGAGGTTAAGAACCCACCTTTAACGAAAATGAATCAAGCACAAATTAGGGTTCAACCTTAGTTACAGCCCAGGGCTCAAACTCGAGTTCGATCCAAATAAAAATCAGTAGGATTAGGTTGGATTTTTGTGGTAGAAGGGGCGACATAAGGTGAAGGATGGAATTATGACTGACGTATGATAGTTTGTTAAGGAGATTATTGGATTGCTCGAGCTTGAGCTTGTTAATGACAAATGGAAAAGGAAAGCGGGATCAGATCGGTTGTAAGACAAATGAAGAAGTGGAAAAGTTAAGTCATTATCTTATACATGGATGTGGCCTGCCTCCTAAAAGTCCAAAATGACTAAGTATTTGCAAACAAAGGGATCGGTACCGATCCTCCTACCTAGGGGATTAGGACCGAACCCCTTTTTTTATAAAAATAATAATGGAAAATTATAATACAATTGCACTTGAACTACATGGATTCGACAACAGACCCATCAACATGTAAGCATGCTTGGGAGCCAATGACAAAGATGTGTTCATGAATGTCTATGCATGTGTACAAACTTAACATTAGATTTCTTGAATTGATAGAAATTGGACGTATTCTCACTTGGAATTTCCAGAGATGAATCCAGTTCAGATAATCGAAGCATATTAGCTCAATCACGTAGCCCGATGGAATCGAGCGTAAATAAGGACTGAGGATTACATCCTGGTTTTATACCGATAGATATCGATCAAGCGTCACAAAGAACAGAGAGACATACAACTCTTCGGAAAGACAACTCGACGGAAGGATAACAATTGTCAGGTAGCTGATGGAATCCTTTTCGGCAACTCTAACTTACTTCAATTTAAAGCATGTCATGTTTGAAATAAGTTGTACATTGGGGTGCAAGTGTTATCCAGCCTTTTGACCCAGCCATATCTAGATTGATTGGATAAGTTAGACTCGACGGTAAACAAGGCAAATTACCCAGAGGGATGATTATGGAGTCCAGAGATCAAGCATAGGTAGACGTATGAAGCATTGATTAAGCAAGATCAAGAAAGGCTCTTTGGAATATTCTAGTATGGATTAATGCCTCCCTTAGATAGGGATCGGTACCTGTCCCTTCCCTTTGGTAGGGGATCAGATCACTTTGGCTATGAACAACTTAAACTAACAATCCAACTTAATGGAAATCAATCAACATCTCCATAAATCATGTAGGAAACTACGCAAAACAACTTTAAAAACATAAAGCTTGAACGGATGGGAGCCTAGAGGAGGGATTGCATGGGCCTACAAGGCCATGTAGATCGATCGGCACCAATCGTCCATCCTTGGGAGTTGGGCTATGAATTTTTTTGGCTAACCTCACCTACATCGTGAGAGTCTGTTGGCGAAATTTTAGGAAGACATTTTGTCATCTACACCTATAAATATAGAGTTCATTGTTCATTTTAGGGATCTTGATGCTGTTGTCTACTTCAACTCTATTGTAATCAAGGATCTATCACGATCCGATCCTTGTGTAAATAGAAAAGCAAGTATTTAATATTGTAATTCCTTTAAGTGGACATAGTCAATCAAGACCGAACCACTATAAATTTGTTTATTCTTATTTCTTCTTGTTTACTCACTATTTTAAGTTTAATTTTTCACTTTATTTATCTACTTTCAATGTATTAGGAGTTTGTGCCAACTTTTGGTGCAAACACCAATGCTTAGATGTACTTTTTTGATCTCATAAACCGTGTCTTTAGGGATCAACTGAACAAGTTTGTTCTTGTGTTCGTGGATGATTTTCTTGTCCATTATAGGGTGGAGGAGGAACATAAGATGCACTTGAGGATTGTTCTTGAGGTGTTGAGGAAGCACAAGTTTAAAGAGGATTTTTCAATGCATCACTTCTAGAGGAGGAAAGCAAGATTCTTGGGTCATGTCATCTCTGAGCAAGGCATCATATTAGATCTTGCCAAGTTGGAAGAGGTTCAAGATTGGAACCAACCTAAGAAAGCTATTGTGCAAGGAGTTTCCTAGGATTGGCAGTGTATTATATATGTTTTATTAAGGACTTCTCAAACTTAGCGGCGTCATTGACCAATTTGACATAGAAGAATCAGACTTTTATTTGGGATGCAAAGTGTGAGCATGCATTTATAAGTCTAAAGAACTGGTCGATGAGTGCACCAGTGTTGACTATTCCGAGCAGGAATAAAAAGTTAACAGTATATACAGATGCCTATGGTACTGGACTTGGTGCGGTGCTGATGTAGAGAGGAAAGGTTATTGCCTACGCTAGTCGATAGCTGAAACCACACGAGAGGAACTATTCACCTCATGGTTTGAAGTTGGCGGCGATAGTGTTTTCTTTGAAGGTTTACAGGCATTATCTATTAGGAGGAAGGCTCGAGTTGTTCATGGACCAAAAATCCTTAAAGTTGCTTTTCTCTTAGAAGGATCTCAACCTTCGCCAGCAGCGATGACTGGAATTCTTGGCCTCTTGCGACTTTGACATTTCCTATATGTCCAGTAAGGGAAGTGCAATCTTCGATGCATTAAGTAGAAGTCATGCTAATTTGGGAGCAATATTCCTAGAGTGGAAGCAGTTGGAGTATATTGCTAGCTATGACTTCAGACCTCATTGCAAGTTAGAGCTGGAGATGTTAGCAAGCTTAGCGATCTAACCAACTTTGGTTCAGCGATGCAGTACTAGTCAGATATGAGATGCTATAATAGTAGAGATCATGGAGAAAATAGAATGAGGAGTAGGGTCTAAAGGTATGAAATAATACGAGATTGACTGAGATGGTTGGCTCTATAAAGATGAGAGATTGTTCGTTCTCGATGTGGATGGATTATGAGATGAGATGCTATGAGAGTGCCACCATTCTAGGTTGACTATACATCCCGGCAAGATGTACCATAATATGAAGCTGACATGTTATTGGAAATGGATGAAGAAGGACGCTAGGACATTCATCTCGAAATGCATGAACTGTCAGTTAGGGAAGGCAGAGCAGAAGAAGCCAAGTGGGTTGTTGCAACCACTTGATGTTCCCGAGTGTAAATGGGAGCAAGTATTGATGGATTTTATAGATGGATTGCCAAGGACAAGAGGAGGATACGATAGCATTTGCGTCATAGTCAAAAGATTAATGAAAAGCGCTTGATTCATATCCGTCAACTCATATAGAACGGCATCCAAAGCGGCCAACTTGTATATAAAGTGGATAGTGTGATTCCATGGTGTGCCAAAGAGCATTGTGAGTGACTGAGACCCTTCATTTTGTATGTTTTGAAAGAGATTATAAGAGGCTTGGAGACCTAGCTACATCTCAGTATAGCTTATTATCCACAAACTAATAGGCAGACCGAAATGGTGAATCATGTATTGGAGGATCTCTTACAAGCTTGCGTTCTTAATTTCGGAGGCTTGTGGGATGATCATCTGCATTGGATAGAGTTTACTACAATAATAACTATTAGTATAGCAATGGTAGGGCACCGTATAAAGCAATGTATGGCGGACCAAGTAATGCTCCTTCATGTTGGGGGGAAGTAAGTGAGAAACTCATAATTGGACAAGATATGGATAGAGAGACCTTGGAGAAGATTGAGATCATTCGGTAATGAATGAAAGCTACTTAGGATAGACATAAAAGCTACACTGAAAGAAGACGAGAGATTTAGAGTTCTCCGTTGTGATACGGTGTTTATGAAGATTTCTCCTTGAAGAATGTTATTTGATTTGGTAGTAAGGGGAAGTTGGCATTGAGATTCGTAGGTCATTTTCTAATAGTAGAGAGGATTGGGAACCTAGCATATAAAGTCGAATTACCTCAGAAGATGGCGAGTGTACACAACTTCTTCCTTCTCTCTTATCTGCAGAAGTTTGTGCACGACTCAGGTATGGCAGTTTCACTAGATCAACTTGATGATATCAACATTGAACCATAAGGTTCGAGACCTCATAAACCGATTCGTATTGTTGGACACGATGCGAAATTGCTTAGTAGGAAGACGGTGGAGCCAGTGAAGGTTTAGTGGGATGAAAGTGAAAGCAATTACATGTGGGAAATCGAGGAAAGCACGAGGTTGCATGTCCAGAGTTCTTTGCATGGTAAGGCTTACTATTTATTGTAATTACTTTCACCTTCGATATTATATAGGACAGTTTAGTATCCTACATGCTTGTATCGGTTTATTTATACTATCAATTGCATGGCTGCTTGTTTCCTATGTTTGATGGTTGCATATGATTGTTAGGCATATAGAGGAGTAATTATAGTTCACTATTCTTTGATTTGTTTAGGGATTTCGGAGGAGAAATTCCTAAAAAGGAGAGGTGTTACGATCATTATTTTACGTATTAGAGTATTGTAAAATATTATTATTTAAGAATGAGGTTGTATGACCCTAAAACTTTAGAAAATGACTCATAGAGACATTTTCCACCTTTAGAATTTTTATTGGGTATTTAAGGCCTAAAAATTCTTGTAAAGGCTATTACTTTTGATGGGAGAATAATTAGAGTTTAAAACCACTTCCATTGGATCAGGCTTACGGTTTCTCTTTACATAGAGTGGTCATAATAGAAAAACATACTTACATTCAGAAGATAAGGCCATTTTAAATCTATTTGCTATTGGACAGATTAATAAGTAATATGAGAAGTTTAGGGGCTAAACCCAATGCCCAACTCAAAATTTGTGTCAATAGTGGCCAAAGCAACAAACCTCAAATCATTTCTCTTCTTCCCAAGTTAGATCAAAACCTCTATTATCCCTAATTTCATCAAAAAGCTTCCAATTTTTTACTAATCTTGGCCCAACTCATTATTAGAAGGGTAATTAGCAAAGGAAATCTATCACTTTGGTGCTTGGAGATTTATATTTCATCTTGGATCTAGGAGGAAAAATTGGTAATTTGGGTATTTGATGAGTGGTTCTTCATTTCCCAATATCCTATGCATGTTTATATAGTTAAAATTGATGTTTTTAACATGATTCGATTCTAAAATGTTTTCTAACTTTAATCACATCTTTATACCTTTTTATGGTCGGAATTAAGTAGACTTAAAATGGGTTTTGCAATCCTTTTTGATCGTATTGACCTGTTATTGTTAAATTTAGATGTAGATTAGGATTTGTAAGGTAATCATGTTTTAATGAATTGCATGTGTGTATGGATGTGTATGGATGGTAATTTAGTTTTGTATGTTGTGCTTTGACGTGATTTGTTAATGCTTTTAGATAGTTAGGAAAGAGATCGTCGAATTGGGAAAATCGAAGACAAAAGTCGTCAAAATTGGATGAAATTTAAAGGAGGGGATTTGGAGCAACGAAGGAGCCCAAGATTCAAGTAGCATGAAGTTTGGTTCGTGGAATTCATGTCGGTAACAAGATGATTGTTGGATGGAGTGTTTGCAGATCTATTCAGCAAGAAGGCAAGACTTCGGGACTTATGCTACAAGACTTTGGGGAAAGCTTCGAGTCGGAGTAAGGATGGGTTTTAGGAGATAAAGCATCAAATTTGGTTATGTAAGGTGACTAATACCAATCACTTTTGATCCATACTGAGTAGATATTCTGGCATTTGATTGAAGCTTGGAGATTAGGGTGCTTGGGGAATGAAGCTTGGATTCTAAGCATGCCAAGAAGAAGAGACCGAGATGGAATATGCTTAGCCAAAATTTGGTTAGAATAGATGTAACACCCCTAATTTTAGTTTAACATCATTTAGGAAATTTAGTCGGATTGATTAAATAGAATAATGTAGCGAGACATGGGGATAAGATTAGATAATTAACAAGGTTAAGCCTTAACTAATTAATTAATAAGATTGTTTTAAACTTAACATAGAAGGGATGAAATGAGAGGGACAAAATACGAATAGTTATCCTTTTATCCCTTAAACCCTCACCCTCTCTCATTTCACTCTCATTTTTCACAAACATATTAATCAAAGAAAAAGAGAAGAGGCCGGCCATTAATCAAGAGAAAAGGAAAGTGGAAACTAAGAGATTTAAAAGATAAAGCTTCAGGAAACCAATTCTCAATCTAATCATCTAATGTTAAGGTGAACAATAGGATAACCATCTTTATTATTTTTGAATTCAACTATGGGTAATCCCTAAATTGTTCAATGATTTATGCCATGTTTTGGTTGCATGTTCATATTTGAGTAAAATAACAATTTATGGAAATTTTATGAAACAATTTGAATGGGCTTTAAGGATAAAACCTAGGTTTTTAATCGCAAATTGCTTTGATTTTCTGATATGTTATGTAAAATGATAATGTAAAGATTATTTTTTAATTTCATAATTTTCCAAGTTAAATTGAATATTTTATGAATTTCCTAAGGTGGTAATTGGGTTTATTTTGGGTTTTAATTATTAATAATAATTAAACATAGTTTTGGCCATGAAATTTGTATAGAAAAAGAATATAATATTCTAAATTTCTGTGATTTTTGGGGATTTTTCCAAGTGATTTTGAATTATTATGAATTTATTATGTTAGATAAGCATATATGATTTATGATATTAAGGGACAGACCCTCATCCTCAATATGATATATAAAAAATCGACTCTCTCCCTTAGTATCACTAATAAATGCGTAATAGGTATCAGTTTTCGGTGAGTACCGCATCTCAGATGGAGTATAGATCCTCTCCTCAGAATTCTAAGAACTAGAATTAGGATGAGCAGAAGAAGCACAGACAACATGGGTCCCATCAATAGGGGCATCGACAATAGGAGATGCTGCAGGAGCAATAGGGATAGTAGAGGCCGATCTAGAACAAGCTTCCGAAAGATGGCCAAAGGACTAACAAGACGTATGGATACACGATTTCCATCTATAGTGAACTCTGACCTCAAAAAAAGGCCTGCATCGAGTTTGACTTTTAACACAGAAGGCAATGGTTTGGAAGGGGTTATTTCAATCAGAGCTTTGGCATAAACTAACCTCTTCCTGGCTACAGTGTTGGCGTCATAACAAATCACTTTACCAACTAGGCCGCCAGCCAATCAAAACCCGTTTGGGATAGGAAATTGATTTACTCGCCTTCTTCTAAAGGTTATGTTCCAAACCTGGCTGCTCTCTTCTCTGAGTATGTTCACGTTATGGGCCCATCGTTTGTTGTTGGTTCTGGCATTTCCTCTTTGGACCTTGCGTAGTCTTAGTTTATTTGTAGTTTAGGCTCCTTTTGACTAGCTCCAGTTCCGTATTTTTCATTTTGGTTTTGGCTCATTGAGCTTGTTTAGATGTTTTGTGCATGTGCAGATCACCTGTTTTCCTATTATTTATACAGTTGCACGACCCACTATAAAGCCGGCTAGCTTTGCTAAAAAATTACTATTAATTAATTATTTTCTTATATGTTTTAGAAAGGAAAAATGGGTTGTGGTAGTTTTCTAAATTTTTTTTGGATAAAGCATAGCCTTATTCATTAGGAATTTGACATGAGTTAAGATTTAGTGAAAAGTAATTACTTTAAGTGGTAAGAAATCATTTTTTATGATAATTACGATAATGCCCTGCCACCCTAATCCATACCGAAGCTAAGACAATGCCACAGCTTTGAGAGTCGGCGTCGATATGGAGGGAAGCTTATGATAACTACTTAAGTAGTTATGAAATGATTCCAACCAGGTCAGAGTGGACCTCATTGGCAATCTAATATTAGCGGCAAAACAATCTTGTAAATCATTTAAATGCTTAAAATTAATGCCGCAATAATTAATGTCGCATGTTTGCACCACTATTTTAAATGACATTGCATAACACCATTTTGATCGTTTTCGATATCATCTATATAGAGGCAGTGATGTCACTTGTTTTTAACTTCGACCTTATATATTTGGCGGCATAGTAGCAAAGTATGCTACGTATAATGCTTCTATACTGATGTTGCTAGTTTTGATGCCACTATTCATCAATGTCGGAAATTTTTGTACATTATTGTTTTGGTAATGATACTGCTTAATTTCGTTGCCGTGTTTCATTGATGTCACCAATAAGGCCTGGTAGGCCAAGATGGCGTACTGATTTTAAAGTTAAGATTTATAAGATGTATAACCTGTATCACAAGGAAGTTTGTAACCTTGTTTTTGACATAAAGTCTATATTTGAAAGAAATTTAAGTCTTTGTCTTCAAAGGATAAAGGTTCGTTATGGTTTTATGTGGCATAGACATTGCACCTCTTCATTTTAATGCCGGTGAGGTTGTATTTTATAAAAATCAAATCTAAAACAGTGGGATAGCCAATGTTTAAGAAGGTCCATCACCTTATGATTTCGGCAGTTAACCATATTATTTTAAAAAATCCAAATTTTTTCTTCTAACCTTGGGTAGAGGTTCAACATTATAAAGTGCGGCATGAATGCCGCATATCTTCTGTATTAACGGCGGATGGCAATATGTTTTCATTCTGATATTATTTATTAGGAATACCTGTGCATATCATTTTGAGATGTTATTAGTTTGAAGGCCGACAACCTAATTGGGGATACCAATAGACATGGGTTGAACATGTGGGTTAAACATGAATTAAATTGATAATTGATGGGTTCATAGTTATCCGAGGAAAACTATGATATGTGAGATGGATAATCTACATCATGCCGAAGATGGATAGTCTTAAAATGGTTAAGAAGGGCTCATAACCATCTTAGGAAAACTATGGAACGTGTGATGGATAGTCCACATCATTTCTAAATAAATGAATCATATGTGATGGGTGGTCCATATGTGAGGGGATAGATAATCCATAGAAATGTTTATATATGAGATGGATAGTCCACATAACTTTAATAATGAAACCATAAGGGATAGGTAGTCCATATTGTAGGGATGGGTAATCCAAATAATTACATATAAGATGGGTAGTCCACATAAATATAAGACAAATAGTCCATTGTACAAAAGACAAATAGTCAAATAAGAATTAAGACGAATAGTCTAATAAATTAGGATAGTCCAATGTATGTTGCATGACTGCAAATATTTATTTTCCATATTCTAACCATTGTGGATGCAGGAGCATAGTATATGATTAATGTGATTAAGATACCAGTGAATGGAAAACCCGTTCCACTTGGCGGCATGTCTCACTGGATATCTGTTTTTTTTTCGAGATGGTAGTTATTATTCACACCAGACCATTTGTCTGACTCAAAGTTTTTGTTTTTCCCCTTAAACTCTTGGGTACTCATTTGAGTAGGTTGGGAGTAAATGATTTCAAGTTCCAATAAGATGAATAAGCTTCTAGAGACATGACGGAGACAATCTATTTATTTAGGAGTCTTATCTAATTCGTTATGTTGTTTGATTTTGTCTGTATGGATGTAATGGCAAGTTATATAATCGCTAAATTTTGGACTCTAATCAACCAATGGGAATCTTCATATGTCGCTCTTGGAGTATTTTGGAATAATTATATTTTCTTTGGATGTGGGATTATGATTGGGATTATGTAATGGATATGAAATATTATTTTTGAAAAAAATGCATAAGTTTTCTATTAAGTTGTTTTTAAAATTTCTCGTATTCATATGCGTATGATTATTGACATGATTAAATAACTGCGTTTTGTCACCGAAAATTAATATTATAGACGACTGCAACATCCGTAGCGCTTAGTTTTGGGCCTCAAAGTGGGGAATGTTACAAGATGGTAATAAAGCATAGGTTTATGTATTAAAAGATTTTTGAAAACATAAATCTAATGAATCAGAGAAAAAGGATCGGGTATGGGATAACGCTATAGTAATGTACTTGTATTTGTTATATATAAGTATGTATTCTCTCCTCTCTCTTAGACCGTTCTTTTGTATCTTATTAAGGCTCCTATGCAGACTACGAGAAAATAAAATATGGAAGCATGAAACAGAAGAGTAAATCTAGATGGAGGAAGCACTACAACTAATGGAAATGTTCGACCTACTACCAGAAGGAACCAAGGTCGACAAGAAAATGCTAATCAAAAGGCAAATGCTAATGTAGGTGTTGAAACCACACTTGTAGATATGAGGAGTATGTATCAGTTCTTGGTCAACCCGATGCATGCAGGAGCAGCTACAAGAGTGGCTAGGGAAAATGCTATAATTGCAGGAGGAGTTAATCCCGTGGTACCTGTTGGTAATAACTGTGTTAAGCTAAACTTTTTTTATACTAGTCTTGGTGAGAAGCCTTTTCTCAGAATTGAAGATGTTGTTGAAGTAGAGAACTGGCTGAAGCATCGTGGGAGAATTTTTGCTGATTTGGGTATGAATGACGAGCGAAAAAGGTGGTTGGCTTTGAGACAGTTGCAAGGAGCTGCTTTATTCTAGTGCAGCGGGGTGACTGTAGGTGTACCAGAAGATGAGTTGACTTGGGATGAATTTCAAAGGAGATCCGAATAAAGTTTTTACCTTAGGTAGCTAAGTCTGCCTTGCTCAGGTGTTTATGGAATTGGAGCAAGGGGAAATGTTGGCATTGGAATACTCTGCTAAGTTTGATGAGCTATCTAGGTATGGATACACTACCATTGACCCCATGATTAAGAGGATTGAGAAGTTCATCCGGGGGTTGAGGTCAGAGATTACTAAGGAAACTATGCCACATCTCAGGGATCCATCGAACATAGAGGTGGAAATGGCTATTAGGAATGAGGAAATTTTTTCAACCTTTGAGAAGGATAAGTTAGCAGAGACTCAAGGTTCCTAGAGTAAGAAGAGGAAATTCTTTAAGAAGAAGGGAGCTCAGAAGGGTGGATCTGATGACATGAAGACATAAGTGTGTCAAGAAGGGGCACTATGCTAATGAGTTTTGATCTGGTGATGGGAAAACAGTTGTGTGAAGGCATAATGCAAAGTGCTTTAATCGTACCAAGTTGGCATTATAGGAAAAAATGTCCAAAAGCGGCCAAGGCAGAAAGGGTAAGATATTTGCATTGGATCCTTCTACATCGAGACTGACTGCTGTTGAGAAAGGAAAGTTTGTGACGGAAGGTATGCTTTTAATTTATAGCATACCATTTAGAGTATTGTTTGATACCGGAGAATCACATTTAATTATCTCTCCGTGTTTGCTAGATAAGTTATATTTAGAACCGTTATACCTTGTTACTTCATTAAGTGTAGCTAATCCAATACGAGGTTATGCAACTCTTAGGATGAGGTATGGCCATCTAGAAATTGAGTTGCTAGCTTATATTTTTACATGAAGTTTGCTTGTGTTTGATTTTGCAAGTTTTAGGATTACTTTGGGTATGGATTGGTTGAGCAATTATGATGCTATGATATTTTGCCAAGATAGGAAAATATCATCGAGACACGCTGATAGTAGTGGCCGAATCATATACTCAGTTGAGAATTCGAGTTTAGAAGTTTGTGCTTTATTGTGTGCCTTAGAATTGGAAGATGATTTAGATTGGGTTTGTGATATAAAATAATTCACAGGTGTTTTTGAGCCTGTTACAAGACTGCCACCAAACAAGCTATTGAATTTCATATAGATCTTATGCCTAGAGCTCAACCCGTTAGTAGACCACAAAGCAGGATGACACCTACCGAGATAAAGGAATTAAAGTTGCAACTAGTGGATTTAGAAGGAAAGAGTTTTATTAGACCATGCAGTTCACCTTAAGCGGCCACTATGATTGTAAAGAAACCGGATAGGCCATTAAGATTATCGTAAACTAAATGAGAAGACGATAATGAATAGATATCCTTTGCCAAGAATTAATGGTTTATTTGATTAATTAAGTGGAGCCAAAGTATTTTCCCAATTGGATTTGGTGATGGTGTTCTATCAATTGAGGGTGGTAGAGGACATTATTCCTTTGATGGCGTTTCGAATGAGATATGGTTCGTACGAGTGGTTAGTAATGCCATTTTGATTGACTAACATGGCTACTTTCTCTGTGGACTTGATGAACCGAATTTTCCGAGAGCACTTGGATTGGTTTATGTTAGTGTTCATTGATGACATTTTGATATATTCTAAAGATGAAAGAGACCATGAGATTCACCTTAGAATAATGCTAGAGACATTGAGACAGCATCAACTAAAAGCGAATTTTTCGAAATGTCACTTTTAGAAGAGAGAAGTGAAGTTCTTTGGTCATGTGGTTTCAGAGAAAGGGTTATCAACGAAACCAACTAAGATCAAAGCTCTAAAGGGTTGGAAGAGACCTAAGACAGTGATCGAGGTAAGGAGTTTTTTTGGATTGGCTGGCTATACCAGAGATTTATCAAGGATTCTTGCATATAGTAACACCCCTGTAGACTAGCAAGGAAGAATAAAGTTTATTTGTTCGATAAATGAAAGAAGCATTCCTTAAATAAAAGAATTTATTGATTAATGTGATCATGTTAGTTATTCCAGATGGGAATTGGGATTTAATGGTGTATTGAAACATGATTGAGAGCTATGTTGATGCAAAGGGGTAAAGTGATTGCCTACGCTTCTCGACAGCTCAGATCACATGAAGTCGGATATTCTACTTATGATTTGGAGTTGGCACTAGTGATTTTTGCATTGAAAGTGTGAAGACACTACCTCTTAGGAGAAAGATTTGAGTTGTATATGGATCAAAAGTCTTTGAGGTATTTATTCTCTCGGAAATAGTTAAAATATGAGACAATAAAGTTAGCTAGAGTTTTTAGCAGCTTATGATTTTGGTATTGAGTATACATCAGGGAAAGAGAACAAAGTAGTAGATGCACTTAGCAAAAAACATCAGAAGGTGATGTTAGCTATGTTAGCAGAATGGAAGGATTTGGAGGCATTGACTACCTATAATGTGAAGTTAAGGCAACTACTAGTTCTAGTCAAAGTGCTGTCATGTTGTCTTGCTTGGAAGTTCGGCTAGTGTTCATTAAGAGGATTGCTTCTAAGTAGAGAGATGATCCATTTTAGCCGAAAGAAGTAGAAGATAGTAAAATAGAACTGAGATTGATGATTTGAAAGATTTTAATCTTGACTAAAGAGGAGGGTTAAGGAAAAAGTGACGGTTGTGCGTTCCGAATGTTGGAGACCTAACGATGGAAGTTCTTAGAATCGAAGTAGGATTCGATATGAAAAGGTAATGTCATCCTAGAGGAACTGAGATGTATCAGGATATAAATAGAAGTTTCTTTTGGGAAGGTATGAAAAGGGTTATGGTTGAAGCAATATGTGAATTTCCAATAAGTAAAAGCCAAACATCGGAAGCCAAGTGGGTTGCTTCTGCCTTTGGATATACCAGTTTTGAAGTAAGATGCGATATCCATGGATTTTGTTGATGGTTTGCCAAGGTTGAACATGGAAATGTAAGTATTTGGGTCATAGTGGATAGACTGACCAAGAGTGCACATTTCGTTCCTGTTAAGTCAACCAGGACGACACATGTATTGGCTAAGTTGTTTATGAAGAACATTGTTAGACTACATGAGAGTCCTAGTAGTATATTTAGTGATAGAATGCTTTGTTCACTAGTGAATTCTGGAAGAGTCTACAAGAGGTATTAGGTATCAAGCTTAAGATGAGTACTGCTTATCACCCACAGACAGAGACGTTGATAGAGTCAGTAAGGTACTTGAAGATTTATTGAGAGCTTGTATACTAGATTTTGGTGGGTCGTGGGAAGACCATTTTCACTTAATTGAGTTTTCCTATAATAATAGTTGTCAGGCTACTATAGGAATGGTGCCTTTCGAAGCCTTGTATGGAAGGGCGTGCAAATCACTAGCATGTTGTTAGAGACCAGAGACATATTGGTCCATAGTCCAGATATGTTGAGAGAAGCCATAGAAAAGTCTGAGTTCATCCGAGCTAGGATGAGAGCAGCTCGATCTAAACAAAAAAGTTACATAGATAAGAGCCGTAAAGATTTATAGTTCTCAGTTGGAGATTGTGTTTTCATTAAGGTATCACCGATGAAGAGTGTGGTATGATTTGGAAAGTCAGGGAAACTGGCACTAAGGTATGTTGGATCGTTCCCTATTATAGAGAGGATCGAGAAACTCACGTATCGAGTAGAGTTGCCAAGTAGTTTGGTAGGAGTCCATAATCTGTTTTACATTTCTCATCTTAGGAAGTATGTGCATGATCCAGAGACTACTATTTCTCCGACTGCATTGGAAGATTTAGTAGTGGAACCGTATTTGACTTTTGTGAAACCACCAATTCGTATTGTAGCCCGAGAAGAGAAGAGGTTAAAGAACATGACAGTCTAATTAATGACAGTTTAGTGGAGTGACAACTAAAAAAATTATACCTAGAGGACAGAGGGCATGATCAGGGATACTTATCCCCTGTTATGATGAAATATTCTATATTTGTTGTATATAGACTTAGCAATTTGTAGGACATGCTATCATTGGTTGCATGTTTGATATGCTTATTGTGTAGTCCTTACTGAATTTCGAGGATGAAATTCTTTAAGGAGGGGAGCCTGTAACACCCTTAATTTTAGTTTAACATATTCATGAAATTTAATTAGATAGATTAAATAGAATAATGTAGTGAGACATGGAGATGAGATTTGATAATTAACAAGGTTAGGCCTTAACTAATCAATTAATAAGATTGTTTTAGACTTTATATGGAAGGGACGAATGAGAGGGGAAAAATAGGAATAGTCATCCTTTTATCCCATAAACCCTCACCCTCACCCTCAGTCATTTCACTCTCACTTTCCAAAAATATAAATAATTAAAGAAAAAGAGAAGAGGCCAACCGTTAATCAAGGGAAAAGGAAAGAGTAAATCAAGAGATTTAAAAGATAAAGCTTTAGGTAACCAATTCCCAATCTCATCATCCAATATTAAGGTGAATAATTGAAAAACCATCTCTGTTTGTTATTTTTGAATTCAGCTATAGGTAATTCCCGAATTATTTGATGATTTATGCTATATTTTGGTTGTATGTTCATTATTTGGACAGAATAATGATTTATGTAATTTTTGTGAAATAATTTGAATGGGTTTTAAGGGTAAATCCTAAAGTTTTTTAATCTCGAATTGCTCTGATTTTCTGATATGTTATGTAAAACAATAATTTGAAGATGGATTTTTAGTTTCATAATTTTCCAAGTTAAGTTGAATATTTTATGAATTTTCTAAGGTGGAAATTGGGCTTATTTTAGATTTTAACTACTATAAATAACTAAATACAGATTTTTGCCTCGAAATTTTATATGGAAAATATATATGATATTTTCGAATTTCTGTGATTTTTGGGGATTTTCCCAAGTGATTTTAAATTATTATGAATTTATTATGCCAGATAAGCATTTATACTAATAATTAGTTAAGGATATAAGTAATTATTTTCGTGTATGTTTTGGGAAGGAAAAATGGGTTGCGACAGTTTTTGGAAAAGTCTTGGGTTAAGCATACCTTATGCAATAGGAATCTGCATGAGTTAAGATTTGGTGAAAAGAAATTGCTTTTAGTAGTAATAAATCAGTTTTTATGATAATTACGATGATTACATGTCGCCCTTATCCATACCGAAGTTAAGACAACACCATAGCTATGAGAGTCGGCATCGATATGGAGGAAAGCTTATGATAACTACTTCGGTAGTTATGAAATGATTCCAACCTGGTCGAAGTGGACCTCTCGGTAATCTAACATTAGCGGAATCGTAATCTTGTAAATCTAAGTGTTTAATGCTTAATGCTGCAATCATTGATGGCACATGTTTTCACCACTGTTTCAACTGATGCTGTATATCACCGATTTGATTGTTTTCGATATCATTGAGGCGGCGGTGCTGCCTATTTTTAACTTTGACTCTATATATTTGGTAGTATAGTAGCCGAAGTATACTATGTATAACGCTTTTATACCGACGCCGCTTGTTTTCATGCCACCATTCAGCAATATCAGTGAATTTTATACATCATTTTTTTGGTAATGATATCGCCTAATTTTATTGCCATCACTACGCCATAAATGGCCTTCTGCAACACAAAAAAAAATGTTGGCTCAGGCCCGAAAAATGTTGCCATAGGTCTATGGCTACACTTTTAGGGTGATGCAATTTTTGCCGTTGCCTTAGACCTCAAAGGCAACATTTTGACTATCTAAGGCAACATAAGTAATATTGTTGCAATAGAACCCTATTTGGGTCTATGGCAACACCCATAGGTATCTGTAGCAACATTCCAAAAATGTTGCTATAGATAATAACTTTCTGAAGTTGTGGGGCCCACATCTTGTGGGGCCCACAATGTGGGGCCCACGACCCAACTGGGTCCATCCCTATGGCAACACCTTGAATGACTATTGCAACATAATTTTAAGCAACATTTATAACCCGGTGGCAACACTATTATGAAGCTACTGCAACACTATTCTAAAGCTACTGCAACACTATTCTGAAGCTACTGCAACACTATACTGAAGCTACTGCAACACTATACTGAAGAGACACTAAGAGCACATAGAATAGTACAATATCACATAGAACACTTGCATAATACACAGTACAATATCACATAAAACACTTGCATAATACACAACATAATACACAGTACAGATAACAATTCATACAGCAGTACACATCACAATTCATGTCAGTTACCCCAAAATATCCTGTTACCCCAAAATACTACAAAGCTACCCCAAAATATCCGGTACACATAACAATTCATAAATGAGACTTAAGAGCTGGTGCCTCCAGTCAGATTATCATTCTCACTGGACATGATTGTGGAAGTTAGATCCTCTACATTGATGTTCATCTCCGGGTTGGCATCACCTAATTTCTTAAGCACCCTAGCCAAATTCTCTTGTACCTTTTGATTTTCCTTGGATTCTAGCTGTGCTTCCATTCTTCGACAAGACTTTGCCTTAAGTCATGTACGTAAGCATTTATTAGAGCCTCGGTTGATTGTTTTGCACACTTTGCACGCCTCCCTATAAGCAAAGGACGACCCTGTGATTTTCCATTCGAAATTACTGTTTCAACAGTATTTCCTCCTTCTCCACCGGCCAGTGCCTTTTGGACTAAGTCCTACAAAATAAAGCCACATCAAAATTACCCTACAGTAAATGCAGAGAATGCAGCAAATGCTTACATATGGATTGTGTACAGCAAATGCAGAGAAAGCCACATTTTGGAAAACAATTTGTTTATGTGCATGTAATTAGAAAACAATTTGTAACATATATACTAGTAAAAACTGGAAAACAATTCCGTCGACAGCCAACTACGGCTTCGTCATCTGGATTCTGAGGCTTCAAACGGCCATTCATTTTATTTATGCACATATGTGTATTACTATAGACATATATTTTTATATAAACCAAGTCAGTAATCCCTTTAACCAAATTCATTTCTTCGTTTCCAGTTTTTGTGTCATTTCTAGCCAAACGCAAAAGCAAGTCCTCTTCATTCGACTAGAAAAGGGAAAAAATGGCTGAGGGATCAAAATTCTTAATCTCACAATATACTCAATTACAATTTCCAAAGCAATAATCTATGCCATTAGTACATTTGCGAAACTCAGGTTCAACAAGTGTTTCAAGGATAGTTTCAAGGACATGAGCATACATGCACATGAGCAAGACATGAACAATGTGCAGCATGTGCAAAACAGAACAAAATTATTACAAAAAAGAATTATTACTTACAAGTTTGTAATTCATTACTTGAGGATTAGAAACGTACTCACGTCTATCTGTTCTCTTACGACTTTTAAGAAAAAGTGTTGCATCGGATGGTGTCTCTTGATACAAGTTCAATAGATAGTTTAGCATACACTCTCTTCAGTCAAAAATGTAAAGTATCACATACCATCTTATGACGAAGCTGGGCGAACGACTTTGGACCAGCGGTGTGTGTGTCTTGATACGACTTACAACTATCAGAATTTTTCAGGGCTTTTTGCTAAAAAATACACAAAAAACAAAGTACTCATTTATCTCACAAAAAAAAGTACTCGTTTATCTTGCGAAATAAATAATATGTACGTATACCTGAATCTCATCATCTGCCCAATACCTCAAGAGCACTTTAAAATCCTCCACTGGGATGTTGTCCGGCTTGTTATCTAGCCTCTCCTCATCAGTCTTATAAGCTTTATAATGAGCTGTTTTTATGCGACTCTTGTACCCCCTCCAACAATCACGAATATACTTCAACACCCAGTTTTCACATTCATCCGGAATAATATACCGTTGCTTAAATATAAATCAAAGATAAAAAAGAATAAATAAATCAAAATTCAGCTACATTATAGTTAATAGATCAATATTACTTATTAAAGTAAAATTCAGCAACATTATAGTTAATAATAGATTACCTTAACATAATCCCATAGAGATTTCTTCAACTTTTCAGGAACATCCGACCAAGATTTATACGTAAGTGGCACAGACCTTTTCAATGTTCATAAAAATTTGCTAAGTTCAGATATTACTTTGTCATCATATGAAATAGGTTGGAACCACTGGTTCATCATAATTACAACTCTTTTGTCATTCGCCCTTGTATGAACATTAAACATCTTTGTGTGACCTCTGAGTCTTTTAGGAACTTCACCTTTAACTAAAATGAAAAGTCCCGTCAAATAATAACATAAATTATAATGTAAATTCAGTACTTAAATATTAATCCTACTGTAATATTAAATATTATTATCACATCAATTCAGTACCTGCATTTTCAATGTCTGGCAAGACATTCTCCGCAACATACTTATTTGCCATACCACTTGCACTAGCTTTTGCAGCATTTTTCTTTTGTCGTTCCCGCAGAGCCAAATAATCAGCCATTGTTCCTTTTCCTTCAACATCCTTCTCAGTTGAACTTACTACCAGGCTTGGGCTTGGGCTTGTGCTTCTCAACTTTTCCTTTTCCTTTGCGATACCACTAGCTGAACGAGTTTGTGGTCCACTAACAGGCTTGGGCTTCTCAACTTTTTTAGTTCTCTAAATTGTATATATAAGTAGGAAATAAGATTGGATTTTATAGTTATTATCTTCATAAGCAGAAAAAATAAGATATGTAGCAATCACACACCTTTCTTGGACTTTGTGAAGTATCATCTTCACTATGCTCCTCATGGTCCGGATTATATTCCTGATCACTATCCACATTCTCTTGCATCTTTTCTTTTCCTTTATCTTTTTTTTTTGTTTGCATTTCTCAGTTCATCTGAAATTGCAGGCACACCTAGAGAAGCAAGAACTTCGTTGTTCCTCATCACATTAACAGCTCTATGTACTTCATAATCTTTTAGGTTCATCATCATCTTAGCAGCTCTCTGTACTTCATAATCTTTTAGAGATAGTGGAGGTGTAGAATACTCCTTTGGAGGTGGTGGAGGTGGTAGATGAACATCCTGCAAGTATATAATAAACAGGAACATCATAGTAAGTATGCTGTAAGAGTGGTACAAAATATTCATATCACAATAAGATCATCATAATAAGAATTCTTCAAACCTGCATGCCATTTTCATCCATATCTTCTTCTTCCCATGTTGGTAAACGTGATTCCAACTTCCTCTTAACACTTGATGAGTTCAGATTCACTGTTGAATTGCTGATTTTTGGTTTTTTTATGTGTCATCTTCTGAGGATTTACCTGATCATCTAACTTTAGATTCACGGTTGCATTGTTGGGTTCTGGATTATTCAGCCGTGTCGACTTCCGAGGACTCCTCACCTCAGCTAACTTTAGATTCTCGGTTGCATTGCTGGGTTCTGGAATATTCAGCCGTGCTGACTTCCGAGTACTTTTCACCTTAGATAACTTTAGATTCACGGTTGCATCGTTGGGTTCTGGATTATTCAGCCATGTCGACTGCCGAGGACTGTTCACCTCACCTAACTTTAGATTCACAGTTGCATTGCTATTCAGCCGTGCTGACTTCCGAGGACTTGACTTCAGCTAACTTCTTGTTTTTCTGGTTCTGTTGTAGTTGATGAGCCATCACGTACTGTCGTTTCACTGGTTTTGTAGCTGCAACAATACAATGATATTATAATCATAATCTTTAAATGTTATAATCAAAATATCACAATAATTTTTTTTTTTTGCTATATCAAAATATCACAATCTGTAAATGATATTAACTATCCATTTATATATACCCGTAACTAGATTCTGCCTTGGCCACATGATTACATGCGGCTGCATTTGCTTCAGTGGCTCAATTGCAGTATCGACAACGTTGTCGATATAAAAATCCAAGTTGCCACCACCGTTAACTCCTTTGACTAATTCGGAGAGGTCCACATCATTCGTCACTAACTTCCACCTACCCTTCTCACCATTTCTCATATATATTCCTCCTATTTCGGTGTATTGAAGGTCATCCTTCACAAACTCCATGAGCACTGTGTACGAGAAGTAGTCAGGATCAACCCTCTTTACAACAGTATCGGTTCCACCAACATATTGTGCCTTCTGAAATGCACCCTTGTGATGAAATGTGAGCTGCATGAGTTCCCCCATCCTATGCAAAATGGATACAGAATGGTGAGTTTACATTGGAAGCAAGATATGAAATAATAAAATGGGCAGTTATATTAAGTACATATGTGTATGCAGGTATATAAAGCACTAGAAACAACAAGGGAACACATAAAATCAGAATAAGTTACAAGCAGTCAAGTAATTAAAAAGTAGTAAATTAATTATGAAAATCAATAGATACAGAAGTCGTCCCTTAATTAAGAACCAATACATAAATAGAAGTCACTTGATATTGCTACATAGAAATCAAGAGGAAGTTTCCTCTATGCTAGGCGGAATGAGGATTTGTGTTGCCGGGACGTCATCTCTATACCACCTAACATCACTAACTTGATTTCCTATTCCATTACCACATTGAATATCATGTAAAACTAGATCATCTTCATTTCCATTTTCATTTTCGACTTTACACCAGTCCCTCGGCAATTTCTTGACAACATTATAAAGTGCCGTATCAGTTGGATCTTGTACATAAAATACTTGTTGTACTTGTGAAGCCATAACATAGGGATCAGATTTCTGGCACAATCTATTGAAATTAACTCGAGTCATCCCATACAAATCTTTCTCTTCTTGGTACCAGCAACACTTAAATAAAACCACTGAAATTTTTCCCCAATAATCAATTTCTAATATTTCTTCAATTGCTCCGTAGTAACTAACATTACCAACCAATGATTTTGATCTTTTGAACTTGCAAAGCTAGTGGTCAAGGCAGTCAAGAATACACCACTATTCTGTGCTTTACACTTAGCATCTCTATATTTTGTATGGAATCTATATCCATTAATAACATATTCACTAAACTTCCTAGTTGTCCGATTAGGACCCATTGCAAGCACTTCTAGCTCTTTCGAAATGTCCTCTTTTTTCCCAACCTCATCCTTCAGCCATTTCCAGAATTCTTCAGTAAGAGCTCTCTCTTTTATATCTTCTCGATATTGCATGACCATCAATTAAAGCTCGATGTTCCCTATAATAATTATGATGGTATTAATATCAATAAAGAAATATTCTAATTCTTTAGTACTTGCTAGAATAAAATTAGAACATAAAAACTTACTCTTTTAAATTATCTATTTCCTCGTTACCACAATTGAATAGAATGTACCGATGTCATGCCATCAACTCAGATTCTTTTAGATGAATAGTTCTTCTGTCTTTATTTCTTCTTGTACCAATAGCATATTCCATATTTTGTGGACAACTTTCAAATTTAGGTACTGCATCACCACCACTTAAGAATCTTGAGCAGAATGTCAAGCATTCTTCTGCCAAGTAACCTTCGGCTATGGAACCCTCCGGTTTAGATCTGTTGCGCACATAAGATTTGAGTTTAGCTAGATAACGCTCAATCGGAAACATACATCGAACGTGCACAGGTCCACCGTATTCAACTTCTTTGCACAAGTGAACCGTCAAGTGAACCATTATGTCAAAGAAAGCCGGTGGAAATATCATCTCAAATTGGCAAAGAATTTCGACAATTTCTTGTTGTTGCCTCTTCACATCTTCCAAATCAATTACTTTGCCCCAAAGACCTCTTAAGAATGCACCAAATCTTATCAGAGGCAATGCAACCTCAGGCTTCAGTGTTTTTTTCACAGCAAATTGCAACAAGTAGTGAAGTAGAAAATGAGCATCATGGGTCTTGTACCCTGAGATTTTCCTTTCCTTCGTGTGAACATACCGACTGATATTGGCTGCATAACCGTATGGCAATTTAACATTCTCCAGTGCTGAGAAAAATATTTATTTTTCTTTATTCGTCATGTCAAATATGACAGCCCTAATCTCAAAGTGTTCGCCGTCATTTGATAAAACGGGATGCAAGACCTTCCTGATGCCCATTTCTTGTAAATCAAAACGAGCATTCAAATGGTCTTTTGACTTGCCACTAATATTTAGCAAAGTACCGAGTATGTTGTCGCATATGTTTTTCTCTATATGCATAACATCAAGGTTATGTCACAGTAAATTGTGGCTCCAATACGGTAAATTGAAAAATATTGACTTCTTTTTGAAAGGGGGATCCTTTTTCTTCCTAAAATTATTTTCAAAGTCACGCAACAGTTCTTCAATGTATGTTCCTGATAAATTTCCCGGAATCTGTCCTATTTCAACTTCACCATTGAACCTCCTCTTATCAAACCTCCACTTGTGTTTCGGATCCAGAAATTTTCTATGATTCATGTAGCACATTTTTTTTACTATGTTTCAAGTACATTGAAGAAGTCTCATAATGGCATACAGGACAACCCAATTTACCCTTTGTGCTCCAACCGGATAACATTGCATACCCCGGAAAATCGCTAATGGTCCACAACACACTTGCACGTAACATGAATTTCTGATTAGTAAAGGCATCATAAGTTTCTATGCCTAGATCCCATAATTCTTTCAACTCTTCAATTAGAGGCTGCATATATACATCAATTTTATTCTTTGGAGACTCTGGACCGAAGATGAGTGTTGAAAGAATTAGATTTTTGGGCTTCATTCACAACCAAGGTGGAAGGTTGTAGTTAACTAATACAATTGGCCATGTACTTAAGTTGTACTCATTGTACGAAAAGGATTGAATCCATCAGAGGCTACACCTAATCTGATATTTCTATTTTCTGATGAAAAATCAGGATACATAGCATCCATCGCCTTCCAAGTCTCGCTATTAGCTGGATGTCTAAGTTTTCCGTCTTTTTTGGGCCCACAGAATGCCATCTCATAAGTTGTGAATACTCCTTGCATATAAACAGCCTTTGCAGCCTTGGTTTTAGCGGAAAGTAACGCATTACTTTTGCCGGGACTTTGTGAATCAACTTCTCTAGATCATTGTCACGAGTGCCTTTCTTTTCCTCTTCCCACCTCGAAATACCACAAGAGTTACAGACATCTTTATCTTCATTTTCTGCCCGATAGAGCATGCAATCGTTTGGACATGCGTGTATTTTTTTATAATCAAGACCTAAATCTTTAATGATTTTCTTCGCGGCTCTAAAAAATAAAGGTATGTGGGCCTGTGGAAAAGCCTCTCTCATCAACTCTAGTATATCCCCAACTGCAGACTCTGTAATTCCATGTACACATTTTAAAGAATAAAGCCTGATGATAAAACTTAATCTCGAAAATTTTGAACAGCCAGGATATAATGGCTGCTTTCCATCTTCGACAAGGCGATAAAATCTTTTAGCATCGACATTTGGTGCATCAGAATTCTCATCTTCACAGTTCTGCATATTTCCACGAGTACGGTGCAACATTTCACCTAGATTATCTCCAAAATCACCAGCATAACAGTCTATATCTTCATCACTCCTTCCAAAATTTGGGTGAGAAACCTCACAAATCCATTTCACATACAATGGAGATGGACCATTGCAGATGAGATGATCATAAATTATATCTGGACGACGCCACTTGCTATTTTTACAATTCTTGTATGGGCACGTCATTTCATCGCCTATGGCCAATTTAGAAAAACCGTTTTGTATGAAGGCTCTTATCCCGCTAATATATCCTTCACTAAACTTTGGAAGTTCTATCCAAATGTTTTCGCTGTCCATCACTACAATTATGAACCATCACTACAATTATGAATATGAGTATTTTAACATAAAATTTGTGTGTGTGTCTAACAAGAGGAAACCTAGACAAGTCGAATTGTTAATTCCGGCCGAATTAAGAATTTAAAGTAGTTTAAATCGAAACGCTAAAGTGATGGGAGAGAGTGTTATACCTCAAAATCGAAATTGAAGCCCTAAAGTGATGTGAACAATGCTTGAACCCCCAAATCGAAGCGAAATCGCTGAACAAAGCTTGAACCCCCAAATTGAAGCCCTAATCAAACCGAAATCGATGAACCCCAAATTAAGAATGTTCGCTTGAACCATTGTAAGAAGACAGAGAATGAAAATAAAAAGTTATTTGCGGGGACTTTTTTCTTCGCGGCTCTAAAAGATCAAGGAGTGGTGTTCGGATTGATGAGGTGTCACGTTCTCCAACGTAGGATTTGCCTTGGTAGATTGGTGCGGATCGGCGCGAAAGATATGCAAAGGTCTGCTATAGCAACACTATAAAAAAATGTTGCATCAATTACACTTGTTTAGCCAGAGCAACACATTTTTATGGCTAAGGCAACACCAAAAATTCAACGTTGCAGTAGGACCAAAATTGTATAGCTATCGCAACATTTTACTAGAAACACCTTGCAAAAATGTTGTAGAAGGCCATCTATGGCGTAGTGCGTGTTTCTTCGATGTCGCCATTAAGGCCTGCTAGGCTTAGATGGCATATTGATTTAAAGTTAAGATTTATAAGGCGGATATCCTATATCATAAGAATGAATGTAACATTGTTTTTGACATAAATTTTATACTTGAAAGAAATTTAAGTTTTTGTCTTCAAACCTTGGATAAAGGTTCGTTATGCTTTTGTGTAGCGTGAACCCCGCACCTCCTCATTTAATGCCGACAAGGCCAAGTTTTATACAAATTAATACTATGTTTCAAAAGGGTTGGATAGCCAATGTTTAAGAAGGTCGATCACATTTGATTTCAGTTGATAGCCATATGATTTATAAAAATCCAAAAAAATTTGTTTTCTGAGTTCAACATTATAAAATGCGCTATGAATGCCGCATATCTTTTGTGTTAACAACGGATAATCATATGTTTTCAATTTGACAATGTTTATTGGGAATACCAATACATACCGTTTTGAGGTGTTATAAGTTTAAGCGGTGACAACCTAATTGGGGATACCAATAGGCATAGGCTGAACATTTAGGTTAAACATGAATTAAATTGATAAGTGACTTATTCATAGTTATCCTAAGAAAACAATGGTATGTGTGGTGGATAATCCACATCATGCCAAATATGGATAATCTCTAAATGGTTAATAAAAGGTTTATAATCATCATAGGAAAACTATGGGATGTGTGATAGATAGTGCACATTATTTTTAAATAAATGAAACCATATGTGATGGGTAGTCCATATGGAAGGGGATAGATAATCCATTGAAATGTTTATATGTGAGATGGATAGTCCATGTAACTTTGATAATGAAATCATGAGGGATCGGTAGTCCATACGGTATGGAATGTATAATCCAATTAATTACATGTGAGATGAGTAGTTTACATAAATATAAGACGGATAGTCGATTGTAATTAAGACAGATAGTCAAATAAGAATTAAGACAGACAGTCTAATAAATTAGGATAGGTAGTCCAATGTATGTTGCACAACTGCAAATATTTATTTTCTATATTTTAACTATTATGGATGTAGGAGCGCAATATATGTTAATGTGTTTCTATTAGGATACTAACCAAGGGAAAACCCGTTCCGCATAGTGGCATAGCTCACTACATATCTATTTTTTGTTCGAGATGGTAGGTTATTATTCACAGTAGACTGTTTGTTTAACCCAAAGTTTTTGTTTTTCCCCTTAAACTTTTGGTTACTCATTTGAATAGGTCGGGAGTAAGTGATTTCAGGTTACAGTAAAATGAATTAGCTTCCAATGATGTGCAAGAAGCAAAATAGCTATTTAGGAGTTCTTATCTAATTCGCTATGTTGTTTGGTTTTGTCTATATGAATGTAATAGCAAGTTATATAATTGCTAAGTATTAGACTCTGATCAACTCAGGAGGCATCTTCGCATGTCGTCCTTGGAGTATTTTGCAATAGTTTTTTTCTTTGGACTTGGGATTACGAATGAGATTATATTGTGAAATGAATGTGAAAGTTTTCTATTAAATTGTGTATAAAATTTCTCGTATTCATGTGCTTCTGACCATTGATATGATTAACATAGCCCTATTTTGTCATCAAAAATTAATACTATGGATGACTGTAGCTTCCGTAATGCCTAGTTTCGGGCCTCAAAGTGAGGGATGTTACAATTGATGAGAAGAATTATATCGGTACCAACCTCTTTTGGTCAGTACCGACATGAAAATTATAGGCCATAGGTTATGAAACTTCCATAAGCGGAAGCTTTGGCTTTGTTGGTCGTGCTAGAGATGGTTGCTTGTTTGCATGGGGGTTGATGGTGATGTATAAGAAAAATGATAGCTTGGGGACTTCGGTAATGGTAACTCAACGGTGGAGGGGTTGGTTTTCGATGATGGAAGCTTGATGTTGAAAGGAGTCATGAGAATGATTGTCCATAAAGGGAGGGTTCTATGAATGGTGACTCGTGGATTGAATGTTGAATGGTTTAATGTGGATAGAAGAAATGTGGAATAGTTCTTTGAAAGTAATGGAAACTAGAAGGAGTAAGAAAAGGGAGTACATAAGCGTGCTAGGGATTGTTAATAAATGGAGTATTTTCTATTATGCTTGAAAGAAGGGGGTATTGTGAGGATGCTCAATGGGTATATGAAATGGTGACTCCGGATCGGTGGAATGGATTCATATATCCTAGATCGGTGGAATGAGTATAGTATTCAGCTTTGGGCTGTAAGCGAGTACGATGAAGATCAGGATTTATCCATTAATCCCTAATAGAGGAATAATCATACGAGTTATAATATATCCAAGACACATCGAGTGATAGTAATGATTGTTTGATGGATGTTATGTTTGCTTTGGTTGTTTTCTCGCGTAGTCTGTAACTTTAGAGATGTCACGTGAGATAGGTATTATTGATAGGGATATCTGGACACCCGTTGTTGTACTTAGGATTGTAGTAAACCTCTATGGTGTTTGTAGAGAATATATTGTATATGCTAGCTCTTTGGTCACATGGATAGGTCAGTGTGGTTCATATACCCTTGTTGCTTCCTATACCAACTTGTATAGTATTTCGAGATTCATTTATCGCTCATACCAGACTATTGTTTGGCTTGAGGTTTTGTGCTTTACTTCTTATTATCCCAGGTACTTTTAAATGAGTAGACTGGATGATAGGTCTAAGTGATATGCGGCGGTTGTACAGTGTATGCGATGGATGGAGCTTTCTCGTGTTATATATGGATACTCTATTGCTTATTCCATGGTGCAACACTGTGGAGTCTAAGCAGTACTTATTTTTCTATGAGATATTTTATTTGAGTTTATTTCCATTTTGTATAAACTCTATTACTATGTTGTATGACTTTGTGAACCTATGTACTCTGATATTGTGGATCATTTTAGTTATTACCGTTTCTCTTGTTTTATACCAGTGATGTTACTATTACATTTTATTATATTCACTGTGAGATATACGGTAGGTTCTGTAATGTTTTTATTTCTTTTTAATACACAACAATCATCCTACATTGGTCGGGCACGGCAACAACACACTATTCAGCTATTTTTGGGTGTTGCTGGTATTGGGCAGTCGTTATGCACATGATGTGTGATTGATGGTCGTATACATGTATAGAAAGTGTATATTCGGGAAAGATGGGACGAGGATAATTTAAATGTAACTAAATGATTAATTTAATTAATATTGTTCCGTATTTAATTTGTATCTTTTGTATACGAGACTTAATCGAGATGCGGTCTTCGCCATGCACTGTTAGAGAGATTATATACAATATGGTAGAGGTTTGAGCCGGATCCGGACACTTGAGGAATAATGGTTCAGGTGAGCGAAATTACAACTCATAATTTATATTTTAGTATAAATCCCTGTAATTATATTTATTGAAAAATATTACCTAGAAGATGTAGAATAATATATGTAAGTAATTTTCCTCATTTGATTGGATTGGTTTGAGTAGATATTCAGGATAATTGATTAAGAGCTCATGTGTATGTATATATTATACACACACACAAAAAAATATAGTGTTCTATTCGTATTGAATAGAGTTAGATGGAGTAGATATTAATTTATAACATGGTTATAAATTAATTAAACTCCAATTTATAGTTTTACTAGTTTTAGAAATATCATTATATATTTTATTATGAATATTTGGAATATTGGATTAAGATCTCGTATATATAAATATTGTGTTTTGTTCGTATTCAATAGAGTTAATTGGATTGATATTAATTTATAACACGTCTATAAATTATAACTCAATTTTTGTTGTTATATTAGTGATAGAAATATTTTTATATATTGTTCTACTAATCAAAAGTGAAACATATGACCTTTAAAATAAATTGTAAGTCTAAATAATTTTTAGGCGGGTTAAGCATACATTAAAATGGCTTTGAAGTTTATCTGTCCTTGGTATAAGTTTATTATGGTGTAATCAAATAATTAACTAACTAAGTGGATTTCTGTAAAGGTGATTTGAAAAATTAGAAATTACAAAATGAGTATTATATTATTTAATATGACTTGATTAAGGCTATAAAATGATTTATTAACTTTAGACCCTAAGAAATAGCTTGTGATATATGTGTATACACACGTATATGTCTTATTAATAGCTAAACTTAGTTTTAATAGACGAATAAAGTGATATTAAGCAATAATAGAATTGATAGGCAAGGGTATTATTTACAAAATAAGTTTAAGACTTCTATAAAATAATACAAAGAAGATATAATTAGTAGTTTGGTTAATTAAGAAAGATGCATTTTTGTTGAATTGTTTATATGATTGTTTGTGTGATTTGTTATTGATATTGAGATGATAGATTTGTTACTCTGGTTGTGTATTGCCTTTGTGTATGTAAATGTACATGATAGGTGTTTATTAGTTCCATATAATTGGACTGGTTATATATATATATATATATATATATATATATTGATATGCTGTTTAAAGCGCTTATATATAGTTTTTGTATGTCCAACTTGGAGCTACCAATTGTGCATTGTACCGTTAAGGAGCATGACCTGCAAACGTGGTCCTAGAGCAGGGGAGGAGAGAGATTGGGACACTGGTCTAAAGTAGGTCATATACTATTTCTTAGTATGATTGGATATCACGACAAGACCTATAGGCAAACTTTTTTAAGGTGTTGGTTTAAGGGGAGTCCATAACTTAATTGTGACTCTCGATAGCTCTCTTTGATAGCCAATGTTAATTTCACATGGTCTACTAATACATAGTTTAAGCATATATATAGTTACGTATGATGGACATGGGCTTACCAAATAGTGGACAAAATATTATATATATATATATATGTATATATATATATAATTTGTAGATGCATAAGGAGTCCATCTCATATGCTTTATGTTAAATGTTTTAATATAGTGTCTATTTATATCATATGAGACTTCCTAACATCCTTTTATACTGATTACGAAAGATATCATTTTCAAATCCAAAATTAAGGATTAAGCAGCCAAGCTAAAAGGATTTTAACACAAGGACATCATTACTAATCATAATTTTGTTGTTTACTTATAGTTTAAAAAAATATTTTAGTACCTTTAATGTTCTTTCTTAAAGGCACATGATTTCTTTGCATTTTGATTGAAAACCAAACCACTTGATGTCTCTGTCAAAATACTTGTTCAACTATGATGCTTATTACATGGATGCTTATTACATGCTATAATTGTATTCATTTTGGATCATCTCTAAAATATATAAATCATGTTATCGCTCCCACGAACTTCGAGATATTTTGATTGTTATGTGCAAACAGGCTCATTTAAGTCATTATTTAGAAGTTTTTTTCAACATTATAGTGCCAAGAGTCAAACTGAAAATGTGTAATAGTTGCGTGCAGAATCCGAGTGGTTTTGAGCATGTTGACTAGAAAAATTACATCACTAATTTCAGCATTGAAATCAATGAAGTGATTTCCTATTAACACCACTTTATATAAATTTCAACTGCATTTATCTTCTTGAAGATACACCTATAGACGATGGGTCATATCCCTTTGGGCATTACTATCAAAATCATATTTTGGACAATGTACTTGAAATCAATTTCGAATTTAAAGCATCATGCCATATGGTAGAGTCTATACTCTTTATGGCTTATTGATAATTAAGGAAATCATTACTTCTAACAATTTATTTTCTCGACATTGATGAGAAACTCATAGTTTCACTTGAATTATTATTAGACATTCCATGTGACGCATGTCCATTTTAGGCTTGGTTTATTTTATTTCATCTTATGTAATCAGTTTCTATGTTCGAGTCTCTAGATCATATCAAAGTCCATTATGCTACCACTAATTTATTAAAGAAATTCCTATGATCATGAAGTTAGTGTTTCTTGAAAAAACGGTTATTTCTTAGTAAGATCGAACACATATTCAGAAATATTTTATGAAATTCCTACCATGTGTGTAGAAAACTGATTTAATTTTAAGTTTATGAAATTTATGGTTATGACATAAATTAGATAACAACATGTCTAAAAATATTTAAGATCCGGGTTCCTTATCAGTTTATAGCTTATATGATTATGATCCCATAAAATATAACTCGGGTGAAACTAAATCTAACCTATGTACTTAGTCTTAAGTACTCGTCCTTATAGAAAGAAAGTAACCCAACTTCACTTGCAATCAATCGTACTTTGTCTAACAAAGTTTTATTACTTCTTATCGATATATCATTATGTAATAGGGAGGTGTGACCTTTGAGATTGAATCTTATTCCTTTTTGGGAGCATTTGGAACTCTTTTCCAATATAGTCACATATTCGATCAAATTGAACTATATTATTTCTTTTGCATGTAATGTTTTATACTTTTATTTTATATTCTATGGACTTGTCATAGATACACTACATGTGTATCAAATACACATGTTTACTTCTATGATAATTTATCGGTGACCTTTAATGAAGTAAATGGATACGTTTTGGTATCATTAGACCTTCTACTACATACTTCTATATGTATCAATATAAAGAGTTCGTCAACTCTTTTGTTACTCCATTGAATGGGTGTTTTGCCCTTAATCGATCGAGATACAATTCATCAGTACTATATGATTTATAATCACGTGGTTAAAGAATTATCTCTCAATGGTAAGGCTTAGTCCATAATTCTAAAATAATTGCACAATGTTTTAGATAATTCTGTATTTTTTATAATTAGTGCATCACTTTTGTTATGAAAACAAATACCATAAATTTATCTTATAACAGATATTAGTAATACTCATACTAAAATAAAAAATATCGATTTTCAGTCAATACTGAAAAACCATTATTATTTTGTAAACAATAATCGTAATTTGATGCATTCACTAATATGTGTCATATGATATGCTCCCATAATTTTTGCCACTGTAATAAGTGCTCAAAAAAATACGAGGCTCCAATTAATCACTTATTATGAAATTTATTTCATCCACTAAACTAGTTTACAGTTGAGAGGTTTAGATCAAATATCTTGAACTCGTAGAAATAACTCTCATGGAAAATAGTTTTTTATATAAATTCCATTTGGAATAGATACCCCGTTTGTTATTCAATATTAAGCATTTACCAATATTTTATACAATTCTCATTTCCAGCGTCTCTCCATGTAGTAGAGCTGACCATTCACTTTCTTTATTCTAATTATGCCTAAGTTACATTCTATCCTTTCCAAATGGTCAAAAAATTCAAAGGAAATCTTTACTGCAGTATTGCATTGAACTCTTTACAAAAGTGCATTTAAGGATATCAAGTAAGTTGCACTTTACGTAAACTTATCAAACTGGCATTTCAGCTATTGAATTCCTGGTTATGTTTAGTAGTTCTTATTCCATGTTTCTTTTGACATAACAACATACTCGTTGTATTCAGTCAAATTGACCACATCATCTTGCACTATGGTTTACTTGTCATTTCAAATGATCTAATTTTCATCGAGATTTCAACACAAATCACGGCTGTTCATTATATAACATTTATATGTGATTGAATGTGGATCAAACATCCATCTTACATTACTTTAGAGTTCAAAAGTCATGAAAAACAGTATAAAATCCCGAGCAAATAAAGACAAAAGTAACCAAAGCATGAATGTATTTAGTAGTCATATAGTTTGGCTCTTACATAGGTATCGACGCAATAACAAGCCATACAATTTACTGGTAAGTATACTTTATATTTCTATGTCAATCTTAATGTAGTTTGTTTGCGTATTTTAACTTATAAATATTTTACCAATTTATATCAGTCGTACGAATTTATTAAGGTAGATTATTTCAATTTTCCATAGCATATATTTGTAAAATATTAAAATGGTTAAATGTTACCATTTATTTTACTAATAAGGCTCCCACTAGAATTTTATGTTTCTCAAAAAGATAAGAAAAACATAGAAATCTTTCGATTTTTCTAGTGGGCTTTAAGACTCGCTTTCCTTAGGATTCTGGCCTTGAGTTTATTGACAAATTATAACGATCCATATTTTTGATAAGTAAAATTTTAAATTTAATAAGGTTTCAGAATTTAATACTGTCAAAAATTAAAATTTATGATTTATTAATTTGAATCTTATTAAATTATAAATTTTGACCATAAGATAAATCTTAAAACAACTAATTTTAATGAGATAAAAGATGGCATTGCGTATTAACATATAATTTACTAATACTGATTAAATGTAATTGACTACTATGTTAATGTAATTTCAATTAAATGAAATAATAAAGGTTAACAAGAAATAGAATAAATGATGTATAAATTGATGTAATCATATGTTATTAATTGTAATTGGTTTTAATTTGAAGTATGAAGTCAATTATTTAGTACATAAATTTATTAACCTTTGTTTGTAAATAATAAGTTTGATGTAAATTTTTAATGTATAACCATTGTTTTATTTATCATCTTATTATTAAATCTGTTAGAAATTTATTTGGCAATTAATGGAGAATTAATGAATTGAAATATTACAATTGATATGAGAAAGTACGTAATTGTAGAGTAATGAGTGCAATAGAATGGAAACTTATGTTTAATAAACACATAAGATATTGTTTGATTTAATATAGAGAACATTTAAAAAATAAACAAACAAAAGAATGTGTTGGAAACTAAATTGTAATGAACTAGAATTTTATTACGGTTGTAATTAAAAATTGGAATTAATATATTATATAGATATTGGGTTTAACATGGAAAATAGGATTTCAAAGGAAAACAATTGGATTAATTACTTTACTTGTATTAAGGTATGTTTTGATATTTAACTATTTTAATTAATAGTAATTAAATCTTGCCATTAATAAGAAATAGAAGTAAATGTTAATTAATTAGTGATATGTGCAACCTACGTTTTGTGTTAAAAATATAATGAGAATTTCAATGAGAAATATTACGTTCAAATTGTGAGTACTAAAATTTGGTACAGATATAATGATAATAGAAAATTAGTTGATAAAGAAACGACGTGGTTGTACGACGTATTATTTCTGTAACTCTTTAATGGGATAATCTTTAAATATAAGTTGGTTTCAAAGGGGAAGGTTGTTAATTGTTAATTAATGTGTAATAAAAAGAAATACGTTTCAATAAAAATAAAAGAAAAGGATTGATTTATTGAAAAGAATATTTTAATCAAACAAAGTGAATGTTTCATTTGTGAATATAAATTTAATTTCATTAAGTAAAGAATTGAATTTTGTTGTATGTTTCAAGTTGGAATATTGATTTATTTAAATATTGAAACTTGATTCAAATTTAATTTATAAAAAATGACAATAATAAAATCGTAAGAAAAAACTTGAAGGTTTGGTTAAAATTTTGATTTGGAATAGTTAGCATATTTACATTGGAAATTTATATCGTTCCAAATTTGAATTTAGGGTCTCAGTTCATCTTTTACCGTGTGTAGTGGCGGTCCTCATTACGTTAATTGTAGTGTTTAATGTTATTTATTGTGTACTAAATAAAAATATACATATGTGTGTAAATTTGAGCATATAGGGGTTAATAAAATATGTTAAAATGAATGTTTTTTCTCTATCAGTATATTAGAGTTGTGGTTTCCATGTATGGTCTACCTTCTCAAATTTAAATCATTGCTTTCATTTATTTTATTTTATTATTATTACTTTATTTCGTTAAATACATGCCTCTTTTGGTTTTCAAGTAAGTTTTATTTATTTACACGCGAGCTTTGCCTTGAAATGTTTTTTGTATGTTAATGAAATTAATTGAGGTAGCGCACGTTTTAGAATTTTATACCAAAAGATTTACTTGCATTGTAAACATGTCTTTTCAAATTCCAACGTATCTTTCATCTTTTGTTAATTACCTGCATGTTAGTCTCTTTTCATTTTGCAAATTTACATCTTCTTGTATCCTTCCCTTTCATATTCCAATTTTCAAATGTGCTTTACCCTTATTTATTTCCTATTTCATAAATCTCTCCCTCTAACTTTCCATTTCCAAGACGTGCTTCCATTATTTCTTTTGCCTGAACTTTTCTTTCTCTTCTGAAAAACAAAAAAAAAACAAATGTGAGCAACTTATTTTCATGAAGCCAATCTTTTCCATTTGTTTGCAAAAACATTTCCTGAAGCCTCCTTTCTTTATTCATGAGCCATCATGTCATTTTATTTTGTTGATTCTTCAGGCTTTAGAAACATGAGCAGGCTTCAAAATTCTTAACGTGAGTAACTAATTTTTTTTAATTTTTTTATTAAAATGTGCGTACATGTTTTTATATTTCATTTTCATAATATTCTTATAACTTGAATATCTTCCGCATATGAACTCCAATTCATGCGTAGTTTCTTCCATTGGGTTCGTATTGAAATTCCAGATAACATGAAACTAGTTTGGTTGAATTTGGAGACTGTTGAAATTTTGGGCTTTCATTGGATTTTCAATGGGCTTAAAATCAAAGATGAGCGATTAAACCCACTCACGCAATACTAAAATTTCCATTCAAGTTCAATAAAATTTATGATGTGATATGTAAATTTTTGATTGCTGTTTGTTTATTTAAACTGACATTTGAATTGATATTGGATCTAAATTGACATTAAATTGAATTGACATTTAAATTTATATTGGAATTCAATTGCTAGTTAAAACCCCAACATTAATTACTATGAACTATTGTGATATATTGGTTGATTTGGATGTTGTTTGAAATGGATGCTTATTGATTGATATGTTGGATGTATGGTTGTTATTTATTTTAATATGTCCCTGTTATCACCTTGTATATTATTGACATCATTTAAATGGACATTTGAATCATTTTAAAAATTGGATAACCATGACATTTGAATTACAGGTTGAAATGATATATACCCATACAATTTATTGAATTTGGATTATTTAATGGAATTGAATTATTTGAAAGGTTTACGTTTTTAATTTAAACTTCGGATTTGTTTTAATTAAAGTGGTTAAAATTGGTATTTTAAATTATTTGAAATCTCTTAAATTATCATGCTCATATTGTACACTTGATAGGAGATGGAAAATCCTATAACATCTCTGAAGCTACTGCACTCATATTTTTATTTGATATTGATTTGACTATATAGGAACTTTTAGTTCTGACTCGAGTGTATTGTTTTCATTATGCTCGGATCAGCCCGAGTATTTCAGTGTTTTGATGACATTATTCCTTGAAGATAAAGATTGGTGATCGTATTTTTTATTATTTTTCCGTTGCATTATTTGATATGTTTGTTTATTGTACTCTAATTGATGCTGTAAAAATGTGTTATCAAATGTATATTGTAAAATAGCTTCATGAACTGTTATATTTGATTATTATATTTTATCGTTCTACTGTGAGATTCTGTATATTGTTTTCCTTCTTTTCTCTTGTTTTCTTTATAAACCCCATTGATAATCCACCCTTTCATATGGTTTAAGTCAGATATTTGTGGTTTATTATTGACTTAAGTTGTCCAAAAAGGTGGGTCGCTACACAAATCATAAACTGCCAATAATGGATACTACTTTGTCCGTTGTATCATATACAACTCCTAAATCATGGCCTTTGTCCTAATCTAATTCTTGGCCTTGAGTTTGGTAAACAAATCGAAAGAGATTATTCACTCATACCTACTATTTTATGAAAGCCTAAGTATAATGCATGTGCCTTAAGTTTGCTCAGCAGATATATGTATGTATCTTGCCTTGTCTAACAATATATTAATAATACTACATATAACATCTCTAGCTTTAGTTTGCTCAACAAGCAAAGAGTGTGCAAGTAATATGTTAATATACAAATGGTAGAGGGCAACTTATATATTAGTGATATCGATTTAGAAAAATGTGTTTCTTACAAATACACCATCGTGATTCAAGTTTTAAACACACTTGAAATCATTGTATACGTACTATATACACATATTTATTCCTAAAATATGTTTACGTTTATTTTAGTTCCACTTATGTTTATTCATATATAGTTATATAAGTTTTAATTTATTTGTAACAATAATTAACTTATATATATATGTTATTAATTAAATTATATTTTATAAATTTGGTTCTTATTAATTTAATCACTTTGGATTAATTTTGTTTTATACTTTATTAATAAATCATACTTAATTAATTTAATTTACTTAAAATATTTGAAATTTTATATTATTCATCATAAACTATTTAAGATAGATAATCAACTATAACCTTTATAATTTGTTAATATAAACATATCAATATATGTACGCATTTTAATTAACTAACTTTTAATTAATTTTATTTAATAAATTAATTTATTTAATTACACAAATTAATTAAATATTTTAGTAACTCAAAATTTTAATTTCATTTACCTAAATTTAAGGTGAATACACAACTTTAACAATTATAGTTACATACCCATATCAATATATACATATATGTTTTAATTAATTAACTTTTAATTAATTATTTAATTACATTTATTTAATAAAATGAATTGAATATATTAAAATTTTGAAATTGATTATTTTAATTTCAAAATAATTACAAAAAATTTACTTTTACAACTTTTATAAAATTTTATATTTTAAACTTAACTTTTAAATTTAAAATATATTTTAGATTTCAAATTGAATTTTGAAAATAAGCTCAAGCCCAAATCAATTTGGCCTGTAACACCCCGTAAAGTAAATAGTAAATTTAATTAATTAATTAATAATAAGGCTAAAAACAAGAATTTTGCAAACATTAGAATTTGGCCATAAAAGTTTCATAATTGTTTTCGTTGCGATTTTCTAAGCAACTTTCATATATAAAGTTTTGCGATTAGAGTTAAAACATATAAGATATTGACATTTAAAGTTTTTGAATAAAATAATTCAAATGAATTTTAATTTTAATTTTTTCAATGTTAATGTTTGAAATTGAGAAGGGTAATAAAAGATTTTATTCTTGAAGGCAAGATTAATGGTTAATTAAACGTTAATATTAGTGTTAAATAAGGAAACAAATACAAAACTAATGCTAAGTAATAATTCATGGCCAAGAGCAAAAGGCCGGTCGACCCCCTTCATTGGGCTAGTCAACCGCCTATGAAGGAGCAGTCGATCGGTTTTCTTGTGGTGGTTAGTGTTTCACTACTTGAATGACCAAGATTTTATTATTTCAAACAGCCTTGATCGTATGTATAGATGCGTTCTAACCACTATAAGTATAAGGCTAGCCCTCTTATTTTTATTCACAAGAATATAGTAATCCTAGCGGGACTCTTACAGTTCTCTTCTTCTTCTTCCATAAGCTTTTCAGATTCATGATTCAACTTTTAGGAAAGGAATATATCGGATTAAAGATAACAAGTTTTAGTTATACACACGCATAATTTTTTCTATTTCTCCTCTTCCATGATTTCTAAATTATGAATCTAATTCATACACAATTGAATTGTTGTATATTCCAAAAGAAGATAACCAAAGGAGAAATTAGGCTAAGGTGTGAATCAAATCCAAAGGAAATAAGGCAAAGCTATCAATAAGTGGAAATCTTAGTTTTTTTCTTTTTAATAAATTATGTAGTAAAAGTTTGGATTTATTTTATTCCTTGGAGAACTTTGTATACGAAAACCTTAAATCCAAACCCTAAAATTTCCCAAATAAAATGTTAAATCTTGGATTAGTTGAAATATCAAATATTTTATGATATATAGTAAAATAAAATTTCTTGTTTGTAATTGGAATAATTTATGTTCTATTCAACTTCCACTTCTAATTTTTTTTGTTCTAATGAAGGGTTCTAAAAGAAAAAAGGAAATGGTGTGCAAAGTATGGATTCTTCTATTTGTAATTTGCACCGTCTATTTTTGAAATTTAAGCAAACATGAATCCTCTTTTCCACTTCAAGCTTGTATATGTAAAAGTTAAATTGAATATAATGGATTTAAATTGTAAAGTTTGTTTCCTTATAATAGAGGCATTGATTCTATTATGTTAATGTAAAATAAGTTTGACATTTTGATTTCACTTTTGAATATTTATGCAAGTCTATGTTGTTTATCTAAGGATATTAGCTATTTTATTAATTAGGGAACTAAGGCTTATATAACTATGGAAGTTTTGAAATTTTAAAAATTGGTGTATGAAGTGAAAACCTTAGCATAGAAATAATTTTTCACACTCTTAGTAATATTTAATAAAAACTAGTTAATCTACTATTGTATGTTAGGTATAAATATATTAGGGACATATAATTCACAAACGTATAAATAAATAGGTAATATACATCTCTTAACCCTATAGGAAGAAAGTTAAGGATAATTATATAAATCAATCCATGATTAAAGATGAAATAAAGAGTTCCCTTTTATAGCCTTAATGCATAAATGTGGGTGGGTATGTTATATATATAGTCACTCTCTCTCATTTTGTATATATTGAAATACCGAAGAGTAGAAACATAACTAAGTTATAGGGATACGAGGTCATTCAAAAGTACATTGAAGTCTGCCCGGTTAATCTTACCACCAGTAGTGTGACTTTGAGACTGATATGAGACGTCGCCTATAATAAGTACCCATGGTGAATGCGAGGTTAGTCCTAATTCTATCGGGAAAATCTGCCTAACTAATCTGGCTACCAGCACCTACGAATAGTTGAATTAATATTTGACATAACGGGTTGGGTTATGGGTCATAAGATGGATATCGCTGTACAAGCTTGCTTCTGGTTAGGGGGTGTTAAGTGGATGTTATAGGTTCTGACTCCTTTTCACTCAAGAAATATAAAATGGTCAGGATGATCTTTTAGGTGTTGTAGTGGGTAATCTTTGGAGGGGCTCCGTTTTGAGGTTGATGTATTAAGTGGCTAACATACGGTCCGCCTCTTTCCCTTAAAAGAAGTATTAAGTGGCCTTATGTGATTTTTTTTGATGTCAACTAAGGAGTACCCGAGAGAGGTCCATCTTGAGTCTAGGTATTAAATGTCAGGGATCTGCCTAAGGTATAGGTATTAAATGACCAGTGTCTGCCTATTTTCCATTAAAGAGGCATTAAATGGCCCATGTGCTTTCTCTTGCATCGTTGGGTATGGTTGATGGATACGGGTCATTAGACCCCATACTTATATGATACCCACATTAGAATTATAAAGTTAGATTGGTAGGTCCCTTGACCTACATTTAGAGGCTGATATGGAGATGGACTAGAAGAGCATTTGGCTTACAGTTGGAGATATACTTAGCAGGTTAAAGTATAGGATGCATAAATATAATACTTACTTAATTTCCCAATTACTATTATGGTAAGACTTGAGATTTTCATCCATCATACATTGTTGTTCTAACTCCCTCCTCATTACAACCCACATGTTTGGGGAACCGATGCTGATGAAGAAGATAAAAGCGGCAGTGAAGATTTATGGTAGTTCTTTATCTATGTTTTTGATGTATTTGGATGTACTCAGATTCAAACATGTTGATGTTTTATTTTGAGATATTGCATTATGGATATTTTGTGATGTCGTGTTTCTAAGCTTTGATTTTTATCAAAATAGGTATTTATTTTTGTCATTGTATTTTATCCTTCTGCTGTGAGATTCTAAAAGCACAGATAGATAACTCTATATATTTTTCATTATATCAATTTTACCAATTAGTAGCCAACTTTGGAATGGACCTAAGGTTCTATGGGTTTTTGTTAATACGAAAATTAAACCCAATCCGAAGAGGGTTGTTGCATTTGGTATCAGAGCTTAGGTTGTTGATCAACGGGAATAGGTATACGTGAGAGCACATATTTGTTATTTTTGAAAATATTTTTTTTTTCAAAAATATATTATACACACACATTCATGAACTACGTGAACACACTAGGTGAACATTTTATTTTGCTAATATTACTATTGTAGGGAGTCAAGATTGATCCAAAATTTTGAACCTACAAATAGTTAATATTTAACCAAGAATTACACCTTTAAAATCGAAAACCACCACGCTCAAGAGATACCTACCATTCCGGGAATGCGATCATGGTTCCAACTATATCTAAGGCTAGTGGGGCAAGTTTTCGTTCCTCAACAAGCTGCACTAGCGACATCAGGTTCTCCGCCCGCTGAATCAGCACTCTGCTCACTAGACTTCCCAAGATGTGTAAAGATTTTCCAAACATGGGAAAAGGACGTTTTTGAGGGTAGAAGATTTTGTAGCAACCAAGGCGTGGATTAATGATTGTGACTGTATATTCCGGGTGTTAGGATGGGAAGATCGAATTAAAAAGAGGATTGTTGCATGGCACCTAAATGGAGAGGCACTAGATTGGTGGACCGTAGTTATTTAAGAGAATGAAGAGGAGGAAATTACTTGGGCTGAGTTCAAAGCCTGCTTTGGATTAAGATTCATGTCAAAACCCAAAGTAAGTCTGCAATTGGAGAAGTTATTTCAACTAAGACAGGGAGACTCCACTGTGAAGGAGTATACTAGTAAGTTCACAAAATTAACTAGGTTTGGGCTGAGCTAGATTGATACCCCTATGAAGAAGGCGACAAAGTTTGTAAAAGGCCTAAATTTTACACTTAACGAACTACTTCTAACTCAACTTTCTGCTAGTGCCACCCATGAAATAGTAGTGGAAATGGCCCTTCAAACAGTTGGTTTAGAGGAAAAGAAGAAGGTAGGACATGCGCAAAATTAAGATAGAGCAAAGGAAGGAGGATTCTAGGAAGACAAGGAAGCCAAGGGAAATATCAACAAAGAGTGTGTGACATATCGTAGATATCAGAAGAAGGGGCACAATGCTAAAGATTGTAAGGTGACTTTGATGGGGGAAGAGTTTAAAGAGAACTGCTATCACTATATGAAGGATGCTATAAGAATGGATGCTCAAAGCTATCAAAGGAGGTGCAAAGTAGGCAAGCTTATGCCATTGAGGCTGAACCTATCTCAACCCCTATTAGGGACAAAGGGAAAGCTGTGATGGAAGGTACGACTATTATTTTCGAAAATACTATTCGTACTTTATTTGATTTTGGAGCATCGCATTCACTCATAACCAAAAATATAGTTAATTTGTTAGGACTAAAGACCTAACATGTCACAACCCAATAGTCATGTCAAATCCTATCGTAGGATTGACATACCTTTCTATGATTTGCAAAGACTTAATAGTGGATATATGTAATGTTGGTTTTATATGTAATGCGTATGTTCTAGGTTTTAAGGGGTATGGACTTATCATAGAGATGGATTGGTTATCTTAATATAGGGGAATCTTAGATTATGATAGGAGGATCATTTGGTTAAGGAATATCATGGGGTGAGATTTGATGTTCGTTGCGTAGCCCAAAACTCGGTCGAGTTAAGCTATTTATATTCTCTTACCCTATTACAAGATGAGCTCTCATCTGTGCCCGTAGTCCGAGATTTTCTAGAATTTTTAAAAGAAATCTCCGGTCATACACTTTGAAGGGAGATCGATTTTAGGATTGGTTTGGAGAAGGATGTTAGAGCCGTCGTGCTACCTTTAAGGCAAATAGTCCCTAAAAAAAGGCGAGAGCTGGATAAGTTGATTTCAAAGTTATTACAGAAGGATTTATTCACTATAGTAATTTAGAATGAGGAACCCTAGTTGTCTTCACCACCAAGGTAGACGAATCTTTAAGGCCATGCTTCGACTATCGAGAGCTTAATAAGTTGACAAAGAAGAATAGGTATCCCATACCTAAGATAGAAGACTTATTGATCAGCTTGCTGGAGCCAAAATCTTTTCTCAGTTGGACTTAGCCACTAGATTCCATCAATTAAGAATAACCAAGGATTTCAAGTAGAAGACTTCTTTTCGTTCTCTAGAAAGACTTTGTGAATGTGAAGTCATGCCTTTTAGGTTGACAAATGACCTCACATACCTTGTAGATTTGATGAGTAGAGTCTTTAGGAGGCGGCTGAATAACATCATAGTATTTGTGGATGATATCCTAATATTCATTAAAAGTGAAGTTGAGGATGAAAATCACTTAAGGGAGGTACTAGAGACCTTTAGAAGGCATCAACAAAAAACCAAATTCTCAAAGTATCAATTTTGGAGGAAGGAGGTAAGATTTGTCAATCAAACTATTTCTAATAAGAGAGTTCATTCTACTAAGGTGGAAGCTATTCAAGACTAAAAAATTCCAAAGAACGCCGCAGTTGTTAGGATTTTTCTTGGGTTGGCAGGTTACTATAGGAAGTTCATCAACAACTTCGCAAAGAAACCGGTCCCATTGACTCGACAAACTAAGAAAATTTTAGTCTTTGCATGGGATGAGAAATCTAAGGAAGATTTTAAGTATTTGAAGGAGCTATCGACTAGTGCACCGGTACTAACTATTTTAATGGGTTGAAGCTTTTCACCGTTTAAATCGAGGAATGTGGCATGGGGTTAGGAGCTTTTCACCATTTATATTGATGCATAAAGTATGGAGTTAGGAGCTGTTCGTATGCAAAAAGGAAAAGTGATACTCTATGCAAGCAAGCAGTTGAAGGACCATGAGAAAAGGTATCTCACTCTTGACTTAGAGTTCGCAACTATCGTATTCTACTCGAAGATGTGGAAACATTATCTTTTAAGGGAAAGTTTGAGTTATTCACTGACCACAAATCCCTTAAATACCTATTTTCCCATAGGGATTTTAATTGTAGACAGCTGAGGTAGATGGAGTTACATCATAATATGGCTTTGATATTTTATACACCCTCGATGAAGGGAATGTTGTGGCCAACGCCCTCGGTAGACGTACTCTTGCCGTTATATATAAGTAGAGGTAATTAGAGTTCCTCCCAAATTTAAATTTCCAACCTCCATCGGAATTCATTCCAGGTTATCTCGTGATTATGGAAGTAAGACTAACATTGATGAACCACATCGGTCTAGAACAAAAGAGAGATGCAAAAATAGTTGACATTTTGGACAAGTTAGGTAGGGAGAACATTTCCCCCACATTCGTAGGTATACGATCGATGAATGAAGGTGGCTGAGGATATGTGTTCTAGTAGTGGAGAATATTCTAGAGGAAATTCTGGCCGAGTGTCACCATTCTGAGATGGCTATTCATCCTGGTGAGGATAAGATGTATAAGGATATGAAGTGGATTTTCAATTGGTCGGGAATGAAGAGGTGAGTAGCAGAATATGTCACCAATTGTTTGATGTGTCAAAGAATAAAGGAAGAACAAGGGAAGCCCGTAGGTCTGTTATTGCCGTTAGAGGTACCGACTTGGAAACGGGAGCATATATCGATGGAGTTTATAGATGGGTTGCCTAGAAGTCAATAAGGAAACGAAGCTATAAGGATTATAGTGGATAGACTCACCAAGAGTGCCCAATTTATTCATGTAAGGAGTAATAGGATGATGACATCTCTAATGTAAATTTAGGTATAAGAAAGTGGTAAGATTTCATGGAGTTCCGATCAGCATTGTTAGTGATAGAGACCCCTTATCCACTAGTGAATTTTGGAGAAGATTACAATCAGACATAGGAATGACAATGAATCTTAGCAACGCTTTATCACCCACAAACTTACGGTCAGACAAAAATGGTGTACATGATTTTGGAGGATTTATTAAGGGCTTGCATCGTAGATTTTGCAGGACATTGGAAGCAGCATTTACCCATAGTTAAATTTAAAGACAATAATAGTTGTCAGGCGATGATTCGTATGACACCCTTTGAAGCGTTATATAAGAGTCCGTGTAAGTCACCTGGTTATTGGTAGGAAACTACAACAAAATTATACTCATACTAGATTTGATACGCGAGACCATGGAAAATTTAAGGTGATTGGGCGACGAATGAAGGTCGCTAAGGACCGACAGAAGTCCTATGCTGACAGATGAAGAAAAGAGTTGGAATTTTTGGTTGGAGACATGGTATTTATTAAGGTTTCCCCTCTTAGGAATGTTATGAGGTTTAGAACATTAAGGAAGTCGGAGTCGAGATTTGTCGGGCCTTTCCCAATTTTAAAAAGGGTAGGGAAACATGCATATCGAGTATAGCATTAGGATAAGTTAGAGGAATTTCATGATGTTTTCTAGGTATCATAGGAAATGTCTACGCAACACTAGCACTATAGTACATCCATATCAGTTAGCAGATGCGGAGATGGAGTCAATAGCACCCCATGCCACCGCACATATAGTGGAGCATTGATTTAGGAAGCATTGCAATAAAGAAATTAGGCTTGTCCGAGTGCATTAGGGAGGTAATCTGATGGAAAGTACATGTGGGAAAGAAGAGAAAATGAAGGCTTCTCATCCTAAGTTTTTCTCTGGTAAAGTTTCCCTTCCTAAATTTTAATATCATATAGATCTTGGTTGCATCATGGTTGCTAGATTGGATGGTAGAGGATGGTTGCCACACTTTTTATCGTTATTTCGACACTCATACAGAATTTTATTCGTATCTAGGATGTTTTGCATACATGCCTACATATCAAGATCTTGCACTCATGCTAGGGTTGAGCACACTTACAATATGTTGCATACATAATCACATTGCATTTTTTGGTTGAGTAGATGGTTATGTAGGCAACTTTGTGGTACAACATGGTTGTATAATGCTCATTACACCATTCATCCCTTAGGGATTTTGGGGACGAAATCCTTTTTAAAGGAGAACAATATAGCACTATGTATAATAAATAGGAAATTTAATTAATTAATAATAATGTTAAAAAAAATTGCAAACATCAAAACTTGACCATGGAAGTAACACCATGGTGTTTGTGGCGTTTTTCTGAGCAACCTTTATATATAAAGTTTCGCAATAGGAGTTAAAACAGAGGAGTTATTGACGTTTGAAGTTTTTAATTAAAAATAATTCAAACAAATTTAAAATTAAAAATTTAGTAACATTAATGTTTGAATTAAAAGGTAACAAAAAATTTAACGTTTAAGCAGACATTAATGTTAGTATTGAATGAGAAATAAATAAAAAACTAATGGTAAGTAATAACTCACGGCTAAGAGCAAAAGGTAGGTCGACCCCTATCACTGGGCATGTCGATCGCTAGCGGTTGACCACCCAGGGAGGAGCGGCCGATCTGTTCTCTTGTGGCAGCTAGGGTTTCGCTTGGCCTGGATGGTTTGGGTTTTTATTATTTCAAATGGGCTTTGATCGTATGGTTTAGAGGCATTCTAACAACTATAAATAAGAGGTTTGCCCCCTTACTTTTATTCACAAGAAACATAGCCAAGCTAGTGGAACTCTATTAGTTCTCTTCCTCTTCCATAAACTTTTTAGATTCAAGATTCAACTTTTAAGGAAGGAATCAATTAGATTAAAGGTAAAAAGTTTTAGTTATACATACATACACACATGCGAGCGTTTGTATGTATATATGTATGTTTTTATATTTCTACTCTTCCCAAATCTCTTAATTCTGAATCTAATGTATACACAATTATTTTGTTGTATATTCCAAAAGAAGATAATTGAAGGAGGAATTAGGCGAGGACGTGATATCGGATCCAAAGGAAATTACAGAAAACTATCCATGAGTGCAAATATTAGTTTTTCTCTTTATAGTAAATTGTGCAGTAAATTTTTGGATTTATTTTATGACTTGTGGAATTTTGTATATGAAAACATTAAATCCAAAATTCCCCTATAAAATGTCAAATCTTGGAGTAGTGGAATCTCAATTGCTTTATGCTAATATAGTAGAATTTAAATGGTTGTTTGCAATTTGAATAATTTTATTTTCTGTTCAACTCCCAGTTGAATTTCCGTTGTCGTAATAAAAGGTTCTAAAAGATAAAAAATGGAATGGTGTGCAAAGTATGTGTTCTCTTATTTGTAGTTTGCACAACTCATTTCCGAAGTGTGGGCAATTACGAATCCCTTTTTCCACTTCAAGCTTCTATATGTAAAAGTTAAATAGAATATAAAGGATTTCAATTATAAAGTTTGTTTCCTTGAAATAGAGGCATTGATTCTATTATGTTAGCGTAAAATAACTTTGGTATTTTGATTCCATTTTTTAATATATGTGCAAATCTATTTTGTCAAGCTAAGGATATTAGTTATTTTGTAAATTATTATATGGAATGAAGGTTTGTATGAGTATGGAAGTTTTGACGTTATCACAATTAGCATGGTAAGAAAAAATCTTAGTATAGAAACAATTTATGCATGCTTAGGAATATTTAATAGAAACTAGTTAGTCTATTATTTTATGTTAGGTATAAATATATTAGGAAAGTATAAGTCATAAACTTAAAATATAAATAGATAATATATATCATTAAACCTATAGGGAGGAAGTTAAGGATAATTACAAAAATTAATCCATAATTAAAAGCAAAATAAAGAGTCCCTTATATGGCCTTAATGCATAAATATTGCAAAGGTATGTTATATATATTTATACATACATACATACATACATACATACATACATATATTATAATATCGGAGAGTAGAAATATGACTAAGTTATATGGATGTGAAGTCAATCAATAGTACACAGAAAGTCTACCCGGCTAATCTGGCTATCTGCAGTGTAACTTTGGGACTGATGTAAGATATCACCTATAATAAGTACCCACGGTGGATGCGATATTAGTCCTAATTCTATAGGGTAAGTCTAACTAGCAAATCTAACTATCAGCACTTATGAATAGTTGGACTAATGTGAGACATCACAGGTTGGGAAACGGATCGTAAGATGGATATCCAAATACCGGCCTGTGTCACGACCTACTCTTTCGTACTTTTTAAACTGGCATTTAATGACTCTTTTCCAACCCAAATAGCATGTAAAGATGGATAGTTAAGAAAAAGAAAGTAGAAAGAATATAAATAGAAGATAAAAAGAAAACCAAACAACAAAGAATCTCACAGCAGAACGAATAATCCATAATATATAGCAATCTTTGTATAAAAGACAAAATTGTAATTTATATATATACAAACATTAATCAGAGTATGCTAACCTATTCGGTACAGACAGCTATAATAAGCTGTCCTTAGAACTGCTGATAAACATAACTAAAATGCAACAGAAATATAATCGTCTACGTGAATATGTCTCTGGGCCTCCAGCACCTCTCCTGAAGCTCCAATATCCATCTAACCTGGAAGTATGCTCGGTCTGACTGGAGCATTTAGGAAAATCCACATCTAGGTCAGTTTGGAAATCCAACGTGAGAATTTAAATCACAAGGAACTTTATTTATTATTAACCTATAAATCCTTTAAAATCAAAGGCATCTCGTAAGACCATTCCGCACATAAACACGAACGCGGTTTTACCTTGCGATAACCAAATGCCTTATATCAGAAAATCCAGTGATGTTATCATAATGTATAAGAGCAAAAATATTAATAATAGTCAAGTAGTTGTGATGCTCATGCTATGTACATCACAACAACACTAAGTATATAATCGAAAATCGATAAGGCTCATTCGCTAATTATGTGGGATTTCCATGGAGGTGCCCTCGGTACTTCAAGAACGGCCCTCTTGCATAAGGATTATGTAATAATCCGCTTTTTCGTACTCCTTGAATAGACACTAATCTCAATTTATTAATTCAAGATGCACGGAAGAACGAACCATTATGGTTTAAGAAGAAGAAAGAGGTAGAAGAAGAGAGAAAAAGATAGAACAGAACAGAAGAAATAACAGAACAACATCAGAATCTCACAATTCGCAGCGGAACAACATATAATAAATAAATGAAAAATCTTTAAACAAAGAACTATATCAGTTATTACATTACATTACATTTCATTACATCAGAGTGTACAACAACAAATGACATCGACAGCGGAAAAGAAATACTATATACTAGTAATACGCCATGCCATCCAGCCTGCCTCCAGCAACTCCTGAATATCCTGATAAACCTTAACTCTAGACTGCCCGTGCGGAAATTGGTGGGCACCCAGAGTTTAGGAAGGAAAACAATAAACTCCGAGTCAGTCATGTGACTGGTGTGAGAACTCAAAACAGTTTATTTATCTTTAAAATCAAAATAGAAGAATATTTCGGAAATCATTTACTATAACAACAGTGTTATAGTCCACCATTTCCTTCTTTCTCGAACACGTTTATTTCAACAATAAATGTTGAAATCTATGGTTTCGATTCATAATACATTTTAAAACGTATTTAAAATCATTAACTTCATTTCATAATGTTCCTTTCCCAAAAACATATCCATTTCATTTAATAATATATTTACTGTCCAAAATCGTGAATATAATTCCTTTCATATATTCCTATATCCAACTTATCAAATTCAATGGATTTCGGATTTGTAAACAATGTTTATAAACTCCATTTATATTTTTATAAACTTCTATTTATAGAAAATCCTTTTTATATCTCATTTTAAATGCCAAAATCCGATTTATAAGTTGATTACTTATAAATCTTATATTTTACAAAATCTATCCATTTTATAACTTCACAATTTATAAATCTATAAATTGCGTTCACTTATGAAATCCATTTTTATTTCATTTTTAATACTTATAAAAACTCGTTTTAATATTCCAATATTTTTAATTTATAAAATATATCAATTTTATAAGTCTTTTATATACATCGTTTTTAATAATTCAAAAATCCCAATTTAAACCAATTTATAAATAAATTAACTATTTATTTCCAAAAATCTCATTGCGGTTATATTTCTCAAAAATCTTAATTTTTATAACATAAAAATTTATAACGTTTTAATTATTTAAAATGAATCAATTCAAAATTTAATAAAACGTATACTTTTGATAATCACTTTAAAAATTCCTTTAAAAACCAAAAATCATTATTTTAAAACTTCAAAAATGGATCCGATGATGCAGCAACACCAAATAGTCAATCACGACATCCAAATATCATATATCGATATGATAATCAACAAATATCAAAATATCTGTAAATAAATCAATACAGTTGAGGAATCCAGTTGGATCCCTCCAACTTGCTTCCCTGCATCCACAAACATTAGCACAATACCAATTCCGCTCCAGTACGGAATTATCGCGGTATATGGGATTTAAAATATTATCCGCTTAATAGACGGCGCAATAGGGTCTCATCCGCTATACAATGCGGGAAATCAACAACTGCAATATATACATATGCCAATCTATATATATATTGCTATAATATATAATACCTATTTCACTGTTTATGAAATATTCGCGGTATATGTTTTTAATAAATAACATCCGCTTACTAACGGCGCATAATGTCTATTTTAACAATCAATAGATAACAATCATCACTCAAACATGCATTCAACAATTTTAAATATAACTATTTAAAATAAAATCGAAACCGATTCGATTGAGTGAGAAGTTCTCACCTTGATTTTAAATTCCGTTTCAGCTTTTATTTCAAATAAAATTAAACGTGCGTTTAATTTTATCCAAAATTTTCATTGATTCCAATCGACTCCAATCCAGCTCCATAGCGTAGTGTTCGACAAAACGAACGCAACGCAATTCATTTCGTCCGAATTCGACCTCGTATGACAAAGTTATAGCATTTTGAAGTTAATACAAATTTTAATATAACAATTTACAAATTATTTAATTTATTTGAACCCTAATCTCGATTCCAGGCCGTAGATTTCCAAGATGAAATCGTGGCCGCTTGAAATTGCTTCTTCCCTCCCAGTTAGATACGTGAGCACGAACCCATGAAGGCCGACCTAGGGCTCGATTTCGCCATCACCACGTCGATTTCTAGCATGATCAGGTGACTTCATTCGAACGGCCATGGCCCCCTCCACCTTCGACCTGAGTGCGGCCAAACTCGGCTATCCCCCCACCTCGAACGACGTGCACGAACCGGCCCCCTTTGCACGAAAATTCACGTCAATCCGCTTCGTTTTAAACGATCTTGACCGTTGAAATCCAAGATCTCTCTATGCTCTATACTTTTGTAGTTGGAAGGTTTGCATGAAAATGGACGGATGTGGAGATCGGAGATGATGAACTTGAACGTTTTCTGGCCGTGGGTTTCTATGGAGGCGGCTGCGTATAACTAGGGTTTTGTTTTGTTTTTTCTTTTATTTTTGTGAATTTAAGGTGTATTTATAGGAAATTATTGAACACTATTCATCCGGGATTTCAAAACTCCGATTTACGCGCGGTGACTGGCGTTTCTGGGGTTTATCCCGCATTCCGGACACAATGGAACATGTTTCGGAAGCTTATTCGATCATCTGTGCGAGATATGGAATTAAACGATCAAATTAAATTAAACCGATTTTGATGCGTTTTAATTTGTACCGGACAAATGGTAAATCCAATCGACTTGAAATTTGAAATCTTACAATAATATCACATTACGGATCCGATGAAACTGGTTTCGTCAAAATCCAAGACTTTTTGAAAAATGGCTATTTTAACCCCCCGATTTAAAATTAAAAACAATTCGATGCGTTTCGAGCTGCCACGCTCAAACGGTAACTCCGATTGCTACGAAAATTGAAATCCGATAATAACTAATTATTACGGATCCAATGGAACTGGTTTCGTCCAATTCTGAGACTGTTCAAAAATTGGCTATTTTTCAGTCGATAATTAAATATTAAAATATTCAATTTTCACAAATAAACTTTAAATTCAATTTTAAAAGTTCTATAATATCATTATAACTTCAATATGATAAAATAAAATTTTACAAATCATTTTCAATCATATTTAACCCAAATTTCAATTATTTCTGTATTTTCAACTATTAAATTATCAATTTAATTATCCAATTAAATCCAATATTCGATAAATAAATTATTCGACTTATTAATTTCACTTATTAATATTTAAAATTAATTAAATATTCAAATTTTAATTAATAAAAATTTTGGGTCGTTACAGACTTCCCCCCTTAAAAGAATTTCGTCCTCGAAATTACCATGTAAGAAAAGTTACAGAATCTATTAACTTTCCCAAAACAAATTTAAACTTCTTACCATACTTTACTATGTTTTCAAATCTATACTTAGTTATCTTTTCAAAACCAAACTATATCATTTAACTTTCAATTCCAAAATCAAAGTTATAGTTTTCAAAAAAATTTCCCAATTTTCTTAAATTTTTTCTAACGCCTTAAATTTTCAAAAAAATTCGCCATAGTCTCCTTTGCGCGGCTCGATCCGAAAAAAAAATGACAGTTTATATATATCACAAATATACATCTCATCAAGTAATGAGGCATCCCGCAGGGAAAAAAGTGTAAAAGTACGGTATGTAATCCTAGATATGTACCTTATATTTTATTAGCGAGCATATACGGCTAATATAGCGCGAAAGCGAGCTCCAAAAGAAGCAACGCCATCCGCACCTACTAAACACTCAACAACAACATGAGAATCATGCATATATGAAAATAGTATCAATATACAACACATAGCAACATAACAACTGCATAACATAGCAAATGCAACTAAAGCAACAAATGCAAACATCAACCAACTACCATCCATAACCAAATCAATATTCATTCATATTCTCATTAATATTCAATGAATTGGTTTTCAATTTAAATCACATTTGATTTATTTACATTTGAATTTTACTAACATTCGTCCATTCATATTCAATTAGTCTATGTTCACTAATTCATATTCAAATTCAAATTCACTTAACTTCCAATTTGATTTATAGCTTTCAATTTCATTAACTCATTTCATTAACACTTAATGAATTATATACAATCAACCAACAATCAAATAACAACAAATGTTTATTAATTACAACCAAATTCCTTTGCTTATACAATTATTCTTTCACAAGTGTTGTTTTTTTATTTATTTTATTCAAACAACTTTGATTGACTTGCTTATATTTATATTTCAACAACCAAGCAATCAATTATATATACACTTTATAATCCTGAAAAATTATTCCTTTATATATATAAAATATAATCGAGGTAAAATTATTTCATTTACCCAATTCAAAACGATACTATGTCGACTTGCCTCTTTAAGAGTTTAGAAATCCCTATCGATAATATGGCGTCCCACATACTGACCAAAATTCACAAACAGCTCAACGGATAAGCAAACACAATATAAAACAATTTATATTCACTAACAAATACGCGCTCGTATCTATTATTACACTCAAACTCATTCTAGAGTACTACTGACTCTATCTCTAATGAGTAATTCCCAACAGAACCATGGTTGTCGCTTAACCATAAGCTCTGATACCAAATGTAATAATCCGCTTTTTCGTACTCCTTGAATATACACTAATCTCCATTTATTAATTCAAGATGCACGGAAGAACGAACCATTATGGTTTAAGAAGAAGAAAGAGGTAGAAGAAGAGAGAAAAAGATAGAACAGAACAGAAGAAATAACAGAACAACATCAGAATCTCACAATTCGCAGCGGAACAACATATAATAAATAAATGAAAAATCTTTAAACAAAGAACTATATCAGTTATTACATTACATTACATTTCATTACATTTCATTACATCAGAGTGTACAACAACAAATGACATCGACAGCGGAAAAGAAATACTATATACTAGTAATACGCCATGCCATCCAGCCTGCCTCCAGCAACTCCTGAATATCCTGATAAACCTTAACTCTAGACTGTCCGTGTGGAAATTGGTGGGCACCCAGAGTTTAGGAAGGAAAACAATAAACTCCGAGTCAGTCATGTGACTGGTGTGAGAACTCAAAATAGTTTATTTATCTTTAAAATCAAAATAGAAGAATATTTTTAAAGTCAATTCGCAATGCTTTTAAAAACGAGACTACCATAAGGCCTCCCGCACACACACACAATGCAAACGCAGAACCGGAGGAGATTTCTCCTAATGATAGTCAAAGATGCTCGATACGCATTAAAAAGAACATTTGATATTATTACTAGTGCATAGTGTAGGCAAAATTCATTTCGAAAATAGAATATAAATCTTAGCCAACATAGACATTCGAACTATGTCTACTATAGCTACCATCCAAACAGTGGGGTGCCACCATAAGTGAATGATAGGTTCTACAACTAAAACCGTACAGGGTTTCGTATTGGGAATTGGATTTCCAACAAATGGTCAGGCCAAGGAACTTCCCATTGCCACATGAGAACGCCTCTGGAAGGACGTCCCCGAGAACCAAACCGGATCTCTGCCAACACAAGGCCGGGTTACCCCTAACTGGGTAACTACTGACACGAATATGTCATCCCCCGATCGTAACCGATCTATCCGAGGATCCTCGATTTCCAACAACCATAAAAATATGCAGCAACAACATAGCTTAAATATCTAGGCTCCATACCATGATACCACCTCTATCCAGAAGGAATGACATACACTAAAGGGCGCTACCCCTAATAACCTTGCTGCATCCTTCCTGTTTTGACCATTTTCGGGGTGTGAGGTCCGACGAAGTCTCGTCCACAAAGCCACACTTTATACAAAAGTCGTGCTTTAGGTCAACAAATGATCATAGAAATGATCACCAAGATAAATGATCAAATAAATGATCCTATCACAAATGATCAACACAATGATCATTTCACAGCAACACTCAACATGCCACACTACCAAATTGGGAGTATATCACTAATAACCTTCAACTATATAACCTTTGAGCTCGTACGTCTCAGAGAAGGGTGTTAAGCTAAGAGAATAAATTCTCCGCCACCAACAGAAATATATTTGAAAGAAATCAGCTTTGTATCTCAATTTGTAATGTCAGACATACAATCCATACAAGTCTGTTCCGGGATCGAACAGAACCGAAGGCACTTACAAAGAAGTCCTTGCAATCTGGATATTCACTAATCACGACCGGACTTCCCGTCACTAAGGGTGATAAAACCTCTATATCGGAGATCAGCCGATGTAGAGTAACTCGACGGTAATCCTTCCATTTTCACAAACATCCGGTCTTCAACACCGGTCATTAAATGCAATCCACAACGACGTATCACATATTCGGAATGGGTTATACGACCCCAAGGTCCTTTCCCGGCTAACCCGAATAGTGAGCGCTTATTCAAAAATAAGTGTGGCATTCAAATTCAAACAATCTCAACAAATATCTATTTAAAGGTAAATATTGATAGTCGGATTATTTAACTATCAATAGGCATGCTCAACATCACCAAATCCAAATAATTTCCCAAATTATTTACTTTCCAAAATATCTTTACTAGATATATAATTTTCCACACTTCAACCATTTGAAAACAAATTTTCAAATCACTTTTCCTTACGCGGAATTTATTTCATTTCAACATGGTTCATTTAAACCAATTTAATAAATCCTTACCGCTTTATTTTATATATTTACGTTCCAAATTCGTAAATTTATTCCCACACTTTAAAAATAAATCAACATTTATTTTTAAACAATTTCCCCTTTCTTTTATAAATTCCTTAGTGAATTTATAATCCCAAAATATTCATGATATACGATTTTCAATCGATTTCAAATATTCACTTTCAATTTATCTTTATAAGGATAAATTCTAAAACGTTCATTTCACATTGGAAAAATATTTCCATACTTATTTAATAATAAGTACATCACAAATCTATTTATTTTCAACATTTGAAAATATTTGATATACTTAAATCAAAATTTAGTATATATTTCATTCCTTAAGGAAATCATTCACTTAACACATTTATTTGGGCTAAAACGAATGTTGCGTAAAACATCGTTACTACGACCCAAAATCTCTAGTATAGGGATTCGAAATTTAGATAGATATATAAATCCCAATAATATATAAAACATTTCCTTTCGGAAATCATTTACTATAACAACAGTGTTATAGTCCACCATTTCCTTCTTTCTCGAACACGTTTATTTCAACAATAAATGTTGAAATCTATGGTTTCGATTCATAATACATTTTAAAACGTATTTAAAATCATTAACTTCATTTCATAATGTTCCTTTCCCAAAAACATATCCATTTCATTTAATAATATATTCACTGTCCAAAATCGTGAATATAATTCCTTTCATATATTCCTATATCCAACTTATCAAATTCAATGGATTTCGGATTTGTAAACAATGTTTATAAACTCCATTTATATTTTTATAAACTTCTATTTATAAAAAATCCTTTTTATATCTCATTTTAAATGCCAAAATCCGATTTATAAGTTGATTACTTATAAATCTTATATTTTACAAAATCTATCCATTTTATAACTTCACAATTTATAAATCTATAAATTGCGTTCACTTATGAAATCCATTTTTATTTCATTTTTAATACTTATAAAAACTCGTTTTAATATTCCAATATTTTTAATATATAAAATATATCAATTTTATAAGTCTTTTATATACATCGTTTTTAATAATTCAAAAATCCCAATTTAAACCAATTTATAAATAAATTAACTATTTATTTCCAAAAATCTCATTGCGGTTATATTTCTCAAAAATCTTAATTTTTATAACATAAAAATTTATAACGTTTTAATTATTTAAAATGAATCAATTCAAAATTTAATAAAACGTATACTTTTGAAAATTACTTTAAAAATTCCTTTAAAAACCAAAAATCATTATTTTAAAACTTCAAAAATGGATCCGATGATGCAGCAGCACCAAATAGTCAATCACGACATCCAAATATCATATATCGATATGATAATCAACAAATATCAAAATATCTGTAAATAAATCAATACAGTTGAGGAATCCAGTTGGATCCCTCCAACCTGCTTCCCTGCATCCACAAACATTAGCACAATACCAATTCCGCTCCAGTACGGAATTATCGCGGTATATGGGATTTAAAATATTATCCGCTTAATAGACGACGCAATAGGGTTTCATCCGCTATACAATGCGGGAAATCAACAACTGCAATATATACATATGCCAATATATATATATGTTGCTATAATATATAATACCTATTTTACTGTTTATGAAATATTCGCGGTATATGTTTTTAATAAATAACATCCACTTACTAACGGCGCATAATGTCTATTTTAACAATCAATAGATAACAATCATCACTCAAACATGCATTCAACAATTTTAAATATAACTATTAAAAATAAAATCGAAACCGATTCGATTGAGTGAGAAGTTCTCACCTTGATTTTAAATTCCGTTTCAGCTTTTATTTCGAATAAAATTAAACGTGCATTTAATTTTATCCAAAATTTTCACTGATTCCAATCGACTCCAATCCAGCTCCATAGCGTAGTGTTCGACAAAGCGAACGCAACACAATTCGTTTCGTCCGAACCCGACCTCGTATGACAAAGTTATAGCATTTTGAAGTTAATACAAATTTTAATATAACAATTTACAAATTATTTAATTTATTTGAACCCTAATCTCGATTCCAGGCCGTAGATTTCCAAGATCAAATCGTGGCCGCTTGAAATTGCTTCTTCCCTCCCAGTTAGATACGTGAGCACGAACCCATGAAGGCCGACCTAGGGCTCGATTTCGCCATCACCACGTCGATTTCTAGCATGATCAGGTGACTTCATTCGAACGGCCATGGCCCCCTCCACCTTCGACCTGAGTGCGGCCAAACTCGGCTATCCCCCCACCTCGAACGACGTGCACGAACCGTCCCCTTTTGCATGAAAATTCACGTCAATCCGCTTCGTTTTAAACGATCTTGACCGTTGAAATCCAAGATCTCTCTATGCTCTATACTTTTGTAGTTGGAAGGTTTGCATGAAAATGGACGGATGAGGAGATCGGAGATGATGAACTCGAATGTTTTCTGGCCGTGGGTTTCTATGGAGGCGGCTGCGTATAACTAGGGTTTTGTTTTTTTGTTTCTTTTATTTTTGTGAATTTAAAGTGTATTTATAGGAAATTATTGAACACTATTCATCCGGGATTTCAAAACTCCAATTTACGCGCGGTGACTGGCGTTTCTGGGGTTTATCCCGCGTTCCGGACACAATGGAACAGGTTTCGGAAGCTAATTCGATCATCTGATGCGAGATATGGAATTAAACGATCAAATTAAATTAAACCGATTTCGATGCGTTTTAATTTGTACCGGACAAACGGTAAATCCAATCGACTTGAAATTTGAAATCTTATAATAATATCACATTACGGATCTGATGAAACTAGTTTCGTCGAAATCCGAGACTTTTTCAAAAATGGCTATTTTAACTCGCCGATTTAAAATTAAAAACAATTCGATGCCTTTCGAGCTGCCACGGTCAAACGGTAACTCCGATTGCTACAAAAATTGAAATTCGATAATAACTAAATATTACGGATCTAATGGAACAGGTTTCGTCCAATTCTGAGACTGTTCAAAAATTGGCTATTTTCCAGTCGATAATTAAATATTAAAATATTCAATTTTCACAAATAAACTTTAAATTCAATTTTAAAAGTTCTATAATATCATTATAACTTCAATATGATAAAATAAAATTTTACAAATCATTTTCAATCATATTTAACCCAAATTTCAATTATTTCTGTATTTTCAACTATTAAATTATCGATTTAATTATCCAGTTAAATCCAATATTCAATAAATAAATTATTCGACTTATTAATTTCACTTATTAATATTTAAAATTAATTAAATATTCAAATTTTAATTAATAAAAATTCTGGGTCGTTATAGATTAGAGTTATCCTTCCGAAGCATCATACCTGTCTAGCCCGGATATTATAGGAAAAACATAACCGGTCCTGCTAAGATCGAGTCCATCGCTTCGGCATGCCAAAACAACTGAAAGTATACGTATCGCTAAAAAAGGAGCCGCGTACACACTATGGGTTTTCCAACCCTACTGGCCATGCCTTCTATTTTTGGTTTTAGTCATTTCTACGGATGAGGCTACGTCCGGCGTATCAGCTCACATGCCACTCCAAAAATAGATCACGTAATCCCATATGGATTCCCACACCAAATGGCTCCGGAATCACATACTGATTCCCACATCTCAATAGATCTTGGAATCTCACATAGATTCCCACACTCCAGCGAGTCACGAAACCACATATGGATCTCAACATCCCAAATTATAACACATCTCCATCATTTAACCGTATATGGTTTCGAAGTAGGTCATGGGTTCCGAGTTATCTCTTACGAGGACACTCTCCATTTCCTAGATGCTCCAAAAACCATTCATTGTCTTTCCGGAATGCTCAATACCAGTTCGTTAGGTAATAATCAGACAATACATAAGATCGGGGATCACTCCCTAACCGTTTAAGTTGAGGGATCTCCTTATCATTTGTCTTACAAGATCCACAAGTTTATACGTACATTATAGCACCCTGATGGTAACCGTACCATATAATACTTGCATTTCTCCTAGATATTTCCAGAGTTAAATTTTTTTGGTGTTAAGTAGGGAATAATTCCGTACCATCAAAATTAAGAAGGATTACATATTTGGGCCAAGATTTGATAGTAGGTTATTTAACTACCAAATAAATAAACATTCAAATAACGATTTCATTTCCCACTGAAATCACTAAGCCTCATTTAATTTAGTTTCAATAAATTAAATCTCTTTACAATATTAGACATATACTTATCTCACCGAAATAAGTATATTAACAAATCATATCTTCTAAAATAAATATACTTGAAACCTTTAAAAATAAATATGGAAAGCACCACTTGGTATCGACCATGGATCGCAGCTCGATGATTGCGTCTCTATCCCTGAAAAACCAAACTTAACTTAAGCAATCTCTGCCTCTCGATTTCCGCCATGCAATCAATCATAGACCGCAGTTTGCACAGTGGCTACGTCGCTATCCCAGCGAATTCATCCCAAACTGTAGGCAATCTTTGCTCATGAGTTATGCTACGAAATTATACAAATACTTCCCGAAATCTTTTGTTTCAATAATCATCTAAAATAATACTTATAAAGTTTCTATAATAATTTCAAAGTTAATTTAGGAAATACTCTTTTATAATGGTTTACCATATAATATATTATTTTTAAAAATAATATTAATATTGAACAAATTATCTTTGAAATGATAGTATTTTACTGATTAATTCTTAATTAATAATTAACTTTTAAATCTAATTTTTCAAAATAACCTTAAATAAATAATTTATATATACTTTTAAACATTTTAAATAATTCAATAACCTTGAAAACAATAATTAAATGTTTTAAACAGCTTTTAAGAATCATAATATAATTAACTTAAATTATTATCAAATAATTATTAATTATCTTTAAATTATCATTAATAATGATAATCATTCTCAAAATAACTTTGGTTTAAAAATCAATTTCCAACTTCGAAAACAGGCTTAGTAGCTTCAACGAGACTTAACGAAGTCACCATTAATTCGATTAACTCAATCAAGTTATAATCTAAGTATTTACATAACATCCAATATGTAAATTACAATCACAACTAACAATTAATTGGTAATACAACATTTATCCAGTACTTATCAATTGGATGTAATCAAGTTCTATACTAATGTAATAGTAGAACGGGGTTTATTTCTGCTAAGTAAATGTCCACATTTGACCTGCCCTATTAATAATAGCATAACGGTGATTTATTCTGCTAATTTGTGTCTAATTAAATCTAGCGGAATGGTGTTTTATTTCGCCAAATAGACATTCAAATCACCACATTCAACTCCATTTAACTCAACAACATTTTATTTGACTAAATAAACATCAACAATTAACATATATAAATTTTTAATGACATTATTATTTAAAATCACGTAATTAAATTCTACCTGTTTCCATATATCATAAATTTATACTTGTCCAAAGCTATCAACAGGTTATGCTACAATGTTATACTCGTCAACACGAGAACAACGCAAAAATCTATGAATCAAAAAGATTTAATATGAAATCAATATGGCACGTTAAAGCTTGCAAATTTTATTGTTTATAATAAAACTAAACATTTTTATCCATAAAATTAACGTGCCAAAGCCCATTACGACACAATGCAAACCAACCTATTGGCACATTGCCAATCTTCCCCAATCTTCTTCAACTGCCCGGAGCACGCGTACCCAACTCCTCCATTCCAGTTACAAGCTTCCTGAACCTGAACCAATTGGCAGCGACTTCGACCCATCTTACTCAAGTCAAAACCAAGCATTAAAATGCAACAAACAGTAGCTCCTTCCCCTTTCCCACCTGTAGTTTGAACACGAATCATGTCCATGTACGTGTGTGCACGTGCACGACCAATGAACTCCATCGATCGACCAACTATGGCCACCCACAAACTCCCCCACTCCACCCTTCGCATAGCCCCACCACTAGGACTAACGACCTCCTCCTTCCCAATTTCCACCTACGAACCGAACTAGCAGTTCCAAATGTGACAGCAACTGGAAGTCCCCACGACCACCATGCACCACTAGAGCAAGCAACACTCGACCACAAGAACTAGCACTTACCACCGCAGCTTCCAGTGCAACTCGAACCAAGTTCAATCGCCACCCGTCGTCGCAGTTCGACGAAATTCAAACCTCTCCAAGCCGCCTCCTTAAACCTTAAAATTCCCACGCTACCCTAAATAAAAGCAAAAGTCGAAATTTAGCCGCGGTGAACCCCTTGGCCATGTCGCAACGCTCCTCCTCGGCCAAGCCTCTCCTCCCCTTATCGATTATATTGTCATAATTTAAATTTTTGAATGAATTTTGATCATCTAGTAATTTCTCACATTCTAGGCTATTACAAATTATGATTTATTCACTAAAAATCCTATTTTTATATGACAATCATGATGGCATACTTGATTTGATGTTTTGAATTGAACATCGATAAAACTTGGGTTACTTATTGTACTTTTTGCAAATTCATACCATATATAACAAGAATGAGCCTCAAACTAATTTTAGTATGATCTATACTCGAACACAAACATCTCGTCAGTTTACATCATTGGCAAATTCAAATAGAAAAGAGAGATAGGGATTTTTAAAACTAGAGCATATATGACTTTTTAACTCTATTAACATGATAGAGTGATGATAAAGCATTTCCAGGCATTCAAATTTAAATCCTCACCTTAAACATGTTGAAATCTTTAATACTTACAGTTTTAAACTTTAATCTTTAGTCTGCCACCTTGATTTCTTGTTTTCCCTTTTGAAATTCTGAAAGAGCAGGTTGTTTTATTTTCCTCTTTTCTTTTTTCTTGCTTTATTTGTTTATAGAGTATTATTGTTTGTTACAGTTTTTAAAACATCTAAACTAACACACCTACACACCTATATATATACATGTTTGCACGTGAAATGGTGTGCATTTGTATAGGGGTTTGGGCTAAAGAAAGATTTAATATCTTTTAAGGTTGTTGTAAAATGTTTTTGATGGATTGATGAGATTTCTTGGCGGCTGAAGTTGATTTGAAATTTTTGGCGGCTAAGGTAAAGTTTTGAGATGAAATCTTTTTTCAGTTTTCACATTTTCCTTTGACCAGGCCTTTGTATTATTTTCTTTTATTCGTTTGACTTGTTTACTTTTGGTTGTAAATTTTTTGACCAGGAAATGTTTACATTTCTAACTTGAAATTCTATTTTACTTTTTACTTCCATTTTTACTTGTAAAATTTTGACCAGGTGAAAATTTTATTCCTTCCTTGACTTAACATGAATTATTATACTCTTTTATCTTTACTTGTGAATTTTTGATGTTAACTTTTATTTTAAAATAATAACATTTTTGTTTAAAAGCATATTTTGTAAAAAGATTCTCTTTTAAATTTTTTTGCTATGTATTTGTTTTTAATTTACATATAAAATCTTTTGTTGTATAAGAAATTCCATTTTAAATCAAATTTCTATTTTAGAAATAAAATCTGGAAAATTCTAATTATTATCTTGTTTTAAAATTATATATTATTTCCAATTGTCATTTACCAAGTATTTTTATTCCAATTAAAAGACCTTATTATTGAAATTTTAAAAATAAACATTCATAACTGAAGATGATAAAATTTCCGGGCCGTTGCATTCCTCCCCCATTAAAAGAATTTCGTCCCCGAAATTGCCGTAACGTGGCTAGTAAACATAACTAACCGAATTTTTAATTAGAGAATTAATAAATAACCATATCACACATGTTCAATAAAATACGTATATATCCCAAAATATCAGTCATACAGAGCATCAACTAAGAAACTTTTACAACTATAGTCACCATACACATACACACATATGTAGGAGAAATCTATAACCACTAGTCAGTTATACATATATACCCATACCTACGCATCTACTAAGATACTTCATTAATTTAATCCAAACACACGGCCATGACGTCTATGGACTGCTAATCTATACTAATAAGGTGTACATCCTAAGAGAACTTCCCAACCCAAGCTAACATCTCACAGCGCACTATCTCTATCAGAGTCCTCCACTTTCGATCCTTTCATCTTCCCAATATCATCATCCCTATCTGTAATCCATATAATCTCCGAGCTTGGTTCCCTAGGCACTAGCATCTCTGCCCTAGGCCATAAGTCATCCCTTAGAAGGTTATCCCAGTTTGCAAGTGGCTCACTAACAATCTCGCCCATTTTCCAAATAATAGCATCATTATTTTCCGATTCGAGCTCCTCTTCTATCTCATATTCCTCTTCTTCATCCTCGAATTCCTCCTCGAATTCCTCCTCTTCTTCTACCATGAAATTTCCTCATCTTCTAGTTTGGATTCCACCTCTACTACTTCCTCGGACTCCTCTTCATATAACGATGGCTGCTAAATAGGTAACACTTTTTCTTCAACTCCTCCTCTTCCTCGACTTCTTCCTCTAGTAAGGATGGACAAGATCCTTAAAAATCTGACAAACCAAGCCATGATCGCCAAGCCTCCTAGCCTTTATAAGTGCTCCTCTAATCACAATGGGAGTTCTCTAAAATTAATTAACAAAAACCAAAGAACGAGATCCTAAGGTGTACATAAGTTCACATATGCTAAGTAATACATTTATGTACATACTATAAATATTTTTGTTAAAATTAATACCATTTAAAAACTTTACTTTAAGTAATACCAAAATCATTTTCCCTCAAAAATCTATTTAAAACAATTTTCCAAAATCACCGGAGTCTTTAATTCTCAAATATCTCCTTTTATAAATCAATTATTATAGAATTAACTCTAATATATGTAAATCTTCCCAAAATATTTATATTAAAATATTTTAATCTCTTTTAATAAACATAATTTACTCCAAAATCAAATTTTCCCCATTTCCTTTCTACAAGGCCCAAGTTTTCTAAGGGAAGGTTCAAGTCAGATGGACAGGCGATGGAGGCTACTCAGCACTAGATGGTTACTAATCAAATCCAAAATGATAATGATAGAATATTATCATCACTTATAAAACAACATCTCAAATACCATATATTTTGAAAATCATTGCCTTTTATATATAACATATCCTGGGTAAAATTATTTCATTTACCCACTTAAAACAATATTGTGTCCGTTGGCCTAGTTCAAGTGTTTGGAGATCTCTATCAATAACATTAGGTACTCGTATTGACCAGAATCCATACGCCACTCAACGGATCAGTTAACACAATATAAAACAATTTTATGTCCCTAATAAATATGCACTCTCATATATACACACACACACACACACACTCAAACTCATTCTAGGGTACTACTGACCTTATCTTTAATGAGAAATTACCACTAAAGCTAGGTATTCGCTCAACCTAAGCTCTGATACCACGATGTCACAACCCACTTTTCTGTACAATTTAAACTGGCATTTAAACACACTTTTCTAGCCCAAATTACATGGAAAGACGGTAGTTAAGAAAAAGAAAGTAGAAAGAATACCAAACAACACAGAATCTCACAGCGAAACGAATAATCTATAATATATAGCAATCTTTACACTACAAAACTGTATACACACACATACGGACATCAATCAGAGTATGCTAACATATTCGGCATGGACAGTTATAACAACCCGTCCTTACAAATGCTAACAAACATAACTAAATTGCAACGAAAATATAAGAACCTATGTGAATACGTATCTTGGCATCCAGTTCCTAACCTGAAGCTCCAGTATCCATCTAACCGAGAAATATGCTCGGTTTGACCCGAGCATTTGGGAAATACTACGCCCAGGCCAGTCTCGTAAAACCAATATGAGAATTTAAATCATAAGGAACTTTATTTATTATTAACTTGTAAATCCTTTAAAATCAAAGATATCTCGTAAGACCATTCTGCACATAAGTACGGATGGGTTTTTACCTTACTATAACCAAATCCCTTATATTAAAAAATCCAGTGATATTATAATAATGTCTGAGGGAAAAAAATATTAATAATAGTCAAGCAGCTATGATGCTCATGCTATGTACATCACAACAATACTGAGCATATAATCGATAATCGATAAGGCTCGTTCGCTAATCGTGTAGGATTCCATGGAGGTGCCATCGGTACTTTGAGAACGGTCCTCTTGCACAAGGATCAGAGTTATCCTTCCGAAGCATCATACCCATCTAGCCGGGGTATTAAAGGAAAAGCATAACCGGTCTTGCTAAGACCGAGTCCATCACTCCGGCATGCCAAAACAACTAAAGGTATGGGTATTACTTAAAAAGGAGCCGAGTACACCCTATTGGTCTGCCAACCCTACTGGTCATGCCTCATATATTTGGTTTTAGTCATTTCCGCTTACGAGGCTACGTCCGACGCACCAGCTCACGCATCGCTCCAAAAATAGATCAAGGAATCCCATATGGATTCCCACACAAAAATGGCACGGAATCACAAACCGATTCCCACATCTCAACAGATCTTGGAATCTCACATAGATTTCCACATTCCAATGAGTCATGTAACCACATATGGATCTCAAAATCCCAAATTATAATGCATCTCCTTCATTTAACCGTATATGGGTCTAGAGTAGGTCATGGGTTCTGAGTCATCTCTTACGAGTACACTCTCCATTTCCTAGGTGCTCCAAAAACCATTCGTCGTCTTTTCAGAATGCTCAATATTGGTTCCTTAGGAAATAATCAAATAATACATAAGATCGAGGATCACCCCCTAACCTTTAAGTGGACGGATCTCCTTATCACTTGTCCTAGAAGATCCATAAGTTTATACGTACAGTATAGCACCCCGATGGTAACTGTACCATATAATTATCGCATTTCTCCTAGATATTTCCAAAGTTAAATCCTTCGGTGTTAAGCAGGGAATAACTCCGTACCACCAAAATTAAGAAGGATTGCATATTTGGGCCAAGATTTTATAGTTGGTTATTTAATTATCAAATAAACAAACATTCAAACAAAGATTTCACTTCCCACTGAAATCACTAAGCCTCATTTAATTTAGTTTCAATAAATTAAATCTCTTTATCAAAATCAGGCATATACTTATCTCACCAGAATAAATATATTAATAAATCATATCTTCTAAAAATATATACTTGAAACCTTTAAAAATAAATGTGGAAAACACCATTTGGTATCGACCATGGATCGCAGCTCGATGGTTGTGTCCCTATCCCAAAAAAACCAAACTTAACTTAGGCAATCTTTGCATCTCGATTTCCGCCATGTAATCAATCATAGATTGTAGTTTGCACAATGGTTACGTTGTTATCCCAGCGAAAACATCCCAAACTATTTGAAATCTCTGCCCTCGAATTATACTATGAAATTACACCATTACTTCTCGAAATCTTTTCTTTCAATAATCATCTAAAATAATACTTATAAAGTTTCTTTAATAATTCCAAAGTAAATTTAGGAAATACTCTTTTATAATGGTTTACTATATAATATATTATTTTTAAAAACAATATTAACATTGAACAAATTATCTTTTAAATGATAGTATTTTAATACTGATTAATTCTCAAATAATAATTAACTTTTAAATCCAATTTTTCAAAATAACCTTAAATAAATAATTTATATGTACTTTTAAACAATTTAAATAATTAAATAACCTTGAAAACAATAATTAAATATTTTTAAACAGCTTTTAAGAATCATAAAATGATTAAATTAAATCATTATCAAATAATTATTAATCATCTTTAAAATATCATTAATAAATGATAATCATTCATAAAATAACATCGGTTTAAAAATCAATTTCCAAATATGGAAAGAGGCTTAGTAGCTTCAATGATACTTAATCAAGTCACCATAAATTCCATTAATTCATTCAAGTTATAATCTAAGTATTTACATAACATCCAATATGTAAATTACACTCACAATTAACAATTAATTGTTAATACAAAATTTATTCAATATTAATCAATTGGATGTAATTAAGTGTCTATACTAATGTAATAGTAGAACGGAGTTTATTTCTGCTAAGTAAATGTCCATATTTGAACTGTTACATTAATAACAGCAGAATGGTGATTTATTCTGCTAATCGGTGTCTAATTAAATCATTTAGCGAAATGGTTCTTTATTCCGCTAAATAGGCATTCAAATTACCACATTCAACTCGATTTAACTCAACAGTATTTTATTTGGCTAAATAAACATCAACAATCAACGTATATAAATTTTTAGCGACGTTATTATTTAAAATCATGTAATTAAATTCTGCTTGTTTTCACATATCATAAATTTATACTTGTCCAAAGCTATCAACAGGTTACGCTACAACATTATACTCGTCAATACGAGAACAATGCAAAAATCCATGGGTCAAAAAGATTTAATATGAAGTCAATGTGGCATGTTAAAGCTTGAAAATTTTATTATTTATATTAAAACTAGTTTAAAAGGTAAGATTTTTTGATCTGCAAAGTTAATGGGCCAAAGCCTGCTACGAGACAATGCAAACTAACCTATTGGTGAAGTGCCAATCTTCACCAATTTTCTTCAATTTCCTGGTGTACCCGTACCTAATACCTCCATTCCAGTTATAAGCTTCCTGAACCTGAACCAATTAGCAGGGACTTGAACCCATCGTACTCGAGTCAAAACCAAGCATCAAAACTCAACAACATAGTAGCTCCTTCCCCTTTCCCACCTGCAGTACGAACATGAACCACGTCCGTGTACGCGTGCATGTGCACGTGCACAACCAATCGACTCCATCGATCGACCAACTATGGCCACCCACAAACTCCCCCGCTCCACCCCATCACCTGGCACCACTCCTAGGACTAACGACCTTCTCCTTCCCAATTTCCACCTATGAATCAAACCAGCATCTCAAAACATGACAGCAACCAGAAGTCCACATGACCACCACGCACCACTAAAGCATGCACCACTTGACCATAAGAATCACCACTCACCGCCGCAGCTTCCAGTGCAACTCGAACCAAGTTCGATGGCCTCCCATCGTTGCAGTTGGACGAAATTCGAACCTCCCCAAACCACCTCCTTAAACCCTAAAATTCCCATGCTACCCCAAATAAAAGCAAAAATCGAAATTTATCCACGGTGAACCCCCTCGGCTATGTCGCAACGCTCCCCTCGGCCAAGCCTCCCCTCCCTATGTCAACTATATCACCGAAATTTAATTTTTGAATGAATTTTGATCATTAAACTGTAATTTCTCACAAACTAGGCTATTGAATATTACTATTTCTTCACTAAAAATCCTATTTTTATACGACAATAATGATGGCATACTTGATTCGATGTTTTGAATGTACTGAAAATCGATAAAACTTGGGTTACATACTGTATTTTTTGCAAATTCGTACCATATATAACATGAACGAGCCTCAAACTAATTTGAGTATGATCTATACTCAAATACAAACATTTCGTCAGTTTACATCGTTGGCAAATTCAAATCAAAAAAGAGATAGGGATTTTTAAAACTAGAGCATATATAACTTTTTAACATTGTTAACATGACGGAGTGATGATAAAGCATTTCCAGGCATTCAAATTTAAATCCTCACCTTAAACATGTTAAAATCTTTGAAACTTCCAGTTTAAACTTTAGTCTTCAATCTGCCACCTTGATTTCTTGTTTTCCTTACTGAAATTTTGAAGGAGCGGCTTGTTTTCTTTTCCTTTTTCTTACTTTGTTTGTTTATAGATGTTAGTTACAAGTTTTAAAACATCTAAACTAACACACCTACACATCTATATATGCATACATGTTTGCACATGAAATGATGTTCATTTATACAGGTTTTGGGCTCAAGAAAGATTTAAAATACTTTAAGGTTGCTGTAAAATGTTTTTTAATGGATTGATGAGATTTCTTAGTGACTGAAGTTCATTTGAAATTTTTGGTGGCCGAGGTAAAGTTTTGAGATGAAACTATTTTTAGTTTTCACATTTTCCTTTGATTAGGCCTTCGTCTTATTTTCTTTTATTCATTTGACTTGTTTACTTTTGGTTGTAAATTTTTTGTTCAACAATGTTTACATTTCTAACTTGAAATTTTGTTTTACTTTTTATTTCCATTTTCACCTGTAAAACTTTAACCAGGTGCAAATTCTATTCCTTCCTTGACTAGGCATGAATTATTATACTCTTTTATCTTTACTTACGAATTTTTTATGTTAACTTCTATTTTTTTAAAAATTAACATTTTTATTAATACGTGAGAATAACATTTTTTTAAAGCATATTTTGTAAAAAGATTCTCTTTTAAAATGTTCTGTTATGCATTTGTTTTTAATTTACATATAAATTCTTTTGTTGTTACGAGAAATTCCATTTTAAATCAATTTTCTATTTTGTAAATAAAATATGGTAAATTCCAATTATTATCTTGTTTTAAAATTATATATTATTTCCAATTGTCATTTACCGAGGATTTTTATTCTAGTTAAAAGACCTTATTATTGAAATTATAAAAATAAATATTCATAACTCAAGACGATAAATTTTTTGGGTCATTACGACCTACTTTTGGGTTAGGGGTATTAAGTGATTGTTGTAGGGGCTGCCTCCTTTCCACTCAAGAAGTATTAAATGGTCGGGGTTATATTTTAGGTGTAGTACTTGGAAGTCTCTAGAGGGGGTCCGGTTCGGGATTGAGGTATTAAGTGCCTATTCTAGGGTTTACCTCTTTCGCATAAAAGAAATATTAAGTGGCCTTTTGAGATTCCTTACGATGTCAGCTAGGGAGTACCAGAGAGGGGTCTGCCTTGAGTTTAGGTATTAAATGACGAGGATCTGCCTAGGATATAGGTATTAAATGATCAAAATCTTCCTTTTTCCCATTATCGTAGTATTTAATAGCGTAGGTGCTTTCTATCACATCGTTAGGGCATGACTGACGGGGGTTATAAGAACCCGTAGTTGGGTGGCACCCATGTTGGAGTTGTAATGTTGGATGGTAATGACCCTCGGCTTATAATTAGAGCCATGATATGAGTTGGATTGGAAGAGCCTTTGGCTTATAGTCGGAGGTATACTTAGCAGGTTAAAGTATATGATGCATAAGACATAACACTTACCTAATTGATACTATCCAAATAATATTATGGTATGACTTGAGATTTTTGTCACAATACATTATTTTTCCGTCTCCCTTCTCATTACAACCCACATATTAGAGGAAACGATGTCAATGAAAAGATGATGGCGATGGTGAAGATTTTTGGTACTTTAGTTATTTATCTATGTTTTTTATGTATTCGAACGTACCTAGATTTTAGACATGTTGATGATTTATTTTTTTGGGATGTTTTGATTTTGAGATTTGGTTTTGGTATTATATTTATCCCTTCCACCATGAGATTCTAAAAGCATAGATAGATGGCTCTATATATTGTTCATTGTATCAATTTTATCAACCAATATCCAACTTTGAAATGGACCCAAAGTTTTATGGGCTTTTATTAGGTTGAAAATTAGGCTCATTTCGGAGAGAGTTGTTAGAAGGCCTTTACAATCGGGACAATCTTTTGGACTTACTCCACCCGTTTGGCTAGACTAGTAGCCAGAGAGGGAAGAATACTTAATTATTAAACACCAAATCTAGACACTACTTTTCTAGACGTCCATCGAATAAGTAGGATTAATTAATAAGTCCTAAAAGCTAATAATTAAGCTGTATAAACCATTTGGGATCTAATACCATTGAAGGAACCAGGCCGGTCTGTAGTGGGTAAATTGGGAGAATTCCAAAAAAAATTCCTTATGTAGATCGTAATGGGCCTATAAATTCTAATGTGGTCTCACAAGATTAAATATAGCCATTTTAATAAAATCATATGTGCTAATATTGTCCTTTTCATAATTACTTAAGTCAATGTTAATTAAGTGAGAAATTTCAAAACGTATGAATACATCAAATATATTCATATTTCATACCGTATGATAAATATGTGAATCATAAAGCAGGTGTAATTGTTAGGTGTTAGAGGATGAGAACAAACATGAAATTAGATCCAGATGTAATCACATCAAGTTCTAAAAAGGAAAGAAATGAAAAGGAGGCATCATTGACTGATTCCACCTTACCTATATTGCTAAATCGTAACATCCATTTAATATACAAGAGATGACATGATACAACAAAAATGGCAAAACCAACAACCAATAACATGGTCAATTATACATGTGTAGATATTTGGACTTATATTTATCATGTATATATTCGCTATTTATATGCATTTTATTGCCTAACTTTTAAATCGTTTAATGAAATAAATAAATTATCTTTCTAGAACATGCTTTAACAATATATAGTGTAAATATAAATATTTACACACATGCGTGTGCACGCGCATACACACATGCACACAAACACACACCATTGCTCACGCGAGCACCCATACACACGTGCACACACATAGATATACATGTGTGTGTGTGTGAGCGCAATGATCAATCCAAAACTATCCAATTGGTTCGAAAACAAACATCCATATTATATCATAATCTTCTGATGTATTTACAAAGATATATGTACTTCTAATTGACGAAATGCATACATTCATACATACATACATATATATACATACATACAAATAATTTTTCAACCAAAAATAAAATTTTGTTTTATTATTATTAAATAGTGAATGTATTATAAGACCAAAATTGTATACAACAAATCAAACAACGTATCATCAATCTTTTAAAACATTCAAATGGAAACAATTAAAGCATTAAATTATATAACAAGTTTAGTGTGACAACTCGCAAATCAGTGCCCTTTGCATCGATAAGAAGAGATTCACGGTAAGTCAAGAGAAAGAAAAGAAGAGTGAAGAAGAGAAGAGAAGAGAAGAAAGAGAGAAGAGAAAACCAAACAGAACAATACAGAATCTCACATCGCAGCGGAAAACATATAATATCATATCAATGATCTTTACAAAACAGAAACTGTATATACATATATCAATCAGAGTTCAACAATCAATCACCAATCATCTGCCTGGATAGTTTTAATAATCCGTCCTTATAATTGCTGATAATATACAACAACAACAATGCGCAAAGCGGATAATCAAAATAGATACTTGTATACGAAATGAAGATCTCCAGCCCTCCCGTTGAAGCTCCAAAAGCAAAAATATGAACCTGTAAATATGCTCAGTTTGACCAAAGCATTAGTAGGGAAGAACGACCAGATTAGTCTGGTAAACCAACGTGAGAAAACACACTCAACTGAACTTATTAAATTACCAAACCTTTTCTTTTCAAAACAAAAGTATCTCGTAAGACACGCCAACACATAAACACAGACATGTTTTTAACTTACGATAACCAAAACCTTTCATATCAAATCCTCTTATATTATACTAGTGTCTATTATACAAATAATATTAATCATAGCCGAAATTGTTACATTGATTAAATTCCAGCATATAGCACAAAATGGATAATATAATCAAAATGGCAGGCACGTAGTGGAGTTTGTGTTTCCATATAGATGACCAGGTGAAGGGACTACCTTTCGATGGGCACACCTCTAGATGGATATCCCGAGGCATAGAATATCTGTCCTCTACCAACACAAGACCATCCTACCTCTGTAACTAGATAGTACCGAATATGTCATCCTCCGGTCGTTACCAACCTTTTCCGAGGGCCCTCATAGCATACAAACCACAATAATTTACATCCCGAATGTCATAACGGGAATAATATATCTAAAAGAGGATGATCATATCTTGATGGGAGCAACTCACTTAGCCCTGCAGCATCTGACCCTATTTTGGTCATTTCTGATTGATAGGGCCTGAGGTAACGATTACATTTCACATATCACATATCGCATCACTTTGAATGCCACTCGGCCATTTTCGTTGACTACTAATTGCCTTCTACAAAAATACAACCCTTAAGCTCATACGTCTCAAGGAGGGTGTTAAGCTAAGAGAAGCTGACTTCTCCGCTACCACCGATGTATGTTTGTAAAATCCAATGTACGTAATCTTTAGAAATGCAATGTCAGCCAAACATCCATACAAGTTGTCCAGGAACATGACAAACCGAAGGTACTTTCCTACCACATCCTATCGGGAAAACCCTAGGATCAGTAGCGAATAGTCCTTGCATTAGATGTTTCATAACGAAGAGACTACTGCTACTGGACATATATTGGGATTTTAACCCCAAACGATCAACAAGCAGTCCTCCACTATGAAAATCCTGAATATCAATATCATCACAACCAACCTGCACAATTATTGCATAAATGTTGGTTCGAAGTGGTTTTTGGATAAATCGATCCCGGTCTCTTCGCACCAATAACGCAGAAGCATTTCTCAACCTCACACAGAAACTAATTCTCATAGACTTATCACGTCTCCAACTTTCAACTTGCTATCCTTCGGCCAAGAAGGTAGCTCGATAGATTAGAGTAATACTCCGCACTACACGAATCAATATCCTTAACACAAACGATAATCAAGCCTACACAGATGGCTGCGTACTAAGTGTATGACCAATTAGTTCCCACATCAAGTCGAGGAACTAAAAATGACCAAATTTGATAGTCGGTTATTTAACTGTCAAAGCAACAAACTAATATCTAGCACCATAAGCAATCACTAGGCCCTTTTAATTAATCTTTTATTAATTAAATCACTTTCCAAATATCCACTTCAAATTATCTTTAAAAGGATATATTCTCAAACCATTTCAACTTTCTATATTGGAAAACATTTCCATGTACTTACGTAATAATAAGTAATTCACAGTTCAATTTATTTTCAACACTTAGAAAATATTACATATACTTAGACTGTGATTAAGTATATATATTATTCTTTAAGGCTGTAAACACATTTATTTGGGTCAAAACGAATGTTGTGTAAAACATCGTTACGACAGCCCAAAATCATTAGTATAGGGATTCGATAATTAGATAGATATATAAATCCCACGTACTATACAAAACATTTCCTTTCGAAAATCATTTACTATAACAATAGTGTTATAGTCCATCATTTCCTTACTTCTCGAAAATGTCTGTTTCAACGATGAATGTTGAAATCTATACATTCGATATTTAACACTTTTTAAAACATCTTCAAACCATTTTACACCATTTAATAATATCACTTCCTAAAACATTCATTTAATTTAAAAGATTATTCACTGTCTAAAATCATCAATATAATTCTCTAACCAAATTTATTATTATTGCATATTTAATCAAAGGATTATCCACTATCCAAAATCGTGAATATATCTCCTTTAATAAACTTCTATATTTAACTTATCAAATTCAATTAATTTCGGACTTATAAAACAATATTTATAAATTCCATTTATTTTTATAAAAACTTCAATTTATAAAATTCATTTATTAACAAATCCCATTTGTATCTCATTTATATGCCAAAGTCCAAATTTTAAGTTTATTTACTTGTAAATCATTTATTTCCAAATTCATTCCTTTATAACTTCATCAACTATAAATCTTATTCAATTATCACTTCATTTTAACATTTACAAAACTCCTTCATAATTCCAGTATATTGATGTATAAACATTCAATTCTATAAATCTTATATATAAACCATTTATAATAAATTCAAAAATCTCAATTTGAACTATTTATAAAATAGTTAACTCCATATTTCAAAAATCACATTTTGATTAAATTTCGCAAAAATCATAATTTTTATAACATAAATTTTTTAACATTTATTTATTTAAAATAAATTCATTTCCATAACCATTCAAAATTTAATAAAACATCTATTTTCAAAAGCACTTTAAAAATCCTTTTTTAATTTATAAACCATCACTTTAACATTTTTAAATTACCAAAAAATAGGCCCAATGTTGCAACAACACTAAATACATCAATAACGACATCCAAATCATCATATATCACAATATCTGTAAATAAAATCAACACCGGTGAAGAATTTAGTTGGATCCCTCCAACTTCTCACTTGGAACAAATATACATATTAGAATATTGTACAATGTCCCCTTCAAAGCATACGCGCGTACAAAAAATCATCCGCTCATACACGGGAACGTATAAGGTCTTACCTGTTCCAATAGGCAGGACTATATCCAAATACCAATCAATATATAGATAATATATCATATATCATTCAAACAATCATCAATCAACACAATAAAATTTATTTTCACTTATATAAAAATATCAGTGAGTTAGAAAGAGTGAGTTGTACTCACTTTGGTTCCAATGGCAGTTGCAGTGTTTTATTTCGAATAAAATTAAACGAGCGTTTAATTTTACCAAAATTTACACTAGCTCCAATAAACTCCAAACCATGTAGTGCTCGTCAATATGAACCCAACGCAACTTATTTCGTCAAAAACGGACCTCATATGAAGAAGTTATGGCATTTTAAACATCACACGAATGTATATAATATAATTTACACTTTTTTCAACCTTTTAATCGGGCCGTTGATTTTGATCAAACGAGATTTGGCCCCTGTCTCTTGCTTCTTCCCCCTGCATGTTATACGTATGCGAGCAACCCATCATAGCCGACCTTTGACCACCAATCCCTCCACCATCGATCCTTAGAAGATGTTCAAGAATAACCACATGAAAGCTCATCGCGAGCTCCTTCAGTGGTCGAAGCATAGTTGAACTCGATCGCCCCTGGCCTCGATATTCGAGCTCGAATGCACGATGTTCATTGTTATTTTGCCACCAATCCATAGCTCTAAAACCCATCATCACCATTGGATTTGAAGATCTCGTCGCCCTCTACAATATTGTAGTTGAAGATTTTTGCTAATTATTAATGGATCGTGAGATATTAGAGGAGAAACGAGGTGAATTTCTGGCCAATGAACGTTAATGGCGGCTAGATTTAAAGCAATCAGGGTTTGTGGAAAAATAGAAAAAATAGTGGCCTTTTATAGAAAATCGCGATACTATCGCCGAATTTTTTTCGAACTCCAATTGCAGCATGTTGCGTGGCGTTTATAATGTTTTACCCCTATTCCAAACACAATGAAATATATATCAGGAGCCAATTCGATCGTATTTGAAAGATAGGTTTTCGAATTGACTTATTTAAATTAAAATTTGCTCAAACAAATTTCTACGCATTTTAGCTTGCCACGGACAAACCGTAAATTCGATTTACATGAAATTTGAAATCCTACAATAATATAACATTACGGATCCAATGAAACCTGTTTCGTTGAAATCCGAGACTGTATGAAAATGACTATTTTTACACGTTAATTAAATATTAAAATATTTAATTTCTATAAATTAAATTTTAATTCAATTAGTTTACCAACATCATTCTAATTCATATAGAATTTAATTCAACTTTATAAATCATTTTTATTCATATTAACTTCAAATTCAAATTATTTCAGCAGTTTCAAATATTAAGTTAACAATTTAATTTCCAATTAAATTAAGATATTCTAAATATAAGTTCTTCAACTTATAAAATTAACTATTGAATATTTGAAATCAGTTATATATATGAATTTCAAATGACTAAAATTCTAGATCGTTACATTTAGTATATTAATACATGTAATTTTAAAACATAGATCCATAACAAAAACATTATTTTAATTATGTATCAAATTTTGTTTAGATTTTTCATATTAAAAACAAATCAAATCATTCAACAAATTATTTAAATTGCATAAATAATTTTAAATCAAGGTGAGATGATAATATGTACATGTAAAATTATGACTAACATATTACATCTAAGAAAATAATTAAAATTAGAATATACCTTCTAGATCTAGCCAATAAATTACACTTTTATTTGGAACTCTGTAATACCCCACCTCCATACATATACTAACTGTTTGCACCAAAATTGGTCACATACCCTAGAAATAGTGAAAGTACCAATATTCACAGACAAATCTTCAATATCTAAAAACAAATCTAAGATCCAGATAATGTAGTGAGCAATAATGAAGAAATAATAAAATTAAAAATGAAAGAAAGTAAGAGAGACAAAAGATTTACCTATGCAGTTAATGTCCCTCTATTACCGTGCTATATCTCATAACAGATTTCTACTGCTACGATTTTTCATATAGCCTCAAATATAGCTTTTCCGCTTTAAGCCCCGCTATTTCCACCATATTCCATTATTCCCGCTATATTCCGCATTTTCCACTATATCTTCTTTAAAAGAAATGAATTGAAAAATGACATTTATCCATTATAAAAAATATGAAATTAATTAATTAAATTAAATTATTTGATATATTTTTAGAAAAAAAATACTTTAATATTCTATTAAATTCAATTATGTTATATAACAGTTTTACGTTTATTTATAGTATATTCGCATAGGGTTTTATTTAAAATTGTTTATGTATTAATTATAATTCAATTGAATGTTATTATTCATTTAATTACCATTTATATATTTGTGAAAACATTAAGTACGAGTTTTATATGCTATTTAAGAGTCATCCTCTATATCCCGTTATATCCTCGTTGTATCCCCGCTATGACTTTTTGCACCTCCACCGCATTGAATCTGCTGACCGCTTTAACTACACAGAGTGGTTTGGCCATATTGATATTATAGTTACAAGCCTTTGAAATCAATAAACAAAATGGCAGAGTTTTGCCTAGAAAAGTAGAAGAAGATACCTTTTTAATTGCCATTGAGCTACTATTTATAAGTAAAGATCTGAAAATATCCACCTCAAAACCTGAAATACCTCTTCTCATGCATAGATGGGCCCAATAGATCGATCTGGAGTCGTTTGTGATCGATCCTGATCGATCCAAGTATAATTCATATAGATCCAAAAATGGTCCAATAAATTTGAGATCGATCATTTCTTGAGTGAATAAGCAAGCTCCTATGAAAATTTCACATCATCTGGACTTGTGAATGAGAGTTATGACAGATCCAAGTTTCTTTTTGTGAGTAAGCTAAAGGCTTCGTATCCATGAATTTCATATCCATCAGCTACGTATCCATACTCTGTATCCATGTCCATTGTATCCATCCATCATCCCTTCTTCATATCGATCCATGCCACATTCGTATCGATCCCTGAGTGTGTCCTTCGTATTGATCAATGAGTGATCGATACGAAATGCTTTTCCCTGTAACCATTGCCTCGTATTCATCCATTGCACCAATCTTCACCTATCTACGTATAGGTCCCAAGTGTCCTTCGTATAGATCAATAACTGATCGATACAAAAATGCTTATCTAATATCCTTGTGACCACCGTTTAACTCTTCGTATCGATCTCAGCCTTGATCGATACGAAGTGCACTGACTTATTTTTCCATCCCATCGATACGTGCATACCGATATGAATTTCATACCCATCAACATGTTCCCTTCCTGAAGTTTACTTGATGATGCAAAGTGCACCGGTGTGAGATGCATCGATCCGAAAAATGATCGATCCAAGCCAATCATCACAATGATCGATACGAAGGTATCGATCCAAAACCATTTCTCTCCAATATTGACCCATCCATAACTCGAGCATATGAACTTCGATTAACCTGAATTTGAAATGTAGCCTCACCAAGCCTTGTTTATCATTCCTTATTGATCCTACCTTTTTGGATCTTGGTCTAATTTTAGTGGTATCGATAATAACCTTGTTTTCGATCGATCTCCGATCATGATATCCACCTTTTCAGCCAACTTATTGATATCCTAGCCTTGACCAAAAGGCGGGGTAAATTTGCCCCCCAAAACATGCCTTGCGATAGGAAGGCAGGTTTTGAATAACTTTAAATCCATCATCCAAAATCCATATTCCATCCACATCCACATCCATACCATCCGATCCATAATCCAATCCATTAACAAGCCATTCTATCCAAGTGCCACTGCCATATCCTTGTCCGAATCCGCAACTGCAATGAGTCGATATTCGATTCCTAATCTAGTAACCAAATACTTAGCCAATTCTAGATCCATCTGAACCTGTCAACCAAGTTCTAATCCATTCATATCTAGAATCCAATAACCAAATCCATGACCCCTCCGGGTCGCTTTATCCAAGTCCGGGAATGCTCCAGGCCAATATCCAAAGTCAGGACCTCTCTAGGTCCAAATCCAAAGCCAAGACCTTTCTGGGCTCAAATCCAAATCCATAGACCTCAGAGGGTCATTTTATCTTTCTCTGGCCTCGACTCTCTGGTCGAGGGAATTTTGTTCTCCGATTTTGACTCTTCGGTCAAGGACCTTTAATATTCTCTAGCCTCGACTCTCCGGTCGAGGACTTTTGTATTCTTCGATCTCGACTCTCTAGTCGAGTACTTTTGTGTTCTCTGGCCTCGACTTTTCAATCGAGGACTTTTTTATTCTCCGGCCATGACTCTCCAGTTGAGGACTTTTATATTCTCTGGCCTCGACTCTTCGGTCGAGGACTTTTATATTACGTTCGAGTCCATTCCATCGCTCTTCGGCAAAGGGACTCTTAACTTGCGATTATTGCCCCATCTCTCCGGTCAGGACCATAATTGCATGACCTGTACTATTTATTACATTAATCCAAATCCAATCAACACAAAGTCTAATTGATAAAATAGTAGTCCATACAACCAAGAAAATCATATGTCCATAGTACCAAGAAAGAAACCAAAGTCCACAGAAAACAGAAAGAAAACAAGATTTCATAAACCTGAGCATCATGGTTTATCATTATCTTAGAGCATGCCTATAGACCATCCTCAATCACATACATGTGTAAGAGACTTAGTCGCATTACTTTGGGGTTTATTACTTATTCTAAGCTATAAATCCATTTAGCTGATAATAAGCTGATGATGCCTAGATCCAGTGCCATCTTCGTTTGAGGTGGGCGGTGGCTACTCCTGTTCCACTGCAATAAATTGATTCCTTATGTATTATTGCAAATGACCTTTCCTCACATGTTCATCAATAATATCCTTCAAATGCCAACAGTCGTTCATGTTGTGCCCATCTAACTCATGGAATAGGCAATGCATTCTCGATGCCCTCTCGTATTCGGATGGTTCCATTCAAGGCATCCTTGAGTATTCGAATAAATCCTTTCCAGAGTTTCAGTCAAATCCGTGTAAGAAGATAATTTAGATACCCTCCGTTGCCTTTTCAATATGGTACCGTTGCGTTCATTTTCCTTTTATCTCTATCATCCTTATTTGAATCCTCCCTAGGCGGACCTCTACCTTTTACCACATAAACTTCAGCCTCTCTCCCCTCTCTTTCAGCCTTCACATCTTTCTATCGTAGAAACCTTTCTGCTTCATGGTAAAACTCTCCAATATCCATCGGTGGATCCCGTTCCAACGATATCTTAAAATTTGAATCATCTGCAATTCCTGAGACTGCTTCCATCAAAACCATCGAAAGATCGGATCGATCCACCAAAGCCACTACTGCAGTGAATCTGGTTAAGAAATCCCTAAGTGACTCTCCCTTCCACTGTTTCATCGATGTTAAAGTCATCACATTCTTGGGTCTCACGATGTGGACCCGAAATTGCCTCATAAATCTCTCAACCAACTCCGTCTAAGTGACAATTGAGCCGCTCTCCAATTTTCTGAACCATAGTGCCGCTATATCAATCAGATATAATGGGAAGCACTAAGCCATAACTCCCTCTGATGCCACCAGTACTTCCATATGTCTTATGTACCATTCAAGTGAATAGCGGGATCCGTTCTCCCATCATACATCTCCAGCGTTGGTAGTTTGAAATCCGGTGGATTCCTAGCCTTCTTGACCATAGGAGTGAAGGAACCTCTATTCTCGTCCTCCAAATCCCCCTTCACTTATCCTTCCTTCATAACTCATCTAATCATGTCCGCTAACCTGTCATTGTCATCAAGTGGTAGTCTCTGTTTGCAATCTCCGACCCACCCTCTTAGTCCGCAAGAGAATCCTAAAACATGTCCTTCTAGACGAGCATCCATATCCCGATCCATGCCAAATTGCATAACGCCGCCTGGTACCCTTCTTGAAATTGAGCCAACATGATTTGGGGGCATGCCCCTACTAAGGGACTATTACTAATGGTCCCGCTCTTTCCTGAATCCTGGTTGCTCCATATTCCTGATTCTGATTCCGAACTGTCTCCACTCCTGCTGCTCCAGCTTCATAATCCCAATTTCCAGCATTTCTTGTAGTTACGTTCTATTGATTTTGCACTCCAGCTTATCCAACTATTCGGTGTAGGTTCTGTATCATCTCCTCCTGCCTTTTCAGCATCCCTTCCTACATAGCATCCATCATCATCTCCATCTCATCTCTGGTGATGAAAACCGAGGTCTGATTAGCTTTTGAAGAAGCCTCCTTACTTCCTTCATGCTGACTCCTTTCTGTTCTCTATCTCCTTGTTGATTGTTTAACCATTGCTTCCAAAAATATGATCTTTTAGCTTTCCACATCTGAACTCCAAATCCGGTATAGCGGGTGCTAGTATTTCTCAACGAAATCACCAAAGTATTTGCACCAAAATTGGTCACAAACCCAAAAATAATGAAAGCACATGTATTTACACACAAATCCTCAATATCCAAACACAAATCTTAGATACATATATTGTAGAGAGCAAAAATGAAGAAAAAATAAAATTAAATTGAAAGAAAGTAAGAGAAGTCATAAGATTTATAATGGTTCGGCTATCTCCGGCCTACATCCACTATGAATTGATCCTTTTATTCCTTTTATATTGAGATTACTGTTACAAGCCTATGAAATCAGTAAACAAAATGGTAGAGCTTTGCTTAGAAAAGCAGAAGAAGATCCCATTTTAGTTGCCATTGAGCTGCTATTTATAGGTGCAAATCTGAAAATATCCGCCCCAAAACCTGGAGTACCTTTTCTCATGTGCAGGTGGGCCCATCAAATCAATTTGGAGTCGTTTGGGATTGATCCTGATCGATCCACGTATAATTCATATCGATCCAAAAATAGTCCAATGAAGCTGAGATCGATCACGGACATTCTTGAGTGAATAAGGAAGCTCCTGTGAAAATTTCATAGCATTTGAACTTGTAGAATGAGAGTTATGATCGATCCAAGTTTGTTTTTATGAGTAGGCCGAAGGCTTCATATCCATGGATTTCGTATCCATCAGCTTGTGTCCATCAACTACATTTCCATACTCTATATCCATGTCCTTCATATCCATCCATCATCCCTTCTTCATAATGATCCATGCCATATTCGTATCGATCCTTGAGTGTGTCCTTCATATTGATCATTGTTTGATCGATACGAAATTCTTTTCCCTGTAACCATTGCCTTGTATCATCCCTTGTACCTATCTTCATATCTACCCCAAGTGTCCTTCATGTCGATCAATAACTGATCGATGCAAAATGCTCATCTAATATCCCTATAACCACTGTTTCACTCTTCGTATCGATCCCAGCCTTGATCGATACGAAGTGAACTGACTTCTTTTTCCATCCCATCGATACGTGTGTATCGATACGAATTTCATACCCATCAACCTGTTCCCTTCTTGAAGTCTACTTGCGATGCAAAGTGCATCGATACGAGATGCATCGATCCGAAGACTGATCGATCCAAGTCAATCATCACAATGATCGGTATGAAGGTATTCGATCCAAAATCATTTCTCTCCAATATTGACCCATCCATAACTCAAGCATATGAACCATGATTGACCTAAAATTTTAAATGTAGCCTCATCTAGCCTTGTTTATCATTTGCTATCAATCCCACCTTGATTGGAGCTTGGTCCAATTTCTATTATATCGATCATAACCTTGTTTCCAATCGATCTTCGATCCTCATATCCACCCTTTTTAGCCAACTTATTGATATCCCTGCCTTGACCAAAAGGCGAGGCAACACTACAAAACAGTATTGCTCGGTAATAATGTCTGATAATATGGATAATGAGGCGATATTGGACTGTCACACATGAATATTTCCTTGTGCTAACACCAACACATATCTAAAATCTCATATAACACTTCCACACGTACCCAATATCGGCACAAAGCAATAACCACATGCGTTTCCAGGATAAAATAATACACAACATAAAACAAGAAATAAAGAACATTGAGTCATCATTGCGGCAATTATATATATATATATATATATATATATAGAACAAATTAACATATACAAATACCAGCGAGTCTATATAAAAAGAGTCAATACCCACCATCTCTCAAATAAGTACATGATAGGTCTAATACATACAATCCAATAACATTTACGTACATGAGACCTTATAACATATACAACCACATAACACTTCTAATAATCTAGCCACCGATTAAGTCCAACAATCAAAAGATGGTCTCTTTGTCCTTGAACCTAAAATGTCTTGGACCGGTCTGAGTATTATATAAATAACACATGGGTAAGATTATGTCTAGAATGTGGATTTCAACATCATACAGAAACTAGAAGGATATACTTAAGGCAATAAATAAGCATCTCAAAAGTGTCAACATCATTCAATACGACACACATGTAATATCACCCATAGCAAAGAATGCCAATCATCACGTCAATGATATAGGAATATATGGGTAAAATATCAACTAAACAATCAAACTATTATATAAATATAGCATCAAAATGTGTATCTTGACCATCAACCCTGAGGAAAGAAGCAAGCTCTCGACTGCATGGCCCTAAGAAATAGGTAAGAAAAGTGATATGCAGATTCATAATATGGTATACAAATAGGACATAACACACAACCAAAGCACAGTAGTTTATCTCGATCGATAGTCCTAATGAGAGATGTGGATTCATGACTGAGGATCCTTAGAGATAAATATAATAAAAGGTAACCAGATATCTCTTAGCTAAAGGCTCCAAGAGAGAATGACAGAAAACACACAACAAGTCTCCAATGGCATATAAAAATATAAGCATGCAACAGTCTTAGGTTAGGCTATCCCAAATGGAAAACGAGCATTTGCCGGTCCCTAATATCATATATCTATCGTCTCTAACATGGTAGTAACATCAAATAACTCATAAGAAATGGATCTAGCAATGTGATCCAGATGGTATACTGATGTACCGCATCATTGTTCTAGGAAATACTAATTACAATAACCTGTTTCCTACAGTCCTTCAGTTACTCCTAGAATCACGACACTTATATCCATTCTTTTCATAAACATGCTACAAGACTACATTGTATGTTGGTCATGATCCAACTTGCCTTTAGTAACGATCAGTTGGCCCTTAAGTGATGTCTTGGAAATAGATCTAATTAAAGTAACATCTCTCAGCATACAAACTCAAAAAGTGACATTATGAATCTAAGACATGACCTAGCAATTAGGACTGCAAGGATAGATACTAGCCTATCTAGTAAGTCCTATTCACCCGCTCTCCATAGTGGCATGAACTGTAACACCCCTAATTTTTAGTAACATTATTCAGGAGATTTAATTAGAATAAATTAAATAGAATATTGTAAATAAGGAGTTTGAGGTTGATTAATAACTACGTAGTGACCGTGCTTATTTAAATTAAATGAACTTATAAATGATTAAGTGTTAGCTTAATAAATATAAGGGAATTAGGGTAACTGCCACCCACATTATCCACCCTTATACTATTTCCTTGGTCATACATGTTAATTTTATCCTAAAACAAAAATGTAAGAAAAAGAAAGACAAAGGCTGGCCATTAGGAAGAAATAAGAGAAGAGAAAATCAAAATAAAGCTTAGGATTCAAGGTAGAAGAAATCAATCTCAATCAATCTTCAATTTCCTTATCCAATCTAAGGTGAATAATAATCACTATATCTTTATTTTATTTTTATAATCATATGGTTTCAGACTTAAGGGATAAATTCATTTTTATGATATATTGAATGATGATGTGCTTGGTTTATAATTTGTATGGTTTAAACAAGGATGTTTAAAAGGAGATATACACTGTTTTATGGTAAAACCAAAGTTAAATGATTTTTAAATGCCATGGGAAAATTATATGTTATGGAAAACATCATTTTAGAGCTAGGTTTCAATTTTTATAATTTTCCAAGCCATGGAGAATTAGTTATGAATTTTTGAAGAAAAATATGGTTATTTGGTTTATAAATTTATTTTGGAAAATAAATTAAGAATTTGGGTCTGAAATTTTGATATGTTAGATAACATGATTAAAGTGAATTTCTGAAATTTTAGGGGATTCTTACTAAGTGATTTAGTTTGAAAATTAAATTATTTTGAAAGGAGGACCTAAATTATTTGATTGTTTTGATAATAGGAAGGGTTTTATTGTTAAAAGTTATCATGTTTTTGAATGTGAGAAAATGCAGCAAATATTATCCAAATTATTTGAAAGTTTATGTCATCCAATCAAATGTTTACAAGTAGGCAAGTTTGTTACAAAAAGTTTACTTCATTTGGTAAAAACAGCCTTTTTACTCAGAAAGGAGTTCCGCTTTCTTTAAAAGGACTCTTTGACATAGACCTTCTGCCCCTAACCTAGTCGAAACCTTCTAGGTTGAAACCAGTAAACTAATACACATGGTATCATTTCGATGGTACATAGTGAATTGGAGAAAGGCGGAAGGTAGGGTGTCGAGAGGTAGCATTCAAAGGGATTGGTTCCTTTGTTTTATTTTATTTTAAAAATAAAAGCGCTTGACTGTTTATAAATGGGTTTCAAAGTAGTCGAAATTGAAGCTTTCGAAATGGTATTTCAAAGAAGCTTTCGAAAGAGATCCGCCACCTATGTTTTAAAGAAGTCCAAAGGAGTTGCTAAGATTTTGGTTAAAGCTTTTGGAAGGGGTAGTTTCGATCAAGTTGAAACCCTTCTTAGAATTGATGACCTTCCAATGGTGTGGAAGACATCAATGATGTCGAAAGGTTCAGTTGTTTTTATAAATACAAGTCATTTCCTAATGCTTGTGAAAGAGGTTAGGGGTTTCGAAGGCAATGGTTTCAGAAGGGGTATCAAAGCTAACCTTCAATTGTTTTACTCGGGTATTTTGTTGCTTTCTAAAGGGTGGTTTCGACTCTATCAAACTTCCATAATACTTTTTGTAATAAAGAATGGTTTCGAAGGAGATGCTTTCGCCTATGTTCACTTTGACCTCAAAATAAGGTTTAAGTACAAACTAACACTTTGGAAAGTGGGACTTTCGATGTTTTCAAAGGGCAACCTTCATTGGTTTCAAAAGGGTAATTACAAATGGTTTCAAAGCTATACTTTTATACTTATGTGATAATACTTTAACAAGGTCAATTTTTTTTGAAAGGGTTGTTTTAAAGTATTTGAAAAGCAGAAGCCTGATGTTTTAAAGTTAGCTTTTAATGCTTTTGAAGGATTCGAAAGGTTTTGAGACCCAAACTTAAATTTTTAAAGGAGAATCCCATGGTTTATATAAAGGAGTTTTGAAATAACTTTAAGTAAGCAAATTTGAAGAAGTATTGCCTTGATGAAAATATAAGTTAAAGGGATTAACTATGTTTTATATGAAAAGCATTTCAAGGACCATAAACCCATAGGAGTGGCATTGTTAAATTGTTTTGTTTGATTCTTCAAATATGAATATATTCACTTGATAAAGAAACCATAACTATATTTTAGGGGATAAAGTGGTAGAAGAACCAGCTAGGTTAACCCAATAGTGAATATAAATCGGTTAAACATCTGAATGAGAAGAACTACATCTAGGGGCCAGGGAGACCAAAAATATAGGATGCTTGAACTTTGAAGTTGTCTAGGAGATAGATTCATAGTAAACCCATGAAAACCATGATAAGGTGGTTATTGGAGGCAACCAATAGGTTCAGAGTAAACCCATGAAAACTATGTATTAAGGATAGGTGAAAGGGGATATTTGGTTTGTAGTGAACCCATGAAAACTATATCCAAATTAAGAATTGACATTAGTTAATAGGCTCCTCGTTCACTCATGAAAACTAGGATAAGAAAGACATTAATGACAACATTAGTAGGTTCCTTGTCAACCCATGAAAACTAGGATAAGAAGGGATTTACTGGATAAACCTATAGGCTCCTAGTCAACCCATGAAAACTAGGGTAAGAGATTAGTTGTTGGAATGACTAATAGGTTCAGGGGGACCCATGAATTAATTAAGTTAATTGGCAAGAGTTTAGAGGTTCTTAGTGATCCCATGAAAACTATGAAATAGGATAGGGTGTCCATGTATGATGAAAAAGGACTGTTAGTAAACCCGTGAAAACTAATAGGTTAATAGTGACCCTAAAAACTATAACTATGATGAGGTGTCAATCTAAATTGGGGATGGGAAATCCTAAATGATTTTATATATGCATATCATCCTAATATTTTGAAATGTATGTTTTAACCATTATGGATGCATGAGCACAATATATGGTTTTATAAAGGCTTTAGGATACAAGTGAGAGGAAATCCCATTACACTAAGTGGCGTGGTCTCACTAGATATCTAAAAGGATTGAGATATTAGATTATTTTTCATACCGGGCTTTATGTCTTACTCGAAGCTTTTGTTTCCCCTTAAACTCTCGGGTATTCAATTGATTTTGAGTAGTTTGAGGTTTTGGGTTTTCAGGTTCTCTTCTTAGATGAACAAAGCTTCCGGAGGTGTGCATGAGGTAGTTAGTTATTTAGAGTTATCTTTTCCTCTGTGTATTTGGATGTAAAGGCAGATTTATTAGCCTTACTATATACTCTGATCAGCCAAGAGGGCATCTTCATATGTCGTTCTTGGCATATGTGTAATAATTATATTTTGTTGAACATGGTTAATGCTTTGGGATGATGTAACGAACATGAAATGTTTTAAATGGAATGCGGAAATATGTTGAATTGTTATTTTTTTCCATATTCCTATGATTTGTGTATCAATGAATCTAGCACCGCCGTATTTAATTGCTGAAGATTAACAGCTATGGATTACGGCAACATTTGTAGCCATTAGTTTTGGGCCTCCAAGTAGAGGGATCTTACATGAACCCTATGACGTATACTCATAACAAATACTCTCATCGTGATAATTCTTAATGAGAGTATCTCACATAACAAATCCTTGATTACTTGCCAAAAGAGTAGATAACAATATTTGACCAGTTAGTCCTTAAAGGATGAATATGTAAATCCTAACATAATTCCAACTTATAGCCCTTTAAGAGAAATAAAACTCTTGACTACTAAGCTCTAAAGAGTCGCCTCTAGACAATGTCATAAGTTCCTAATCCTACATTCAAGTGATATTTACTTACAAAAAGTAATTAAACAAGTACTGGCATAGACATCATATACCACGTATTGTTACTCACCTGTTTACTCAGGGCTGGTAAGTTACACTCGTATCATATATAATATTCTATGTAATAAGTATAAGGAATAACCGGAGGAATATTAACAAAATTCTTATATCAGATATATTATAATTGTTTTTATTCAATATTCTCATCACACGTGACATATAACCATATGAAACACATAATTCATTTAGAAAAAAGTTTTGATTTATTGAAAAATATTTTAATTGTTCTAAAAGTTTTTGTATACTTTAAATAGTTAAAATATTATATTGTATATTTTTTTTCTTCTTTTTTGTATATAACCAAAAACACATATTTTAATTCTTACAAACACTTCCAAAACTATTTTCTACATTTTAAAATCTTAGAAACCTCTTTTATAACCATATATTACTTACAAAAAATTATTCTATAATTTAAGTGTAACCAGTAAAATTTTTGATTGAATTTATAAACTCTAAATGAATTTCCTTTTATTGCAAATCCATTCTGCAAAAATATTGTTTGTACCCATAAATTATGAAATCTACTTTAAAAACTCCACAACTTTTATTAGAAATCATTTTATATTTTTCCAAAATTGCATAGGATTTTGAATAATTATTTGAAGTCAAAAATCAAATTTCCTTTTAATAAATTAATAACTTTAATATATTTAATATCAATTTTAAAAAAATTCACCAAAATAATTTCATATTTGTAAGGCATCAATTCTCAACTTCCAAAATCAAAATTTTCAAGAAATAATTTTTTGAAACTAGTACATAAAGTACACATGGGCCTAGAGCAAGCTTCCAAGCTTTCCACCAGTGCAACTGTCCTCCCAAACTTGTCCACCGACCGGACATGGTCTGGAGCAGAATTTTCTTATGACCGAGCAATAATTTCTATCTTCCGAGTTCTGCTCTCCTTTCGATCCAAACAAAATGAAAAAGCAACAATAACACTTCATTTCAGCATCCATTTCACACACTATATCCCCCAAATGCAATTAAGAAAGGTTGGAACGATGGGTTAAAGAGAAGAAAACAAGGAAAACATTGCAACTTGCAACCATCGATGAGAAAAGCAAAATTTTAGACATTGATTGTGAGTAGAGAATACTCAACTTAGCTTATAGTAGTAATAATCATTCAATTACTCTTCATCGCTTTATCAAAATCTAATTTTCCACCTATTGTAAATGCAACCTGAAAACCAAACCTGCTCAAATTTCCACTATGAAGATTCATAGTGGTGTAGGGTCATTTAGAGAAGCTTGGTCTCAAAGTTCATAATTTATGGTGATTTATTCGATTCATATTAATTTTGAAGAAGAGGATTAGGGTTTTCATTATTGTTTTTGTGAAAGATGGAAGCAAAAGTGGTATACGGGAAGTGATTTGTATGCAATATGGAATCTTCTAGACTCCTCTTGATAATGCAGAGGAGAGGAGATATTTTCTAAGTGTAGAAATGGGCCATATGGTCTCATTTTATTCACTTATATCTATTACTTTGCTTTCTTTTTCATTTTTGCTAATCTATTTTCTACCATAACAAGTTAGCTCAAAGTTCCAAATAAAATATATATTCATTCTCTATAAATGTATCGCTGCCATTTCACAACTTTCCAATAATTATTTTCTAAAATTTATACTAATTAAATAATTATTTCCTTATTTGCTATTGGAAGTCCAATTTCAGTTATAAATTTTTAATCTCGTTTTATAAGTAAATTTAAAATTCACTTTCTTTAAAAATAAGTTCCTTATATCTACTTTTAATATTTTACTTTACTAAAAGTATTTATCCTCTTTATTTATATTTAAAAAAAATCATTTGGCTCTTTAAAATGTCCAAAGTCATTTTAAAAACTCAAAATTTACTTAAGTAAAGTACTTTATAAAATAATATCCGATATAATTTTCAAATTATTTCTATTTATTAACATTTTAATATTAAAAATCCTTTTTAATTTATTAAATCTTTATTATGAATCCCAATTAATTCCTTCTTGATTACGAGTTATTATAGACTTTCACCCTGAAGAAAATTACATCCTCGTAATTTCCTATAGGGAAAATCCATAATAGGCTAATAGTTCTAGCTTTACCACACCAATCTATAATAAAAAAGAACATGCAATCTAAATCAATCAACAACGTCCAGCCAGAGCAATCATTAGACCCATTGGTGGAATTATATAACAATGGATTATCATTCGTTGCCTATCATCTATGGTTACGGCTATGAGTTGGACAACTCAATTAGGACAACACCAAAGTCTCACAACCAAAAATGCACTTTATATGTTGGAAATTTCGAAAAACTTTGGAATAATCTATGGCACGAAGTGTATTCCGAGAATCCATAATACAAGGACACATAACATCTTTATATTTATAAATGCAAATTCTTTATAATACCCTAGAAATTTGATAAATAATTTAAATAGATATATATATATATATATAATATGACGATGCATAAATAATTAAAATTAATGAATTTATTTAAATAAAAGAAGGGAAAAATAGTCATTTTTAGACAATGGAGTTTAATCACAAAACCTACGCCTTTGTGACTCGTTTTTCTAATTCATTCAGTATTTTAGTTTACTTCATTTAGAGTTCGTACAAAGAATATGGTTGAAATAGCAATGAATCGAATGAGAGCCAAAACTTGAAATTTGAATTTTTGAACTTTTACATCCCTCATTCCATTTAAATAAAAACGTGTATATTTTTTTCAGTTGAGAAAACCGACTCTTTCTTCTTCCTCGATCTTTCATTTAACCTAACTAAGATCAAATTCAAATATCTCTCTCAAAACTCCATCAAATTGAATGAGACTAAAATGTTCCTAAGCTATTAGATAAGGTTACGTATATCAGCAGTTTGGATATGGAAATCTAAAATGAGGACATGCAACAAGCCAGACAATGACGATCTGGATAGGAATAGTTGTTTCGGTGAGTGGTTTGTGCTCTCTTCTTCATATATTGCAATCATGATCCTCTAATTATGCTATATTAGCTATGATAGAGTAGATAAACACCTTTAAACATCTAAAATTTGATTAACTTGGGATTTAAGAGGGATTTGGCTAATAACAGTACTTAGAAACTAGGTTAGGTCATAATATAGTAATTTGTGGATTATATGTTGAGAATGATGAATCATATGATTAAATGGGACTTAGACATGAAGCGTTAGGATCTAGGTACATTGTTAGATGACCGAGACAGAATAGAGGTGGTCAGAGGTGAAATGATGATAAAGACGCCAATTTCCCAAAACCTGAAACACCCATAAAACATATACCATTGTCCCCACTGGACTTACACGGGTGTATTGGTAGTCGAGTCTTGTTACAGGTTGAACCTGGACTTAGATGGGTCTATGTAAATAAATGACGAACGATTTGACCCTTGTTTCTCTTGTATTCTTGAAGATGATTTGAGGCTAGTAAGAGGCAAATGATGGTGCTAAGAAGTAACAAAATATACGATGATTGGCTGTTATTAAGTGAATATAAATGTGGTTGTGAATTACGAATTTGATTCGATAGTGGATATAGACATAAACAAGTTCGAGGTGTAGGTGATGGTCCAAAGGGTGTATATGGATACAAATGCAAACCTACGACACAAATGTGTAGTCCAGGTGTGACGTTGCTCCCCTATAGCGCTTTGGCAGGCCAAATAGAGGAAGTGGATGTTAAGCAATGCTACAGGCTATAGGCGGACCAAGATGAGAGTCCAATTAGGTAGCACAAGGATAACAAGCTATCCTGTAGGCTATTGGCAGCCCAGGGAAGTGAGTCCTATATGCGATTGCATGACAATGGAAAATATGCGACCCTGTAGGTCATAAGTCCAGACTGGGGATTCGAGTTTACATAAATATGATGTGATATGATTAACGTGCATGATAATTAGGCATGACATGGTGACGGAATGTGTGGTGGCCAAACGATAAACTCATATCGTGTTATAGTATATGTAGAGTGAAGTATGGCTCACTCACCAGACTTATGTTTGATCCACTCCTATTTTTCCTTGCTATACATATATCCCGATTGATGGAGTCTAGTGATGAGATTTTGTTCATTTATGTATTCTACTATGGTATATATGGGTGTTGTACTTGGTTTTGACTTTATGTATGGATTGGGTTGTACTTGTATTATTTAGACATATGTATTCAATAGTTTATATATATTGTGGTGATGTGATTATGATATTTGTTCATGTATTATACTTTATTTCCTTCTATTATGAGACTCTAAAAGTGGTTACTAGATAGTGTTTGTTAGGACTATATCTGATATCTACCTGTGTTTGTATATGCTTTTTCTATCTTAACCCTGATGACTCGTTCTTTTAGTTTTTGGGTTGTCAACGTCGGTGCACGCATTGGATCCAGGGTCAAAGGGGGTAAGTTGTTACATATTGTACTAAAGCATATGTTAGGAACTAAGATAGGAATGTATTGAGAGAGCGTATTTGTATTCTCTATTATGTATATGTGTATGTATGTGTAGGAATTCAAAGAACATATGTACACACCCAATTATTGTTCCAATCTGTTTTCTATCTATTAGAAAGGTTCAAATGAATCCCATTTTTACATATAACTAAAATTAGCAATTCGATCAAAAGTAGAACAGAAACTAATAGTACTAATGTATGCAATAAAACCAAGGCATGGACATGTGGATACTGGGTATTCCTAAAGTTAACATTCCAACATAGTTCAGATGGCTTCTTCAAGCGATGAGCCATGTTAGTACTAAACCCATCAAACCTGTAGCCACCGCTACCGCTGCTAATCAACTTAGGATTCCAGCCTTAGCACCACCAATAGTCTACTTCCTAAGTTTTTAAGGATTTATCCAGCCTTGATGGAAAGACATTTCTCAAGGCAGGACCATACTCAGTGACACGGGAATGGTTTGATGATTGTGAAAAGATTTCCAACCTATTAGGACTTGGTAATGGTATTAAGAAAAAGTTAGCAACTTGACATTTAAAAGCAACATGTTGGTGGGAAGTGATAACAACTGAAGTGCATGATAATACTATTACTTAGAGGATGTTCAAGTTGGGATTCAAAATGGAGTTTCTGTTTATAGCTTAGAAAGATTTATTTTTGGAAAAGTTCATCCATATGAAGTAAGGAGAAATGATAGTTAGGAAGTATGTAAGTCAATTTGACGAGTTAGCTTGATTTGGATTCGAGTTAGTGAATACTCCAATGAAGGAGTAAAATTTGCAATGGAATTGAATTCACTTCTAAGAGAGTTAGCATCAAATCAGATACTGCTTGGAGCTACGTTTGAAGGATCGTAATTCCAGCATTACTGAATTCTTTGTATGGAACTTAGGCTAAGGACTAGTCTAAGGAAGGAGAGGGATAACAACAATGCAAGCGTAAAGGAAATGGACCATAAAATGGCGAATTAAAAAGTAGGTGGTTACTTGTCACAGATGTCAGATGCTAGGACACCTTGTAAAGAATTGTAGGATGAACCTCTCAAAGGGTAAATGTTACAACCGTAACCACATAGGACACATAGTTAAGGATTATACGGCAGCCTCAGCTCAAAAGAAGTTAAAGTGCTATAATTGTGATTAGTTCAGACATATGAAAAGGGACTGTCCAACTTTGAGGAATAAGGGTCAGATTATGATGACATATGCTTTCGATGTAGTTTCAACTTCTTGAAAGGAACTACCATAAGATTAAGAGAAGGAAAAGCATATTGTGAGGAAAGATGTGTTGATTTTATCTGATTCTCTTATTCATACATTATTTGGTGCCGGTGTACTTTATTTGGTACTAGTGCATCTCATTCATTCATAACAAGTGCATTAGTTGATAATTTAGCCCTTAAACCCGACATCATGCACAAATCCGTTATGGCGTTGAATCTTGTTAGGATTGACATATTTATAAATGTTATGTCATAATATATAGTTGATTATCCATGGTATGGAGTTCCTCTCATACAATGTAGTAAACTTTCTGAGTACGGGTTAATTTTGGGAATAAACTAGATGTCTTGCTATGGGGTAGTATTAGATTGTGGTAGGAGGATGGTTTAATTGAGGAAAGACGATGGACTTTATTTTATAATATGCTGCAAGCTTGATATTTCTATTATGGAGACATATTTATATTCACTTAATCTATCACAATAAAAGCTATCATGTATACCCGTAGTAAAATGTTATCCAGATGTATTCGAAGACATTTCTAGGCTCCTTCCCCAAAGAGAAATTGAATTTTGTATCGATCTCAAGAAAGACACAAGGCTAGTTGTGATACCTTTTAGGCATATGGCTCTGTAGGAGAGAAGAGAATTAGATAAGTAAATTTTGGAATTGTCACAGAAAGGCTTTATTCAGAGTAGCATCTTGGAATGGGGAGCGTCTATCATTTTTGCTATTAAGGCAGATGGTTCTCTCAAGTTATGCATTGGCCATCGAGAACTTAATAAGCTAAAGAAAACCACTATCCACTACCTCGCATTGACGACCTCTTCTATCAGTTAGTTGGGGCAAAGGTTATCTCATAGCTTGATTTGTCAATTGGGTTTCATTAATTGACATTTGCTGAAGATAGTACCCAAAATACCACTTTCTGAACACCCGATGGATTGTTTGAGTGGTTGGTCATGCCATTTGGCTTGACAAATGCTCTAACTTATTATGTGGATTTGATGAGTATGGTATTCCAAGAGCAATTAAATAGTTTTGTAGTGTTCTTCATAGATGATATTCTTGTTTACTCCAAGGGCAAGTAGAATATGGGATTTATTTGAGGGGAAGTGATGGATGTATTGAGGAGAAATCAATTGAAACTTAAAATTTCTAAGTGTCATTTATGGTGAATTGAAGTTTGTTTCCTTGGTCATGTAGAATCGATGGATGGATTGGAAGTAGACCCATAGAAAGTAGCTGCAGTTAGGGATTGGAGGATGCCAAAGAATGATTTAGAGGTCGATAGCTTCTGGGGATTAGTTAGATTCTATGAGATGTTTATTAAGGATTTTGTAAATGTATCGACACTCTGACCCTTTGACGAAGAAAAATCAAATTTATAATTAGAATTCAGAGTGTGAAGTGGCATTTATTTGATTGAAGGGGCTGTTAATGAGTGCTCTAGTTTAGGTTATCCCCGATAATACCAAACCATTTACTGTGTATAAGTACCGCTCTTGGTGTCATCCTTATGCAAGAGGGAAGAGTAGTAGCATGTGTGAATAGACAGTTGAAGAACCACGAGAAGAGTTATCTGACTCATGACTTTGAGTTGGTTGCTATTGTATCCAATTGAAGTCATAGAGGCATTATCTATTGGGTGAGAGATTTGAATTATTTATGGATCATAATTCTCTCAAGTGCATGTTTTCTCAGAAAGACCCAAGTCTAAGTCAGCAACAGTGGATGGAGTTTCTATCATAGTATGATTTTGGAATTTCTTATATGCTAGGAAAGGAAAATGTATTTGTAGATACATCGAGCAGGAAGCATGCAGAGGTGAATGGTATGTTGTTAGAATGGAGAAATTTGAAGTTTATATCAGAGTTTATTTTCAGACCTTGATCGGATTATCCACCAGGATTATTTGCAGTAATGGAATTTAGGCCTGCATAGATGGAACATATTGGACTGAGTCAAGGGTAAGATGAATCATTGGTCAGTATTATGAAGAAGTTAGGATGGGGTGAAACAATCAATTTATTTGGATCATTACTTCAAGGATCAGAAGGGTTATTCGAGGAGAGATGGAAGGCTATGTGTACCATTTTTTAAGGAGTTGATAAAAGAATTTTTGGGAAGTGTCATCACTCTAGAATGACTATTCATCCTGGAGAGGATAAGATGTATTGGAATGGGAAGAGGATATTCTATTGGTCAGGGATGAAGAGATGGATAGCTGAATATGTGGCAAAGTGCATGACATGCCAGAGAGTGAAGGATGAGCAAAAGAAGTCGAGTGGGCTACTATTTCTGTTAAACATGCCACAGTGGAAGTAGGAATGCATATCTATGGAATTTGTAGATGGATTACCCTGGAGTAGAAGGGGAAATGAAAGCATATATGTGATAACCCAGATTTTTGATATCTGATAATTGGTAATTAACAGGATTTAAATTTATTAAAATACTAAAAATTTGTAATTTGAAAAAATAAATTTTGATATATATATATATATATATAATTATTTGGTTAATAATCTTCCTAGTATAATTATTTAAAATTTGACAAATTTTCTTTAATTTCAAACAAATTGAACATGGGTATGTTTCAGTGTGTATATATGTGTATGAGTTAGTTCTAAATTAAATTTAAATTGGAAATCCGAAGAATAAATATCTTAAATAGTTTGGATATAAAATTTATATGTGTATGATTTTATTTGTATATAGTTTGCTATTTTCTTTTGAAATTCATATTAATATAAATAAAGAAAAGTAGTTACTAAACAAAAAAAATATATAAAGGTTTCATGGAAAATATTTAGATATATAAAAATGCATTTATTAAGAATAGAAAGTATTCATAACATAAGATATAAATATATATAATTAAATTGAAATTAATATGAAAGTGTATAGAACATATTAGTATATTATTTAATTCTCATATAAAGGACAAATGTTAAGAGTTTTAATACCCAAACTAACAAATGTAACATTTGTAATATGAGATTTGAACAAGTGTCAACATTTCCTTTTGAAATTATGAATAATAGATCAAAGAAGAAATATACATTTTATCTTCATTACTAAAGAAACTTCAGCTGAATAATAATAATAATAATAAGTGGAAATCTAAAATCAAAGCTCAAAGGAAATAAACCTGAAACTAAATCTGAGACAAGAGAGTTCAATTTCCGATTTGCAACATAGGAAGCATTTTAACTGGCTGGAACATTTTCAAAACTGCAACTTAGAAGCAAGTCTTGAATCATCATGTTCCAGACCAGTTCATTGATAAAGCATTTCAATTTAAAAGAAACTCAAGCAATATAAAGTTTTCTGGATCAAAACAAATGCATGCAAGTTTCAAATCCAGCTTTCAAACCCTCTGCATTTTTTCCAAAGGTGAGTAAACTACTATCAGAATTTAACTTGTTTTTATATGTGACTGGATGTGATAACTTATGGAAATTATGATGGATGGTATACATGCATGTTGATAGAGGTGATTTTATATATATCTATACATATGTTTGTATGTAAAAATAAAATAAAAATAACTTTGATTAAAACTTGGAAGTATTTGCTTGCCTGTTGTCTTCAAACAGAGGTGGGTAAATCATGATGTCTGGAATGTCTTAAAATTGTAGGTGACGATTCTTGAAAATATGATAAGTATTATGCTGTGCATGTCATTAAAAATGAATTTGAGTATAAATATGGATGATAATCTTTTAACTTCATGCCTGGAAAACAGTTATAATGTGTCTCTGTTTGAATACTATAGGTTTAAGACCTGATCTAAATTTATTTTATTTTTTAAAATGAATTCTTGGTCTTGATATCGAATAAGAAATATTTGAGTGTATATGACATAATTTTTAAGAAATAAAATTTCAATAAAATGTTGGCTAATGTTCTCAAATTTAAACATTACAGAGAAAATGTAGTTTCAATTCCAGATTTTCTTTTATAAAAGCTTCTTTGTTATCTTCATAAAACAGATGAGCAAACACTTAACTAAGCTTCTTAGGGTAATGAATGAGTGAGCTGAATGTCTGGGTATTTATATGCGACTCTATATGTATATATGTGATTGCCCTGACTATCTTTATTTTGTGCCAGTTTCTTCTCTGGTTTAAGGTTACTAAGTGAAAGTAAACAACAGAACCCAATACATCTTCATCTAGCCATTATTAGGCTTGAAGTATCATATAAAAATAAGTTTGTTTAAACATAATTATGGTCTAAATTTTGTTTTAAGCATGATGGTGAGGAATTGCATCTGTAAAATTAGTTTTACAGAGGAACATTTAAATATATGCTAAATTAAAATGTTATGAAATATAAATTCAACTATAGATCCTGAATCATCTTGAGAAAATAGGATTTTTAAGGCTTAAATGGTGGGTTTCGTTGGGCATGCTAAGAGCAGTTGGTAATTAATCAGGAAATGAGTTTTAATCACATACCAGGGATCGGTAGCATAGTGGGTGTCGAATTTTTGGTCATGGCTAGCTTGACAATGGGTGAAGTTGGGAAAAATGGCCATGGTCGTTCCAGTTCGCCATGGCGACGGCAATAGTACGATTTCGATTTTAACCCTAGTTTTTCTAGGCTTGGGAAAAAGTGGTCGCTATGGATTACTGGATGTATCGAGCTGCGAGTGGATGGGAGTAGTGATAGCGGGGAGGATAGCGATGACGCTGGTGAAGTTTGGTGGCATCTGGGGGTCGGCGCTGCTTGGACGAGGCGATCAATGGTCGGGGTATTTTCGATTGGAAGCTTGAATTAGTCATATTTCGTTCTCGTGATAGATCTTTGTTTTTGGCTGCGATCGCATGAGGAAGTGATGGTTGACTTATCGGTGATCATCTCAAGCGACGAAGGTTCATCGGCGGTGGGTTCAGGTGCACGGTGGGTCGCGTGCATGTTTGTTTTCTGGAAGTTTTGAGTTCTCGGGGTTATGCTCGAGATAATGATGGGTTTTACTCGAGCCTCTCTTCTGGTTTCTCACGTGAATGTATAGTACCTGGTTCTCAAAATTTGATTTCTAATGATAATCAAGTGGAAGAAAGCTTCGGGGAAAATAGGGGAAAACTCGGGTTAAAGTTCAGGCTATAGCAAAACATGCATGTTCTGTTTTAAGTATTTGAATGAGATTATTGAAACTAAGTTTTCGATATAAAGAAAGTTTAAATCTAAGCTTAAATCTGATTTAAGTTTAAAATCTCAGTTTTAAAAGTAAAATAAAGTTTATAAGTTTAAAATGTTAAAGAATATTTTATTAAGGACATGAATTCAAAATGAATTGATTTAAAAATCTTTTGGATTTCTTTATAAATGATAAGTGTTTCTTTAATATTTGGATTAAAAAGAGGTTTTGTAAATTGATTTGGATTTTGTTAAATTTAAACTTGTATTCTATTTTAAATCTTTAATTTGAATAAATTAAAAAAAAGATTTAAAAAGTTCAAAGATCTTGGGTAATGATAATTGAGTCGTTTAAAGGGGTAATGTTTCATCTTAAAGTTAATTAAGATATATTGATTAATTAAATTAATAAGGTAATTTAGTTGATTAAGATTAATCTCCTGGTAATTAGAGATTTATTAATTACTTAATGATAAAGTACTTAATGGAGGTACCTGTGGGTTAATTACTTTGTGATTAATTAAAGTATGGATTAAATAAGATAACTTATTAAGAGTTAATAAATTATAAGTGTGATTTACTGAAGGAAAATTAATTTGAGTAAATTAATAAGAATGGGTGAAGATTTATTAATTTATGTAATTAACTAAGAGCTAATTACTTATTATATTAGACTAAGGATAATTAATTAAGATGGATAAGTAAATATGATTAGTTAACTACTTTGTAATTAACTAATTTTGGAAATCATCCATCTTGCTTATGAATAATTAAATGATAATTAAAGGCCTTGAATTTGATGATATCTCTGATATGAAATGTTTTGATACGAGATATTTGAAGGGAAAATTATGAATGTGATTCTCTATTTATGATGAATTGCTAGGTAGAAGTGACATTCTATATTTAAAGTTTAAATTGTTTTCACTTGAATAACTTGGGTTAAAATGACATTGGATTCGAAGAGACCGGAGTCGGGTATCAGTTAATACCTGAAACCACTTCGATTCTTTATAGATTGATATGTGAAATCAATTTGTTGAGTGGGATGATTTAAGTGAATTAGACCATTTTAGTCTAAGTTTTTGGAACTTAGAAATTGATGTGTAAATTAAGTGATATCTATAACAACTTGTGAAGTTGTAAATTGATATAAGTTACCCCGGGCTTATATGAGTTGTATACTTTTGTATTACATGTTAGATGGGTTTACTCACGCTGGTTTCCAGCCTGATCCGGGTGTTACTTTGATGTAATGCTCGGGTCAGACCGAGTATTACAGCTTTCCAGGTAAGGACGTTCTGGAGTTCAGGAGGCGAGCTGGATGGCAGGAACGTATGGAGTGGTTTCCGCTGTGTAAATTATTGCTGTTTAGTTGGGACATGTTATCAAATTTGACCTGTTTTGGGTAATAGTTGTAACTCTGATGTATGATTGTATAAGAGTATTGATATAGTTCTTCTTTGTAAAACTGATATTATTTATTATTATATTTTGATCCGCTGCGAATGTGAGGTTTTCTGTGTTTTGGTGTTTCTGTTCTTTCTTCTTCTTCTTCTTTCTTTTTCTTCTTTTCCTAACTATCTGAAATTTTCTGAGTCGAAAATTTTGGGTCGTTACATTTGGTATCAGAGCAGAAGGTTAAGCGAGAAACTTGGCTCTGGTGAGGGATACTCATTAAGGAAAGGGTCAGTGGTACCTTAGAATGAGTTGAGTGTATAAATATGAGAGAGCGTACTTGTTATTTTCTTATATAAATATTTTAAATGATTTTATATAAGAATATATTTTGATATATAAAGCAATATTTCTTTCTAACAAATAGTAAAGAAATTGGTTGTTAAATTATTGAATTAAATTAAGAAGTAATAGAAATACAACCAAACTGAAATTAAATCTTGAAATTGGAAAAGGTTTAAGGATAAGGATAATCAATTAATTTATGTAATTAATTAAACTTTATTTAATGATATTAATTAATGGATAATAATTAGAATTGATAAATAAGAGGGAGTTACTTAATAAAGTAACTAGGGGTAAGTAATTTAAGGGACAATTACTTAATGAAGGTAATTAAGAAATAAGTTAATTACCGAATGTGATTAATTAGTGATGTAATTAATTTAAAGAAATAACAAATAATATTAGTTAATGCATTTGAATGAAATGGTCCTATTTCAAACAACAGTTGTTTAAAAATTTAAAGGAAATTTGTTTTGAATTAAAACCAAAGGTGGTTTAAAATTTTAAAATATAACTTGGTATGTAAAAGAAATTAATATGTATACATGTAAATATACATAATATCAAAGGTGGTTTAAAATAAACTCTAAATATTGAGTTTTAAATTTGGAATAAGATGTGATACCCAAAGTGATAAGTTTTGAACTTAATAAGCGAGAAGATTATTTATGTGAAGTTTAAAATTTGAAATGGAAGTTCAAATTGGGTAAGGCTGACTGGATTAAGTGAATTGAGTTCAACTTGGGAAAAGTTAAATATGTTGGAATGTTCAACCTGATTTGTAAATTTCAAGATGAAATTAAGATTTAAACTTGGGAAGTTAATGGTTAATTTAAATTGGGAATTTATATGATCCCAAATTGGGTTTGAGACCTGGAAATTGAAAATGAATGGATGTTTTGAAATAATTTGAATGATACCATTCCATTGTTATTAATAATCTTTAAGCTAAAGTTGGATTTGATAAATGAAGAAATTGACTGTAGTAATATATCTATTATTGAGATAAAAAGAAAATTGAACTTTAGTTTGGAAATAGAGAAATTGAATCACTTTGGACTTGAGGTTTGGGTGTTTAGAACAGAATTTCAACAGGAATGGTTAAAAATTGGTTTTAAGGTTGAATTTGGATAATAATTGTTTTTGAAAATTAAATTGTTTAAAGGCTTTTAATAAAGGTTAACTTGGTTTAAAGGGCTAAACCAACCTTAGTGAATTTAACTCGAATTTATATAATTCGAGATGGTTTAAATTTGGAATTTGAATTAAAATTAGTTCAAATTGAATTTGATTTGAAGTAATTGAAATTGTGATTTATGATGTATAAGTATAGGATTCAAATGGAAAATTTGAATTGGATCAATTGGAAACAATTTGAAATTGAACTGGATTCAATTTCGAAATTAGTCCGAATTGATTTGAATAATTTGGAATATCTGATTTTGAGTAAACAAAGTAAATATCTTTGTTTTATAAGATAAAACTCCCCTTGATGAATCTTTTGCCAGAAGAAAAGGGTTTTTGGAAATGTTTGAAGTATAAAAGGAGTTTTATACAAGTTTGAAATGATCCAAAGTTTTTAAAATTATATATATCTGTATATATATATGTAAAGGATCATATGAGAATTTTGGAAAAAGGTTTTGGGAACCTATGGATTTGGAAAGGCTTTTGATTTTTGGTAAAATCAATATTAAATTTGGAAAGCCTAGTTTGAGAATTATCGATTTTGGAATAATCAATTTTGTGTAAAGGAGCTTAGAATGAAATCATACTAGGTGTATGATTTAAAAGATACTATATATATAGTATAAAATGTTTTGATGATGGATCTGGGAAAAAGGCGCTCCCTTGGAATGGACTTCTCAGGAGTACCACCGGGTGGTGCTGCCTTGAGCCCCAGGGGGTTCTAAAGTTGATCCTGTGAGGAGTCCGGACAAACTAGTTCCTGAGGATTATTGGGTAGCGAAAGTCGAGGGTGCTGATGCCTACAGGGGCATTTGGGTTATGCTGTGACGACAGTGTAACTCGATGTCACTGCGATCTACTGTGGGGACCATAGCGAAAATCGTGTGGAGGATGAGTGCCAACGGTCTACACTTGATTTTGCCGGGAAGGCAACGCAACATCGGTAGACTGCGATCTATGGTCAAATGGAGTGGAGAAGTTTCATTCTTTTGGCAGCGAAATTCGAGGGCGCTGATGTCTACAGTTATATGGGTTTTTGCTGTGATAGCTACGTAACCCCAGTTGTAGCTGCGCTCTGTAGCGGGTTCCATGGTGTAATCGAGGGGCGCGGAGGCCTACAGTTATCTGTGAATGTTATCGGGACGGCAACGTAACCATCGGGTTAACTGCGACCATGGATGGGGGTGATGATTTCCAGAGCATCCTCACTAAAGATATATCCTCTATTTTCAAAAATTTATTTTCAATATTTTCAATAAAAAAATTATTATTTTCCAAGTATTTTCACTGGATGTTGAAAACGGGTCTGCCAAGCACTTGTAGATTTTCAGTCTTACGCCAGATCAACGTATGGCCGAATTTCTATGAGAACGAGGATGGACTTGTTGAAACATCGAGTTATAAAATGATATTTTTATAAAACTATTTTGACAATACTATATAGATTTTAAAGGTGTTTTAAGATTCTGGCTTCGTTTCTTTTCGAGGACGAAAAGATTCTAAGAGGGAAGGAATGTGATAACCCAGATTTTTGATATCTGATAATTGGTAATTAACAGGATTTAAATTTATTAAAATACTAAAAATTTGTAATTTGAACAAATAAATTTTGATATATATATATATATATATATATATATATGAATAATTATTTTGTTAATAATCTTCCTAGTATAATTATTAAAATTTGACAATTTTTCTTTAATTTCAAACAAATTGAACATGGGTATGTTTAAGTGTGTATATATGTGTATGAGTTAGTTCTAAATTAAATTTAAATTGGAAATCCGAAGAATAAATATCTTAAATAGTTTGGATATAAAATTTATATGTGTATGATTTTATTTGTATATAGTTTGGTATTTTCTTTTAAAATTCATATTAATATAAATAAAGAAAAGTAGTTACTAAAGAATTTTTTTTTTATAAAGGTTTCATGGAAAATATTTAGATATACAAAAATGCATTTATTAAGAATAGAAAGTATTCATAACATAAGATATAAATATATATAATTAAATTGAAATTAATATGAAAGTGTATATAACATATTAGTATATTATTTAATTCACATATAAAGGACAAATGTTAAGAGTTTTAATACCCAAACTAACAAATGTAACATTTGTAATATGAGATTTGAACAAGTGTAAACATTTCCTTTTGAAATAATGAATAATAGATAAAAGAAGAAATATACATTTTATCTTCATTACTAAAGAAACTTCAGCTGAAAAATAATAATAATAATAAGTGGAAATCTAAAATCAAAGCTCAAAGGAAATAAACCTGAAACTAAATCTGAGACAAGAGAGTTCAATTTCCGATTTTCAACATAGGAAGCATTTTAACTAGCTGGAACATTTTCAAAACTGCAACTTAGAAGCAAGTCTTGAATCATCATGTTCCAGACCAGTTCATTGATAAAGCATTTCAATTTAAAAGAAACTCAAGCAATATAAAGTTTTCTGGATCAAAACAAATGCATGCAAGTTTCAAATCCAGCTTTCAAACCCTCTGCATTTTTTTCAAAGGTGAGCAAACTACTATCAGAATTTAACCTGTTTTTATATGTGCCTAGATGTGATAACTTGTGGAAATTATGGTGGATGGTATACATGCATGTTGATAGAGGTGATTTTATATATATATCTATACATATGTTTGTATGTAAAAATAAAATAAAAATAACTTTGATTAAAACCTGGAAGTATTTGCTTGCCTGTTGTCTTCAAACAGAGGTGGGTAAATCATGATGTCTGGAATGTCTTAAAATTGTAGGTGACGATTCTTGAAAATATGATAAGTATTATGCTGTGCATGTCATTAAAAATGAATTTGAGTATAAATATGGATGATAATCTTTTAACTTCATGCCTAGAAAACAGTTATAATGTGTCTCTATTTGAATACTATAGGTTTAAGACCTGATCTAAATTTTTTTTTAAAATGAATTCTTGGTCTTGATATCGAATAAGAAATATTTGAGTGTATATGACATAATTTTTAAGAAATAAAATTTGAATAAAATGCTGGCTAATGTTCTCAAATTTAAACATTACAGAGAAAATGTAGTTTCAATTCCAGATTTTTTTATTTATAAAAGCTTCTTTGTTATCTTCATAAAACAGATGAGCAAACACTTAACTAAGCTTCTTAGGGTAATGAATGATAGTGCATGCGAAAATTCTGGATGTTTGTTGAGCTGGATGTCTGGGTATTTATATGTAACTCTATATGTATATATGTGATTGCCCTGACTATCTTTATTTTGTGCCAGTTTCTTCTCTGGTTTAAGGTTACTAAGTGAAAGTAAACAACAGAACCCAATACATCTTCATCTACCCATTATTAGGCTTGAAGTATCGCATAAAAATAAGTTTGTTTAAACATAATTATGGTCTAAATTTTGTTTTAAGCATGATGGTGAGGAATTGCATCTGTAAAATTAGTTTTACAGAGGAAAATTTAAATATATGCTAAATTAAAATTTTTTGAAATATAAATTCAATTATAGATCATGAATCATCTTGAGAAAATAGGATTTTTAAGGTTTAAATGGTGGGTTTCGTTGGGCATGCTAAGAGCAGTTGGTAATTAATCAGGAAATGAGTTTTAATCACGAACCAGCAATCGATAGCATAGTGGGTGTCAAATTTTTGGTCATGGCTAGCTTGACAATGGGTGAAGTTGGGAAAAATGACCATGGTCGTTCCAGTTCACCATGGCGGCGGCAATAGTACGATTTCGATTTTAACCCTAGTTTTTCTAGGCTTGGGAAAAAGTGGTCGCTATGGATTACTGGATGTATCGAGCTGCAAGTGGATGGGAGTAGTGATAGCGGGGAGGATAGCGATGACGCTGGTGAAGTTTGGTGGCATCTGGGGGTCGGCGCTGCTTGGACGAGGCGATCAATGGTCGGGGTATTTTCGATTGGAAGCTCGAATTAGTCGTATTTCGTTCTCGTGATAGATCTTTGTTTTTGGCTGTTGTGATCACATGAGGAAGTGACGGTTGACTTGTCGGTGATCATCTCAAGCGACGAAGGTTCATCGGCGGTGGGTTCAGGTGCACGGTGGGTCGCGTGCATGTTTGTTTTCTGGAAGTTTTGAGTTCTCGGGGTTATGCTCGAGATAATGATGGGTTTTACTCGAGCCTCTCTTCTGGTTTCTCACGTGAATGTATAGTACCTGGTTCTCAAAATTTGATTTCCAATGATAATCAAGTGGAAGAAAGCTTGGGGGAAAATAGGGGAAAACTCGGGTTAAAGTTCAGGCTATAGCAAAACATGTATGTTCTGTTTTAAGTATTTGAATGAGATTATTGAAACTAAGTTTTCGATATAAAGGAAGTTTAAATCTAAGCTTAAATCTGATTTAAGTTTAAAATCTCAGTTTTAAAAGTAAAATAAAGTTTATAAGTTTAAAATGTTAAAGAATATTTTATTAAGGACATGAATTCAAAATGAATTGATTTAAAACTCTTTTGGATTTCTTTATAAATGATAAGTGTTTCTTTAATATTTGGATTAAAAAGAGGTTTTGTAAATTGATTAGATTTTGTTAAATTTAAACTTGTATTCCATTTTAAATCTTTAATTTGAATAAATTAAAAAAAAAAGATTTAAAAAGTTCAAAGGTCTTGGGTAATGATAATTGAGTCGTTTAAAGGGGTAATGTTTCATCTTAAAGTTAATTAAGATATGATGATTAACTAAATTAATAAGGTAATTTAGTTGATTAAGATTAATCTCCTGGTAATTAGAGATTTGTTAATTACTTAATGATAAAGTACTTAATGGAAGTACCTGTGGGTTAATTACTTTGTGATTAATTAAAGTATGGATTAAATAAGATAACTTATTAAGAGTTAATAAATTATAAGTGTGATTTACTGAAGGAAAATTAATTTGAGTAAATTAATAAGAATGGGTGAAGATTTATTAATTTATGTAATTAACTGAGAGCTAATTACTTATTATATTAGACTAAGGATAATTAATTAAGATGGATAAGTAAATATGTTTAGTTAACTACTTTGTAATTAACTAATTTTGGAAATCATCCATCTTGCTTATGAATAATTAAATGATAATTAAAGGCCTTGAATTTGATGATATCTCTGATATGAAATGTTTTGATACGAGATATTTGAAGGGAAAATTATGAATGTGATTCTCTATTTATGATGAATTGCTAGGTAGAAGTGACATTCTATATTTAAAGTTTAAATTGTTTTCACTTGAATAACTTGGGTTAAAATGACATTGGATTCGAAGGCACCAAAGTCGGGTATCAGTTAATACCTGAAACCACTTCGATTCTTTATAGATTGATATGTGAAATCAATTTGTTGAGTGGGATGATTTAAGTGAATTAGACTATCTTAGTCTAAGTTTTTGGAACTTAGAAATTGATGTGTAAATTAAGTGATATCTATAACAACTTGTGAAGTTGTAAATTGATATAAGTTACCCCGGGCTTATATGAGTTGTATACTTTTGTATTACATGTTAGATGGGTTTACTCACGCTGGTTTCCAGCCTGATCCGGGTGTTACTTTGATGTAATGCTCGGGTCAGACCGAGTATTATAGCTTTCCAGGTAAGGACGTTCTGGAGTTCAGGAGGCGAGCTGGATGGCAGGAACGTACGGAGTGGTTTCCGCTGTGTAAATTATTGCTGTTTAGTTGGGACATGTTATCAAATTTGACCTGTTTTGGGTAATAGTTGTAACTCTGATGTATGATTGTATAAGAGTATTGATATAGTTCTTCTTTGTAAAACTGATATTATTTATTATTGTATTTTGATCCGCTGCGAATGTGAGGTTTTCAGTGTTTTGGTGTTTCTGTTCTTTCTTCTTCTTCTTCTTTCTTTTTCTTCTTTTCCTAACTATCTGAAATTTTCCGAGTCGAAAATTTTGGGTCGTTACAATATTGGTTATAGCAGACCGTTTTACAAAGAGCGCACATTTTATCCCAATTAAGAGTACTAGAATCGTAGGGACCTTAGCAATGCAGTATGTTAAAGAAACGATCTAACTACATGGAGTTCCTATGCATTAGTGAGCGATCAAGATCCACTTTTCACTAATGAATTCTAGAGGAGTTTACATGTGCCATTGGAAATGGAATTTAATTTGAGCATGACATAATCATCCACAAACCGACAGATAGATGGAGAGAGTAAACATGGAGTTAGAGGATTTTTTGATGGCTTGTATATTAGATTTTGGAGGGTCTTGGGAGGACCGTTTACCTTTAGTGGAGTTCATGTACAATAATAGCTAGCAAACTAGTATATGATGACACCATTTGAAACGTTGTATGGAAAACCATAGAAATTACTTTCATGGTGGTGGGAATCTATGGATAAGATTATTTAGGATCTAGAGATGGTTAGAGATACTGCAAATAAGGTGGACCTTGTAAGGAAGAGGGTGAAAGCCGCATAGGACCGATAAAAGTCATATGTAGACAGGAAAGAAAATATTTGGAGTTCGAAGTAGATGATTTAGTTTTTATTAAAGTTTCTCCGTTAATGAGAGTAATATGGTTAGAGAGTTTGGGAAAACTAGCATCTAGATTTGTTGCCCATTTGCAGTTTTGGAGAGTATAGGGAGTTTTTTTATAGAGTAAAGCAACAAGAGAAGATGGCGGGAGTCCATAATGTTTTCCACATGTCACATTTGTGAAAATATGTACATGATTTACGACCGTAATTTCCCTAGTTGGTTGGTGGAATAGAGTAAGAGTTTAAGTCGAGTTTATCAAAAATGGGATGAATTTACTTAGAAATAAGATGGTGTTGGTTAGAGCGCAATGGGGAAATGATCCGACAGAGAGTACACAGAAGTCGAAAGAAAAGTTGAGTGCTACTCATCCATAACTCTTTTCTAATATGTTTCCTAATTTGACTTGATTTGATTTCCTTTTATAGATTACTCTAAGATTAGGATTTGGAAGCTATGGATGAATTGATTGTTAGCTTTTATATATGTGACTGAATTTGCATTCATATATATATATATATATATATATATGCTTATATTAAGATGTTGTGCATCATGCTTAATATGTCATCTCATCGCATTCATATAGGATGTATTTGCTGCATTAATGCATTTTAGAGGTAGAAACTGCAATTTCCGGACATTCATGCCTATATGATATTCATGTCATTTATATATGTTGTTGTTTGCACAAATTGGATGTCGTTTTTATGACTTAGTCGGTATATGTTTTACGAATGAACGTTGTTCCATTCCTTAAGAATTTCAAAGATGAAATTCTTTAAGGGATGAGAATGTAATACCCCAAAAATTTGATAAATAATTTAAATAAGTATTAATAATGTAATAAATAAAAATAACTGAAATTAATGAACTAATAAATAAATTAAAAATTAGGAGCAAAAAATGGTCATTTTCAGATACCGAAATTTGACGATGAAACTAGTGCCATTAAGACTGTCTTAATTTTTTGATTCGTGCAGTATTTTGTTTCGCTGCAATTGGAGTTCATAGGAAAGAGTACGGTTGAAATAGCATTGAGTTGAATGGGCGCCAAAAACCCGAGATTTGAATTTTTGAATTTAGGAATGAGTGGTTACTTCCTCCTCCCGTTTGGATGATAAACACATACATTTTTTTTAGTTGAAAAAGCCGACTCTTTCTTCTTCCTCCATCTTTCATTCAAACTACCCGAGATCAGATTCAAATACCTCTCTCAAAGCTCCACTGAATCGAACGAGATTAAAAGCATTATGAGGCTATCATACAAGGCTACTATCAATAGTGATTTAGAGGTGAAAATCTAAAGTGAGAAGAATCAGTAGGCTAGACAGTGAGGATCTGGATAGAAATATGCATTTTGGTAAGTGATTTATGCTCTCTTCTTCATGTAATGCAATCATGATCCTCTAATTATGATAGGTTGACTATGGTAGAGTAGATAAACACCTGTAAAAATCTAAAATCGGGCTAACTTAGGATTTGGGAGGGATTTGGCTATTAATAATAAACAGAGACATGGTTAGATTAGAATATAGTAATTTGATGATTATAAGTTGCAATTGATGAAACAAATGACTAAATTAGACCTAGAAACGAAGGGCAAAGATTAAGTACGTTCTTTGATGGTCGGAGGCAGAATGAAGGCGGCCGAAGGTAGAAACAACATTGAAAATTCCACTTTTATGAAATCTAAAACACCCAGAAAACACCTACATTGGTCCCTCGATGGGCTTGGACTAATGAATCGATAGTCGAGTCTGGGAAAAGGTTGAACCCATACCCATAAGGGCCTATACAGATAAATAACGAATGATTCAAACCTTGTTTCTCTTGTATTTTGGAAGGCGATCTAAGGCTAGTGATGGAGCGAATGATGGTGCTACGAAGTAAATAAATGTGTATAATGATTGGTCGTTATTTCAAGTGAATATATATGTAGTTTTGAATTTGGAATATGATATGATGATGGATGCGAATGTGAACGAGTCTAGGGCGCATGTAGATAGCACAAAGTGTGTGTGCGGATATTAACGTGGTCATGTGACACATGCATGTGATCCAGGCATGATGTTGCTTTCATGCAGGGCTTTAATGGGCTGCGAGGAGGAAGTGGATATTAAGCGACCCTGAAGGCTATGGACGGACCATGGCATGAGTCCAATTAGGTAGCACAAGGACAATAGGCTTTCTTGTAAGCTATAGGTAGTCGAGGAAAGTAAGTTCTATAAACGATTGCATGATGGCAGACAATAAGCGATCCTATAGAGCATGAGGTTGAACCAAAGAAGTAGGTCTACATAGATATGATATAAGAGGATTGGATATATGTGACAATTAGATATGATATGGCTAGGAACATGGGGTGTTTGAGTGATAGACTCATATCATGTTATAGTATAATTTTTATAGTATATATAGGGTAGCATGGCTCATTACCAGACTTATGTCTGACCCATTCCTATTTTTCCTTTTTATACATATATCCAAGTTGATGGAATCTAGTGATGAGACCATATCAGAGATGGAGATTCATTTATGTATTGTATCTTTGGTGTATACAAGTGTTGTACATAGCTTTGACTCTATGTGTGGATTGGGTTGTACTTGTATTCTTTAGACAAATGTATTTGACATTTTAGACATATTTTGGTGATGTGACTATGGTATTTATTCATGCATTATATTTTATTTTCTTCTACTATGAGATTTTGAAAGTAGTTCTTAGATAGTGTTGGTTATAACTGTATTTGATATTTACCTGTCCGTATATGCTTATTTAATCTTAATCCCAACGAATTGTCTGTTCGGTTCTTGGGTTGTTGACATCTGCAATGCCACACCCCGAGACCCACACTAACAAAAGGTATTACTGGGTAATACTGTCTGTTAGTGCAGAGAATAGGGCTAGTTAGAGGCGAACATCCATAAAATTCCTTTGGGCGAGTATCGAATACATCAAATATTATGGCTATATTTTTCTTTGCTTACAAGTGGTAATTCGGCATATTCGATCCAGGTGCAAAAATATAATACAATAGTTTAATATAATTCAGAACAATATACAATATAGTATATAACACAAAATCAAACGTTGCAACGGAAATAAGATGCACAATATCCACTCAAAAATACGAATCTACAAAAGAAAACACTAGAATCACATTTTCATACATATATATCCAACTATAAATAATGACAAGTCTCAAATATACACGATTACAAAAGACTACAACATCAACAAATATATATATACAAGGCTCAAATAGTACATCACAAATAATGCCAATATCAAAATAGACTTCTAAAGATATCTCTCATCCAAAGCCACTAAGTCCTTGTACCTACCATGTCTCGATTTGACCTGAGCATTAAAATAACACACGTATATCTCTAATTATCATAAAAGGTAAGATACCGATAAAATAAACTTGCATGATGTCAAGGATAAATATCCATAGGTTATATTATACTAACACAATTATACTTCATTTAATAATTCATGGATTTTAACTAAGTTTATGCTCATTTACAACATTCATCAAAGTCAAAGTAACCATAATAGTAAGAGCATAAATAATCACATCAAAATAAGCAAGCAATAGACTTGTACTTCAAGTCGACACAATATGCACGCACATCACGCACCACACAAGAAGTTGCACTTCGCAACTGTAACTCGCTAGAAAGCGAGTATCTCCTAATGGACTTAAAAACCCATTTAATTCATCTAAACAGAATTCTCCAAGATCGAGTCTGAAACCATGAAAAACAGATGAGTGCCATCCACTTTCAATTAGTAATTATAAGAGTGTAGACTAATGTCCCATAACCACTTGACGATGTCCAAACAATTACTAAACTCGTGCAAATAAAACATTTATTTGTATATGAAAATAATGTTTACAAAAAAAATAGTTTTACATTGAAATCTTACTTAAGAATATTGATTCAAAAAATCTATAATGTTATATAGTAGAAACTATGATTTAATTCATATTTATTGTAACGACCCGCAAATCCGTACCCCTTGAGTCAACACTATTCTACATCAATTAACTCAGGTTGTACAGAAATACGAACCATTTGGGTTAAAGAAGAAGAGGTAGAAGAAGAAAAGAGAAAACAACATCAGAATCTAACCATCGCAGCGGAATAAAATATAATAGATAATGAATAATCTTTACTCAAAAATCAAATATATCTGTTTATATATCACATCATCAGAGTACATCAATCACAGTTCAACATCAATTACATACAACTGGATACACAGCTACTCAACACAGCGGAATATATATAACACAAGTATGGAAGTACGTATCGTCGTCCAGCTCATCTCCTGAGGTCCACATCATCATATCCTATATTCTATAATACTCGGTCTTACCCGAGCATTACAGTTAAATAACACCCGAGTCAGTCTGGATATACCAGCGTGAGAAATCACACTCAAATTGATTATTAAAGTTTCAAAAATCCTTTGAAAACAAAAGCATCTCATAAGACCACGCCACAAATAAACATGTCGGATTTTTACCTTACGATAGCTAAAACATTTTCCTATAAAATCCTCTGATATTATAATAGGGTCTATATACAAATACTTATTAAAATAGCTGAAATTGTTACATGATTAAATTCCAGCTACTAGCCACAGAGTGGGTAATACAAACAAAACTCATAAACAGCTCGTAGGGAGATTGGATTTCCAACTAATGACTAGGCACTAGGGTACCACTTGTCGCAGTACGTGGCCTAGATCACAGTACTGAGGAGTACGTCCGCTCCTCTGCAACACAAGACCGGGACTACCCTTACTGGATAATCCCGAGTGAGATCACCCCGTGGTTGGGATCAGCAACCGCCCACTAAGCCGAAATAAAAAGGGACATCTAGACAGGGATGACCTCACCTTGAATGGGTGCTACCCACCTAGTCTTGCTGCATAACCCCTGATTTTCAGTCATTCCCGGTTGATGAGGCTTGAGGCTAAGCATTACCCTTTTAGAACATATCCCTTAGAATGCCCATCGTCCACCTGACGATGTTCCGAAAGCATTCATCCATACAAGTCCGTCCCGGGTTCAAACGGAACCAAAGGCACTATTCCTACTACATCCATTTCGAAAATATCCTCAGGATTAGTAGCGACTAGCCCTTGCACTTCACTGCTCCAACTCCGAATCCACGCTCGTTTCCCACGAAACATACAAACCGGATCGAAGTGGTTTTCGAGAAATAAATCTCGATCCCGGTCTCTTCGAAACGATCAACGTATTTGTCCAATATTGATAGTCGGTGATTTAACTATCAATTAATATTCACAACATCCATCACAAAATAAATAATTTCCCAAATTATTTATTAATCCCAAAAATATCTTCACAAGATATATTTCCACTTTCAAACACTTTTGAAAACAGTTTTCAAACTATCTTCCTTTTTCTGAATAAAATTCCCAAATATTTTCTATTTCTTCTGAAATCACCAAGTACAACACTTAGATTTTAAATTGATTTAAACACCTTATTATAAAATATACCTTTAAATATTTAAATTAAAAAATACTTTAATGCCTTATTAAAAATATATATATGCTTTAAAAATAATTAAAATAAAGCTCTTTATAGAATATAGAACTAAATTTCTCTTTTTAAAACAAAATACCAAGTTACCTTAAATAATTACTACGATAATAGATTTGAAAAATATTTACTTTAGAATTTAAACATTTAGAAATAATAAATTTTCTAAAACATGTTTTTTAAAACCACATTAAAATTTTATCTTATATTTAAAAATTTACTTTGAAAACGTACTTGGTATCCAGAGAAATATACTTCTCTTCACAATCTTCTTTAAATTTCCAATTTCAAACAGTTGAATCAATTTCCAAATTGATTTCCAATTTACTTCCTTTTATTCCAAAATCCATTAATTTCAGATTTTATTCCTTAATTATGATTTAAACTACTTTTAACTGAAAATACCAAATTTATATTTCTCAAATTACTTCTTAATCCTTTTAAATAAATTTAAACTTTGAATTTTAAAATAATTCTTTATTCCTTTAAAATAAAATCACTTGATTTTACAATTCATTAATTTTCTGTTTATTCAAAATCTTTTCATACTCGAAGTTATTTATTAGTATTTTAATATCACTTCCATTTCTTTTCAGTTCATTCTTAATTTATTTGCTATAATTATTTTACTTAAAACTCCATTCTTTTATTATCTTTCCAAAACTCCAATTTATATATTTTTGGTAACTCGTTATATCCAAATATATTCAGTCAAACCACAACATTCAATATTCCAATATAATTCATCATAGAATATCAAATAATCCCAACAGAGAATATTAAATAATTTAAATAATGTTGAGGGACCCAGTTGGATCCCTCCAACATGTTTTCCCTGCATCCACAGTCGTTAGCACAACATAAATACCAATTCCACTTCGAGGTGGAATATCGTAGTATATGGGATTAAATATAATGTTATCCGCTATTATGCGGCGCATAGGGTCTCATCCGCTATAAAAGTGAGGGAAATCAATCATTCCAAGATGAAATATATACAATAATATAGCACATCAAACAATTCAACCACTCAAACAATTTATTTAAATTTAATCATTTAAATTAAAATTAAAATTCAGCTGAGTGAGATTAACTCATCTTTTATTGTTGTTCGCAATCCAATCCAAACCAGCTTGTTTTGTCACAATTCTTCACAATTTACCTTATATAAACATTTTATATGATTGATTAACATTTGCACCAATCTAAAAGTAAATTACCATTTAATAAATTTAATTAACTAATTTTAGATGACAATTTAACTAACCTGGTTTACATTTTTTTTCTTTTCTTTCCAGCTTATAATTTTATAATAGGGTATACATAAATATCCTAATTTCTCAAATAAATATATTAACTAACAATAGAGTGAACTGATTATTATACATATATTATAAAGCTTACCTTACTGTAAATTATCCTTATTATAATTACATTATTTTTATATAACTAAACATTTTCTTCTTTTCTTTCTTTTTTCTTTTCTTTTTTTTTCTCTTTTCTGAAAAACAAAATACCGAGTTACATATACCTATATGGTGATAATAGATAAATGGGAAAATTAAATTCAAAGAGTTCAAACTTACTTAACTGAAATAAAATCTAGTTACCTTATTGATTAGACCCGAGCACACCACCCTACACCTTGGCTTCAAACACAACGAGAAGCCGCCGCAAACCCTTTCCAAATCGAATCCTCTTTCCACCATCGCTGCTGCTACCCACGCGAATGCCGTCCCATCCGCACGCGAGTCACACACGCCTCCTAACCCTAGATGAACACGCGACCTCGTGTAGCTTCCTCCTCCTCGTGCAAACGCGATTCAATCGTGACCCATCATCCCCAAAAATCAGGATGCTTCCAACCCTGCCCACTGCTTAGACGCGATGCTCCTCCACGTCCCCAAATCACCAGTGGATACTGCCATGCTCCCTCCTTGAGAAATCGAAGTCGACATCGCCCTTAGCCCCTCTTCACAACCTCGCGAGCGTGCGGTCCCTTCGAATCGATTTTGAAACAATGCCGAAAGTATTGGAACTCGAATGGAAAGAATAAGGAAGTACAGGCGAAACGAATACGCAGCCATGATTTATTGAGTTTTCGTTTCCCTTTTTTTTTGGTTTATACTGATTTGAAGATGAAGGCTTAGGCCCTATTTTTTTTAATAACTGAACGCATGGATTCTCAAAGAAGGCTCAACTTTAAAATGAAAGCATTGCTTCTAAGGAAAGACAGAGTACGTGATGTGAACGAACGTCGGCTGATGAAGGTTGCTTACATGAGAATATACATATAAATTTTAATTGAATTTTCGATGTAAATTTTCAACGCGTTTATATATCGTACACTTACACAACAGCTCCAAACGCTACAAAATTTGAAATCCAATAATAATATAATATTACGGATCCAATGAAACTGGTTTTGTCAAATTCCGAGGTTGTGCCTCGGAAGGCTATTTTTAAATTCAATTTAAAACGATAAAATTTCAAAACTGAACAATTCACTGTTAAATCCAATTTTAAAACTTCTATTATCCTTAACACTATCAATATAAATTTTACAAGCCTTCAAATTATTTTTAATAGGCTTCAACCTGAAGATTCAACATTTTACCTAACTTCAACTTATTTAATTCAATAATTTAATTATCAAATAAATAGTGATATTTGAAATTCAAGTTAATAATTAACTTTTAAATATTTAAAATAAAGTAAATATTTCATTTTAAATGCTCAAAAATTCCGGTTCGTCACATTCCTCCCCCTTAAAAGAATTTCGTACCCGAAATTACTAGTTAGGAAAAATGGTCCAATACCCGTTTACTTTTTCCCCAAAACCAAACAATTTTATTAACTTGCCATAACATGTCTTTTATTAAAGACTCACTATTACTTCAACCAACTTCCCAAAACCTTCTATGGTTCCTGAATACTTTGCTTACCCAACCATTCAAATTTCAATTTAAAACCAAATTTTGAATTACCAAAATTTTCTCAAAATTTTTCTAACTCCTTAAATTTTCGAAAAATTTCACCAGCATCTCCTTTGCGCGGCTAGCTCGGTACAACTAGAAAAGGCCTCTATGGGCTCCCAAATTCCAAAAGAAAACAAAAAGCCAAGTGGCTCTACCAAAAACCCAATCAAATTTCATACAGAAATTTAAATACACACCTTTTTATCGAGCAATTCAAATAAATCATCTGAAATCAAAACCTATTTTCCTTTCCCTTTATAATACCTGCATATCCTACATAGCAATAATATCCAATCACAACATTCCAAAAAACATTTTACCGGCTTCCTTACAAATGTCAATATTTATTCAAATATTAACTTAGAATATATTTGTAATATCAATTTCCCATTTAAGAATTTACCATTCCCTTCTTAAGTTTAGTATAAGCATTTAATATGCTTCTTTATTTATTTTCACTTCACCACTTTAGTTTATATCTATTCCTATTCATATTGGTTCTCCCATTCCATATGAATTTAATTTAATTTCAACTCTGAACACTTAATTTTATCTTCCATTTATACTGATTCATATTATTATTTTAAAGTGGTTTCATTCACTAATTAATTTCAATTTCCAGTTTGAAATCGTTTTGTCGTTAACAAAAAATTTTCCCAAAAATTTTCAAAAAATTTTCTTACTCCCAAAATTTCTGAATTTTTTTGGCAGAGTCTCCTTTGTACGGAGGAGCTTTTGGAATTTGATAAAAGATATAAATATATATACATCGACCCACATGGTCGGAAAAACCAAAAACAGTTCATATTTCCTATTTTTACTAGTGAGTGGCCCGTGCTAAGCACACGGGAATTGTTTGTGTACATTGCTTTGGAGGTTGTCACCTAAAGTCATATGGTAGTAAGTTATCTATTTTTTTGCAGCATTATTACTAAATAACTAAATGGATTGTATTTGAAGACTGATTGGTATTGAACGCGTTGAGTGAACAAATTTTTGGACTTCCCACATGTGTCTTCGAAAGGTTTTAGTTTAGGTAACTTAAGCATCATTTTATATCATTCGTTGTCCAACTATGCTACAATATACATCAATTATATTTAGTATGATACTCTATTATGTATTCAATTTTAATTGTTATTATAGGTACAATGTTTTAAGTTATTATGTGAAAATGTGTTGAAGCACAGCAGGTTACTTCTTGTGTTAATGAAAAGTAAATATTGATAGCCTTTACTGTTTAATGATCATGGACAAACAAAGTTAAACAATATACTATTCTAGTGTAGTAGTTATACTACAATTTAAAGTCGTACAAATAGTACATGCTATTTGCAAATGTACAATACAAAATATAAAAATATGGGTTTTCAAATGTTTCACTGCTTTTGTTTTAGTGTCTTCAAAAAGTTGCACCTTACTTTTAGAATGCACAGTGTCAACTGAAAAAGAGAGAAGAAGAGTTAAAAACTTACCAGAATATAAGTTGATAGTACGACCTAATTATGTTAGAAATGTTACCATGGACTGAAATGCATTTATTTGATTATTCGCACAGTGATTATTCATTTGGTTGATAAATTAAAATAGAGGAGTAATATTCATGTTACAAACATATGTTAAAAATTAAAATAGTTTGGGTTTACAATTAAATTTCAAGCCAAAGTCTGTAATATTCAAGTAAATATTGAGGTGTCAGGTGAAAAATGCTTCACTGTGAGAGCCTATAAATTGATCTATAACTAAGTCGAGATTGAATCCAATGGATAGAGGTAACATGGTAATTTATTTACAAAGTGATAGTTCCATTAACAAAGGGTGGTACAAAAACAAACATGTAGGGTTTTTCAAACGGATTAAAAGTGCAAAAAGCAATTTTTGTAAACACACAATAAATCAAGCGCATGTAAATCACAGATGACAGAGGACACTATGAAGGTGTTGCTGATAGAAGTGGTTTGTCGTTATGGTCAACCTTTTCCATTCTTACTTCTTTCTCTTCTTCTCTGAAGTTCTTCCATAAATCTTTTGCTTACCAACAACCTTTTTTGCATTAGCCGGAGAAGTAAATTAATATGTTAGTCCACTTGTATATAGGTTCAGACAGAATTTTAATTAGATCATAACCCCTAATGAGGTAATGACTGTGCCACGTTGTGCTGTAATTAACTGAATACGTCCACCATTACATAATCAGTACACATGAAATAACACAAATTGTCTTCTGAGTTCATCTATCACGAAATATCTCATTATACGTACTAAAGAAAGTAAAAGCAATATTTTTAAATATACCTTAAACCTTGAAAATCTTTTGGTTAAAAATATTTGGACATCAAATATGCTTGTTTTTCTCTACAAACAAAAAATTAACACGGTTACTTTACAACATTTCAAATAAAACCATTTCAGAATATCGATAGATAACTAAATTAGTATGAATTGTCAGACAACCCTCACCCAAAGTGAAAACAGGTAGAATATTTGTTCAACCCGTACCAGAAATTAATAGATATAAATGGTAAATATGGAAAAACCGAACCAACATTTTTTCTTTCCTTAATATTAGGTCAGGTACAATTTTACTACGCTCGTGTTAAAAGGTTAGGGATGATGACAATACTACTAATTAATTACTAACTACTTTACATGTAGATAATAACATTTTATAGAACTTTAACATATTCATAACCATAATTCACAGAATATATAATGAGATTGAACTTATTATAAAAAACACTTGAGGTTTGAAAAATAAATCACGTTTTCAGTTAGTAACCAAAGATCATTGGTAATAGTTTTTGAATGATTATCGCATTATAGAAAAAATATGCAATTTGATTTGAATAGATGTTAAAGGAAAAAATGTACTAATTGTAAAAGAGGATGTACTTGTATGAAATAAGTAGAATAAAAATGATATATGATAAGTATACCAATCAAATATGTAAATTGCCAATTAAAAGTAGTAAAATTACCATTATAATACCAAACAAATAGAGTTATCTTTGATATAAAAAGTGCTGGTTAGAACTCTGCGACGGTTTAAAAAGTTAGTATCAAAGTACTACTACTTACGACCATATAAGGCAGTTAATTCTCTTTTATTTGTAAACATAGGCATAATCCACCTGGAAAATAATCAAGCATACTGTAAAATTATAATATCATGTTAACGTCATAATAATGACTTGGACGCATAAACAGACGGCATATGCAAAATAAGGGCAGCAAAGTCAAGTAGCTAAGTACAACCTTAACTCCGCCAACCTATCATCAATGAATAATAGTTGGATAATCATTTTGCAATCATTTATAGTACATTAGTAAGGTTCATTAATCAAACTTTCAGTAAAATGCAATCCAATTACATATAAAATATGAACAAAAAATTCAGTATATCAACCCCATTTTTTACTGCTCACCGACCAAGTGTAAGTTGATGGGCTAGAGAAGAAAAAATAGTAAAGATTGTTGGGAAAAATATGACTCTGTAGAACTCAACTTATTTTGGTAATTCCAATTTCAATAATGAGAACTCTATAGAAAACATGGTATTTTTTAATCAAAACTGTCTTTAATCTGTCAAACATGACTTATAAACCTGAAGATAATGCAGAACCGTTATATGTTCATGCCATACACAACTTACAGCAACTGTTATAACCAATGTTTTCCGTTGTTTTACGTAAATAGATTATGTATGATAACACATAATTTGAGTCAATAGTACAGTACATCGGTTTCGTCGATATCACTGTAAATGGAAACATGTCTTCAAAGGAGCAGTAAATCAGTTATAGAGGTTGAGGCGTGTTGAAATTGATATGATTGAGAGTTTGTATTAGAATTATGAAGATTAATGCATTATACTTAAGGCAACCGACAGAACATACCGCAAATATGGGCCAGCTCGTTGTCTTTCATAACGCAGTTTTAAATGCAGCCTTGTAATATTTGTACATTTACACCGACAGATTGAAAAAGCACGTCAAGTTACAGTAGCAGACCAGGACATTTTCACTTTACACAGTTCTGTCAAATAACATTAGCAGGTACAATAGTTGCGTAAACACCTAAGCAAAGTACAAAAGCTTGTACAATTGTAGAATTCTTCAACTGAAATTAAGAAAAAACGTCAACATTCTCATTATGTTATATTATAATAGTGGACTACATCAACTTTTGACCTCCATTTTTTACTCTTGTCCTATCCATCTGTTGTGAAAGAAAATTATGTTATATTATAATGAGTTAATTGGTAGAATATAATTGAAAGAATAACAGTATGGTTTAAAAACATTGCCACGCTTCAAATTTTGTAGGAATCAGGGAAAAAAATTTCTCGTGAATATGTATTCTGGTTGTGAAAGCCTAGCTGGGAATCACACGAAGTGAAGTGTTTTGGTAAAAGTTTTACTCATGTCATGCAAGTGTAATCTAGCATATTATTGGTAATCTTCCAAAGAAAGAGAAATGATCGGTGTCTATGATGCTATGCATATTTTTGTGGTAACCAATTAATTGAGCTAATCGAATGAAACTAAAAACTAAGTCCTTAAATGCGTTGATATATAATTAGTGAAATCCAGTGATATTTTAATAGCAGCAGAAGTTTTAGTGCAGGGGGTGGTAGCATCCAAAGTCTATAAAATATTAAGACGACTATTTATAGTGCATACTGAAATTTTTTTAACAAATTTTAGTAATACACACATATACACACACATAAAAGCAGATTTGTTGAGTAAAAACTAATTTACTACTTTTCTCATCTATTCCGTAAAATGGTGGCCATTTGTGTCATGAACCTAAGATTATATGTTGTCCGTAAGGTATTGAAGTATTTTTGATTTTGTTAGAACTTGATTTTGTTTTAAGTGACGGCCTAGTATATGGAAATTCAAAAGGTATTGTTTGACTACAGTGCATACAAAATTTAAGCTGTCGAGTATTTTTTGGTATTTTCTTGCTGATTGGAAGGGAAAGAGTTGACAATTAAGTCGACCTAGAAGACAGCTAAATTCAAAGTTACTTGAAAGTGTTCAGGATGGCCATTTGAGTATAATTCATATTTGCAATTGGTCATGCACGCACACATATCATGTATTATGGCTATCCAAATTCGGACATTACCATAGCAACAAATTCTAGTCATTTGAAGGAGCTAAAGATGAACTTAGAGCTAGACGAAAGGAAAAAAAAGAGGAAAATAAATGCATGACGGAACATTTTACCAATTTGAAGAAATTACAGATGTGTCCGAGAATAAGTATGTTTCAAACAAACTTGCAGTATCGATTATAACAACTGTGGAGGAGTTGTTAATCCCAATGCCAATCTATTTAGTAAATGTTGAAAGATGTGGTACAGTTTGTACCTTGTTTTTTGATGTCCAAAGTTTCACGTTGAAAGGATGACTGCCTAATTGTGCTAACATGTTTGATATAATCATATTTTCATGTGTTTCCATAGGGTAAATTTAAGTGAAAGTATAATTTTGGAGGAAATTGAGGATAGCGGTGAAAAAGAAAGAACATGTAGTGAAGCATACAGTATGATCAGATGTTCTTGCACTCTTTAGGTAAACCAATTTGTTGGTTGAAGCTGAAGATGAAATTTGTTATGGTATTAAACCAAACGGATGTGTTGGAACCTGGTGCCTTATTTTACGATCAGATGATTGTTCGGTGTAGTAAAACTGATCAGTTATATAACAATGAATTGAGCTGGTTACCTTGTTTGAAGACCACTTGATTTGGACAACTTTCCTTGTTAGATTTTCAACACCTTCGAGCATGAAATCATCCACCTACGGAAGAAAAATATAGAATAGATTGATGCTTATAATATTAAATAATGTCTAAAATAAATAGTTGGGGAATGGAACCAAAGATGTGCACAGTATGCCACAATCTTGTATTCTCTATTATTCTTGTTAATTTGGTAACCTGCATCTTGAACAATATATGTAGGAAAACAAACACCACCATGGACTGAAGATATGCACAGTATGCCATTTACCTAGTTACAGATAGTTGAAAGTTCCAATCTAGGCGACTTGCAGAATTATTATGGAAAGCGTAGAAAAATTTAAATCCAAAACAATTAACAGTTTATAGATCAAGAAATATAATATTTAAGTCATAGAGTCTCCAGATGGTGTGTGGTAGAAAAATAATAATGTAGTACTCATGAAAATGAAAAAAATCATATCATGTTCATTAGATACAGCATTCTAGCACGACAGAAGTATGGTATGTTGTGTTTTGTGTGACATAGTATGCCAATATATTTTTTTCGTCTTTTTAAGGCTGGTGGATTCTCACTTTTAGTTGTAGGCTCATGCTCATGTGACTGTGAGGTTCGGATATCTTGAAGGGAAAAAATAGTTAGCGGGTTAGCAACGTAGGTTCACTAAACTTATAGTAAAAGGGATATATTTTTAGCTGATTGTGTAAAAAGTGATGCAGTACTTGTATGAGGATATTTTTCCCTTTTGAGTTGGTTGAATGACTCACACCAACATGTATAATTTTGTTTGTGCAACCAAGCTTTTTCTGCCATTTTTAAAGACGTAATAGTTGGGCTTCACGTAGAATGTGTAGCTTTGTCTCGAGTGCTTGTTGAATATATCTGTTGCTGCACTTTTTCCCATTTCCTTCGAAAGAGGTGTAAAACGTTTGTTAGTTAGGTTAGAAGTGTTTGTATGATTGAGCAGTCTATCGGTGTCATTCATGGTGTTCAGATTGCCATCAGTAATTTGCAGTCGCGTTTTTATGGAAGTAAAAATAAGGGCGAAATTGCTCGCTTATCATCCACAGTTTTATCAAGCAAATTTTCAATCTTCTTGCCGAAGGCGACAACGATTATTTTCACAGTTTTATCATTGGACGTTTAGCAGCAGTTTGAACCTGGCAATGGTAGAAACTTAGTGAATCATGGAAGAACCGTAATCCTTACCATTGTCCTAAATTACATATTTCCTTGCGTGAAAGTTTGTATATTTATGCAATGGTAATAATGAAAATTAGCCACCATATACACTACTCTTTATTTGATAGCGTTGTATTCATGAACATATTGGAGATTTGCAGGAGACAAATCATATAATCACTTTGTGTGTGGATTGGTTAACCTACTGCTGATGTGTTGTCTTAAATTGGCTTAAATACAGATACATTCTACATAGCGGTGCAACTTTTGGAAAAATCTGAAAATAATTTAACTTTGTTCGTTGCAAATATAAATCGTGGTTTAAGGTTAACACGCGGAGAAGTTCCAAGTGGTTAGAAAACTTAAAAACAATTTCAATAAAAAATTACCAAGTTTTATTCAAAACATGAAATTTTCTAAATTTACCTAAAATAAGTATGTATTAAAATTTAAACTATCTAAATACGAAAATGCAATTAAAACTGTGTTAATAATTGGAGGGCTAATTGTATGACAATACATTGACTTTAAATTATGAAACTCGGTACTGGTTTAAGGATAATGGAAAGATCTATGTACTTCTATAGGCTGAAACAAAGTTGTTATCAATTTTTCATTTTCAATGCGCTACTTGCAGCAAAAACAAATCAAATTTTTTGAGTTGTTCCTCGAAAAGCTTAAAGTTGTTTCAAAGATAAGGTCTGTTAAAGATAGAAAAAAAATACCCCATTTTTTAAATTTCACAATTTTAGATGCGTACATGATATTAGAACTTATCATTGGTAAGCGTATAGTTATGGAAAAATAAATATTTTTGAATTTATTTTGCAAGAAAAAGTGGGTAAATTTAAACCTTTTTTCAGAACAAGTTCAAAAATTACAACTAAGACCGTGTTTTACCATGTGAAGCATTATGTTGAGTGAGAAGTTTCAATTTGACATGAAAGATAAAGTTTGGGAAATTTAGGTTGTGAAGAAAAAACAAATGTAAAGCACGTAGAAAAAAAAATTTCATAGAAAAAAAAGCAAAGTTAAATTAGCTATGAAATACAGTTTTGTCAAGAAAAAAATTACAAAAATAAAATATAAGTTAAGCACCAAAACTTTTTTGTAAATATGAATGTAAAAGGAGATGGTAGTTGAGAAAGCACGTGCCTTTAAAAATGCATAATCTATCACATAATAGATTAATATGCTAAAATATGAAGCCTTCTTAATTTTCGCTGTACAGAAATATAAATCAATGCATAAAATACAGTGTTGAAAATAGCAGTTTTTTTAAAATAGTAAATGTTAGTATTGTATTAGGCATAAAATTTTTATCAGGGGTCCAATTAGTTAAGAAAACATTCAGAGTTATAGTTCATATGTTAGTTAACCTTGGTAAATGATTTTTACTTTTTATTCGCTCACTCGTAAGCCAATATGGTTCATCAACACGGTAAATAGTACTGTTGTGCACAGATATAATAGTCCAAAAAAAGTAACCTGGCTTCCAAGAAGTCTATTTAGTTTTAAGTTTGTAATGGTGGGAATAGAAAAAATAAAAAGTAATATGTAGTAGCATGGCCAAAAATTATAAGGGATATGAAAGTTGTGCATACGGCCTACTTGGTAATAATAAACCTATCTTTGTAACAGGTTAGGAAACTTTTCTCGATTGAAAAGATGGAATTTAGCATATGTGGTCAGAGCTAATCGTAATATGGTTACCTCGTTTGTGGTTCATCAATAATCGATGCACACTTACCGTAGCAGTCAGTGCTTTCATTTTTTTTGTAACTAACTTACACTTCCTGCATAAAAGATAATTCCAGCCAAAAACATGAAGAATTTGGTATCTATTCTTCGTATAGTCAAAAGAAACAAAACTTAAAATTAGTACATCCATCCGCATGGCAAAGCACAGTCAGTATGTTATAATGTTACAAAAAATATTATCGATAAAGCTGATCAAATTTAAAGGTATAATAAAGATCTATAAACATAAGTGGAAAATCATTTTTCAGCACATAACAGGGTAGAAGGATACGCTTTGTGTTGTAGCTTATGAAGTAAAAAGAACCTAATTACATACGAAATTCATTCAAGCCAGAGAACATACACACCAAGCTTTACAACTCATACAACGAACTATATGAAATCTTGTTTTAACTTATAGAGGGCACCATATGAATGACCACACAGCCTATTGAAAATTATTCTTCATTTGCTATGTCCAAATTTAGTCACGTCGCAACAAAATCAGTCGGGTAGGTGGAAAAGAAAATAGCACGATAGCATGAATGACAACATAAATTATTTTTCAAGGAATGGAATACGTAAAATAGAAAAATCATTTTTCCCTAATTTCAATTGGTTAAAAAGGACATTAAATTTCAATAGAAGGTGAAGCTTAGAGCACACCTTTTTATAAATCGATCAAAGTACCATGAGGACTGGATATGAATTATTTTATTAAAAATATAAATCTATTTTGATACAAATAGATATGGGACATAAAGAGGGTTTTGAGGTCAAAACCAACATGTAAAGTATAAAAGCATGTTAGAACTGTAGAAGAGATCAATATACAAAATTCAGAAGTATGTCAAAAGTTAAACTCGGTACATAAAATCGTTAACCGAGTCTTAAGAATGTCATGAGGGATAAGGAAGCTAAAAAGTTTGGAACAAATGTGACTTAAATGACAACCGACTACCATTTTATGAAAAATGTAACCAGCAAGCTATAAACTCAAAAAACCTAATATCATGCGAGGTATGGAAGCTAAAAAGTTTGGAACTAATTTGAGTTAAATCACAACGCACTGCCATTTTATGAAAATTATAATCAGCTTTAATGTCAAAACCTTATTGGGATCTTGCATTCTATTATTATAGATGTTGCCATATCTATACGTGAGTAGATAAAATTATGCGAGCAGATAAAAGCATGTAGAGTATTAAAAGAAAGTTTGGGAGCAGATAAAATTATGTCCAATGCCTATTTATATGCAAAGCCAATTATGTAAAAAAAACAATGGGAAAGTATGCATAACAATGAATTAATACCGACCATTGAGAAACTTAAACTTACTGTATTCCCACCTCTTCATATCTGAATGGATGAAGAAAGCATGGATTTTGATGAACCGTCAGTCAATTAGGCCTGAAAAAATGTTTGGAAAAATATTAAAAAATTATGCCTACCAACTGTGATATCAGTTGATCAACCATGTGTACTAAATGTATTTCTAATCTGATGCAAAAGGCTTAAAATGTACGATGATATACGGAATATGGAAAATTAATATTTGTGCAACTATGTGAGATTTAAATAAAAGAAAAACTCATAACACTGCAACCATCAAAGAGAATGAGTATATTTTAAAAATTAAGAGTTAAAATAACCATGCCAGACCTCATGAAACAGCCAGTTTCAAAAAAAAAAAATTAAATAAATTTGTGGATAATAAAAGTTTGGCAAAACATGAGATGTGAAGTAAGTTAGTTGAAGATTGATATTTATTGGCACAACAGATCATTAGTTTATCCACAAAAACAAACCCTAACAACTATATCTTCCGATTCACGGACAGATTTTAAGTTAAACCCAAAAAACATACATTACGTAACAGGGCAGTAACATTTCATGAAATTATACTATACCACACTTCCTACCTAGCAAGCCCTAAAATTTGTGCAGAATCTCTAATTTCAGTTAAAAATTTATCAAATTACTAACCTTAGAAACCTACTGCTGATGTGTTGTCTTAAATTAGCTTAAATGCAGGTACATTTTACATAGCGGTGCAACTTTTGGAAAAATCTGAAAATAATTTAACTTTGTTCGTTGCAAATATAAATCGTGGTTTAAGGTTAATACGGGGAGAAGTTCCAAGCGGTTAGAAAACTTAAAAACAATTTCAATAAAAAATTACCAAGTTTTATTCAAAACATGAAATTTTCTAAATTTACCTAAAATAAGTATGTATTAAAATTTAAACTATCTAAATACGAAAATGCAATTACAACTGTGTTAATAATTGGAGGGCTAATTGTATGACAATACATTCACTTTAAATCTATGAAACTCGGTACTGGTTTAAGGATAATGGAAAGATCTATGTACTTCTATAGGCTGAAACAAAGTTGTTATCAATTTTTCATTTTCAATGCGCTACTTGCAACAAAAACAAATCAATTTTTTTGAGTTGTTCCTCAAAAAGCTTAAAGTTGTTTCAAAGATAAGGTCTGTTGAAGATAGAAAAAAAACCCCATTTTTTAAATTTCACAATTTTAGATGCGTACACGATATTAGAACTTATCATTGGTAAGCGTATAGTTATGGAAAAATTAATATTTTTGAATTTATTTTGCAAGAAAAAGTGGGTAAATTTAAACCTTTTTTCAGAACAAATTCAAAAATTACAACTAAGACCGTCTTTTACCATGTGAAGCATTATGTTGAGTGAGAAGTTTCAATTTGACATGAAAGATAAAGTTTGGGAAATTTAGGTTGTGAAGAAAAAACAAATATAAAGCACGTAGAAATCATAGAAAAAAAAAGCAAAGTTAAATTAGCTATGAAATACAGTTTTGTCAAGAAAAAAATTGCAAAAATAAAATATAAGTTAAGCACTAAAACTTTTTTGTAAATATGAATGTAAAAGGAGATGGTAGTTGAGAAAGAACGCGCCTTTAAAATTCAAAATGCATAAACTATCACATAATAGATTAATATGCTAAAATATGAAGCCTTTTTAATTTTCGCTGTACAGAAATATAAATCAATGCGTAAAATACAGTGTTGAAAATAGCAGTTTTTTTAAAATATTAAAAAGTTTGTATTGTATTAGGCATAAAAAAATTATTAGGGGTCTAATTAGTTAAGAAAACATTCAGAGTTATAGTTCATATGTCAGTTAACCTTGGTAAATTATTTTTACTTTTTATTCGCTCACTCGTAAGCCCATATGGTTCATCAACACCGTAAATAGTACTGTTGTGCACAGATATAATAGTCCAAAAAAAGTAACCTGGCTTCCAAGAAGTCTATTTAGTTTTAAGTTTGTAATGGTGGGAATAGAAAAAATAAAAAGTAATATGTAGTAGCATGGCCAAAAATTATAATGGATATGAAAGTTGCGCATACGGCCTACTTGGTAGTAATAAACCTATCTTTGTAACAGGTTAGGAAATTTTCTCGATTGAAAAGATGGAATTTAGCATATGTGGTCAGAGCTAATCGTAATATGGTTACCTGGTTTGTGGTTCATCAATAATCGATGCACATTTACCGCAGCAGTCGGTGCTTTCATTTTTTTTGTAACTAACTTACACTTCCTGCATAAAAGATAATTCCAGCCAAAAACATGAAGAATTTGGTATCTATTCTTCGTATAGTCAAAAGAAACAAAACTTAAAATTAGTACATCCATCCGCATGGTAAAGCACAGTCAGTATGTTATAATGTTACAAACAATATTATCGATAACGCTGATCAAATTTAAAGGTATAATAAAGATCTATAAACATAAGTGGAAAATCATTTTTCAGCACATAACAGGGTAGAAGGATACGCTTTGTGTTGTAGCTTATGAAGTAAAAAGAACCTAATTACATACGAAATTCATTCAAGCCAGAGAACATACACACCAAGCTTTACAACTCATACAACGAACTATATGAAATCTTGTTTTAACTTATAGAGGGCACCATATGAATGACCACACAGCCTATTGAAAATTATTCTTTATTTGCTATGTCCAAATTTGGTCACGTCGCAACAAAATCGGTCGGGTAGGTGGACAAGAAAACAGCAAGATAGCATGAATGACAACATAAATTATTTTTCAAGGAATGGAATACGTAAAATAGAAAAATCATTTTTCCCTAATTTCAATTGGTTAAAAAGGACATTAAATTTCAATAGAAGGTGAAGCTTAGAGCACACCTTTTTATAAATCGATAAAAGTACTGTGAGGACTGAATATGAAATATTTTATTAAAAATATAAATCTATTTTGATACAAATAGATATGGGACATAAAGAGGGTTTTGAGGTCAAAACCAACATGTAAAGTATAAAAGCATGTTATAACTGTAGAAGAGATCAATATACAAAATTCAGAAGTATGTCAAAGTTAAACTCGGTACATAAAATCGTTAACCGAGTCTTAAGAATGTCATGAGGGATAAGGAAGCTAAAAAGTTTGGAACAAATGTGAGTTAAATGACAATGGACTACCATTTTATGAAAAATGTAATCAACAAGCTATAAACTCGGAAAACCTAATATCATGCGAGGCATGGAAGCTAAAAAGTTTGGAAGTAATTTGAGTTAAATCACAACGCACTGCCATTTTATGAAAACTGTAATCAGCTTTAATGTCAAAACCTTATTGGGATCTTGCATTCTATTATTATAGATGTTACCATATCTATACGTGAGTAGATAAAATTATGCGAGCAGATAAAAGCATGTAGAGTATTAGAAAGAAATTTTGGGAGCAAATAAAATTATGTTCAATGCCTATTTATATGCAAAGCCAATTGTGTAAAAAAAACCAGTGGGAAAGTATGCATAACAATGAATTAATACCGACCATTGAGAAACTTAAACTTACTGTATTCCCACCTGTTCATATCTGAATGGATGAAGAAAGCATGGATTTTGATGAACCGTCAGTCAATTAGGCCTGAAAAAATATTTGGAAAAATATTAAAAAATTATGCCTACCAACTGTGATATCAGTTGATCAACCATGTGTACTAAATGTATTTCTAATCTGATGCAAAAAGCTTAAACCGTACGATGATATACGGAATATGGAAAAATAATATTTGTGTAACTATGTGAGATTTAAATAAAAGAAAAACTCATAACACTGCAACCATCAAAGAGAATGAGTATATTTTAAAATTTAAGGGTTAAAATAACCATGCCAGACCTCATGAAACAGCCAGTTTCCAAAAAAAGAAGTAAATAAATTTGTGGATAATAAAAGTTTGGCAAAACATGAGATGTGAAGTAAGTTAGTTGAAGATTGATATTTATTCGCACAACAGATCATTAGTTTATCCACGAAAACAAACCCTAACAACTATATCTTCCGATTCACGGACAGATTTTAAGTTGAACCCAAAAAACATACATTACATAACAGGGCGGTAACATTTCATGAAATTATACTATGCCACACTTCCTACCTAGCAAGCCCTAAAATTTGTGCAGAATCTCTAATTTCAGTTAAAAATTTATCAAATTACTAACCTTAGAAACCCTAGTCTCTGAATTTGTGGTTGAACCAACGTTTGGAAACCATGAATGTAGGTATCGGCAAGGAGCAAATAGCCGTACGCAAACAGACATACGCAACGACAGGATTCAAAGAATGACGGTTACGAAATTAGGAAAATGGGAAATGGGTGTAAAGATGGGTAAATTTGATGGGATGAAATCAAAATAACATTAGCGTTTACAAACTGTTCGTTATACTGTTGAGAAAAATGTATTTTAGAAATAGGACAGGTGTCACCATATAAATAGTTTGGTTTCTCTTTTCCTATTTAAGTAATAGATGGCATAGGCGTACTTTATTTAGTATTTATAAGCAAGCGGCTTATTTATTTTAGCATTTAGCGCGATCCAATCCAGCCAAACGTCTTCCCGGTACCTGTACTTACTCAATTTAAATATGTAAGTACTAAATATAAGCAATTTAATAACATTTCACTTATATGCAAATAGTTAACACATAGATTTCATAAGTAATGCATGTGATATACATTCATAAGTACATATGCAAGATTTTGACATTTGTTTTAAGTTGTTTGCATTCAAATCACAAACCATTCCATTTAATTCATTTTTAAATGAAATGAACACATATTCATTTCAATAGATGCCATAATCAATTTATTAAACTGCTATTGATTCATATAATTTTGTTTACTTCCGTTTACGTCGAGCGAACAATTTACTAATGCAATTCAACAATATTAATGTGAATAAATAATTACTTAAGCTTATAACCTTTAAATTGATTCCAACTCAATTTACACTTGATTCCATCCCATTTTAATTTATTCACAAACTTTAATTGCATTTCTTTCATATCCAAAAAGTTTGATTTCAAACCATTTTATTATACTCGACATCATCCAATGCTTCTAATAATTTTAAGCTTAAGTTAATTTACTTCAATTCACTACCATTTCATAAATTAAGTTCATTTCCATTTTTTTAATTTATTCATACTCGAATTGGATTTATTTTCACCTCAAATCATTTTTATTTTAATCCAATTCCATACAACTCAAGCTTTATTTCCAAACTCTATTACTTATTCACAATCTTTGATTTGATTGTCCTTTGATCAAATCCCAATCATTTCACTAATTTATTCAATTAGTTTATTCTTTTAACCATTTTAAAATTTTAATAAATTTAACAATTCATTGTTGAATTTATAAATAATAAGGCCATTCAATTTATGCTTGAATTGGATTTGTTTATATTTCACACCATGTCCATTTTAATCCAATCCAATTTTCATTCAACAACACTTCCAATTATAATCCCATACTTGATTTTCTTTTTCATTTATCTTGAAAATCATTTTATTTGATTTCCTTGAGTTCAATCTTGTTTTATATCCCAAGTATGGATTTTTGTCTCAGAATACAATATTTTTTTTATTCCGGCTTATTCATTCCTTTTTAAATTTTATAAGCTACTCACTTTTAATATTCATACTTCATCATCTATTTACAGTCAACCACATCCACATCTTACCTTTAACTAGGGATTAGATTTTTTCGTTTTTTTCAATGCTTTTCAATTCTTTTATAAGCTTCCGAAGTTTATTTATTCTAATTCAAAATTTACTTAGTTTACATTTATTCAGGTAAGAATCTAATTCCATTTAATAACACCCATAACTTAATTGAATTCTACTCCAATTCAATTCTATTTAACTTAATCCCGGTTAAATCTCGTTACATACCATTCCTTTGAATTTTTGTTAAGCAAGGACTTAATTCCATTTAATATCCTTCATGACACAACTGAATTTTGATTCAATTCAATCCAAATTTAACTAAATTTTATTTCTCAATATATGTGAGTTCAAAACTTATTTATTTACTTAAAAGCTTATATTGCTCATTGCTCATTTGAGTCATTTCATCATATAACCGCAATCTCAGATTGTATATATAACACCTACTAGCTTAAGGTATAAATTTTTATTTCACAATTATAATCATTTTACCTTTCAACTTTATGTCCAATTTAATTCAATTTCAATTTCAATTTTATTTAACTTATCTCAAGTTAAATTCAAATATATTCTCTTCACTTTCATTCACTTAAGTTAAATTTTAATTCCCCGATTAAAATTTCCAATTTCTTCTAATTAATATCAACTTTACTTTATAAGTTCAATAGCTGATCCATTTATTTATTCAAAAATTCATTTTCAACCAATAAATTTTATTTCCAAACGTTAATTATTTTTAGTCCATTTGAACTTATTCTGCACCTTATTTTACATATTTAAATTAAGATCATCTAATATTGAATTTCATTTCATTTGCATACCATATTAATTAATTAGTTACTTATAAATTTTAATCTTAAAACTTGTTTATTTAATCCAACTTAACTATATTTTTTTCACACTTAAGTTCTACATTCGATTTTGAAAACATATATATAAATCTAACGAAACTATTCCTTTGAATTTTCAGAATCAACCAAATTCCTCCAACAAACATTAATCCAAAACATCCTAGTAGCAATCCCTCTTTTGGAAACTCGAAAATGAACACCGATGATGTCGCGATCATCATCGGAATTATTTTCCAGCGACCGTAAAGAGTTCAATGCTTTTCTCACTTTTAAAACCCTTCAAATATTTAATTTCCAAATCTTTCTAGAATTTCAAATCCGATTCAAAAATATTGCTCTCATATATATTATTTTTCCCAACCTTTGAGAATCATTTTCAAATTCAAAGGAACTTAAATTCCCAAATTTTCAAATTCCAAACTCTTCATATTCATATTCGAACATTACTTTGAAATTTTATCTTATTTTAATTATTAATCACATTATAATTTACATTTAGTTTATCTTTACAAATTTCATTTGTATACAAATTGGTTTCTTAGTTTTTAATTACGGTTTCAATATCTTATTCAATTATGAATCACATTTACAAATCTCATTTATTTATCAATTTATTCCTTAACCTCTGGTTATTATTTCAATTTCTTATTCAATTCTCATACAATAATGATAATAATTAAATATTATCACTTTCTACCATCCAAGCATCCATATATAATTATAACAATTTATGAAAAATTATTTCCTTTATATATAAAATAATTTTGGGTAAAATTATTTCATTTACCCTATTTGAAACGATATTGTGTCGGTTTATCTTATTCAAGAGTTTGTAAATCCCTATCGATGACATGGCGTCCCATATATCGACCAGAATCCATAAACACTCAACCGATAAATCAACGCAACATAAAAACAATTTTATATTCACTAACAAATACGCACTCATATCTATTAATACTCTCAAACTCATTCTAGAGTACTACGGACTCTATTTTATGAGTAATCCCCACCAGAGCCAAGGTTATCACCAACCTAAGCTCTGATACCAAGTGTAACGACCCACAAATCCATACCCCTTGAGTCAACACTATTCTACATCAATTAGCTCAGGTTGTACAGAAATACGAACCATTTGGGTTAAAGAAGAAGAGGTAGAAGAAGAAAATAGAAAACAACATCAGAATCTAACCATCGCAGCGGAATAAAATATAATAGATAATAAATAATCTTTACTCAAAAATCAAATATATCTGTTTATATATCACATCATCAGAGTACATCAATCACAGTTCAATATCAATTACATACAACTGGATACACAGCTACTCAACACAGCGGAATATATATAAAACAAGTACGGAAGTAAGTATCGTCGTCCATCTCGTCTCTTGAGCTCCACAGCATCATATCCTGTATTCTATAATACTCGATCTTACCCGAGCATTACAGTTAAATAACACCCGATTCAGTCTGGATATACCAGCATGAGAAATCACACTCAAATTGATTATTAAAGTTTCAAAAATCCTTTGAAAACAAAAGCATCTCGTAAGAGCACGCCACAAATAAACATGTTGGGTTTTTACCTTACGATAGCTAAAACATTTTCTTATAAAATCCTCTGATATTATAATACGGTCTATATACAAATACTTATTAAAATAGCCGAAATTATTACATGATTAAATTTCAGCTACTAGCCACAGAGTGGGTAATACGAACAAAACTCGTACAAGGCTCATAGGGAGATTGGATTTCCAACTAATGACTAGGCACTGGGGTACCACCTATCACAGTACATGGCCTAGATCACAGTACCGAGGAGTACGCCCGCTCCCCTGCAACACAAGACCGGGACCACCCCTTACTGGATAATCCCGAGTGAGATCACCCTGTGGTTGGGATCAGCAACCGCCCACTAAGTCAAAATAAAAAGGGACATCTAGACAGGGATGACCTCACCCTGAATGGGTGCTACCCACCTAGCCTTGCTGCATAACCCCTGATTTTCAGTCATTCTCGGTTGATGAGGCTAGAGGCTAAGCTTTACCTTTTTAGAACATATCCCTTAGAATGCCCATCGTCCACCTGACGATGTTCCCAAAGCATTCATCCATACAAGTCTGTCTCGGGTTCGAACGGAACCGAAGGCACTATTCCTACTACATCCATTTCGGAAATATCCTCAAGATTAGTAGCGACTAGCCCTAGCACTTCACTGCTCCAACTCCGAATCCACACTCATTTCCCACGAAACGTACAAACTAGATCGAAGTGGTTTTCGAGAAATAAATCTCGATCCCGGTCTCTCCGAAACGATCAACATATTTGTCCAATATTGATAGTCGGTGATTTAACTATCAATTAATATTCACAACATCCGTCACAAAATAAATAATTTCCTAAATTATTTATTAATCCCCAAAATATATTCATAAGATATATTTCCACTTTTCAAACCCTTTTGAAAACAGTTTTCAAACTATCTTCCTTTTTCTGAATAAATTTCCCAAATATTTTCTATTTCTTTTGAAATCACCAAGTACAACACTTAGAATTTAAATTGATTTAAAACACCTTAATATAAAATATACTTTTAAATATTTAAATTAAAAACTACTTTAATGCTTTGCTAAAAATATATATATGCTTTAAAAATAATTAAAATAAAGCTCTTTAGAGAATATAGAACTAAATTTCTCATTTTAAAACAAAATACCAAGTCACCTTAAATAATTACTATGATAATAGATTTGAAAAATATTTACTTTAGAATTTACACATTTAGAAATAATAAATTTTCTAAAACATGTTTTTTAAAACCACATTAAATTTTTATCTTATATTTAAAAATTTACTTTAAAAACGTACTTGGCTATCCAGAGAAATATACTTCTCTTCACATTCTTCTTTAAATTTCCAATTTCAAACAGTTGAATCAATTTCCAAATTGATTTCCAATTTACTCCCTATTATTCCAAAATCCATTAATTTCAGATTTTATTCCTTAATTATGATTTAAACTACTTTTAACTGAAAATACCAAATTTAGATTTCTCAAATTACTTCTTAATCCTTTTAAATAAATTTAAACTTTGAATTTAAAAATAATTCTTTATTCCTTTACAATAATATCATTTGATTTTACAATTCATTAATTTTCTGTTTATTCAAAATCTTTTTATACTCGAAGTTATTTATTAGTATTTTAATATCACTTCCATTTCTTTTCAATTCATTCTTAATTTATTTGCTATAATTATTTTACTTAAAACTCCATTCTTATTTTATCTTTCCAAAACTCCAATTTATATATTTTTGGTAACTCGTTATACCCAAATATATTCAATCAAACCACAGCATCCAATATTCCAATATAATTTATCATAGAATATCAAATAATCACAACAGAGAATATTAAATAATTTAAATAATGTTGAGGGACCCAGTTGGATCCCTCAAACCTGTTTTCCCTGCATCCACAGACGCTAGCACATCATAAATACCAATTCCACTTCGAGGTGGAATATCGCAGTATATGGGATTAAATATAATGGTATCCGCTATTATGCGGCGCATAGGGTATCAACCGCTATAAAAGTGCGAGAAATCAATCATTCAAGATGAAATATATACAATAATATAGCACATCAAACAATTCAACCATTCAAACAATTTATTTAAATTTAATCATTTAAATTTAAATTTAAATTCATCTGAGTGAGATTAACTCACCTTTTATTGCTGTTTGCAATCCAATCCAAACCAGCTTGTTTCGTCACAATTCTTCACAATTTACCTTATATAAGCATTTTATATGATTTATTAACATTTGCACCAATCTAAAAATAAATTACCATTTAATAAATTTAATTAACTAATTTTAGATAACAATTTAACTAACCTGGTTTACTTTTTTTTTCTTTTCTTTCCTGCTTATAATTTTATAATAGGATATACATAAATATCCTAATTTCTCAAATAAATATATTAACTAACCATAGAGTGAACTGATTATTATACATATATTATAAAGCTTACCTTACTGTAAAATATCCTTATTATAATTACATTATTTTTATATAACTAAACATTTTCTTCTTTTCTTTCTTTCTTTTTTCTTCTTTTTTTCTCTTTTCTAAAAAACAAAATACTGAGTTACATATACTTATATGCTAATAATAGATAAATGGGAAAATTAAATTCAAAGAGTTCAAACTTACTTAACTGAAATAAAATCTAGTTACCTTATTGATCAGACCCGAGCACACCACCCTACACCTTGGCTTCGAACACAAAGAGAAGCCGCCACAAACCATTTCCAAATCGAATCCTCTTTCCACCATCGCAGCTGCTATTCACGTGAATGCCATCCCCTTCGCACGCGAGTCACACACGCCTCCAAACCCTAGATGAACACGCGACCTCGTGCAGCTTCCTCCTCCTCGTGAAAACGCGATTCAATCGCGACCCATCATCCCCAAAAATCGCGATGCTTCCAACCCTAGCCCACTGCTTAGAGCGATGCTCCTCCATGTCCCCAAATCACCAGTCGATACTGCCGTGCTCCCTCCTTGACAAATCAAAGTCGACATCGCCCTTAGCCCCTCTTCACGATCTCGCGAGTGCACGGTCCCTTCGAATCCATTTTGAAACAAGGCCAAAAGTATGGGAACTCGAATGGCAAGAATAAGGAAGTACAGGCGAAACGAATACGCAGCCATGATTTATTGAGTTTTCGTTTCCCCTTTTTTTGGTTTATAATGATTTGAAGATGAAGGCTTTGGCCCTATTTTTTTATAACCGAACGCGTGGATTCTCGAAGAAGGCTCAACTTTAAAATGAAAGCATTAGCTTCTGAGGGAAGACAAAGTACGTGATGTGAACGAACGTCGGCTGATGAAGGTTGCTTACATGAGAATATACATATAAATTTTAATTGAATTTTCGATGTAAATTTTCAACGCGTTTATATATCGTAAGCTCACACAACAACTTCAAACGCTACGAAATTTGAAATCCGATAATAATATAATATTACGGATCCAATGAAACTAGTTTCATCAAATTCCGAGACTGTGCCTCGGAAGGCTATTTTTAAATTCAATTTAAAACGATAAAATTTCAAAACTGAACAATTCACTGTTAAATCCAATTTTAAAATTTCTGTTATCCTTAGCACTATCAATATAAATTTTACAAGCCTTCCAATTATTTTTAATAGTCTTCAAACTGAAGATTCAACATTTTACCCAACTTCAACTTATTTAATTCAATAATTTAATTATCAGATAAATAGTGATATTTGAAATTCAAGTTAATAATTAACTTTTAAATATTTAAAATAAATTAAATATTTCGTTTTAAATGCTCGAAAATTCCGGTTCATCACATTTATACTTATAGAAAACTTGCTTTGAAATCACTTTGAAATTTAAAGTATTTATGAAACTCCTCGCACCCTTTAATATACTCAAAAAGGATACACCAAAGGATGTGGTGCGTTATAGGTATAGCTAAAGCATCACATAGGCTAAGATTCACAAGAAAAATAAGTAAAAACAACGAAAATTTTAAAAAACAACTTATCATTCAAAATTAAACTTCATCTCAAAATTGTGTCACAAAAACATAACATATCTCAAAAACTCTAAATGTCTCATGTCTCATGAAAATACATCTCAGTCTCAATAAAATCAAAGTATAAAGATAACAATAGTAATAATCATAATCCCTCTCACAAGTGCCATAAGCCAAATGAAAAAGATGTAAAGCAGAAGAATACATCTAAAATGAGAAAAGTCCAGAAATGAATCTCCAAGCACCTTGAATCAACTATTCTCAACTCTACTGGTCTATAGGGGGAAAATGAAAGATAGAGGAGTGGGTCAGGCAATAAGTCTGGTGAGTTAAAGTAATTACTAGCATTTCTAAGAAAGATAAAGATACTAGATTAAGTAATAGTTCTAGCTTGAAAGAAAAATACATAAAAGATAAAACTCGGATAAAATACTGTTTCCAGTTTTATTTGACGGTTTGCTTTGATTATTTGCACTTGTATTAAACTACTATGATTAGGCTGAAATCCTAATCCTATCTCAACTACTTACTTGATTAGGCTGAAATCCTAATCCTACGCATTGATCGGCCTTTCCTATCTTTGTTGTGCCACTATGAACCAATCCTGTAGGTCGTAGAAAAGATGCCTCTTTAGCGCTTAGGATGTAGTAGCAAATTATTTACCCTAATCAATGCCGCACGCTCGGTCGTCGCTGGTACACACTAACCGTCGCCTCCTATTTGACCCTTTATTTACCATAATCAACATAAGCGTGCCCATCCTCACCTACGTGTGAGACCATCAGTCCTCAACCTGAAAGGTAATGCTACCGGTATTGGTCCTAACAAACAATCTTCTAGCTTTCGCCCCTTGCCCAAATCCCCAGATTTGAGCCTCTATCTCTTGGCCACTTATTTACCCTAATCAGCATAAGCGTGTCCTAGTCTCAGCTAGTGTGAAACCATCACTCCTGAACCTGAAAGGAAATGTTGTCGGTACGGGCCCTACTTCTATATTTGCTTATTAACTTAATCCTAGATCAAAGTTTTAAAAATAAGGCTCTTCTATTATCTCTTCTTTCTAATTATAACCTATGTGTTATAATTATTCTTGCAACTATTACTCTTCTATTTTTCTCTTTTTAGTTATAACCGCTTGTTATAATTATGCTTGCAAACATTTTAAATTTTCCTATTTCAGTCAATCTCTATTTTTGTTTTAGTTTTTCTTATTTTACATCTGATTTCTATAAATTTAGTTTTATTCTATTTTAATCCATATTTGCGAATTCTTCTCTTTTTATTTTATTCGCGTCAAAAAGGATTAAATCTCTAAAAATAGAAACTTACATTTACAGGCTAAATTCCAACTTAAAAAAGATGTAAATAAATACAATTAACTGCAAATAACTAAAAAAAATAGCTGAATAAAAATAAACTGAAAAGAACTTCTGAAATTTACTTAAAAACTGACTGTAAATAAACTTACGTAAAAACTGTTTTAAAATTGTAGAAAAACTACAACTATTGAGAACTCTATTATTTTAAATCGCTTACAAATCTAAAATAATTACAAAACACTCATATGTGGTCCTTAGCTCTAGTACTGGGCCTTTCTGGATCCACTTCTAGGGTGTAGAATATTTTTTATCAAATAGATTTCCTCCCTCGAAAAGTGTTATATTTAGGGTTCAGCCTCACGCAATGAACCCGATTAGGAGAAAATCTAAGTGAGAAAAATAGCTAGGCCTAGGGTTCTATTTACAATGTGGCTTAGGGATCTCAGACTGTCGGATTTGAAGATTAAATCCGGTGCAACCACGTTATAGGCTCACTAGGAACCATCAGATGCAGCTACGAACGCACAATATTTGGCCAAAAATCAAAATTACTCTCTTTGGCTCGTACCTGGACGAAATATCGTCCAGGAAGAAGTAGGTTGACCCATGTTCCTTGGGGGTCGACCTACAGGTCGACCTAACCAAAACAAGGATCGACCCCTAAGGGTCTCGTTATATTTTTTATTTTTGTTTATTTAATTCTGATTTCTTGTTTCTCTCGTTACTTCTCCATACTAGCTCAGATTTTAACTAGTTATCTATGGAAATTGATCAAAAATTACCACGGACCCAATGGTGCAACTTCCGTGGTTCGATTCTGACAATTCAAAAACTTATTTAATTGTTTAATTAATTCATTAATTAATTATTATAGCTCAAATTTTGGGTTGTTTCATTCTCCCCTCCTTAAAGGATTTTATTCCCGAAATCTCCAAGGACAGAAGAATTAAATAAATATTTCATCTAAATTCCACAACCACATATTTAACCATCATCCATTACATCCATTGTCCTTAAGCTTTCTAATGCAATTTATGATATATGCAATAGTGTAGTGTCAATGTCCCTAACTAATGCAAAATATTAGGTGGTCTACTGATTCGGTCGACCTCTTTTTTATGCGCTCATGTCTGTGCCATGTATCCAAATGAATGCAAATTCCCTAGTGACAACTGATAGTTCTATAAGCATGCTACAGTCATCAAACAAATGCAACAATCATACGATAGTCACCCATTCATAGCAACCATGAAATAAAATGCAAGTGCACACACATCCATATGCATATGCTTTAGCGACCTAGTTAGGTCGATCTCTAAGAGATAATAGTGCCTAGTCTGTGTGCATGTGTCCACTAGCAAACACTTGCAACCACTAGCCTTCATCATACATAACATGTTCTAGTAACACGTTTACATTAAATTCTACCATCCATAGTTTAAATCCTAAGATCTATCCTCCCAGAGGATACTAAAGAAAAGAACCTATTCAAAACTATAGATGGAAATAGGAAATTCAAGATGTACCGTCAAAAAGATGCATCCTCAATACTATTTCCCCACTGAATCTCAACCAAAAGGACTTCCTTATTCCTAATCTTCTTGATATCATGCCCAATGATCTTAGTAGGAATGCGACGAACTGATGCTTCTCTCTCTACTTTAACTTCCTCACGTAGGCTTGGTTCCATACCTCTGTTGAATCATTTTCACACTTTCTCAAGTGTGAAACATGAAAAACATCATGAATGAACTCCCACGAGCCTCTCCGGTAGCTTTATCCGATACGCCATCTTCCCTACCCTTTCCACAATGGTGAACAGTCCTACAAATCTGGGAGAAAGTTTCCCACTTGATCCAAAGCTCGCTGCCTTGCTTAGTGGACACACCCGAATGAAAACCAAATCTCCTACCTTGAACTCAATATCCCTTCTCCGCTTATCTGCATAGGATTTCTATCTATCTCGTGAAAATAACTAATAATGCAAGTAACTACTTAGGATCGACTAATATGGAATATAACTAAATCTAAATGCGGAAACAGATGATAATAGCAAAGTAAATAAAAAATAAAACAAGCACACCAGGAATTTTTATACTGTTTTGAACTTCCCGTTCTACGTCCAGTCCCAGACTCCTTCTGGAATTTCAACTACAACAACCTTCACTTAACCCGGAGGAACAGGTTTACACTGCCTGAGCAACTGAATAAGACTTCACCCGCCTAAGCAACCGAATAGGACTTCAATACAAATGACAAAGGTATCTGACTGTAGTGTGTTCTTAAATAACACTGATAAGTCAATTGAGTACAATCTTCCTATATCTTCTCCTTTATGATATATAGTGTGATGTGCTTTGAGGATTGTGGAAGTTAAAGTGATCAATGATCAAAGTATGTAAGTAATTCGAGTGCAGTTTGAAAGCTTGAGAATAAATGAGAATTCAAGAATGCTAAAAGTAAATTCGGTGAGTTGCTTGTTGAATCCTGTAATCTATTTATCGTATGTAAAGAGTTGCATCTTTAAATGAAAAGTTATATTGAAAAGAATGGATGCAACTGTTGATTTTTAAAGACGTTTCTCTTGGTGAAGAGAAGTGACTTTTCAAGAATATTGTAGTTGGAAATATTCAGACATCTGAATTAAAAATTTCAGACTTCTGAATTAGATTGAAACGCAAACAGCAAAGAAATAGGCTATTTTTGGCCTCATTCAGACGTCTGAATATTTTAGTTCAGACGTCTGAATATTGTGAAAACAATATTCTTATTTCAGCACGCAGACGTATGAAAGAATGGTTTCAGACGTCTGAGTTTGCTATTTTGTGCATGTATGAGCATGTGTGTGCATGTGTGTATATATATTTATATATATCATTTAAGGAGAGATTTTAACAAATTTCTAATTAATATACAGACTCTAGACACATAATATATGGCTTTAAACATCTGTAGATAAATCTGCAATAAATCTCCTGCAAAGATGGTTAATATACACATAACATTTTATATAGGTTGTTATAATCAAAATCGAGATTCCAACATTCTCCCCCTTTTTGATGATGACAACTATATAAAATTAATAGACTAGATACTCCCCCTGTCAATATGCACAATTTAGATTTCTCCCCCTTTGTCATCGACAAAAAGAAAGAACATGAATGATAATAGATAATACATTTCATTAAGGCAAATAGAGAAAATATTACATAAAGAAATAATGTTTTAGACATTTATAATACAATTAAACAATAAAAGCGACAAGTAAACATAAAAAATAAACCATGATAATTAAAATTGACTTGAAAGAGATGGATCATTGTGATTAGAGCTTGAGCTAGAGGAAGACCATTCAAATGGAGATGGATTGTAAGCTTGAGTAGATGTAGAACCAGAACAAGACATTCGATCCCATATCTTATTGAGAAAGCCTTTGATAGAATTGAATTTTCTTTCCGTCTTCTTCTCAAGTGCTTTTATGTCCCGATGAATCTTTGATTGATTTCGGGAGAGAGTGATGATGGCTTGTCTTGAAGAAGTATCCGAGCCAATTTTTGGATGGTGTCATCGTCCTCCTCTTCTTCTTCATGTTGGGTACAGGAAGAAGAAGCAATACTTGTGTCTCGAGGTTGAGGAACACCTTGTTGAACATTTTGTGACCATTGGTGGAAGGAAATAATTTATTGAGAAGGAGGCCATATAGGAAGACCCATCAATCCTAAAGTTTTTGTGCCTAATTTACTAATAGTCATAAAATCGGAGTCAATCATTGGTACACCGATATTTAGTAGAATTCACATAATATAGGCACCATAATGAATGGTTCTATACTTCCTTCGGATTGTGATATCTTGGAGTTCATCCAAAATAATTTCCCCCCAATTTACTTGTTGATTAGAGTAGATAGAATAAAGTGCTTGAAAGTTTTCTTTATACACTTTTTCATAGCTACCTGTCCTTGGTTGTAGAGAGCGCATAAAAGCCGGTGAATTAGCCTAGCTTGTGGCCTTAAGAAGGTAGATTTTAAATTACCCATATTTATAAGTTGATCGGATAAAAATTGATGTGAAACTTCATCACGATGTTCCATATCAACTTCAATTTCATTAATATCAATTCCCTGATAAGCGCAATTTAAAATATAACCTAGTTGTTGTAAAGGTAAGAAGATTCTGAAGCCACAAACTAACGACCAAACACAATCTTGACGGTTTTGAGGATTTTGATGATCCAAATTTACGTTTGCAAGAAAAAGTTTAATCATAAGATGATTAATCTTAACATTGTTAGGAGTATACCCAATCAAGCCGTCGAAGTGAAATTGCTCTGCTAGTTCTCTAATACGATATGCTACGAAATCCGAGAATTTCATGAATGCTCCTTCGAAGATGTTGGAGTTCTTCATGGAATTGAACCGAGAAACAGCAACATCGTTCCGTATCCATTGCCGGATTTGGTCTTTGGATAGTCCGAAAGTTGATTCTCTTGTTCTCTTTGATCTTGGTGTTAATGGATAGTTAGAGGAAGGTTAGAAGCTTTGAGTGAGATGAAAATGGGGGCTAGGGTTCTGAAGTAAGAAGTATAAAAGTGAAAAAGTCATTATATAAAGGATGAAAAGGCAGGGGGTAAAAAGGTAATAAATAAAAAATAAGAAAGGTGTAAAAAATTGCTCAGGAGAGATCCAGACGTCCAAGCAATTCGATTCAAAGGTCTGAATTGGATAGAATTGCAACCCGCAAGGATTTAGTTTAAAAATGGGCTAATTCATACGTCTGTTATTTTTGATTCAGATATCTAAATCTGTGCATAAAAATTTATGATATGAAGTTCAGACGTCTATTTATAAAAATTCAGACGTCTGAATTTTTACAGAGGCATATATAGTCCCCTTTTTTTAGAATAAAAGAATGCATATTATTGATTAATTTTTTAAATAATACAGATTTTAGGATACACAGAATCAAATTAACATATTATATAAACAATAAGAGATGATTAGATAGATTTTGAAGAAGAGGGTGGAGTATGATAAGATTCTTCTTCAACTTTGGTGTTCTCTACATATGGTCAAAGCGGAGACCATCTGTTACCACATTCCCAAGAATTTGAAGTTGTTGGTGGACGTTGTAGTGATGGTTCCCAAGGATTGCGACGACTTAGAGAACGAGCTGTAGACGGTTGATGAACTGCATCTTTTGATGAAGAGCCACAGAATTTTAATGCTACTTGTTCCAAAAAGCTAAGCCGTTTGGCATTAACTTTTTGCTCATAGTATAATTCACGTTGTAGGTCTAATGTTTCTTTTTAATAATGATGAATATCATCGATTTTCTCTTTTGTGGATGGTGATCCAAAAAAGAGAGATCGTATTGTTTTTTTAACTGGTGGAGTATAGCCAGTATGAGCAGAGGGTGGAACGATCGAAACCGGTTCATATATAGGAGTAGGAGTTGGTAGATTCTCCGATCCCGACGAAGAAGAGGTGAAAGATAGCTCAGATGACTCGGAGTTATATTGAGATGACATGATTGAACAGAATTTTTGAAAAGTTTTTAAGAGAGAATCAAATGAATTATTGGTGAAAAGAATTTTAAGAATGCAGACAATATATAGGAAGAAGCTTGTTAAAAATAGAGAGACAATGTATGGTTAGAGAAATAATATCCATAGGAAAAGAAGGAGAGAACAGAAGGTACATATGAATTTAATGACAAACTCATATTTCGAAAAACAATAGGGAGTGAAGTGGTAGTGTAGAGGACTACCGAGTATGAGTCTTAAGTTCGAGTTCTAGATGACACTTTTTATTTTCTTTTCTTTTGAAAGAAACTACGAATTTAAAATAATATATATATATATATTTAAAAATATTCGAACTTATAAATCTTTAAAAGAGACGATTGCAAGTTCTCGTCTTAAATTAATGAAAGTATTTTCATTTAACGGTTTTGTAAAGATATCTGTCAATTGTTTGTCAAAAGACACAAAATTCTAGATTTATTAAATCTTTTTCAATATTATTACGAAGAAAATGGTGACGAATGTCAATATGTTTTGTTCGTGAATGATTTACATGATTTTTAGATAAATTTATAGCACTAGAATTATCACAATAAATAGTTGATTTACACAAATTAAAACCAAAATCTTGTAACGTTTGTTGCATATAGATAACTTGAGCACCTGCCAAAGCTGCAGAAATATATTTTGCTTCACGTGTCGATAATGAAACACAATTTTGTTTCTTACTAAACCAAGATACAAGAGACTATCCAATGAAATGACAAGTCCCACTTGTACTTTTTCTACCTGTCCGGCTTCCTCCAAAATCAGCATCAATATAGGACACTAATTCAAAAGGACATTCCTTTGGATAGAATAGTCCAAAATCCTTGGTTTTATTAAGATACCGTAATATGCGTTTCACTGCTCGTAAATGTGATTCTTTGGGATATGCTTGAAATCATGCATACAAGTAAACACTCATCATTATGTCAGGTCTACTAGCTGTTAAATATAGTAACGATCCAATCATACTTCGATATAATTTTTGGTCAATACTTTTGCCACTTTCATCTTTATCAAGATGTATAGTGTACTCATAGGAGTTGATTTGGTAGAAGTATTTTCCATACCAAAGCGTTTAATTAAATTGTTACAATATTTTTCTTGAATTATAAAAATACCATTTTCTAATTGTTTTATTTGTAAGCCAAGAAAATAATTTAATTCACCCATATGTGACATTTCAAATTCATTGGTCATTATTTTAGAAAATTCTTGACATAACCTTTCATTTGTAGATCCAAAAATAATATCATCAACATATATTTGGACAATTAAAATATCTTGCTTATTTCTTTTAACAAAAAGAGTTTGATCAACCTTCCCAATTTCAAAACCAGAATCTATTAAATATTTTTTAAGACGATCGTACCAAGCACGGGGTGCTTGTTTAAGACCATATAAGGCTTTTTTTAAGTTTATAGACATGGTCGGGAAATTGTTCGTGAACGAATAAGGGAGGTTGTTCAACATAAACTTTTTTTTTATGAAACCATTTAAAAAGGCACTTTAACATCCATTTGATATAATTTAAAGTTATGAAAACATGCATAGGCCAGTAAGATTCGTATTGCTTCTAGTCTAGCGACTGGAGCAAACGTTTCTTCGTAGTCAATCCCTTCTTCTTGATTATATCCTTGAGCAACTAATCTAGCTTTATTTCTAGTAATATTTCCTTGTTCATATGCTTTATTTTTAAAAACCCATTTTGTACCAATAACTAATTGATCACTAGACCGTGGAACTAAATCCCAGACATTATTTCTTTCGAATTGGTTTAGCTCTTCTTGCATAGCGATTAACCAATTTTCAACGGTAGATGCTTCTTTAATATTTTTAGGTTCAATATGAGAATGGAAAGCTACGTGATCCATTTGATTTAATTGACTTCTTGTTCTAACAGATGAATTGAGTTCTCCAATAACATTAACAGAAGGACGATCTCTTAATAATCTAGGTAGAGATCTTAATCCATTGTTATTGTGAATAATGTTTTCATTAATTTCAAGATTTGAAATTTCTGTATTTGTGATATTATCAGGGATTCTTTATCATCTCTTATACTTGGAATTTGTTTAAAATTTTCATCGAAAGATACATGAAGTGTTTCTTCGATGATATTTGTTCTTTTATTCAAAATTCGATAAACTTTGCTTCATTCCGAATATCCTAGAAAGATTCCTTCGTCGGAATTTGGATCAAATTTACCAAGCTGATCTTTTGTGTTTAAAACAAAACATTTTGAACCGAAAACTTTAAGATAAGAAATATTTGGTTTTCGTCCATTAAGAAGTTCATAGGAGTATTCTTAGTTAATGGTTGAATAGAGACGCGATTCAAAACATAACAAGCTGCTGCAACTGCTTCAGCCCAGAAATGTTTTGGTAATGTACTTCCATTTAACAAAGTCCTTTCACATTCTTTTGAGGTTCTATTTTTACATTCTACAACTCCATTTTGTTGTGGAGTTCTAGGAAACAAAAAATTGTGGAATATTCCCTTTTTCTTAAAAAAATGTTCAGAGGCTTCGTTTTCAAATTCACCTCCATGATCACTTCTTATGTTTATGATTTTCAAACCTTTAAAATTTTAAATTCTTTTGACAAAAGTTTTGAAATTATCATTTTATTTTTCATAAAGATAGTCCAAGTATATCTAGAAAAATCATCAACAATAACAAACACATATCTACTATGATTAATGTATTGTACTTATGTTGGTCCAAATAAATTCATATGTAGTCATTCAAGTGGTTGTAAAGTTCAAATGACCTTTTTATATTTAAAAGATGACTTAGTTAACTTTCCTAAGTGACATGAAACACAAATATGATCAATTTTAAAATTCATTTTGGTAGACCTTTCACTAAATCATTTTTAGAGAGATTGTTTATAGTTTTGAAGTTAATATGACAGAATCGTTTATGCCATAACCAAGGATCAATTTCTTTGGTTGTTAAACACATATCTGAATTATGATTTATTTTCATATTTAGCACATAGATATTTCTGTCTCTATTTCCTTCAAAGATAAGAATTTGATTTTGATCAAAAATACTACATTTGTTTTCAGAAAAAGTGATTTTGAATCCTTTGCCACACAATTGGCTGATACTAAGTAAATTACGTTTTAAATTTTTGACAAGTAAAACATTTGAAATAAGAGGTAAATTTGAAATACCATTATTGCTCACATCGCCTTTGCCGATGATATAACCTTTGGAGTTGTCTCCAAAAGTGACGGAGACTCCATCTGAGTAAGTAATATTTGGTAGCATATCTTTGTCTCCTGTCATATGTATTGAGCAACCACTGTCGAATATCCATTTTCCTCTTTTATTGAGTGGGACATACAAAAAATATGAGATAATATTGGTACCCACTTTTTCAATGGGGTCCTAAGAGTTAAATCTCAGGAAACCAAACCCAAGAGGGCTTAGTATCCCATTTAAAAATGTAATCTTTATTTTTATGAACAGTTTCAAAAAAAGGTGTTTATATATTTCTTCCTAATCAAACTGTTGTTTGTTTTAGGAACCTAGATTTTTATACTTTTTGGGTTAGAATTCCTTTTTGTCTGTATAGTAGTAGGAATAATATTTCTCTTAATTCTCTTTCTAGGTGAAATTGTTGTTTTCTTAACATATCCTGGTCCTTTTCTACTTGAAACAGATTGAGAGCTATCAACAATTTTAGATAAAGTTTCTCTTCCTTTATTAAAGTTTGAAATATTTTTGGTGATGCTTTCTAAATTAGTTTTGAGACTAGTATTATCCAACTCTATCAATTTTACCTTAGTTTTTAGCTCATGATTTTCAGAAACAAGAGCATCATCCTTCTCTTTTTGAGTTTCAGTTTCATGACTCAAAAGAGTGAGTTGAGAATTGATATTAGAGAACGATTCTTGTAATTTTTCAAGTTCTTCCTCTAGTAATTTCTTCTCATCTTTAAGCATATCTCTTTCGAATTCTGCTTTGTTCTGATGTTCACGAGTCTCCTTATATTTTCTTTTGAAATTTTTCAGAGTATCAACTAGTTCTAAATTTATCTCTATCATATCATCAATAGTAAAATCACTAACCTCGTTTTCAGTAGCCATGAAATAGACATTTGCTTGCTCATTTTCACTTTCACCACTGTTATCCGATGAAGAAGTATCTGAATCATCCCATGTTACGGAGAATGCTTTCTTTTTCTTATCTTTTCTGCCCTTTTTGAAGTATTTTTTTTTCTTTGATTCTGGACATTCTTTCTGGATATGACCTTTCTTATGGCAATTAAAGCATTCTAGAATTGAAGATGATGGTTTATTTGGAAAATTCCTTTTTCCATTATTTCTGTTATTTTTCCCGAACTTCAAGAACTTTTTGAAATTTTTGGCAATAAATGCTAGATCTTCTTCATCTGAATCTTCATCTTTTTCTTCTTCAGCATGGAAAGCTATGTTCTTTTTGTCTTATGCTTGTACTCGTTTTGTCTGCAAATTCACTTCATAGGACATTAGATTTCCTATTAACTCTTCAGGTTTTATGGTAGATAGATCATTAGCTTCTTCAATAGCCAAGACTTTTCTTTCCCATTCATTCATTAAAGAGTTTAGGATTTTTTATACGATATCAAAATCAGTGTACTTTTTTCCTAATCCTAATAGTGAATGATAGAGATCTTGAAATCTAGAGTACATATCATCGATGGATTCATCATGTTTCATTCTAAAGTTTTGGAACTGATTTTTGAGCATGGAGATTTTGCTTTGTTTAACTTTGTTAGTTCCTTCATGAGTGATTTTAAGTGTTCTCCAAATTTCATAAGCAGTTTGACACATGCTAACATGATTAAATTCATTTCTATCTAGTGCACAGAATAACATGTTCATAGCTTTAGCGTTGGCAGTAGCATCTAATTTTTGTGTGTTTGACTAAGTGGAGTATTCTCCAGAAGGAAGTGTGCATTCATTTTGTGTAATATTCCATGATTCAAAGCTATTTGATTGCATATATATTCTTATACGAGTTGCCCAATAATTATAGTTCAGACCATTGAAAAATAGAGGTCGTGCAGTGGATTGACCTTCATTAAAACTAGTGTTAGTAACAGTGTTAGTGGTAGTGTTGGTGTTGTTTTCCATATTAGCAAGATATCAGATAACTATGTAATGGTTATAAGATGCCTTGCTCTGATACCGAATGAAAATAACTAATAATGCAAGTAATTACTTAGGATCGACTATTATGGAATATAACTAAATCTAAATGCGAAAACAAATGATAATAACAAAGTAAATAAAAAATAAAACAAGCACACCAGGAATTTTTATACTGGTGCGAACTTCCCGTTCTACGTTCAGTCCCAGACTCCTTTTGGAATTACAACTACAACAACCCTCACTTAACCCGTAGGAACAGGTTTACACTGCCTGAGCAACCGAACAGCACTTCACCTGCCTAAGCAATCGAATAGGACTTCAATACAAATAACAAAGGTATCTGACTGTAGTGCGTTCTTAAATAACACTGATAAGTCAATTGAGTACAATCTTCCTATAATCTTCTCCTTTATGATATATAGTATGATGTGCTTTGAGGATTGTGGAAGAAAAGTGATCAATGATCAAAGTATGTAAGTAATTTGAGTGCAGTTTGAAAGCTTGAGAATAAATGAGAATTCAAGAATGCTAAAAGTAAATTCGGTGAGTTGTTTGTTGAATTCTGTAATCTATTTATATTATGTAAAGAGTTGCATCTTTAAACGAAAAGTTATATTGAAAAGAATGGATGCAATGTTGATTTTTAAAGATTTTCTCTTGGTGAAGAGAAGTTACTTTTCAAGAATATTGCAGTTGGAAATATTCAAAAGTCTGAATTAAAAATTTCAGACTTCTGAATTAGATTGAAACGCAAACAACAAATAAATAGGCTATTTTTGGCCTCATTCAGACGTCTGAATATTGTGAAAACAATATTCTTATTTCAGCACTCAGACATCTGAATGAATGGTTTCAGACGTCTGAGTTTGCTATTTTGTGCATGTATGAGAATGCTTGCATGTGTGTGTGTGTGTGTGTATATCATTTAAGGAGAGATTTTAACAAATTTTCTAAGGAATATGTAGACTCTAGACACATAATATACAGCTTTAAACATCTATAGATGAATCTGTAATAAATCTCCTGCAAAGAAGGTTAATATACACATAACATTTTATATAGCTTGATTTTGATTATAACATCTTGGGCCATCTTCATTCTTCTTCTAATCAAATCAACCTTTTCCAAAGTCTCTCTAACCATGTCGGGACCAAGTAGCAATCTTTCTGTAGGCTCTAACCAACACAAAGGCTACTTGCAAGCTCTTCCATAAAAGACTTCAAAAGGAGCCATCCCAATGCTAGCTTGAAACTATAGTTATATGTGAATTCCACTAAAGGAAGGTTCTCCTCATAAGTCTCTCCAAAATCAAGAATGCATATCCTCAACAAATTGTGACGCCCCAACTCAATACCCAAGCTAGCTAAGGACACTACGGTGTAATGCCGTCAACTAGCGCGAAGAATAAGGCTGTTGAGGAGCGACCATCCGTGTAATTGCTTTGTGCGAGCACCAATATGTCAGATAGTACAACATGCATCTGGTTTAACAAGGAAATCCAACATACCGATACAAACTCAAAGCTACTACACAGTGGCTATAATATCTTCGGAAACAAACATAGAAATAAACATAACGCAAATCAGTCACAGATATCCATATCACAAAGGCGGAAAAAGATATGAATATAACACATGAAAGTGTATATCAGAGTAGTGGTCAAACAAGATCCACAATATCACAAAAGAATAGCTCCAAGTTCTAGACAAAAGAATATGGATACATCAATGAGTCCATATCTCAAATGAATACAACAAAAACTACTAATCAAAGTAGTTAGCCAAATGTCAGGGTGATAATCCCAGATGTGAAGTCAAGCAGAAGCACCTGTAACATCTCGGTCTGACTCGAGTATTATTTAATAAGAAAATAATAAATGGATCAGTCTAGCTATAAATATCAGATGAAATGATATAGAATACGAGATATGACATAAACATATGATAACCATAAAGCCATACTGTGATAAGTATGTAATTGAAACTCAATAAGAGATTAATCAATATCACAAGAATCTTCTCAAAGATCAAAAGGAATGTCATACCCTTTATTTTTATTCACCAAACCATAAATATTGACAATAATATCAATGCAAATCACAAAAGCTAATGACACACAAATTCACCAATGCACAAATATTGATAAAACTTATCAATGAAAATCACGAAAATTGGTGAAACACAAGTTCTAGAAATCATCAATGGAAATCCAGAAATTACAAAAAGGGGGAGGCCTATCACAAAACGGGAGCATGAAAACTCACCAACACGTGTATCACAAAATGAAACGCTATTCCATGGTTGCTAACCATTAATTTTGAGCCGAAGCTCCACAAAATGGCCCGAAGACCATGGGTCGCTACCCAACCAAATTGAGCCGAAGCTCCACAGAAATGGGGTTTAGTCTCCCTCGTAGACAAAGAGACATCGCACATTTGCTACTCTAAATCACAAAAATGATCATCAATGATCATCAAGAAGTGTCAATTACAGTAAGCTAGTAAATATATAAGCTTAGCTTCATGTCCCATAACCACTAGCTTAACTTAAATATTTACGAACAAATTGTAAGTTTCCACTAGAAACTTGTCACAAGAGATTCAATCGAGCAAGTCCAAGAATTAACCAACGAAGTAAACGCAAGCGGTTCATACCATTTGTTTTACTAAGCCGTTTAATTAGATTTCTCCTACGAGTGAGATAAAGTGACAAATCACAAAAATGATTGTAGAAACAATAAACCACAAAAATTCACATTCGAAGACGTGAATAAAAATCCAAAGAATTCGATTCCAAATCCATCAAAGTGGAAATACCCTTGCGACTTAACATAAGTCAACACAAGAAATCGGCGACTCAAAAAATAGCATACGGCCTAACAGAGCGACCTAATATGGCGCGATCAATAGCCTGGCGCGACCTAAGTAACGAGCGACCTAAGGAATGGCGCGACCTAATGGGTGCGAGATATAGCAGGTGCGACCCAAGAAGCAGGCCGTGCGACCAAAGGGGTTGCGGCCTAAGGAGCTAGCGGCATATGGCCGAGCGACTTAAGTGAGACCAATGGTGCGACCTAAGTGACGTGACCTAGCCGAGCGACCTAAGGGGTTGCAAGCGTCATAACGCAACCTAAGGGGTAGAGAAGGCCGAGCGCGTGACCTAACAGAGCAGGCAACATAACAAGGCCGAGCGACCTAGGGGGGACGACCTAATGAGCTAGCGTCATAACATGGCCGAGCAAGCCAAGGGGTTGTGACCTATATGCACGCGCGACTAAATGGGCCGAGTGACCTAACTGCAGGCCGAGGGAAAATGGTGCAGGCCGAGCGACTTAAGGGGGCGACCTATGTATGACGCGACCTAACTTGTCACGGCCTAAGTGACGCGACCAGAGGGGTGAAGTAGGCCGAGCGACCTATGTGGGAACGACCTAACTTGACGCGACCTAAGGGGGTAAAGAAGGCCGAGTGACCTAGAGACCTATGGGGGTTATGGCCTATGGCAGGCCGATCTAACTACAGGCCGAGAATCATACATGTGCAGGCCGAGCGACCTAGGGGCCTGAAGTGCAAAAACTCCCTCAATTTGCAACCAACCGAGCACGGACGCTAGGGGATTATGCCCATCGGATACCCGGTCCTATTGGCTCCTCGATGCATCACCAAAAACGTGTTCAAACACCAAAGATTGGATTTTTAAAGATTTGAACCCAAAACACTAAAAATTGGAATTTTCACCAATTCAATCCAAACCAAGAGCAAATGCATATGAAAAGGTGTTAGGAATTCATACCCAACAATCAAAGATAGTTATAGACAAAGATGTGAGATAAAAATCTCACCTTTACACAAGATCAATGAAGAAGAAGCTTGAAAGGAAAGGAAGAATCAAAGGCTTCTCTTTGAATTTGGAGTTAGATGTTGGATTTGCAAATGAACTTGAGCTTGGAGTTTTAATTTCCCATTCATTCCTCCATTTTTGATGAAGCTTGAGTGCTAAGAAATGAAAGTGAAGTTACGAAGGGAAAGGGGTTGAGTTAGAATCAATAGTTTAGGCTAATGGGCTAAACCAAACCCAAAGCCCAAAGCGAAAAAGTGACAAAATTCCACTAAATCCAAACATATCAAAGTTCATACTCAAAAATATTGCAAACGGCGTTTTGGACCCAATGGAAGTGGTCCCGTGTCCTAATTTGACTGTATGTTAAAAGTAACTTTTCAGACCAAAATCCGACTAACGATAGAATATTTAAATAAAATATTTAAACATTCAAATCGTAAAATTTGCGGGTTGTTACAGACTCCCCTCCTTAAAGAAATTGCGTCCTCGCAATATTTAAGAAGAAAATATAAGGTAACAACCATGAAAGCATATCAACACAAAAGAAATTTGAAATAAGAAATTCACCTCAAAGAGCACGAGAAAGTAAGTCCGGATGTGTTCGCTCGATGAACTCCCTAGATTCCTAAGAGCAATCCTTAGGATTTGAGGACCATTGAACTTTAACAAGCGAAAAATCTTTATTTCGAAGGTGCTTGACCTCCAAAGCAATAATATGAATAGGATGTTGCTCATAAGTTAAATTAGGCGAAACTTCAATTTCTTCCACAACACCGGGCTCAAGAATAGAATCGGAATCTCGAAGGCATTTCCGTAATTGAGAAACGTGAAACACGTCATGAATAACAGAAAACTGAGACGGTAATAAAAGGCGATAAGCCATGGAACCAATACGTTCGGTGATGGGAAATGGACCAATATATCGAGGTGTTAACTCTCCCGATCGACTGAAACGTACAACACCCTTCGTAGGTGAAACACGAATAAACACAAGATCTCCCATAGAAAATTCTAATTTCCTTCTCCGGTTATCGGCATAGGATTTTTGTCTACTCTGGGCTTCTTTCATCCTATGACGAATAAGGTCAATCTTCTCTGCGGAATCATGAATAAAATCTGGACCTAAAACTAGCTTCTCACCGGCCTCAAGCCAACAAAAAGGAGATCGGCATGGCCTTCCATAGAGTGCCTCGAAAGGTGCCATACCAATACTAGATTGGAAGCTATTATTATAGGAAAACTCAACAAGAGAAATATGATCTTCCCAACTTCCATCAAAATCAAAAACACATGCACGAAGAAGATCTTCAAGAGTTTGATTCACACGCTCAGTTTGTCCATCGGGCTGAGGATGATAAGCGGTGCTAAAATTAAGCTTCGTTCCCAAAGCTTTTTGAAGACTCTTCCAAAATCCACTAGTAAACAATAGATCACGATCACTAACAATAGAAGTAGGAACTCCATGTAATTTAACAATCTCTTTAATAAAGAGTTTGGCCAAAAAAGGTACGGTTCGATTGGACTGAACGGGAATAAAATGGGCGGATTTAGTAAGTCTATCAACTATCACCCCTAAGCTATCATGACCCGAACGAGAACGGGGAAGGCCATCTATAAAATCCATGGAAATTTGATCCCACTTCCATATTAGAATTTCTAAAGGTTGCAATAACCCATCGGGCCTTTGATGCTCGGCCTTGACAAGTTGGCAAGTCATGCAACACTTAACAAAGTTAGCAATATCAGATTTCATTCCCTCCCAATATTAAAGTCGCTTCATATCCGCGTACATTTTACTACTATCGGGATGAATGGTAAATTTAGAACGATGTGAATCTTCTAAAATGTCTTTACGAAGATTACTAACATTTGGCACGATAGTCTACCAAATTTTCGAATACCGCCACGAGAATCAATATCAAAGTCTTTCAAACCTTCAATATCAATTTTATCCATAAAATTTTGGCCAAGAAGAGCCAATTCGGGATCTAGTTTTTTAGCTTCAAGAATGCAGTCTAAAAGAGAAGGATGAGCCTCAAGGCTACATAAAACAAGAGATGAACATAAATCGGAAACACGATCTCGAATCTCTCAAGTGGATAAAACCTCGAGATCGTTCCATTCGTACATCATCATGAAAACAACCGCTTGTTGCTTGCGACTAAGTGCATCAGCAACACAATTTCTCTTTCCGGGAGTATAAAGAATATCAAGATCATAAGGTGCAAGGAACTCGAGCCAACGTTGTTGACGTAGATTAAGTTCCTTTTGAGAAAATAGATACTTCAAAGATTTGTGATCGGTATAGAGAACAAATTTCTCTCCCAAAAGATAATGACGCCAAATACGAAGGGCGAAAACAATAGTCGCGAGCTCTAAATCATGAGTGGCATATCTAGTCTCGATTGGCTTTAATTGCCTAGAAGCATAAGCAATAACACGTTCTCTTTGCATAAGAACAGCACCCAAACCAATGCGACTAGCATCGGTATAAACAATAAAATCTTGGTTTCCCTTGGGAATAACAAGAATAGGAGCATCAGAAAGGAGTTCTTTTAATTTCTGGAAAGAAGCTTCACATTTGTCCGACCAAATGTATTTAACACCTTTCTTTGTCAAACTAGGAAGAGGCACGGAAATTTTTGAAAAGTCTTTCATAAAACGATGGTAATAGCCCGCCAATCCAAGGAAACTACGAATTTCCGTCACACTCTCCGGTCTCTTCCAATTTTGAATCACTTCAATCTTTGAAGGATCCACGGAAATTTCGGATTCGAAGATAATATGACTGAGAAACTTCACACGAGATTGCCAAAAGTGGCATTTAGAATTTTTTTCTCTTAATTGATTACTCCTATGAGTTTCTAACACAATCCGAAGATGCTTTTCATGCTCCTCCTCGGTTTTTGAATAAACAAGAATATCATCAATGAAGATGAGAACAAATCGATCGAGGAAATCTTTAAAAACTCGATTCATAAGGTCAACGAAATAAGCCAGAGCATTCGTTAAACCAAGCGGCATAATAAGCCATTCATAAGATCCATAACGAGTACGGAACGATGTCAAAGGAATACTATCCTCTGTAATACGAAGCTGATGAAAACTGGTAGCTAGGTCTAATTGTGAAAAGACCCTAGCACCACTAAGTTGATCGAATAGATCATCAATCCGAGGTAAAGGATATTTATTTTTGATAGTAAGATCATTAAGCTTGCGGTAGTCAACGCAAAGCCTAAGTGTACCATCGGATTTCTTCACAAAAATAGCTAAAGCTCCCCAAGGCGAGGAACTAGAGCGAATAAATTGCTTCGTCCCCAATTCGGATAACTGTTTGCGCATCTCCTCATTTTCCTTATTGGACATACGATAAGGAGGACGAGTGATAGGTTGAGCTCCAAGGATGAGATTAATTTTGAACTCAATTGCTTGCTTAGGTGGTAATCCTAAAACGGGCTCAAAAATGTGTCGAAAAATTCACAAACAACATGAATAAGAGAAATAATATCTTCCTCATCATCATTATCGTCATCATGAGGATTTAAAGAATATAAAGAGGCAACCAAGCTGGAATCCGACTCTTTAAGGTCAATAGAAATCTGCTTAACATATTGAGGATGTAAAAGATAAATAGTCCGCTCAGGACATAGGATTTGGGCTTCATAACGGTTAAGCCAATCCATTCTCAAAATCATTCCAAAGCATAAGTAGCGCATAACATGTAAATCGGCTCGGAAAGAAAAATCACACAAAATAATCTCGACATCTTTACACAATAAACTGATTGTTGCGGATCCACCAACCGGATTCGCAATTCTCAAAGAAGTCATTAAACACAAAACATCCAAAGAAAAAGTATCAACAAGTTCTTTTGATATAAAAGAATGGGACGCACCCGTATCAAAAAGAACTCGAATAGGGTGATCACGAAATAAAATAATGCCATCAAGGATAGAATGAGAAATACCTTGACCACGAGATGTGTTGCCAGGGGCTTGAGCAACATTAAGCTTTCCCTCCTTCCTGCCCTGAAGTTTGGGACAAGAAGATAAATAATGATCCGGGCTTTTGCAATAGCGACAAGCATGAGGCTTTGAACACTTATTCGCATAATGGTCCTTAGAACCACAATTGTAGCATTGCCCACGACTAGAGGTAGAAGTCTTTTCCACCGAAGTTTCTTGCTTCCCTTTCTTATTGGGATAAGGACCTTTGAGCTTATTAGGCCTTTTCTTGTTGTTAAAGTTTGGTTTGGCACCCATAACTTCAACATCACTCTCTTTATCTGCCTCCTCGAGTCGAAGAGCGATATCAATGAGTTGATCAAAAGAAACTTATAATTTTATAAGTAATGACTTCTTGAGACTTTTATTCAAGCCATAAACAAATCTTTGGTTTTTCTTCAATGGGATGTTTATGTATTCGACCCCGTATTTAGAAAGCCACTCGAAGGATGCGACATAATCTGCCACAGAAGATTCACCTTGAACAAGGTCTATAAAACGACGAGCCAAAGTCACCTTCTCGGCTTCTAGCACAAATTTTAACTGGAAGCGTTCCCGGAATTTCTCCCAAGTAAGATCCGCTTCATTTATTTCAGAAACCAGAAGCTCATACCAATCTAATGCTCTTTTTTGGAGCATACTAGAGGCCACCTGAACACGGTGAAGATCAATAAGGTTCATACGAGAAAATATTCTATCGCACGTTCTCAGCCAAGCCTGGACTTCAATAATAGTTTCAGAACCTTTGAATGGCTTCCCACCCAAATTGGTATAATCGTTGCACAAACGTGCAAATTCAGACTTAGGGTAAGTAGTTTCCGGATTAGAACCGGCTGCTTGTTTACGAGATCAAGAAGCTGCTGGGCAGACATAAATACTCCATCTTGGGGAGTAGCACTAGATTCACCAGCGCTGGGACGGCCAGGTCTAACCATTTATCTTCCTTTAGAAAGAAAGAAAGAAGAAGGAAAAGGTTATTCACGAAATGAATATCAAGCAATCTTGATAGATAAACAAGGAATCATAAAGAAAATAGGATGAATCGGTACGAAGACTTGAATTAAATCCTAAAGCACGACTCCTAAGATGGACTTAGGACGATGATCCTTGCTGGATTATTCTACATTGTTCCGAAGTTTGGCTCTGATACCAAGCTGTGACGCCCCACTTCTATACCCACGCTAGCCAAGGACACTATGGTGTAATGCCGTCAACTAGCGCGGAGAATAAGGCTGTTGAGGAGCGACCATCCGTGTAATTGCTTTTCGCGAGCACCAATATGTCATATAGTACAACATGCATCTGGTTTAACGAGGAAATCTGACATACCGATACAAACTCAAAGCTACTACACGGTGGCTATAATATCTTCAGAAACAAACATAGAAATAAACATAACACAAATCAGTCATGAATATCCACATCACAAAGGCGGAAAAAGATACGAATATAACACATGAAAGTGTACATCAGAGTAGTGGTCAAACAAGATCCACAATATCACAAAAGAATAGCTACAAGTGCTAGATAAAAGAATATGGATACATCAATGAGTCCATATCTCAAATGTATACAACAAAAACTACTAATCTAAGTAGTTAGCCAAAAGTCAGGGTGATAAACCCAGATGTGAAGTCAAGCAGAAGCACCTTTAACATCTCGGTCTGACCCGAGTATTATTTAATAAGAAAATAATAAACGGATCAGTCTAGCTATAAATATCAGATGAAATGATATAGAATACGAGATATGACATAAACATATGATAACCATAAAGCCATACTGTGATAAGTATGTAATTGAAAATCAACAAGAGATTAATCAATATTACAAGAATCTTCTCAAAGATCAAAAGGAATGTCATACCCTTTATTTTTATTCACCAAACCATAAATATTGACAATAATATCAATGCCAAACACAAAAGTTAATGACACACAAATTCACCAATGCACAAATATTGATAAAACATATCAACGAAAATCACGAAAATTGGTGAAACAAAAATTCTAGAAATCATCAATGGAAATCCAGAAATCACAAAAAGGGGGAGGCCTATCACAAAACGGGAGCATGAAAACTCACCAACACGTGTATCACAAAATGGAACGCTATTCCATGGTTGTTAACCATTAATTTTGAGCCGAAGCTCCACAAAACGGCCCGAAGACCATGGGTCACTACCCCACCAAATTGAGTCGAAGCTCCACAGAAACGGGGTTTAGTCTCCCTCGTAGACAAAGAGACATCGCACATTTGCTAGTCTAAATCACAAAAATGATCATCAACGATCATCGAGAAGTGTCAATTATAGTAAGCTAGTAAATATATAAGCTTAGCTTCATGTCCCATAACCACTATCTTAACTTAAATATTTACGAACAAATTGTAAGTTTCCACTAGAAAATTGTCACAAGAGATTCAATCGAACAAGTCCAAGAATTAACCAACGAAGTAAACGCAAGCGTTTCATACCATTTGTTTTACTAAGCCGTTTATTAGATTTCTCGTACGAGTGAGATAAAGTGACAAATCACAAAAATGATTATAGAAACAATAAATCACAAAAATTCACATTCGAAATCGGCGACTCAGAAAATAGCATACGACCTAACAGAGCGACCTAATATGGTGCGACCAATGGCTGGCGCGACCTAAGTAACGAGCGACCAAAGGAGTGGCGCGACCTAATGGGTGCGAGATATAGCAGGTGCGACCCAAGAAGCAGGCCGGGCGACCTAAGGGGTTGCGGCCTAAGGAGCTAGCGACATAATGGCCGAGCGACTTAAGTGAGACAAATGGCGCGACCTAAGTGACGCGACCCAACCGAGCGACCTAAGGTGTTGCAAGCGACATAACGCGGCCTAAGGGGTAGAGAAGGCCGAGCATGCGACCTAATCGAGCAGGCAACATAACAAGGCCGATCGATCTAGGGGGAACGACCTAATGAGCTAGCGTCATAACATGGCCAAGCAACCCAAGGGGTTGCGACCTATATGCTCGCGCGACTAAATGGGCCGAGCGACCTAACACGAGCGACCTAACACGAGCGACCTAACTGCAGGCCGAGAGAAAATGGTGCAGGCCGAGCGACTTAAAGGGACGACCTAAGTATGACGCGACCTAACTTGTCATGGCCTAAGTGACGCGACCAGAGGGGTGAAGTAGGCCGAGTGACCTATGTGGCGAACAACCTAACTTGTCGCGACCTAAGGGGGTAAAGAAGGCCGAGTGACCTAGCGACCTATGGGGGTTACGACCTATGGCAGGCCGACCTAACTGCAGGCCGAGAATCATACATGTGCAGGCCGAGCGACCTAGGGGTCTGAAGTGCAAAAACTCTCTCAATTTGCAACTAATCGAGCACGGACGCTAGGGGATTATTCCCATCGGCTACCCGGTCCTATTGGCTCCTCGATGCATCACCAAAAACGTGTTCAAACACCCAAGATCGGATTTTTAAAGATTTGAACCCAAAACACTAAAAATTGGGATTTTCACCAATTCAATCCAAACCAAGAGCAAATGCATATGAAAAGGTGTTAGGAATTCATACCCAACAATCAAAGATAGTTATAGACAAAGATGTGAGATAAAAATATCACCTTTACACAAGATCAATGAAGAAGAAGCTTGAAAGCAAAGGAAGAATCAATGGCTTCTCTTTGAATTTGGAGTTAGATGTTGGATTTGCAAATGAACTTGAGCTTGGAGTTTTAATTTCCCATTCCTTCATCCATTTTTGATGAAGCTTGAGTGTTAGGAAATGAAAGTGAAGTTATGAAGGGAAGGGGGTTGAGTTAGAATTAATAGTTTAGGCTAATGGGCTAAACCAAACCCAAACCCAAAGCGAAAAAGTGGTAAAATTCCACTAACTCCAAACATATCAAAGTTTATACTCAAAAAGATTGCAAATGGCGTTTTGGACCCACTGGAAGTGGTCCCGAGTCCTAATTCGACCGTATGAAAAAAGTAACTTTTCGGACCAAAATCCGACTAACGATAAAATATTTAAATAAATTATTTAAACATTCAAATCGTAAAATTTGAGAGTTGTTACACAAATCCTCAAGAACTATACTAACTCTCTCCATATGGCCATCCGTTTGAGGGTGATTGGCTGTACTCAATCTAAGCTGTGTCCCAAAAGCCTCTTGCAAGCTTCTCCAAAACTCGCTAGTAAAGCTAGGGTCTGTCGATCACTATGCTAGAGGGGACTCCACGATGTCGGACCATCTCACAAACGTATATAGATGCCAAATAAGGTGTTGTCCTCTTACTCTTGACCAGAATGAAGTGGGCGCTCTTAGTCAACGATCTACAATCACCCAAATACTGGTATTTCCTTCCTAGATCAGGGTAAACCATCTGTGAACTCCATCGAAACACTATCCTACTTCCATTTGGGTACATCCAATAATTGAAGCAATCCGCCAGGCTTCTGTTGCTCCGCCTTAACCCTTTGGCACACAAGACACTTAGCCACAAACTCTGCTACATCATTCTTCATGCCACTCTAATAAAACACTCTATTCATGTCCTTATACATATTATCTCCACCCGAATGAATAGTCATCCAAGAATGGTGTGCCTCTGCTAGAACTGCTCTCATCAAATCACCAGTGTAGAGGGACACAAAGTCTTCCATCTCTCCTTAGCCACCCTTTACTATTGATGGAATAGCGTTGGAGATGTCTAGAGACCTCCCCTTTGCTAATCCTATCCAGAATATCCACAAGCTCTGAATCCTCTCGTTGCCTTGAGCCAATCTGATCTATGAGGGTAGGCTTAACCACAAGTGCTACCAATAATTAGAAGTGATGTCCGTAGAGGGTTTAAAATCAAATGTGGAAATAAATTCTAAGCTTTTCCATTCCATGAACATTGATCTAAGAGTTGCTCTCTTCCTACTTAATGCATCCGTAACCACATTCCCCTTACGATATGTGTAAACTATCTCAAAGTCACATGATGCTAGAAACTCCATCCAACGCTGCCACCTCAAGTTTAAATCCTTTTATAAGAAAAGTTACTTCAATGATTTATGGTCGGTGAAAAGTTCGAACCTCTCTCCTAGCTAGTAATGTCTCCAAGGCTTGAGCGCGAAAACAATAGCAGCCTGCTCCAAATCATGGGTGGGGTTGTTCTTCTCATGAGTTTTCAACTGTCTACTCCTATAGCATAATACCCTTCCCTCCTGCATCAATATTGCCTTAAGGCTAGTCCCATATGCATCAATGTATATTGTAAAAGGCTTAGCTCCATCGAGTAAAACTAACACCGGTGTACTAGTAAGGGCTCTCTTTAGCATCGTGAAGGAATCCTTACAATCCACATCCTACACGAATGTCGCATTCTTCTTAGTGAGGTGAGTAAGCGGCACTGAAATCTTATAAAAATCTCTGATAAACTTCCTATTATAACTAGCTAAACCTAGGAAGCTTCTAGCTTTATAGCGTTCTTAGGGGCCTTCTAATCTTGTACTACTACTATCTTAGCGGGTTCCATAGCTAAACCCTCTATTGAGACTACATGCCCTAAGATACGCACCTCCTCATGCCAAAAGTGATACTTCGAGAATTTTGCTTTCAACCGATGAACACGAAGTGTGCGAAGAACCTCCTCAAGACGAATAACATGCTCTTCCATACTCTTGGGAAACACCAGAATGTCGTCCACAAACACTGCAACGAACTTATTTAGGACATCTCGAAAAGCATGGCTCATTAGATCTACAAATAGGCTGGGGCATTGGTCAGCCCAAACGGCATAACCAACCACTCAAAGAATCCATCGAGTATCCTAAATGTTGTCTTATCAATGCTATCATCAGCGATCCTAAGCTGATAAAATCTAGTGGCTAAGTCAAGCTGAGAAAATACTGAAGAGCCAACCAACTGATCGAAAAGATCGTATATCCTAGGAAGTGGGTAACGGTTCTACTTCGTGAGCTTATTCAACTCTCTATATTCTACAAAAAGTCATAGGAAACCATTTGCCTTTGTAGCGAAGACGACTGATGCCCCCCACTCAGATATGCTCTGTCTGATGAAGCCTTTCTCTAGTAGCTCACCGATCTGCTTACGTAACTCCTTCCTCTCCCTAAGAGCCATATGCCTCATGGGCAATGCCACTGGCTTAGCATTGTCATTCAGAGAGATCCTAAAGTTGATCTCTCTCTTAAGGGGTATCCCCCTAACCTCCTCCAAAACGTCTAGGAAATCTCTAACAACTGGAACCGAATCTAACCCTCCAAGTGATGAATCAAGAGAATAAAGGAAGCTCAACATGACTAACCCCTATGGATCGCAAGAAACCTTGAGAGTCCATCCGCTACATGTCTCTAGTTTAATGACTCTCCTCTCGTAGTCTAATATCACACCATAAGTGGATAACCCGTCCATCCTTAAAATCATCCCATATCCTGAAAATCCTAGTATATAGGTGTCACAATCAAACTCTAAGCCTAGTATAAAAAATTTCAAACCCCTACAATTCATGGATAAATATGCCAATCCTCCTATGGGGTTTGAAATAACTATAGGGTCTACAACTAGATAAATATCTAGTGCAAACAATCAACCAAGGAACTAGAAACGAAAGGATGCGATGCTCCAGAGTCAAAAAGAGTCCGAATAGGAAAATCCAAAATAGAGATCAAACCTTCTACAGAGACTTTCCTATCTCAATTCGGTCCACTACTAGAAGGTGCTGCATCCAAAGCTTGTACTTGCACCGTAGATGCGCTTGCTCTCTGCCCCATCCTCTAAAGACAAGCTTTACTAAGGTGTCAGGCTGCCCACAGCTGTAACACCACCCCTTCATCGTGTCCTTCTTACGGTCCTTTGAGAAATCCCCAACCTATCCACAATTCTGTCATTTCTTGCGCTTCTTGATGTATCCATTTTGAGGTCCTCCTCCTTTCTTCTTGTCCTTATCCTTTTTATTCTTTCACCACTGCTTCTTAGAGTTTTCTGATTTAGGAAGCTCCTTGACCTCTTCTTTCTTAGCAACATCTGATATAAGGGCCATTTCCACAAGTGACTCATACGTCGCTCCCATAGGTACATGTATCAATGCCAACCCTTGGAGGGTCTGGTTCGAACCTTTAGCAAACTTGGTGGCCTTCTTAGGCAGTGTATTAACAAGCTCCGTCCTGAACCACGATAACTTATTAAATTGATTTATATACTCTTTCACCGAAAGACTCCTCTGCTTCAAACTAACGAACTTCTCTGACTGCATGCTTTCCTCGTCTTGCGACAAAAACTTTCTCTCAAAAATTTCTCAAAATCCAAACCAACCAATGTCTCTACCCTCCATTTCTACGATCTCCCACCAGTAAGAAGCCTCTCCCTTCAGCTCCTAAGATGCAAGCTGAACTCTCTACTAATCCACCAATCCTAATAGCCCAAATATCCACTCTGTATTCCTCAACCAAGCTCATGCCTCCATGAAATCCTCCATGCCAAAAAACGTCTTGCCTCCTAGACTAGCGAAGTCCTTGCATGGGTTAGAAAAATTGGTTGCTGCATGTGGATTAACGGGACCTCCACCCACCGGTGCTGCATTGGGCGCTTGCCCGTGCACCTCTGGTGCCGTAGCTTGGAGGTATCAACGAAACCAGACAAGGACTTGGACACCCTCTGGACGATTTAGGGCGTCCTCCATACTATGCAAAGTAAAGAAAATTTAGGCCTGAAAGAATCAAAAGAAGGTTGAATTGGACTATGAAGGATTTTTATAAAACCTCTTTTATACTTGAGAACTATTTCTACAATAAGAGTTTCTTTTCTGAAAAACACTTTTAATTTGAAGATAAGTTACTTTTTAAAAATAATTTACTTTTAAAATAAGTTTTTAGGAATCATATAACCTTAGCCTCTGATACTAAATGAAACACCCCATACCCCTTAATATGCTAAAAAGGGCACACCAAAAAATGTGGTGCGTTATAGGTATAGCTAAAGTATGACGGAGATTAAGATTCACAAGACAAATAAGTAAAAACAACGGAAACATTTAAAAAATAACTTATCATTCCAAATTAAACTTCATCTCAAAATAAGTCACAGAAACATAACATATCTCAAGAACTCAAACTGTCTCATGTCTCACGAAAATACATCTCAGTCTCATAAAATCAAAGTATAAAGATAATAATAATAATCATAATCCCTCTCACAAGTGCCATAAGACAAACTAAAAAGATGAAAAGTAGAAGAATACAAATGAAATGAGAAAAGTCCTAAAATGAATCTCCAAGCATCCTGAATCAACTATCCTCAACTCTGCTGGCTTATAGGCGGAAAAGGAAAGATAGAGGAGTATGTCAGACAATAAGTCTAGTGAATGAAAGTAATTACTAGCATTTCTAACCAAGATAAAGATAATAGACTAAGTTATAGTTCTAGCTTGAAAGGAAAATATGGAAAAGATAAAACTTGGATAAAATGTTGTTTTTAATTCTGTTAGATAGTTTGCTTTGATTTTTGATTGTTCCCACTTGTCTTTAACTACTATGATTAGGCTGAAATCCTAATCCTATCTCAACTGCTATCTTGATAAGGCTGAAATCCAAATCCTACCCATCGATTGGCCTTTCCTACCTTTGTTGTGCCACTATGAACCAATCCTGTTGGTCGCAGCAGAAGACACCTCTTTAGTGCTTAGAACATAGTAGCGAATTATCTACCCTACTGATGCACACTCGGTCATCGCCAGTACACACTAACCGTCGCCCCTTATTTGATCCTTTATTTGCCCTAGTCAGCACAAGTGTGCCTAGTCTCACCTACATGTGAGACCATCGGTCCTTGACCTAAAAGGGAATGTTGTCGGTACTAGTCCTAACAAACAAATCTTCTAGCTTTGCTCCCTTATCCCAAATCCCCATATTTGAGCCTCTATCTATTAGCCATTTATTTACCCTAATCAGCATAAGCGTGTCCCAACCTCACCTACGTGTGAAACAATCAGTCCTGGATCTAAAAGGGAATGCTGCCGGTACGTGCCCTATTTCTATATTTGCTTATTAACTTAATCCAAGATCTAAGTTTTAAAATAAGCCTCTCCTGTTATCTCTTCTTTCTCATTATGACCTACATGCTATAATTGTTCTTGCAACTATTACTCTTCTATTTTCTCTTTTTAGTTATAACCACTTGTTATAATTATACTTGCAAATATCTTGAATTTGCCTATTTCAGTCCATCTCTACCTTTATTTCAGTTTTTCTCATTTTACCTATAATTTTTGTAAATTTAGTGTTATTCTATTTTAATCCATATTTGCGAATTCTTTGTCTTTTTAACATTTTATTCGCGTCAAAAAGGATTAAATCTCTAAGAAAAAGAAACTAACATTTGCAGGCTAAATTCCAACTTAAAACTGATGTGAATAACTGTTAATAACTACAATTAACTATAAGTAACTGAATAAAATAGCTAGATAAAAATAGACTGAAAAGAACTTCGCTGAAATTTACTTAAAAACTGATTATAAGTAAACTTACTTAAAAACTGTCTAAAAATTATAGAAAAACTACAAATATTGAGAACCCTATCATTTTAAATTGCTTATAAATCTAAAATAATTACAAAACACTCACCTTTGGTCCTTAGCTCTAGTCCTAGGCCTTCCTAGATCCACTTCTAGGGCATAGAATATTTTTATCAAAAACATTTCCTCTCTAAAAAAATTTCTACTTAGGATTCAGCCTCAGGAAATGAATCCAATTGGGATAAAATCTAAATAAGAAGAATAGCTAGGCCTAGGGTTCTATTTATTGTGTGGCTTAGGGATCTCAAATAATCGGATTTGGAGATTAAATCTGGTACAACCATGTTATAGGCTCGCTAGGAACCGTCGGATGCAGCTACGAACGCCAAAGATCTGGCCAAAAATAAAAATTACTCTCTTCTGACCTGGACAAAATATTGTCCAGGCAGAATTGCGGGTCGACACATGTTCCTTGGGGGTCAACCTGCTAGTCAACCTGACCAAAACAAGGGTCGACCCCTAAGGGTCTTGTTTTGTATTTTTTTTGTTTATTTAATTCTGATTTCTTATTTCTCTCGTAACTTCTCCGTACTAGCTCGGATTTCGACAAATTATATATGAAAATTGATTATAAAATTACCACGGATCTAATGGTGTAACTTCCGTGGCTCATTTTTGACAATTAGACAAACATATTTTATTGATTAATTAATTTGTTAATTAATTATTAGTGGGTTGTTACAATTTATGAATATATATTTTCCAAAATCCTTCTTATTCAAACCACCTATATTTTCCATATATATATAATAGAATCGATTTAATTCCAAAAGAATTTCCTTCATAATCAACTTCATAAACGTGTGTAATTCAATTATATGCTCAATAATATCAAAAAGCAAGACTTCCATGCCAACAAGTTGAACAAAATTAGATTCAAGCACTAGGAAATGCATAAGTGATTCATCATAACCAAGCTTAAAAATGGCGCTACAATCATAGCAAACACCAAGGCAAACAAGCAAGGTAACCAAGCAACATAAAAAGAGGTCAAATGGGTAAGCGGAAGGCACTAGAACATCATCTGGGGCTTTGCCTAGGTGCATAACCGACACACCGGTTCCCTAGAACTGGTCCACCGGTTGCGTCGCCTGGGCAAAGCCCCAGGCAATTTTCGCACCTTGCGGTGGTCCTTCGGTGGGGGTTTTCTGGTGGCGAATACTTCTAACCTCTAGAGCAATATTTTTAGTAGCATGCAATATATATCTAACTTTTAATTTAATCGTTTAATGATTATATGACGTGGGTTTATAGTAAACAACAAATAGGCAATAAAATATGCAATTATCACCATCAATCTTAAAACCAATTCAATCATTGATTCATCCAAACAACAATTCGGTAACTTATAATCAAATAGAAGTAGTTGTGAATGATTAACTCACCTTAATATCCAAAAACTTCATAGTTACAAGCACCAACCTCAAGCCAAAACAACGAAACAGCCCAGATTTTCGTCTCCGGTGCAGAGCCAATTAAACATGGAAAACCTAAATATTTTCCCATGAAATTTTTATTGGAAGTGCATATATGAGTTGAGAACAAGATATCAAAAACTTCATATTTTTTTCGATTTTCCTAGAATTAGTTATGATTTTTACACGGACCTGCATTTTTCAGCTCAAATTTCATTTTCCCTCCTAGCTATTCAACCAATTTTGATCTCTAACCATAACCAAAACTTTAGTTTCTTAGGTTGAAAAGGTGGAGAAGGTTGTAGAGCAGCTTGATCTGAAGTGTTGGACTTTTTAGCAATTTATTTCTATTTTAAAACTTTAATTTTGAGAAACCTAGGTTTTGAGGAGGAAATGAGAAGCTTTTCTGAATTATAGATGTACTATAAATGATAGAATGAAGAGAAGCCTTTTCTATTACTAACTCTATTTGGGCCTTAAGTTACTAATGGATGTGTTAAGAAAGAAATTCTTGTTTCTTTTATTTATTAAAGCTCACTTTTCTACCATTTTAAAACTCTAATATCTCAGAGAATACAGCATAGAAAATTCAAGTTAATATATTATAATTAAGTTCATCACATAATCTTCATAATTAAATAATAAATTTTTTAAATAATATTTAAACCATTATTTTATTATTTAAAATAAGCTATATTATGTTTTTCTAAAATAAAATAACATAACAAATAAATCAATTTAACTTCAAAAAATCTCATTTTCCATTAAATACACATTATAAAATTCCCATTTCAAATTCTCATTTCAATTATTTAATTAAGATACTTAAAACTAATTCTCCAAGTATAATAAATGAGAAATCAAATTTATCATTTTAAATTCCCTGTTTAAATGTTCATCTATTCCATTTAAACAACACTGAAAAATCAGGGTTGTTACAATGTCAGTTTGGGCGCTGGATCCAAGGTCGAAGGTTTGGGTTGTTCAATCTTTTAGTTAACTCCAAGTTGTTAAAATATCTAGTTATTCGTTACTTCTCATAACTTTTTCAATTAATATATACAATACAGAGGAACAAAAAATATTCAAAAATCTCAAAATTCAAATTCTGGAACTCTTATCTTTATGAAACTTGTCATCTTCTTTAAATCTCAATTTCATGAAATAAATTTTGAAATTCAGTAAAGCATTTGGAATAAAATTTGAGGCATAACCTCTCTAAAACAACGTCGTCAAAACATATTATGGTTTGAAATTATGATCAACAACTTTAAAATTCAAATTACAAATTTCCAATGTTTAAAATACTTCAAAACTTCAAAAGGCGATTAACACAAAATTTGTTTTATATGGAATCAAATTTTATACCAAAGAAAGATTATCCAAAATCTAGCACACGATCAAAAGTTATAGCTGTTTAACATAGCATTCAAAATTCAAAATTTAAAATTCCACTCAAAATTTAAATCCATTTAAATTCATTTTCATTTTGTTTCAAATAATATTACAAATCTATTCTAAATAATCTTTTAGTTCAAAAGATCAATTCCTAGAAATATTCTTTTATTTTCAGAAGCATACTTTTCGACAAACAATTTTTTACAACTTGAAACACCCTACACCCCCTAATATATCCAAAAGGACACCTTAAAAGGCATGGTGCATTGTAGGTTAACTAAAGCTAACATGAACTAAGATTCACAAGACAAAAATATATAAAAACAACGGAAACTAAAAATAATAACTTAAGTAAAACAAAAATACATAAACAAGTCAAATACCAAATACCACATACATGCCTAAAAATCCAACATGTCTCATGAAATAAAAACTCATAATCTCAAAAATCAGAGTACATAATATCCCTCATAATAAGCCAGTACATAGAAAGAATAAAAGCTAATAATAAAAGAAATATATAGTAGAAATCTCCTCCAAGAAAATTCCAAGCAACAGCAATCTACTAACTTCTCCCTTGATTGCCTATGGGGGAAAAAGAGAAAATAGAGGAGTGGGTCAGACTAAAAATCTGGTGAATGATAGTAATTACTAGAGTCTTGGGCGAGATAAAAGTGATAGACTCTAAAACAATTCTAGCACAAATAAGGATAACAAAGGAAGTAGGAAAGAGATAAACTAGAAATAAGTACGATCAAATATAAGACAGGTTAATTTTGATTGCTTGCACTCGTACTTGATTTCTGCTTCGATTAGGTTGAATTCCTAATCCTATAATTAGGATGTTACCCTAATTCTTCCCTTTCTGATCAGCCTGCTACTCCATAGACCCTACTGTAGACCAGATGCTATATAAGTCCCTACACAGCAACCAATGATATCTACTAAAGATTCACAGAGCAACCACTGTGGATCTGAATGACATATATGGCTCCCTACACAGAATGCAATGATGTTTACGAAAGACAACCATGTTAAGCACTTGGAACTCATAGCCATTACTGAGCACCCGAATAGAAGTCGTACGCGTAACTGCCACCATGCCCATGCTACCTTTTGCTCCACCTATTGGGTCTTCTTATTACCTCAAACTCCAGCATAAGCATGCCCTTCATCCCACTTCAAGCTAACGTGAGATCACCATGTGTCCAAACAATGTCCAGTTGCACCCATTATCCAAAACCTCCGTGATTTGGACTTTTAATTGACCAATTACTACCATTTTTAGCATAAGCATGCTCTACTCCCACTTCAGGCTAATGTGGGACCACCATTTTTTCTAATAGGGAATGCTATTTGGTACAGGTATTCTTTCATCTTTTCTTATTAACTTAGATAAATTACTTTAAATAAGCCTTTACAATTTATCCTTGCTATCTTTGCTTATTAATTTATCCTAAGTCTTGAAATAAGCCTTAATCGATTTTTTTTCTTATTATAACCTACGTTATAATCATGCTTATTACTTAACCCAAGGTCTAAGTATGAAAATAAGTTTCTTTCATCTTTTACTCGTTTCAGTTATAATTCTATTTTATAACAAGGCCAATCTTTTTAATTCAGTCCGATTAACGTAATAATTAGGCGTAATTTCAGTCGAGTTCCATTTATATTATAGTCTTTGAAATTTACATCTTATATTCCATTGATTCATTTTTCTTACCATTTAATCCATATTTGTGTTAGTCTTATTCTAATCCACACGTGAAGAAGAAGGAGGAATAAAAGAAAACTGAAAATAGAAGAAAATCCAAAGCGTAGAAAGAAGATGTAAATAATTTATAAATAAACTAAAATACTGTAAATAAACTATAAATAAATGGAAAAGCTATAATTAATAGAAATAAACTAAATTTATTGAAAAGAAAAGCTGAAAGGAAATAGACTGAAAATAATTCTAAAAACTGTAAATAAACTACTAAAAAGGCTATTTCAAAAATCGTAGTAAAACTACAACTATTGGAAATCCTATTATTTAAATTACTTACAGAAATCCTAAAATTATTACAATCCCTCACTTCCGGTCCTAAACTCTTCCTTTGATCTTCCCAGATCCATTTGGAGTTGTAAAATCATTTAATTTATAACAATGTTCTCCTTTGGAAAAATTATTCCATTCAGGGTCCTTCCTAGAAAGGTGAACCCAATTGGAGAAAAAAAGTCTTAGTTCTAGGGGTCGATTTATAGGGGTAGAAGTGGATCTCGGACCATTGGATTTAGGGATTGAATATGGTGCAACTACGTCATATGCTGAATAGGAGCCATCGGGTGCAAAAATAGATGGACCGGATTGGTCAGAAGAATGCAAAACACATCACCAATAGGCTTTGGAACGTTCGAACGAGCGAGCGTTCGTTCGCTTGCCAAAAGGCATGGCGGGTCGACCGGGCGGTCCACCGCCTCTTGCCCCGGTCGACCAAGCGGTCCACCACCCCCTTGTCCAGGTCGACCGGCCGGTCGGCCTAAGTCATATTATTATTATTATTATTATTATTATTATTATTATTATTATTATTATGATTATGATTATGATTATTATTATTATTATTATTATTATTATTATGATTATGATTATTATTATTATTATTATTATTTTCTTTTCTTTGATTATTTCGTTCTTTGCTCATATTAAGTCGGATTATGACATTCTATATATAGAAATTGACTAGAAAATTACCATGAATACAATGGTGCAACTCCCTTGGCTCAATTCTGATAATTTCACACAAAGTTATTTTATTATTTAATTAATTAACAAATCAAATTTCAAGTTGTTACACGACTCCTAATGGGAAGTCCTAAAAAGGTATATTATGAATAAGACAATTGCACATAATTTCAAAACTCTTTATACTTTGAAAACTCATTTGACTACAAATAGTACTTATCCGTAACCTTAGGAAAATCTTATTAATGCATGCAATTATTATGACGTATAAATTCTTTTAAAATTCTTTCCATCCATATAATTTCAAATTCATAAAATAACCTTTTTATATGCTCTAAAATATTTATTGCTTCTTTACTACAGAATTTCTCTTTACCAAAATATTTCACGAAATTAATACTTTATTCCAAATATTCATGAAATATCTCCCTATTTCAAAACTACTTTCTCTAGCTTTATAAATTCTACCCCAAATATTTACTTTACTCGTGAAAACTTTTCCTTGCTAAATACTTGTTACTTACATAAACAACTTCAAAACAATAAATCCTTCTCTTCACTAAAATACCACATTAGCACCCAAATTATTTTAAGTTGAAAATTTAAATATATAAACTTTTATATAACTATGCATTACATTACAAACATTTTCACGTCATTCGCCCAAGTTAAAACCAATCATATGGCATAATAGGCATATAATTACACTAGCACATATTATACTAATTTCAAATTTTGAAATATTTACAGTTTAATGATGAGACCTCACCGTAAATTTTAGCGGGTCGCTTTACCACCCGGCTGCAGTGTTGACCTTATGATCGCCAATATCTCGCCATCAATCTCTATCATCCACTAATACTCAATGACTATAATCACTGTACAAAATATCTAGCTTATAAAAATATTTTAATTATTTTTCCAACAATCTACTTTATAAACTAATACATATATATTCTCATATTAAATTATTTACTAAAGCATCTTTTACAATGCTTCTTTAATTTGCTAAATGATATATATTTTCTCATCAAAATGTTTTGTATCAATTTTCAAACTACCACCCATGTTCTTCTGAAAATATAGCTTGATATGTTTCTTTAAAATATTGTTTTTCTTTCAAAACACCGTTCTTCATTTCTAAAACGTTATTCATTTTAAAATATTTTTTATATCATTATGACCTTTCCAAAACATTAAACATAACTTTCCACAAAACATTTATTGCATCACTTTTCAAAACTTTATATCTAAATATTTCATCCTTGTGTTTGGGAATCCCTATCGATAATGTGGATCAAGTGCATTAACCATAATTCTTAAGGCATTCAACGGACAAATTAACACGATATTAACTCCAAAAACTCCTTTGAATATTTACTTGCAGATATACTTTAAACAACTTGGTTTTTATAAAAACAATTGCTTGCTCCTAAATCATCTTTCCAATTATATGTATATTCTAATAAACTTGCTCCATAAAAGAATTATTTGATTATATTAAATTGTTATGTAATACCATATTTATATATATACACAAATACTTTTACCAAAAAGATTTCTAATCCAACATATGCTTGACTGTTTTAGAAATATTTACAAAATAATATTTATAAACAGAATCAACTAATAATTATTTACAACAATCCAAACTAATCAACCATTCATGCATACAAACAAGTAAGCTTTCACAATTTCATATCAATATATTCAGTTAAATTACATATAAATATTACGCTATGTAAGAGAAACAATTTCCAAACGTCCCTTACAGTAACTTCAATACTGATGACACCGCAAGGTTTAAATATTAAGAATTAAGTGAAATACTCACCCCAATTGATAGCTCCTATCAAATACCACTCTCAAGGTTGATACATAAATAAAAACATCCACAAAATAAAATCCTAACGTAAATCAGCCAATCGAAACAACCAAGCAATCACGATTCTTAATGGAAAGCAATCCATTGGTTAGGCAACTTCTGCTATCTTCATTATCCTCATCAACGACTATGTATCTCCTACAGAGTTTAACTCTTAGAAAGTAGAAGAGATAAATATGACATAGTAAGAAAATACAAATACATGCCTTATTGATTACCCCAATAATTATCATATACTCCTATTATCACTTACTATAGGTAATAGCCCAACACACATAAGAAGATCCGAGCTATATGTCTTATCTAAGTTCAAGACTCATGTCTTAATATATAATTTATTGTTTTGAGCCTGCTTTGATGCCAACTGTAACCCCCACCTCTATACCCATACCATGAAAGATTATTATTAGGTATTACTGGATGATAATATGGAAAATGAGGCGATATTGGGATGTCACACATGCATATTCCCTTGGGCTAACATTGACATATATTTAAAAATCTCATGTAACGCATCCACACATACCCGTTATCGACATAAAGCAATAACCACATGCATTTCAAGGATAGAACAATACACAATATGAAACAGGAAATAGAGAACACACAGTCATCAATGCAGCGATAATATGTATAATAAATTAATACATACAAATACCAATGTGTCCATATAAAAAGGTTGATACCCTCTATCTCTTAAATAATACAAGACATGTCCAATATATGCAATCCAATAACATATACATACATAAGACTTTATATTATATAAGGTACAAAATACTACTAATACTCTAGCCACAAACTAAGCCCAACAATCACAAGCTAGTCTTTTCATCCTTGGACTTAAAATGTCTTGACTAAATCAAGTATTATATAAATAACACATGGGACAGATCATCCCTAGAATGTAGATGTCAACATCACATAGAAACTAACAAGGTATAATTCAGAGCAAAAATTAAGCATCTCAAAAGTGTTAATATCATTTGATACCATAAACATGTAATATCATCCATAGTAAAGAATAGTGAATCATTACATCAAATAGTATATGTAACGACCCGTAAATTTTGGTAAATAAAATTGGGTAAATTAATGAGATTTTTTAATTAAATTAGGAAGAAATAAAAAAATTATAACCTATGTCGAAGTAAATGTTAAGAATGTAATTTAGCAATGGTTATAAAAATTTAATTTTGACAATTGAAGGGAAATCCCATTTATGAATAGTGTAAGTTGTTACATTTGGTTATAAAATATAAAATGAGAAAATAAAAGTAACTGCTGGATTACCAATGCAATAATTTATTTATTAATAGTAACTGCATGTGAATTTAGGCAATAAAGTTAGTCAAAACTAAATTTGTATAAATTGAATTTTGTATAAATTGCAATAACGATAAATAAAAGTTTACATTAATGTTAATTAAGGGATATTTGGAAATAATGTTAACGGTATTCATAATAGAATAAGTTGTTGAATTAAAGAAATGGAAGCAAAGATTTTTTAATGTAAACTCAATAAAGGAATAAATGGAAAGGGAAGGTCTAGGGAATTATTGAAATTTGTTAATGGAAAAATAATAATATACTTAATGGTAATTAGATGAAAGTAGAACTATTTAAGAATTGTAACATATGTTTGATAATAGGGAATTCATAGGTGTAATTAAAGTCATGGAAACACACATTATTAGTTACACGTTTATTTGGTTTAATAATTAAAATGTGAATTAATTGAAATTAAATGAGCTTAATGTTATATTAGTAAGAATTAACGCATTAACTAAATTTGTGCACACCCTATTAATTGAAATAGAAGGTAAAATTAGGATTGATTGAAATTAGTAAATTCGGAAAGTAATTCAAAATTTTGTTAACTGATGAAGAATACGTAATAAATTGTAAATTTATAAAATCAATATCCGTTATACTATTTATAGTTGATAATAAACGTTACTTAGTGATTATTAATATAGCAACGGAAAGGGAATGTAAATTTAATAGAAACGTAAATTTATATTTTAGGTCGTAATTGGTGAATTGAGAAATAAGTTCAAATGAGGATTTGATGGAATTCTTTAATAAATAATAATTTGTTGTTCTTGTAATATAAACATAGGTATAATTGAAATTGCTTCTAATAGAATATAATAGGAAGGGAAGTATTATAAATAAATGGTCAGAAACTTAAGTAAACAATTGGGAGGCAAAGAAATTTGATTAAGCATAATTATTATAAATAAATAAATGATAATAAATGAGGTTATGGAATAATGAAGAAATGAATAAATATATAATGCAATAAAAGAAGAAACTGACATGACAATTATAAATGTAAACAAATATTTGGGAGTAATAAATGAAAATTTTGAAATAAACATTGGACCAATAAATAAAAGTAAAAGTTGTAAAATAAGCAAATGAAAATTTTATGGATAAATCCTTATATGAATAGAAAGGGGAATGAAGCAATAAATGTTATGAGATGAAATTTATAAGAATGAGAATGAAGTAGGAAAATTGGTTATTATCGTTAATTGTTTACCCATTTGTTTCATCTATTGAATTAGTTTTAAATCCATTGGAATAAAACATAATTAAAAACTACGTTAATGAAAATTTAGAGGAAATTTGAGAATATTAATGCAATAACTACAAACCAATGTAAATTACATCCTTTTGATAATAATAGACTAAATAATATGACTATTGATTGATTTAAAGTATAGAAAGCAAGATTTATTAATTAAATTAAAGTATAAAATTCAATAATTGAATTTATTGCAAAATAAATGGAAAGAAAAATATATAACACTGCAATTGATAAATTTATCAACTTTTAATTTACATCTAAACTTGTTTAAATTTTTGAAAATGGTTAAGAAAGTTAAATTTGATGAATTTTTTTATTTATAGAGTTGAAGTCTAAAAAGTGATTTAATTAATTTATTTAATTAATATAAAAATAGCCATTTTGGACACTGACTCGGATTTCGACAAAACCAGTTTCATCGGATTCGTAACAGTGAATTATTGTAGGATTTCAAGTTTCGTAGCGATCGGACTTGTCGTTTGATCGTACGGACTCGAAACGCCTTGAAATAAACGAAATTGAAATCAATTTGAAAAATATTGATTTTAGCACAACTTCTTCATACGATGGAATTTGGACGTGAAACCTTTTCCATTGCGTTTAAAATATTTTAAACACCTATTTTGATATATGGTTTTACCCAATTTTGTTCCGGGTCAGAACGGGCTTTTTGGGCCACTTTGTCGTTAGCGCGTATTCAACCCGATCCATTTATTCTATTCCAACTTTCTCTATAAATATCCTGCTATAAACCCTAGCCTCCCTAATTCTCATTTGTCTGTACGCAAATTCATTCTATACCTCCTCTTCCTCAATGGCAGACAAAATTCTATATTTCCAGATCCAATTGCAAATCAAATCCAAAGCATAAAGTTCAAAGTCCTTTGAAAAATCTGAAAAAAATATATGTTGAAGCTCTCGACTAGCGTAGTTCACTGGTGTTGTTTGTTTTTCGATTTAGTTTGTCGTTTGACAGGTAAAAATTGAAGAAGTCTCGACCGTCCATCACGCGTCGGTGAAAGTTGTCGGATCGACAAACCCTTTCTGGGTATTATAGGGGGGACCGAGGGGAGTTGATCAGTGGTGTTTGCTCGCTGTATCAACGGTTAGATCGTGCGAATTAATTCGTTAGGGTTTATAACCCTAGCGGCGGCTGTGGCCGATTTGGGGGTCGATCGCATGTTGATTGGTCGTGGAGGTTGTTCTAGCATAAGGTCGGCGGGGTAGGGAGGTCGCGGCCGGCGTTGGGTGAGGCATGGCGGCGCTAGGGTTCGCGTAGAGAAATAAAGAAAAACTGTAGCTTCGTTCATTCGTTCGTGATGCTGGGAAGAGAAGGTGCATGCGTTTCCTGTTGCTATTTGTTGAATGACGTGGCTTGTATTAAAAGTGTTCTTTTTTCTATTTTTTTTAATTCAATCACACAAATCGCTATATTTTTCACATACGAACACCAATTCACGCGTGGTTTATTTTGTTATGATCGTATTGAAATTCCGGATTTGATTACGCTGGTTTGGACGAATTCTGAGACAGTCAAATTTTTGGGTTTAAATCGAATTTAAATTCAATTTAAATTCAAAAGGTGAGTGTTTTAACCCACTCACAACTTCTAAAATTTATTATGTTTGCTAAATTGATATATGATGTGATTTAAAATTTATTTATGGTTGTTTGGTATATTTTAATCATCATCTCAGTTAATTTCATTTATTTAAATTAAATTGATATTTAATTTATTTATTGCATTTAAACTGCCAGTTAAATTTGTTAATTAATTATTCATTGCGTATAAACTGCCAGATAAACAGTTATTTAATTTATTATTGAATTAAACTGCTATTTAATACCTGTTGTTTATTTTATGTTATATATTGATACTATTGATTTAATTGGATAATGATTGTGATAAATGGTTGATGATTGATAATGGATGAATGAATGTTGTATTTTATATTTTTATAAACTGCAAGTTATTATGCATTTTCATTTCATTCGGGATTGCGGTCTGAAATGATATACAACCGCATTTTTATTTTAAATTACGGATTGAAATGATAAATATCTGTATCACTTAACCATAGGATAGAAAATTTTATACAGGCACCACGGTATATATATATAATTATTTTTGAAATGATTTTTCTATGGTTTTGGAAAGAATATGGTTTAATGAATATTGATTTTTGATATTTTAAATATTATTTTTATATATAGTTAAACGCTTGAATTTAAGCTATGTATAAATTTGGTTTAAAGAATAAAAGAAGTTTAAAAATAAAAGTTCAATTTTATTTAGATATAATACCATTAAGTATTTATTTAATTTTATTGATGGAGTTTATAATGTCTTAAATAAAATAAATGTTGGAAGATAAATATGAATTTGCTTTGAAATAAGGTATTTAAGAATTATCCTCGAATAAAATTTATTTTAAATTTTAATTAATTTGGGTTTTCAAAAGGTATGATCTTTATAACTTGATTTTGGTTTAGAGGACTTAAATGAATATCAAGTCGATTTAAATGAATATTATCAAGTTAATTAAATTGAGAGAATATCCTGTTATTTGAAGTTTAAAGGTTTTACTTAAATGATATTTGATTTATTAAGTAAACATTTCAAAATCTAAATAATAGTAATTGAATTTGATATATATGAAATTATCAAAGAATAAGTTTTGAAATGGTGGAATAATTAAAGCTTTGAAATATATGAAAATTGAAATGGTTTATTTGGGAAATTAAACCTATATTTGGAATTTATTTGTGAAATTTAAAACTATTTTATTATATAAAGTGGTTAAATATTTAAACCATTTAAGTATTAGAAAATTTGTTTCAAAGCTATGGGGTTTAAGGTATACATATTTGGAAGAATTATGTTTTGAAAAAAAAAGATATATTTAAAATAAGAAAAAAAAATGATATCACAATGATTTAGGGTCTTTAAAAAAAATAGAAATGATATCGTATCTATATGGTTTTGAAATAGATATTATATTCTAGTTTTAAAGTATAATTATTTTAAAATGACCGCAGTGTTATAATAACTATTAGTTGTTGAAGAGACCAGGATCGGAAGTTGTCATACTCTCTGCCAACTTCGAAAACCACTTTAACAACCGTGTACGCGGTGGAGATTCCAGAATGAAGTAGGATGGTGGTGGCGTTTCCTTTGAGGTAAATACGTGGACCCAACTCCCGTGAGTTAGCATAAAGAGGCTAACACAAGAGCGATTGACGGGTTAATTGAGGTAGCACCTTTGATCGGACACATCCCTTCGATATTATACTTTGACTTTTGGATTGATTCGGTGGCCACTTTTGATTTTTTATTTGGGGGTGTGTCTCGAGGTGGGCGGTAGCTGCGGCTACGCGTTACCACCGACCCAGAAGCGTAACTGGTATATCTACCCTAGCATTGCCTAGTTGTGCTGTGTCACCTACCTTATCGCACCTTGTACGAGTTTGGTTTTCTCTCGTAGCCCGTGTGGTATCCTCGGGTGGCTTCCCGATCAGGAGGGACTATGATATTGGATGGACTACCGGGACTATTATGTGTTAAGGTGGAAAATGCAAAGCCTTAACGCTATTTAAAAGTAAGTTTATTTTACCAATAGACACTATTATAATAGCGAAATATACTACATAGTAAATAGTCTAACGGATCCTTAAGAGATGTAAATCCCGAGCATTTCTTGAGTTACTGCACTCATATTTATTTCTGTTGATTTAACTTACATAAGATCTTTTAGTTCTGACTCGAGTGTTTTGCCTTTCCAATTCGCTCGGGTCAGTCCGAGCATTTCAGGATCGAAACTTTATTTCTGGAGGACGAAGACGAAGATTTCATTATTATTATTATTATATATTATATGGTTCCACTACACACTGTATTCCGCTGCATTGATATTTATTGGTATGTTAACTCTGATATTTATTGTACAAAGAAGAATCAAATGTTTTGCTTACAGTTTTATGAACTGTATATTTGATTATTATATTTTATCCTTCCGCTGTGAGATTCTGTTTTGTTTTATTTCTTTCTCGTTTTTCTTATTACCCCATAACAATCCGCCCTTCCGTATGGTTTGAATTGGCACGTGTGTCGATTTAAAGTGTGAAAAAGGTGGGATATTACATTTGGTATCAGGGCTTTGGTTTAGCGATAAACCTTAGCTTTGTGGGGTTTGACTCTTTATTTATAGGTTAGTAATACCCTATGATGAGTCACTGAGAGTATATATGAGAGAGCAAATTTGTTAGTGTTATAAAACGGTTTTGATATTGTGTTAATCAGTTCTGTTTTGTATTTATAAATTCTGATTGATGCATGGGACGCTATGAAATCAGTAGGGATTTCTAAACACTTAATAGGACAAACCGACATAATACTTGTTTTATATAGGTGAATGAAATAATTTTGCCTATTATATTTTCTATATATATAAAATAAATTTTTATAAAAGTTATATTTGGTTGTAATATATTGGTTGTTAGGTAATGAAAATTTATAAATAATAGTGAAATAAGATCGAAAATAAAATAAATCAAATTGGAAATTTTAGAACTTAAGTTCCGGGGTTTTGAAAAAAAATTCTTTCAAATGATTTTAGAATATAATAATAATATTTTAGAAGTATTTTCTGATATAAATATTTCAATAAAATTTGAAAGGAATGTTTTAAATGAAATTTGGAAAAGAAATAAATTCTGTACTCCCCTCTCTGTCGCTAGAAAATAATTTCGGTGATCAGTGCACGCATCATCGACATTCATTTTCGAGTTTCGAGGTGGGAATGCCACTGTAGTAGTTTACTGCAGATTTGTTTAATAAGCCAAAGATAAAATTTTAAATTGTTTTAAATATAACTGGATATATAAATTGCAAGCATATGTTTATCTGTTATTTTAAAATGATTTTAAATAAAGACTCGGTATTTAATTCCTAAGTTTCCGTTAATTAATAGTTTCAATTAAGGGTAGCAAAATGGAAAGATGTTTACTATAAATAAATGATATTAAGTAGTGGATAAATGAATGTAATACAATAAAAAGAAATTTAAAATTTAAGTAAATAAGTTGAAGTTATTTCTAAATAAAAGGATAAACCAGTATATGGATAAAAAGGAAATCAAACAACAAATGTATGAATGGAATAAATAAGGATAAACTAAATCTGTTGTTTGAAATTATTGTTGTTTGTTTTGATTTATGGTTGTTTGGGTAAGGATACTTTAAATTTGTTTGGAAGGTATGAATAATCTATTTAGTTTCACCTAAGACTGTTGAGTGAAGGATACGCTTAGTAGTTTATTCTTCATTCTATACGATTTAAAGTTTTGAACCCGAACAACTACCTGTTTTGTTTGATATGAATGAATGAATGACTATATTGATTCTATGTGATGGTTGTATGCTTGTTGCAAGTGATGGTTGATTGATTTGTTTGTTGTGATTAAAATAACTTAAATATTTCATTTTATATAATTGTTAACCTTTTTGGATTATATAAGTGAAATGCAGGTTATGGAAGCAATTGCTACAGCTTTTGCTTCCATAAAATAAGCGTTAATTGCCCGACAAATAGGTACGTTTTCGGATTACATTTTATAGCGCTATTATATTGTTTTTCCCGTGTTAGGATATATATTATTTTGAAAAATATATGTTGTATATCGTTATTTTTGATATTATATTTTCTCCCAAGCCTCTCCGTACAAAGGAGACTCTGCCGAAATTTTCCGTAAAATTTTGGACTTAGAAATTTTTTGAAAATGATTTCCAAACTTTATTTATTTATGTATAAAAAGATTTAATGGTTATAAAATGGTATATTTTATTTAAAGTAATAAATTTTGTAAATTATTTGTAATTAAAGTTAATATTTTGAATAAGACGTATTGTTTATATAAATTCTTTCTTCTCCCTTCTTTTTCCTTTTCGGGGACGAAAAATTTTGAGTGGGGGAGAGTGTAATGACCCGTAAATTCGGGTAAATAAAATTGGGTAAATTAATGAGATTTTGTAATTAAATTAGGAAGAAATAAAAAATTTATAACCTATATCGAAGTAAATGTTAAGAATGTAATTTAGCAATGGTTATAAAAATTTAATTTTGACAGTTGAAGGGAAATCCCATTTATGAATAGTGTAAGTTGTTACATTTGGTTATAAAATATAAAATGAGAAAATAAAAGAAACTTTGGATTACCAATGCAATAATTTATTTATTAAAAGTAACTGCATGTAAATTTAGGCAATAAAGTTAGTCAAAGCTGAATTTGTATAAATTGAATTTTGTGTAAATTGCAATAACAATAAATAAAAGTTTATGTTAATGTTAATTAGGGGATATTTGGAAATAATGTTAACGATATTCATAATAGAATAAGTTGTTGAATTAAAGAAATTGAAGAAAAGATTTATTAATGGAAACTCAATAAAGGAATAAATGGAAAGGGAAGGTCTAGGGAATTATTGAAATTTGTTAATGGAAAAATAATAATATAATTAATGGTAATTAGATGAAAGCAGAAGTATTTAAGAATTGTAACATATGTTTGATAATAGGGAATTCATAGGTGTAATTAAAGTCATGGTAACACACGTTATAAGTTACCCGTTTATTTGGTTTAATAATTAAAATGTAAATCAATTGAATTAAATGAGCTTAATGTTATATTAATAAGAATTAATGCATTAACTAAATTTGTGCACACCCTATTAACTGAAATAGAAGGTAAATTTAGGATTGATTGAAATTAGTAAATTGGAAAAGGAATTCAAAATTTTGTTAGCTGATGAAGAATATGTAATAGATTGTAAATTTATAAAATCAATGTTCGTTATAATATTTATAGTTGATAATAAACGTTACTTAGTGATTATTAATATAGTAATGGAAAGGGAATGTAAATTTAATAGAAACGTAAATTTATATTTTAGGTCGTAATTGGTGAATTGAGAAATAAGTTCAAATGAGGTATTTGATGGAATTCTTTAATAAATAAGAATTTGTTGTTCCTGTATTATAAACTTAGGTAAAATTGAAATTGCTTCTAATAGAATATAATAGGAAGGGAAGTATTATAAATAAATGATCAGAAACTTAAGTAAACAATTGGGAGGCAAAGAAATTTGATTAAGCATAATTACTGTAAATAAATAAATGATAAAAAATGAGGTTATGGAATAATGAAGAAATGAATAAATATATAATGCAATAAAAGAAGAAACTGACATGACAGTTATAAATGAAAACGAATATTTGGGAGTAATAAATGAAAATTTTGAAATAATCATTGAACCAATAAATAAAAGTAAAAGTTGTAAAATAAGTAAATAAAAATTTTATGGATGAATCCTTATATGAATAGAATGGGGAATGAAGCAATAAATGTTATGAGATGAAATTTATAAGAATGAGACTGAAATAGGCAAATTGGTGATTATCGTTAATTGTTTACCCATTTGTTTCATACATTGAATTAGTTTTAAATCCATTGGAATGAAACATAACTAAAAACCACGTTAATGAAAATTTAGAGGAAATTTGAGAATATTAATGCAATAACTACAAACCAATGTAAATTGCATCCTTTTGATAATAATATCGAACAATATGACTATTGTTGATGTAAAGTATAGAAAGCAAGATTTATTAATTAAATTGAAGTATAAAATTCAATAATTGAATTTATTGCAAAATAAATGGAAAGAAAAATATATAACACTACAATTGTTAAATTTATCAACTTTTAATTTACATTTAACTTGTTTAAATGTTTGAAAATGATTAAGGAAGTTAAATTTGATGAAATTTGTTATTTATAGAGTTGAAGTTTAAAAAGTGATTTAATTAATTTAATTTTAATTTATTTAATTAATATAAAAATAGCCATTTTGGCCACTGACTCGGATTTTGACGAAACCAGTTTTATCGGATCTATAACAGTGAATTATTTTTGGATTTCAAGTTTCGAAGCGATCGGACTTGTCGTTTGATCGTACGGACTCGAAATGCCTTGAAATAAACGAAATTGAAATCAATTTGAAAAATATTGATTTTAGCATAACTTTTTCATATGATGGAATTTGGACGTGAAGTCTTTTCCATTACGTTTAAAATATTCTAAAACACCTATTTTGATATATGGGTTTACCCAATTTCGTTCCGGGGTCAGAACGGTCTTTTTGGGCCACTTTGTCATTAGCGCGTATTCAACCCGATCCATTTATTCTATTCCAACTTTCTCTATAAATATCCTGCTATAAACCCTAGCCTCCCTAATTCTCATTTGTCTGTATGCAAATTCATTCTATTCCTCCTCTTCCTCAATGGCAGACAAAATTCTATATTTCCAGATCCAATTACAAATCAAATCCAAAGCATAAAATTCAAAGTCCTCAGAAAAATCTGAAAAAAATATATGTTGAAGCTCTCGACTAGCGTAGTTCACTAGTGGTGTTTGTTTTTCGATTCAATTTGTCGTTTTACGGGTAAAAATTGAAGAAGTCTCGGCCGTCCATCACGCGTCGGTGAAAGTTGTCGGATCGACAAACCCTTTATGGGTTTTGTAAGGGGGACCGAGGGGAGTTGATCAGTGGTGTTTGCTCGCTGTATCAATGGTTAGATCATGTGAATTAATTCGTTAGGGTTTCTAACCCAAGCGGCGGCTGTGGCCGATTTGGGGGTCGATCGCATGTTGATTGGTCGTGGAGGTTGTGCTAGCATAAGGTCGGCGGGGTAGGGAGGTCGCGGCCGGCGTTGGGTGAGGCACAGCGGCGCTAGTGTTCGCGTAGAGAAATAAAGAAAAACTGTAGTTCCGTTTGTTCATTCGTGATGCTGGGAAGAGAAGGTGCGTGTGTTTCCTGTTGCTATTTGTTGAATGACGTGGCTTGTATTAAAAGTGTTCTTTTTTCTATTTTTTTAATTCAATCACACAAATCGCTATATCTTTCACATACGAACACCAATTTACGCATGGTTTTTTTTGTTAGGATCATACTGAAATTCCGGATTTGATAACGCTGGTTTGGACGAATTCAAAGAGAGTCAAATTTTTGGGTTTAAATTGAATTTAAATTCATTTAAATTCAAAAGTTGAGTGTTTTAACCCACTCACAACTTCTAAAATTTCTTATGTTTGCTATATTGATATATGATGTGACTTAAAATTTATTTATGGTTGTTTGGTATATTTTAATCATCATCTCAGTTAATTTCATTTATTTAAATTAAATTGATATTTAATTTATTCATTGCATTTAAACTGCCAGTTAAATTTGTTAATTAATTATTCATTGCATATAAACTGTCAGTTAAATATTTATTTAATTTATTATTGAATTAAACTGCTATTTAATACCTGTTTTTTATTTTCCGTTATATATTGATACTATTGATTTAATTGGATAATGATTGTGATAAATGGTTGATGATTGATATTGGATGAATGAATGTTGTATTTTATATTGTTATTAGCTGCAAGTTATTATGCATTTTAATTTCATTCGGGATTGTGGTTTGAAATGATATACAACCGCATTTTTATTTTAATTTACGGATTGAAATGATAAATATCCGTATCACTTGACCATAGGATAGAAAATTTCATACAAGCACCATGGTGTATATATATATATAAAATTATTTTTGAAATGATTTTTCTATGGTTATGGAAAGAACATGGTTCAATGAATAGTGATTTTTGATATTTTAAATATTATTTTTATATATAGTTAAACGCTTGAATTTAATCTATGTATAAATTTGGTTTAAAGAACAAAAGAAGTTTAAAAATAAAAGTTCAATTTTATTTAGATATAATACCGTTAAGTATTTATGTAAATTTATTGATGGAGCTTATAATGTCTTAAATAAAATAAATGTTGGAAGATAAATATGAATTTGCTTTGAAATAAGGTATTTAAGAATTATCCTCGAATAAAATTTATTTGGAATTTTAATTAATTTGGGGTTTTAAAAGGTATGATCTTTATAACTTGATTTTCGTTTAGAGGACTTAAATGAATATCAAGTCGGTTTAAATAAATATTATTAAGTTAATTAAATTGAGAGAATATCCTGTTATTTGAAGTTTAAAGGTTTTACTTAAATGATATTTGATTTATTAAGTAAACATTTCAAAATCTAAATAATAGTAATTGAATTTGATATATGTGAAATTATCAAAGAATAAGTTTTGAAATGGTGGAATAATTAAAGCTTTGAAATATATGGAAATTGAAATGGTGTATTTGGGAAATTAAACCTATATTTGGAATTTATTTTTGAATTTTAAAAGCTATTTTATTATATAAAGTGGTTAAATATTTAAACCATTTTAGTGTTAGAAAATTTGTTTCAAAGCTATGAGGTTTAAGGTATATATATTTGGAAGTATTATGTTTTGAAAAAAAAAGATATATTTAAAATAAGAAAAAAATGATATCATAATGATTTGGGGTTTTAAAAAAAACTAGAAATGATATCGTATTTATATAGTTTTGAAATGGATATTATATTCTAGTTTTAAAGTATAATTATTTTAAAATGACCGTGGTATTATAATAACGATTGGTTGTTAAAGAGACTGGGATCGGAAGTTGTCATACTCTCTGCCAACTCCGAAAACCAATTTAACAACCGTGTACGCGATGGAGATTCCAGAATGAAGTAGGATGGTGGAGGCGTTTCCTTTGAGGTAAATACGTGGACTCAACTCCCATGAGTTGGCATTAGGTGGCTAAAACAAGAGTGATTGACGGGTTAATTGAGGTAGCACCTTTGATCGGACACATCCCTTCGATATTATACTTTGACTTTTGGATTGATTCGGTGGCCACTTTTGATTTTTCATTTGGGGTTGTGGCTCGAGGTGGGCGGTAGGTGCGGCTACGCATTACCACCGACCCGGAAGCGTAATTGGTATATCTACCCTGGCATTGCCTAGTTGTGCCGTGTCACCTACCCTATCGCACCTTATACGAGTTTGGTTTTCTCCCGTAGCCCGTGTGGTATCCTCGGGTGGCTTCCCGATCAGGAGGGATTATGATATTGGATGGACTACTGGGACTATTATGTGTTAAGGTGGAAAATGTAAAGTTTTAACGCTGTTTAAAAGTAAGTTTATTTTACCAATAGACACTATTATAATAGCGAAATATACTACATAGTAAATAGTTTAACGGATCCTTAAGAGATGTAAATCCCGAGCATTTCTTGAGTTACTGCACTCGTATTTATTTTTGTTGATTTAACTTACATAAGATCTTTTCCTTTTCAATTCGCTCGGGTCAGTCCGAGCATTTCAGGATTGAAACTTTATTTCTGGAGGACGAAGACGAAGATTTCATTATTATTATTATTATATATTATATGGTTCCGCTACACACTTTATTCCGCTGCATTGATATTTATTGGTATGTGAACTCTGATATTTATTGTATAAAGAAGAATCAAATGTTTTGTAAACAGTTTTATGAACTGTATATTTGATTATTATATTTTATCCTTCCGCTGTGAGATTCTGTTTTATTTTATTTCTTTCTCGTTTTTCTTATTTACCCCATAACAATACGCCCTTCTGTATGGTTTGAATTGGCACGTGTGTCGATTTAAAGTGTGCGAAAAGGCGGGACGTTACATCTGGTATCAGAGCTTTGGTTCAGCGATAAACCTTAGCTTTATGGGGTTTGACTCTTATTTATAGGGTAGTAATACCCTATGATGAGTCACTGAGAGTATATATGAGAGAGCGTATTTGTTAGTGTTATAAAAAGGTTTTGATATTATGTTAATCTGTTCCGTTTTGTATTTATAAATTCTGGTTGATGCATGGGACGCTATGACATCAATAGGGATTTCCAAACACTTAAAAGGACAGACCGACATAATATTTGTTTTATATAGGTGAATGAAATAGTTTTGCCTATTATATTTTCTATATATATAAAATAAATTTTTATAAAAGTTATATTTGGTTGTAATATATTGGTTGTTAGGTAATGAAAATTTATAAATAATAGTGCAATAAGATCGAAAATAAAATAAATCAAATTGGAAATTTTAGAACTTAAGTTCCGCGGTTTTGAAAAAAATTCTTTCAAATGATTTTAGAATATAATAATAATATTTTAGAAGTATTTTCTGATGTAAATATTTCTATATAATTTGAAAGGAATGTTTTAAAAGAAATTTGGAAAAGAAATAAATTCTGTACTCCCCTCTCTGTCGTTGGAAAATAATTTCGGTGATGAGTACACGCATCATCGACATTCATTTTCGAGTTTCGAGGTGGGAAGGCCACTGTAGTAGTTTACTGTAGATTTGTTTGATAAGCCAAAGATAAAATTTTAATTTTTTTAAATATAACTGGATATATAAATTGCAAGCATGTGTTTATCTGTTATTTTAAAATGATTTTAAATAAAGACCCGGATATTTAATTCCTAAGTTTCCATTAATTAATAGTTTCAATTAAGGGTAGCAAAATGGAAAGATGTATACTGTAAATAAATGATATTAAGTTGTGGATAAGTGAATGTAATACAATAAAAAGAAATTTCAAATTTAAGTAAATAAGTTGAAGTTATTTCTAAATAAAAGGTTGTAAGAAGTAAATGTAAAGTAAAAGGATAAACCAGTATATGGATAAAATGGAAATCAAACAACAAATGTATGAATGGAATAAATAAGGATAAACTAAATCTGTTGTTTGAAATTATTATTGTTTGTTTTGGTTTATGGTTGTTTGGGTAAGGATACTTTAAATTTGTTTGGAAGGTATGAATAATCTATTTAGTTTCACCTAAGACTGTTGAGTGAAGGGTACGCTTAGTAGTTTATTCTTCATTCTGTACGATTTAAAGTTTTGAACCCGAACAACTACCTATTTTGTTTGATATGAATGAATGATTGATTATATTGATTCTATGTGATGGTTGTATGCTAGTTGCAAGTGATGGTTGATTGATTTGTTTGTTGTGATTAAAACAACTTAAATATTTCATTTTATATAATTGTTAACTTTTTCGGATTATATAAGTGAAATGCAGGTTATGGAAGCAATTGCTACTGCTTTTGCTTCCATAAAATAAGCGTTAATTGCCCGACAAATAGGTACGTTTTCGGATTACGTTTTATAGCGCTATTATATTGTTTTTCTCGTGTTAGGATATATATTATTTTGGAAAATATATGTTGTATATCGTTATTTTTGATGTTACATTTTCTCCCGAGCCTCTCCGTACAAAGGAGACTCTGTCAAAATTTTCCATAAAATTTTAGACTTAGAAATTTTTTGAAAATGATTTCCAAACTTTATTTATTTAAGTATAAAACGATTTAATGGTTATAAAATGGGTATATTTTATTTAAAGTAATAAATTTTGTAAATTATTTGTTAATAAAGTTAATATTTTGAATAAGACGTATTGTTTATTTAAATTCTTTCTTCTCCCTTCTTTTTCCTTTTCGGGGAGGAAAAGTTCTGAGTGGGGGAGAGTGTAACGACCCGTAAATTCTGGCAAATAAAATTGGGTAAATTAACGAGATTTTGTAATTAAATTAGGAAGAAATAAAAAAATTTATAACCTATATCGAAGTAAATGTTAAGTATGTAATTTAGCAATGGTTATAAAAATTTAATTTTGAAAATTGAAGGGAAATCCCATTTATGAATAGTGTAAGTTGTTACATTTGGTTATAAAATATAAAATGAGAAAATAAAAGTAACTATTGGATTACCAGTGCAATAATTTATTTATTAAAAGTAACTGCATGTAAATTTAGGCAATAAAGTTAGTCGAAGCTGAATTTGTATAAATTGAATTTTGTATAAATTGCAATAACAATAAATAAAAGTTTACGTTAATATTAATTAGGGGATATTTGGAAATAATTTTAATGGTATTCATAATAGAATAAGTTGTTGAATTAAAGAAATTGAAGAAAAGATTTGTTAGTGGAAACTCAATAAAGGAATAAATGGAAAGGGAAGGTCTAGGGAATTATTGAAATTTGTTAATGGAAAAATAATAATATACTTAATGGTAATTAGATGAAAGCAGAAGTATTTAAGAATTGTAACATATGTTTGATAACATGGAATTCATAGGTATAATTAAAGTCATGGTAACACACGTTATAAGTTACCCGTTTATTTGGTTTAATAATTAAAATGTGAATCAATTGAATTAAATGAGCTTAATGTTATATTAATAAGAATTAACGCATTAACTAAATTTGTGCACACCCTATTAATTGAAATAGAAGGTAAAGTTAGGATTGATTGAAATTAGTAAATTGGGAAAGGAATTCAAAATTTTGTTAACAGATGAAGAATATGTAATAAATTGTAAATTTATAAAATCAATGTTCGTTATAATATTTATAGTTGATAATAAACGTTACTTAGTGATTATTAATATAGTAACGGAAAGGGAATGTAAATTTAATAGAAACGTAAAATTATATTTTAGGTCGTAATTGGTGAATTGAGAAATAAGTTCAAATGAGGTATTTGATGGAATTCTTTAATAAATAAGAATTTGTTGTTCTTGTATTATAAACTTAGGTATAATTGAAATTGCTTCTAATAGAATATAATAGGAAGGGAAGTATTATAAATAAATGGTCAGAAACTTAAGTAAACAATTGGGAGGCAAAGAAATTTGATTAAGCATAATTACTATAAATAAATAAATGATGATAAATAAGGTTATGGAATAATGAAGAAATGAATAAATATATAGTGCAATAAAAGAAGAAACTAACATGACAATTGTAAATGAAGACGAATATTTGGGAGTAATAAATGAAAAAATTGAAATAATAATTGAACCAATAAATAAAAGTAAAAGTTGTAAATAAGTAAATGAAAATTTTATGGATGAATCCTTATATGAATAGAAAGGGGAATGAAGCAATAAATGTTATGAGATGAAATTTATAAGAATGAAACTGAATTAGGCAAATTGGTGATTATCGTTAATTGTTTACCCATTTGTTTCATCTATTGAATTAGTTTTAAATCCATTGGAATAAAACATAATTAAAAACTACATTAATGAAAATTTAGAGGAAATTTGAGAATATTAATGAAATAACTACAAACCAATGTAAATTGCATCCTTTTGATAATAATAGACTGAACAATATGACTATTGGTTGATTTAAAGTATAGAAAGCAAGATTTATTAATTAAATTGAAGTATAAAATTCAATAATTGAATTTATTGCAAAATAAATGGAAAGAAGAATATATAACACTGCAATTGATAAATTTATCAACTTTTAATTTACATCTAGACTTGTTTAAATTTTTGAAGATGATTAAGAAAGTTAAGTCTGAAGAAATTTGTTATTTATAGAGTTGAAGTTTAAAATTTGATTTAATTAATTTATTTTTAATTTATTTAATTAATATAAAAATAGCCATTTTGGCCACTGACTCGGATTTCGACGAAACCAGTTTCATCAAATCCATAACAGTGAATTATTGTAGGATTTCAAGTTTCGTAGCGATCGGACTTGTCGTTTGATCGTACGGACTCGAAATGCCTTGAAATACACGAAATTGAAATCAATTGAAATCAATTTGAAAAATATTGATTTTAGAATAACTTCTTCGTACGATGGAATTTGGGCGTGAAACCTTTTCCATTGCGTTTAAAATATCTTAAAACACCTATTTTGATATATGGGTTTACCCAATTTCGTTCCGGGGTCAGAACGGGCTTTTTGGGCTACTTTGTCATTAGCGCGTATTCAACCCGATCCATTTATTCTATTCCAACTTTTTCTAAAAATATCCTACTATAGACCCTAGCCTCCCTAATTGTCATTTGTTTGTACGCAAATTCATTTTATTCCTCCTCTTCCTCAATGGCAGACAAAATTCTATATTTCCAGATCCAATTGCAAATCAAATCCAAAGCATAAAATTCAACGTCCTCGGAAAAATCTGAAAAAAATATATGTTAAAGCTCTCGACTAGCGTAGTTCACTGGTGGTCTTCTTTTTTCTTTTCAGTTTGTCATTTGACCGGTAAAAATTGAAGAAGTCTCGGCCGTCCATCACGCGTCGGTGAAAGTTGTCGGATCGACAAACCCTTTCTGGATTTTGTAGGGGGGCCGAGGGGAGTTGATCTGTGGTGTTTGTTCGTTGTATCAATGGTTAGATCGTGCGAATTAATTCGTTAGGGTTTCTAACCCTAGCGGCGGCTGTGGCCGATTTGGGGGTCGATCGCATGTTGATTGGTCGTGGAGGTTGTGCTAGCAAAAGGTCGGCGGGGTAGGGAGGTCGCGGCCGGCGTTGGGTGAGGCACGGCGGCGCTCGGGTTCACGCAGAGAAATAAAGAAAAACGGTAGCTTCGTTCGTTCATGATGATGGAAGAGAAGGTGCGTGCGTTTCCTGTTGCTATTTGTTGAATGACGCGGCTTGTATTAAAAGTGTTCTTTTTTTCTATTTTTTTTAATTCAATAACACAAATCGCTATATCTTTCACATACGAACACCAATTCATGCGTGGTTTTTTTGTTAGGATCGTATCGAAATTCCAGATTTGATAACGCTAGTTTGGATGAATTCTGAGACGGTCAAATTTTTGGGCTTAAATTGAATTTAAATTCAAAAGGTGGGTGTTTTAACCCACTCACAACTTCTAAAATTCTTATATTTGCTGAATTGAAATATGATGTTATTTAAAATTTATTTATGGTTGTTTGGTATATTTTTAATCATCATCTCAGTTAATTTCATTTATTTAAATTAAATTGCTATTTAATTTATTCATTGCATTTAAACTGACAGTTAAATTTGTTAATTAATTATTCATTGCATATAAACTGCCAGTTAAACAGTTATTTAATTTATTATTGAATTAAACTGCTATTTAATACCTATTGTTTATTTTTCGTTATATATTTATGCTATTGATTTAATTGGATAATGATTGTGATAAATGGTTGATGGTTGATATTGGATGAATGAATGTTGTATTTTGTATTGTTATAAACTGCAAGTTATTATGCATTTTCATTTCATTCGGGATTGCGGTTTGAAATGGTATACAACCGCAATTTTATTTTAAATTACGGATTGAAATGATAAATATCTGTATCATTTGACCATAGGATAGAAAATTTTATGCAGGCACCGCGGTATATATATATATATATATAATTATTTTTGAAATGATTTTTCTATGGTTTTGGAAAGAATATGGTTTAATGGATATTGATTTTTGATATTTTAAATATTATTTTTATATATAGTTAAACGCTTGAATTTAAGCTATGTATAAATTTGGTTTAAAGAATAAAAGAAGTTTAAAATAAAAGTTCAATTTTATTTAGATATAATACGGTTAAGTATTTATTTAAATTTATTGATGGAGTTCATAATGTCTTAAATAAAATAAATATTGGAAGATAAATATGAATTTGCTTTGAAATAAGGTATTTAAGAATTATCCTCGAATAAAATTTATTTGAAATTTTAATTAATTTGGGGTTTTAAAAGGTATGATCTTTATAACTTGATTTTAGTTTAGAGAACTTAAATGATTATTAAGTCGATTTAAATGAATATTATCAAGTTAATTAAATTGAGAGAATATCCTGTTATTTGAAGTTTAAAGGTTTTACTTAAATGATATTTGATTTATTAAGTAAACATTTCAAAATCTAAATAATAGTAATTGAATTTGATATATATGAAATTATCAAAGAATAAGTTTTGAAATGGTGGAATAATTAAAGTTTTGAAATAAATGGAAATTGAAATGGTTTATTTGGGAAATTAAACCTATATTTGGAATTTATTTGTGAAATTTAAAAGCTATTTTATTATATAAAGTGGTTAAATATTTAAACCATTTAAGTATTAGAAAATTTATTTCAAAGCTATGGGGTTTAAGGTATATATATCTGGAAGTATTATGTTTTGAAAAAAAAGATATATTTAAAATAAGAAAAAAAATGATATCATAATGATTTAGGGTTTTTAAAAAAATAGAAATGATATCGTATTTATATGGTTTTGGAATGGATATTATATTCTAGTTTTAAAGTATAATTATTTTAAAATGATCACGGTGTTATAATAACGATTGGTTATTGAAGAGACCGGGATCGGAAGTTGTCATACTCTCTGCCAACTCCGAAAACCACATTAACAACCGTGTACGCGGTGGAGATTCCAGAATGAAATAGGATGGTGGCGGCGTTTCCTTTGAGGTAAATACGTGGACCCAACACCCGTTAGTTGGCATAAGGTGGCTAAAACGGAAGCGATTGACGGGTTAATTGAGGTAGCACCTTTGATCGGACACATCCCTTCGATATTATACTTTGACCTTTGGATTGATTCGGTGGCCACTTTTGATTTTTTATTTAGGGGTGTGGCTCGAGGCGGGCGGTAGCTGCAGCTACGCATTACCACCGACCCGGAAGCGTAATTGGTATATCCACCCTGGCATTGCCTAGTTGTGCCGTGTCACCTACCCTATCGCACCTTGTACGAGTTTGGTTTTCTCCCGTAGCCCGTGTGGTATCCTTGGGTGGCTCCCGATCAGGAGGGATATGATATTGGATGGACTACTGGGACTATTATGTGTTAAGGTGGAAAATGTAAAGCCTTAACGCTATTTAAAAGTAAGTTTATTTTACCAATAGACACTATTATAATAGCGAAATATACTACATAGTAAATAGTTTAACGGATCCTTAAGAGATGTAAATCCCGAGCATCTCTTGAGTTACTGAACTCATATTTATTTCTGTTAATTTAACTTACATAAGATCTTTTAGTTCTGACTCGAGTGTTTTGTCTTTTCAGTTCGGTCGGGTCAGTCCGAGCATTTCAGGATCGAAGACTTTATTTATGGAGGACGAAGACAAAGATTTCATCATCATCATCATCATTATTATATTATATGGTTCCACTACACACTGTATTCCGCTGCATTGATATTTATTGGTATGTGAACTCTGATATTTATTGTATAAAGAAGAATCAAATGTTTTATAAATAGTTTTATGAACTGTATATTTGATTATTATATTTTATCCTTCCGCTGTGAGATTCTGTTTTGTTTTATTTCTTTGTCGTTTTTCTTATTTACCCTGTAACAATCCGCCCTTCGTATGGTTTGAATTGGCACGTGTGTTGATTTAAAATGTGCGAAAAGGTGGGACGTTACAGTATAGGAGAAATATGGGTGAGCCATCAACTAAACAATCAAACTACTATATAAAAGAACAATAGAATTTGTATCTCGACGATCAGCCTTAGTAAGAGAAGCAAGCTCTCGACTGCATGGCCCTAAAAGATAGGTAAGAAAAAGATATATAGACTCATAATGTGGTACATAAATAGGACATAACACACAACCAAAACATGCCAGTCTATCTTGGTTGACAGTCCTAATGAGAGACGAGGACTCTTGATTGAGGGACCCATAGAGATAAATATAGTAAAACATAACCAAATATTTCCTAGCCAAATGCTCCAAGAGAGAATGATAGATAAACATACAATAAGTCCCCAATGTAAAATAGAAAGATGAGTACGCAGCTGTCTTAAGTTAGGCCATCTCAAATGAAAGATAAGCATGTAATTGATCCCTAATGTCATATACCTGTCGCCTCCAGCAAGATGGTAACATCAAATAACTCACAAGAAATAGATTTACTTAAGCTATCCATATAGGAGACTAACGTACTACTGCACTGCTCTAAGAAACTCTAATGGTCGCAGCCCGTTTCCTATGGTCCCTTAGTTACTCCCAGAATCATGACACTCATATCCATTGCATGTCATAAACATGTTGCAAGACTATTTTATGTGTTGGTCATGACTCCTACTTGCCCTTAGTAACCGACGCTGGCCCTTAAGCGACTCTAGGTAATGGCTCTAATAAAAGCAATAACTCTCAGCCCACAAACTCGACAAAGTTACATCAGGGAACCATGGCATGACCCCGCAATAAGGATCACTTAGATGGATACTAGTCTATCTAAAGGGTCTTATTCACATGCTTTCCATAGTGGCATGAACCCTACATAGATTCCCAACAAATAATCTCGACCCGATACTTCCTTATAAGAATACCTCAACATAGCAAATCATCGATTACTAGCCTTATGAGTATATACTAATACTTAGCTAGTTAGTCCTTGGAGGATGAATCTATGAATACTAACATAATTCAACTTGTAGACATTGGAGAGAAATAGAACTCTCGATTACTAAGCTGCAATGAGTCATCTCTAGACGACGTAATAATTTTCCAGCCTAACATTCAAGTAACATTTACTTAAAAAAAGTAATCAGACAAGTATCGGCATAGGTGTCCCATACTACCTGGTATTACTGGCCTATTTACTCAAGGCTTGTAAATTACACTCGCATCATGTAATAGTATTCTATGTAATAAGTACAAGGAAAAATCGGAGGAACATTACCAGAAGTCCCATATCAGATAGTAGGGTAACTCTGTTTGTTTAATATTCTCATCACATAAGACACATAACAAAATGAATCACACAATTCATATTGAAAAAGAAGTTTTGATTTATAGATAAATATTATGAATGTTTCAAAAGTATTTATATACTTTAAATTGTTAAAATGTTTTTTTTTTCTAATATATAATCGAAAACACGGTTTTAATTCTTATAGACACATCCAAAATTCCTTTTTACATTTTAGAAACTTAGAAATCTTTTTCATAACCAAGTATTACTCATAAAAATCATTCCACAATTTTACTATAATCAAATACGATTTTTATTTGAATTTATAAACTCTAAACGAATTTCCTTTTATTTCCAATCCATACAATGTATTTTAAAAAATCTTGTTTATACTAAAAAATCATGAAATCTATTATAAAAATTCAACAATTTTATTGGAATCCTTATTATACTTTCCAAAATTTTATAGGATTTATAAATAATTATTTGAAGTCAAAAATCAAATTTTCCTTTAATAAATTATTATCTTTAATAATATATTTAATATTAGTTTAAATCAAACTTTTTCACCAAAAAAAATTCATTTTTCAATGCGTTAATTCTTTACTACTAGGATTAAATTTTTATTTAATTTAAAAAAATGATTTTTTTTAAAAACAAGTACGTGAAACACACATGAGCTAGGAGCAAGCTTCCAGGCTTGCCGCTGGTGCACCGGCCCTCCTAGACCGATCCACGAGTCGGACGCAGTCTAGAGCAAGATTTTCTTTAGGTCATGTGTTATTTTCCATCTTCCATCCTCCTCTCCTCTGCTAATCTAAATCCAATGACAAAGGCAACAACAACACTTTATTTCAACGTTCATATCACATACTCAAATGTAATGAAGAAAGTTTGCAACAATGGGTTCAAGAGAAAGAAACAAGAAAAATAATACAACATTACAACCATTAAAAAGAAAAGCACACATTTTAGTGACAGACCGTGAGTAGAGAATACTCACCTTAGCTTAGAGAAGCAGCAGTCATTCCATTACTCTTCATAGCTTCACTAAAACCCAAATTTCCATCTATTGTAAATGCAACTTGAAAATCAAACTTGCTAAAAATTCCACTTTGAAGATTCCTAAGGGTGTAAGGTCATGTAGAGAAGCTTGATTTCAAATTTCAGAATTTATGGTAATTTATTTGATTTGATATTAATTTTGAAGAAGTGGATTAGGGTTTTCCTAATTGAGTTTATGAAAGATGAAGACAAAAGTGGTATACATGAAGTGATTTATATCTAAGATGGAATGTTCTAGACTCCTCATGACAATGCAAAGGAGGTGAGGTGTTTTCTGAGTGTAGAAATGGGACAATAAGCTTAATTTATTCACTTATATTTTTCCCTTTCTTTTCCATTTTTCTAATCTATTTTCTACCATGACAAGTTATCCCAAAATTCCAAATAAAATTCATACTCAATCTCTATAAATGTTTTACTACCATTTCATAATTTTCTAATAATTATTTTTCAAAATTTATACTAATTATATTATTTCCTAATTAATCATTTAATCCTAATTTTGGTAATAAATTTGTAATTTCCCCTTACGAGTAAAATAAAATTCACTTTCTTTTAAAAATAGGTTCCTTACCTTATTTATTTTTAATATTTAACATTTAAAAAATTATTTATTCTTTTTAGTTATATTTCAAAAAATCATTTTGACCTTTAGAAATTTCCAAACTCATTTAAAAAAATCAAAATTTACTTAAGTAAATTACTTAATTACTTTGTAAAATAATTCCATATAATTTCCAGATAATTTTTACTTATTCATATTTTAATATTAAAACTACTTTATATATAATTAGATATTTATCATAAATCCCAATCAATCCCTTCTTAACTACTTGTTACAAACTCCCTTCTTAGATTCTTGAATATAGGCACAATCTTTGTAAGAGACGGATGAACAAAGTAGACTTTATATTTAATTTAATGTTTTAATTTATTTTGGAATTAGTTTTGTTTTACGAGGGGCAATGAAAATTATGGTCGTGGCAATAAGAAAAGGAGGGGATATAAAAATGAAATGAATGAAAGAAATAAAATCAATGGACTTGTTTAAATTGAGAGAATGAAACCTTTCCAATTCTTTTACTTAAAATGTCCCTAATTATTATCTTAATTTTCTCTCACTCCATCCTTCTCTCTTCTCATCTAAGATTGGCTACATTTGCCACCTTTATGGTGCAAAATTTCCAAAAAGCACTTCAAGCAATTATTTTTTACTTAAACCTATTCAATGTTACACTAATATCGTACATCATCATGCAAATATAACTTTTATACATGCATCAAATAATTCCAAACAACTCCAAGGCATCAAATAAATCAAATAATAATTAATATTTCTCAAATATTAATTAATTTGATTAACTTATAAAATGTTATAAATTAATTAAATCGTGTGGTTTTGTTGGAGAATCCACAAATAACGTTGTGGGACTCAAAGGTGCAAATTCAGTTAGCGGTTAATTTTAAATAGTTCAAATATCAACGTTCACCTGCCACCTTAGCTAGTCGTGTGACATTTTAGCCAAACTCATTGTGGTAGATCTTTTGGGTCAATCTAGCTTTATATTTTCTTAAGCGGTGCCTATTAGTAGCAATAATTTACACACTTTCTCTTCATCGCCACTATATCACTTAAGGATTTATGAAATTCGATTTCGGTCAAAATACCAAAATCATCCTTATTCAACTCAATTATTCCATAAACAAAGTCCTTGGTCCAATAATAACATTTATTATTACACATACTACTACAGCCAAAGATTTTGACTTTGAGTTGACTATAATTGACCATTATGCTAACCTCGTATAATTGAGGAGACGAATTTTCCATTGAATAGTATTTCGCTTCCAATGCTTCTACTCAAACCCAACTATTATTGCTCAATTTATCGCCATGCCAATGTTTATATATAATTAAAGCGGTGTATCCACATTGAAGTTCCATAATATTCTCAGGTCGAGAGAACTATATACATCATCACTTTGAGATTTCTTGTTTGACATAGTCGTTATTGATAGAGTTAGTGGTATGCCCTCCGAGCAATTCTATATTTTATTGTAAATTATTAATTCTGTTATAAAATATTTTTTGAAATAAAAGGTGTTTCTCTCTATTATATACTTGTCATAAATTTAATTCAAGTATATTTAGTAGAAAATCCATAAATTGTATTTTTGTAATAAATACAGCGTGTTTATCACAATGAAAATAACATATTGTTTTAAATATTCCTAGTCAAGATATTTCGAGATAGGATATCAGTACATCCATTGACGCTAGAGTACGTAACGCTCTCTAAATGTAGGGCAATGTATTACTCATAGCTACTAGAGGTACCAAGGTGATATATACTAAAAATTATCAGATAACTATGGAATGATTCACTCGATAATTTTCTATCGATTGATATAAGTAAGGTCAAACGGTGAATTAAAAAGTAGCAATATCATATAGTTCTCTTGACCTAAGGATACTGTTAAACTTCAATGTGGACACCCCACTTTGATTATAGTTGAATCATGACACAATGTTCATCGAATGACTATAGTTAGGTCTAAATTGAAGCATTGAAAGTGAAAAACTATTCAATAAAGAATTCATCTTCCCGGTTATGTAAGGTCAGTATCACGGTCAACTATAGTCAAATGAAAGTCAAAGTCTTTAGCCATAGCAGTTCATTTAATTATTATTATTAGTATTAAACCTAGGACATTATGTTTGGATTATACAAGTTGAATGTGAATGATACTGGAATTTTTACCAAAACCAAATTCCATAGTCCTAATGTAATATAGTTTTCACGGGAAGAATTGTTGTAAATAATTACTTCTAGTATGAACCACTTAACTAGTAAATATGTGATAAATTTGGAAAAACTATCACACCACTAGCTAAGGAGATGCTTGAACATTAACATTCGAATTGTTTGATATTAATCGATGAGAGAATTTACACTTATGAGTCGCACAACCACAATGTCAAATACTCCGAAATGCCATATGATTTAACTAAATTATAATTTCTATAAATCAATTAAATTAATTAATATTTATGAAAGTTTAATTATTAATTTTTTTAAGTTATTGGAATTAATATTTAATAAAGTATGTATATAAAAGTTATACACACACATATACGTATCGTTATACGATATTGCCTATATATGTTCAACCAAACAAGTTTGAAGGCAGGGATCGAAAAAATCAGGTTTTGAATTGGAAAGGAGAAGTGGTAAATTTGCAGATCCAGATCTCCACTTTTTAGTCAATCCTCTTACCTATATAAACAATCCATCCCCTCTCATTTTCATTTTACCTTTTTGCAGCCTCCACCCTACCTACCCTAGCTGGAAATTCAAAGGCATTTTTGCAATTGATTTCCAAAATGAAATTAAAACAAAAACAAAAATTATAGTGTGGTGTTTGTCTCTTGTTTGCTACATATTCAAGGACGTTTCTGATTAAACCTTAAGAGTTTTGTTTCAACTTTCAAGGTGCACATTCAAGCTTAACGTTTGTAATTTGTGATGTTTTTAATGTTATATTTATATATATACACGCATGTCAATATACATGTGTAGATTAGATCATTGCTTTATCATGAATTTATATATTTATTTGCTATCTGATTTACATACATACACACAACCCTTTAAATTAAATTAAAAAAATGTCCATATATATATACTATAAGATGTTTATTTTGAACAATTAAAAGAATATACTTTTTTGAAAGTTAAAAATATTTTTAAATTAAATTTTAATTTTATTATATATACTTTACATACAAACTAATTTATTAATTCATGCTCGTATATATAAATGTTTTTATTTTTTTGTATATATATATATATACATATAATTAAATTTGAAATAAATAATAATGAGTTACTATCTAAACCTTTTAAATTATATAAGAAAATCTATATCAAATCCGTACAAATTTTATGTATTCAAAAAGTTCTTTTACAAATCCACGTAGATTTGTAAAATAAAAAAATTAATTTTACAAAATCGCATGGATTTGTAAAATAAGACAATTACTCAATAGAAAGGCTTTATCCAAAAGGTTAAAAAATTAAATTTTTTGAAAGTACATTTATTTTATATTTCCTAATTAATATTTTATTAATAATATTATATACAATATTAAGAATGTTTATTTAATAAAAAATATATATGTATATATATACACACATATTTATATAAATATATATATTTAAATATATCAACATCTGAGGTTTGAATTTTTAAATTTGTAACATATTTTTATTCTAGTTTAAGATCTTTTTCTAAATTTAAAACTAGCTTAAGATATTTTAAATACTTATATAAATTATAAGAATTGGTCAACATTTCCAAAGTAGATATATATATATATATATATATATATATATATTATATGTACATATATAATAAAAAATTAATTATGGATAGTAAGTACGTATATAGTGAGGTAACATGTCCATTGCAATGTAAATCACAACATTTGTGTATGGGCATATTAAACTATGTACACATCCATATGTTGCATGTGCAGTATACATATATTAACGTGTATTTATTACACATATACATTATACACTATATATATAATAAAATCAACTAAGTATACAAACTAGATATATAAATAAAGCTTTATTAAAATTATTTAGATTGTATCTAAATTAATTTAGACTTTATAGGCTCAATAAGATCTAAAAGTGCAATTTTTTAGAATTTGTCCATTTAACCCACTACTGCTATCCCGATTCCAACAAATGGTATTATAGCCCAATAGCCTATGCAATCAAAATTAGCAGTATTAGGGCTAACTTGTTAAAGCCAAAGATGTCTAGGAAAGCAGAAGGTTGGTTTTGAGTAATCAAGTACTCAGCCCTATTGTAACGACCCGGAATTTTTCGATCCCGAAAATTCCAGATAAAGTTAGGGAAAAGAAGAAAAGAGATAGAAGAATAAGAAGAAACAGAAACACCAAAACACAGATTCTTACATTAGCAGCAGACAAAAATATAATATTAAATAATAGTAGTTATACAAAGAAGAGCTGTATCTATTAATTTACATCAATACATCAGAATTACAAAATTTACACATACACTGGACAGTTAAAATCAACATGCCCCAGACAAACTACATTATATCACAGCGGAAATACTCCATACGTTCCTACCATCCATCTCGTCTCCTGAGCTCCAGAACGTCCTTACCTGAAAATCTGTAATACTCGGTCTGACCCGAGCATTATATCAAAGTAACACCCGGGTCAGGCTGGAAACCAGCGTGAGTAAACTCATCTAACATGAAATTCCAATGCATGGAACTAACTTAAAAACCCAGGGTATCTCGTTCATCACTACAAGCTCACAACTTGCTATATTCAATACTTAATCTATCCCTAAGTACGTTTACTTAGTTTAAATGGTCTAGTCATTTAAATTATTCCATTTCAGCCTATTGATTCACATATCAAATCTTTAAAGAACTATTGAAGATGTTAAATCGAAGTGGTTTCGGGTATTCACGGATATCCGATCCCGGTCTCTTCGAATCCCATGTCATCTTAACCCAAGTTATTCGAATGAATTAAAATTCAACAATTAAATACAGGATGCCACTTTACACCACAATTCATCTCGATAAATAACCATGTTATCACCGTTCAACCCAATCATATCACAAAACATTTCATATCAGAAATCTCAAATAATCCAAGGCATTCAATATCATTCAATCGTTTATAAGAGAGACTAATTTGTCACATCATTTCTAAAAAGAAATTAAATCAATTACTATAATCACTTTTAATCCCGATTACTTAACATTAATTAATTTCAAACCATTAATTAAGCATCCTTAATTATCCTCTTTAATTACATTAAGTAATTAGCCTTTAATTAATTACACAAATTAATTACCCTTCACCATACTCATTAATTACGTTTATCCTTAATTAATTTCTCAAATTAATTATCCTATAATCACTTACTTTGATTAATTATCCTTGATTTATCCTTAATTAATTAAGTAATTATACTTTTATTACTTATTAAAAAGACTAAATTAATTAGAATAAATCATTTGCTTTAATTAAACACTTATCTTCTAATTAACTACTTAATTAAAATATTAATTAAGATTTAAAACATCTTAAGTATTAACTTAATTAATTAAAGCTTAAAATAAATTCTTAACTTAAATTAACAACATTAATTAATTAATCATTATTTAAAATAGTTCTAAAGATAATTAGTTTTAAAACTATGTTTTTATTAAATTCTAAAAATTTGTTAACATAGATTATAACCTGAGACAATCCCGTATTTTCCCGATCCAAAACCCGAGTTTCGCAATTTTTCTCGAGTTTCTTTTATTTTTTTAAAACTTGAAAAATTTAAACCTGTTATGATTAACACTCCGAACATGAAGACGTACCCGAGTTAAACCATCCTCTACCCCGAGGCCAATCCCGATAAAACTCATCTCCCCTCAAAAAACAACGCCGACATGCCAGTAACCTCGTGCACGAGCGTTCTGGCCATCTCCGACCGACGCCACGACCCTCAATTCATCGACGACATCACCGTCGACCCTCTAGACAACCCAAAACCTCGAAATCATAGCCCACTCGAAATCGAGCAGGACAACTTCATCTGAATTTCGTCGATCATCCTAGAATTTGTCTCGACTTCGATGATCCTATCACCTGAAGCCTTGAAACTTGGGCCTCTGCTCCTCCATGAATCCTTGCATCTCTTTCCCCATGACCGATCACCTCTAGCTTCCCCCTCGATGACGAATTCTTCACTTCCTCATCGATGACCAAATGAGTTGTTAAACCCTAACGTCATCTTGCCGCGTCACCACGGCAACAGTTATCAACTTCAACTATTTTTGTCGTTATCACCCATCTCCAGACTTGCTTCACCCAAGATCTCGCAACCCCAAATTTTCCCGATCATCGGAAATTTCTCAAAATTCAAAATACGTTCAACTCTCAATAACTCTCGAATTACAACACTAAAAGTCATGATTGATTCTCTCAAAATCATGATTTCCTAAGCTTAAATAGAATATATACGAGAATCCACCAATTATTCAGGTTGAAATTTTGACATTTTTAGATTTCACTGCAATAATTATGTTCTAGTGAAAACTGTATTCAATTCTTTTTTAAATTTATTTTTTAAAACTTAATTCTTGCTGTTATATACATAATCGATTCATATATCTAAGTCTAAAAGAAATCAGGGAAAAAGAAATTTGACTTGGAACATCTTAGAACCCTGTATAAGAAGAACAGAGCATATATATACTGTTATGCAGACATTCACGCAAGTACACTTATATATATATATATATATATATATATATATATATATATACACATGCATTCATCTTAAAATTATCAGGCATACATTTATGTTAACATTCATCAAATTTTACTTTAAACATTTACTTCCTGGACCAAGTTTGAATTTAAGTTTATTCACAATTTCAATTTGAACAGAGATTTACTTTCCATGTTCCAATCATGTATATAATTATTAACACATATATGTACTTATAATCATTTTAAATCAACATGCGCAGCATAGTTCACATCATTTTTCAATGATCATCACATACAACTTCAAGATGTACCGGAAGTTTCAGAGTTACTCACAGTTAATTGATGAGCAGAGAAGTTTGAAACTAGGTATGCTGTGATTTTTTTTTGATTTTTTTGAAAACTGGAATCGTGCTTGAAGTTTGATTCTCTTGTTTTGATCTTTAGATGATTTAATTTCATTTTCCAGGCCTGATCTTCATTCCAGATTTTAATTTTTTTTTCAAGAAGATTTTGAAGACTTGAACATGTTCCCATTTTTTTCAGCCTTGCTTCTAATATGATAATTATATTTTCTTAAAAAAATGAAAACAATGTACTAAATCTTAGCTACAAGTGTTATTCCAAGAATTATAGAGCTTACAAATGTAAGAAGCCTTTATTCATATATTTTTATGTTTTATAATTTTTTTTATGTATTTAAATTATATATAAATTATATATAAACTACATTTAGCACATGTATAAATTAGAAAGAAAGAATATTAGCTCTTTTATTAAATCTTGTTTACATTTTATACTTAAGTTGTCATTATATTTAAATTGATATATATATATATATATATAGTATTAGTGTTAAAAATGCAGAATTCAATTTTTTAAATAACTCTTGAAAATTATCATACTAATTTTCAAAACATGACTTCTAATTCAATATATATATATATACACACACTTATATATATTGTATATTATGATTAGAAAATCATTTTATTAATTTTGTAAAGATAAAACTTGCCAAATTAAATTATTATATTAATATGTTTACTGTGATTATATATTCACAATTAATTTGTATAAGTATATACTTAAGACTTCAATATTATAAAGTTAACACATATCTATTAATATATTTAATAAATTTACTATAAGAGTCGTCATTTTAATTCGACTATTATTATAGTTTCAAACCCACTTGTATATACATCTAGATATCTTTAATTATCAAATTTTTATTTGTTTATTCCAAATAAAATCAGTATATCAATATTTAAAAATCAGTTATTTATCCAATTAACTGTTATTCAAAATTCAGGTTATTACATTCCTTCCCCTTTTGAATCTTTTCATCCTCGAAAAGGAACGAAGCCAGAATTATTGAAATGCTTTAAAATCAGATAAATTTTCTTCGATCATTTTTAAAACACTTCTTTAAAATCTTTATAATATTACCAAAATAGTTTTTATAAAAGATACTTTAATAACTCGATGTCTAAATAAGTCCAACCGTGTTCTCGTAGAAATTCGGTCATACGTTGATCAAGCGTAGGACTAGAAATCTATAAGTACTTGGTAAGCCCGTTTTCATCACCCAGTGGAAATATTTGGAAAATAATTTTACTGAAAATATAGAAAACAGTTTTGAAATCAAGGAAATATCTTTGGTGAGAATGCTCTGGAAATCATAACCCCCGTCCATGGTCGCAGTTAACCCAATGGTTACGTCGCCATCCTGGCAAAATCCATAGATAACTATAGGCACTCCACGTCCCTCGATTACGCCATGGAACCTGCTACATATCGTAGCTACATCTGGGGGTTACGTTGCTATCACAGCAAAAACCGATATAACTGTAGGCATCAGCGCTCTCGAATTTCGCTGTCAAATAAATGAAACTTCTCCACTCCACTTGACCATAGATCGCAGTCTACCGATGTTACGTTGCCTTCCCGGCAGAATCAAACGTAGACCGTTGACACTCACCTCCACACGATTTCCGCTATGGTCTATAGTAGATGGTAGGGACATCAAGTTATACTGTCGTCACAGCATAACCCAAATGCCTCTGTAGGCATCAACGCCCTCGACTTTCGCTACCCAATAATCCTCAGGAACTTCAGTTTGTCCGGACTTCCTCAGAGGATCCAATTTAGAGCCTCTCCCTCTTTGAGGCTCAAGGCAGTACCAACCTATGGTACTCCTCAGATGTTCATTTCAAGGGAGCGCCTTTTTATCCAGAGCCATTTTCAAAACACTTTATACTATACACATATAGTATCTCCCAAATCATATGCCTAGTATGAATTCCATATAAATCTCCTTTTTCTCAAAATCGATTATACCAAAATCGATAGTTCTCAACCAGGCTTTCCAAATTCCAAAATTGATTTTACCCAAAAATCAAAAGCTTTTCCAAAATCCATAGGTTCCAAAACCTTTTCCCAAAATCACTCATAAGATCCTTCATATATATATATATATATATATATATATATATATATATATATATAACACTTTGAAATCTTTGGATCACTTCATACTTGTATAAATTTCCTTTTATACTTCAAATACTTTCAAAAATCCTTTTCTTCTGGCAATAGATTCAACAAAGGGAGTTTATCAATTATATAAACATATCTTCAATATTCAAGCTTGATTACTTTATAAAGTCACTTACTATATTACTACTTTCATAAAGTAAATTATTACCATAGAAATATCCAATTTCCACTTTATTTCATCATATATTTCACAAATATACTTTTCATTTCAAAAAACATTTTGCAATTCTTATCCAAAAATTTCCAATATCAATTTCATTCAAACTCGTACGATGTGCACATATCATTCGTACGCTATATCAATATGATCGCTCACTCGATCATACAATTTCACTTCCGAACTAGTATCGCCCACCTGACTTTCTAGTGCGGACTCAGATCTGGTTTCTTGATCAGAAACCATCATTCTCCTTGCATAGACATAACTATGATAGAGAATACTTAGAATCAATCAACAATCCATATCCAGGTTCGCCGTCTAAAATCGAGTGAAAAAAATCCCAACTCGGATCGGTGTGCTATCTTGAAATTCTATGCTCGAATCTGGATCAAATCACTATGCGAATAGAATAACATACGTACATCCTACGTATTTATCTCCATTGACTATAAGCTAAATCAGTTTCTCCTTTCTATTCACATTTCCTTTAATTCATTTCACTTATTCTCAATTGCTTCCATTTCTCATTGAGTTATCACTTCAATTTTAAACAGTTTGTAAACTGGCCAACTCAAATTAAAAAAAATAGTTTGAAAAGGTTTAAAATAGATAAGTTGTTGAAAAATAGTTATTATTTGTAAAATAGTTGTAAAATAGTTAAGCAGTTATAAAATAATTGTAAAGTAGTTGGATAATTATAAAATTGTTCTAAAATAGTAATTAGTTATAAGATGGCTATAAAATAGAAATCGGTATATAAAACAATTGTAAAATTATTAAATAGTTTAGTTTTAAAAAGAAAGGTTGTATATAGTAAATAGCTTGGAAAAATAGTTTTATATTAAAATAATTTATTTTGAAAATAATCCTGAGTCAAATTGTTCAATTCCCAATCTCATTCCCATCAATTAAATTGAAATTTCTACTTCCATTTAAATTGACTCAATTCCAATTAATAACTTCAATTTTCATTGAACTTGATTTAACCCCAATTCAAGTTGAATTAACCTCAGTTTCTTTCCAAATTCAAATCAAATTCCATTTGATTTTTAAAACTATTCAACTTTAATCATAAATCCAAAATTATTCAAATCAATTTGGACTAATTTCAAATTTAACCCACTTCAATTTCAAATCATTTCAATTTCTGTTTGAATTAATCCCAATTCCCATTTGAATTTGAACTCATTCAACTTCAATTTCATTTAAAATTAATCCAATTCAAATTTTCCATTTGAATTCTATACTTATCCATCTTCAATTCCAATTAATGCAAACTAAATTCAATTTGAACTAATGCAATTTAAATCTTAACTTTAAACATCTCGAATTATATAAATTCGAGTTAAATTTTAAATGTTGATTTAACCCCTTAAATCGAATTAATCATTATCTTTAAATCAACAATCAAAATCTTTACACAATTTAATTCTGAGTCCAAATCTCAAAATTCCATTTTAAATTATCTTTACTTAACTTATTTCAAAGTTCAAATAAGAGGTCAAAACAAATTTATTTTCAAAAATTCAATTTATTACCCAATTTCAATTTTGAAACCAATTTTCAACAATTTCAGTTGCAAAAACTTAAGTTCAAAGTGATTTCACTTTCACAAGTTCAATTTTATCTTCAAAAATTAAAATTACCTTAAATAATCTCAAATTAAAGTTTAATTTTGATTTATCTCAATAATTGATATATTACCACAAATATTTTTTTCATTCATTTAAACAAATCCAATTCACAGTTTAAAGATTATTAATAACAACGGGATGATATCATCCGAATTATTTAAAACATCCACCCATTTCAATTTCTAGATCTCAAACCCATTTTGAGATCACACAAACTCCCAATTCAAATTAACCATTTGACTTCCCAAGTTAAATCTCAGTTTCATCTTGAAATTTCTGATTCAGGTTGCTTATTAACTTATTTAACTTTTGCTAAGTTAAATTCAATTCAATTTACTCTAGTCAACATAATTCAATTTGAAATTCCATTTCAAATTTTAAACTTCTCATTAATAATCTTCCCACTTCAAATTTCAAATTTTTATCAATATTCTTTCTTACTTATAAGTTCAAAGACGTATATCACTTTGGGTTTTCACATCACATTCCAAGGGAAATTCAAAACTCAACCTTAGAGCTTATTCCAAATATACATATTTATTTCCTTTGCACACAAGTTACTTTAATTTTAAACCACCTTTGGTTTATAATTCAAAACAAATTCCTTTAAATTTTCAAACAACTCTTGTTTGAAACAGGACTCATCATTTAAATGCATTAAATAACATTATTTATTATTTCTTTATCACTTTGAAATAATTTTCAAATTCTGGATCCAGATTTAAAACTTTACAATTTAGATCATCTTTAATTCCAATTTATAAGTCATACTTACCTAAATGTTTTACTTCCCTAAAACATTTCATTTGCTTACTCATTAATACACATTTTATTATTAAACACAACAATCATTTATGATAATAACCAAATTATCATATCTGGAAACCAATTCATTATTATCTTATTCTGAAACTCTTCTCCAAATTCAAGATTTTAATTCCAGTTTGAATCCATTTCAAACTTATCTTTATTCAATTTAAATTTGTTTGTATTACTATTACCACTTATATTTAATTCAAATGATTTAACAACCAATTACCTAAATATTTATTTAAAAAGAAATATTGCTTTACATATCAAAATATAATCTTATATAAAATCATTTATTTTGAAAACCATTTAAAATCTTTATATAAGAAAATAACAAGTACGCTCTCATATATATGCACACTCAACTCATTCTAGGGTTCCACTTACCCTTATTCTTAATGGGTAATCCCACCAAAGCCAAGATTCTCGCTTAACCTCCAGCTCTGATAACAAATGTCACGGTCTAGGCTTTTCAACCATAACCAGCGGCCACTCTCCACCGTGGCAAACAGTGGTACCTCGAATTTGCTTTTACTGCCAGCCTCCTGACTCGCAACCAACCCCTCAAGACCTTATACTACCACTAGGGACATGTACGGGTAAGAGTCTCTCGTTCGCCACCAAACGTGAAGCGAGAACCCCCATCATGCTGTAATGAAGAAAATCCGAACCCGGTCTCTTCGAATCCCATGTCATCTTAACCCAAGTTATTCGAATGAAATAAAATTCAATAATTAAATACAGGATGCCACTTTACACCACAATTCATCTCGATAGATAACCTTATTATCACCGTTCAACCCAATCATATTACAAAACAGTTCATATCAGAAATATCAAATAATCCAAGGCATTCAATATCATTCAATCGTTTATAAGCAATATTAATTTGTCACATCATTTCAAAAAAGAAATTAAATTAATTACTATAATCACTTTTAATCCTACTTACTTAACATTATTAATTTCAAACCATTAACTAAGCATCCTTAATTATCCTCTTTAAATACATTAAGTAATTAGCCTTTAATTAATTACACAAATTAATTACCCTTCCCCATACACATTAATTACATTTATCCTTAATTAATTTCTCAAATTAGTTATCCTATAATCACTTACTTTGATTAATTATCCTTCATTTATCCTTAATTAATTAAGTTATTATACTTTTATTACTTATTAATAAGACTAAATTAATTAGAATAAACCATTTACTTTAATTAAACACTTATCTTCTAATTAACTACTTAATTAAAATATTAATTAAGATTTAAAACATCTAAAGTATTAACTTAATTAATTAAAGCTTAAAATAAATTCTTAACTTAAATTACTACTTAATTAAAATATTAATTAAGATTTAAAACATCTAAAGTATTAACTTAATTAATTAAAGCTTAAAATAAATTCTTAACTTAAATTAACAACATTAATTAATTAATCATTACTTAAAATAGTTCTAAAGGTAATTAATTTTAAAACTATATTTTTATTAAATTCTAAAAATTTGTTAACAAATTTCAGAATTTATCTTTTTCTTTTTTTAATGGCGTCTGTCCCACCCTATCATCCCTTACTTTCAACCGTACCCAATGTCCTTCCCACTTTACCTTCCACTGTTTGCAACCAATCAATTCATGTCCCCCCTGTCCCCCCTGTCCCCCTCCCGCCGGACCCTCCGCTTCTTCCCCCGCAACCTCCACCAACTTATCCCCCATCGGTTAACCACCCTCTTCCTCATCTCGCTTCTACTGACCTTCCCAATCCCACCCCATCTCAACTACCCAGTTCTCTCCTCCCTATCATCCCTGCGCAATGGAACTCCCTTTTCAAATCCAAACCACGCAATGCGGGTCTGCATTTGCCTGTTTCTGTTCCTCTGATCTATGATGGCAAAGTACTGGTTCCACCAGATAATGTGATTAAAGCAGGTAATGAAGTTTGGGGTAATTATCTGGTTGGCTTCTTTCTTGATAAGCCACTTTCTTACCTTACTGTCATTACGCATCTCAAAAAAGCTTGAAAACTAAAAGGCTCAATCAAAGTTAAATCTGATGGATATTTGTTCCTATTCAATCTGTCTTGTGATAAAGACAGAAGGAATATCATAGCTTCAGACCCGATAATTATGAGGAACAAATTATTCATTGTAAAGCAATGGGATCCAACAGTAGGCAATAGTTGTAGTACGATTCGCTCTGTTCCAGTTTGGATCAAGTTATCCAATATTCCCCTCTATGCCTGGTCTCATATGGGAATTAATTAGCTTGCTTCTCGAATTGGTAAATTCATGTGCATGGATGCACAAACTGAAAAGCTGGAGAGAATAGGATATGCTAAATGTATGGTGGAAGTTACACCGGATGAGGAATTGATATATGAATTTTCTGTGCGACTCATGGATGGTTCAGATCAAATTGTGAAAGTAAATTATCTATGGAGACGAGAAATATGCACCAACTGTAAAGTATTTGGCCATGGAACTCATCAGTGCTTGGTAATGACAAGGGAAAATATAGAGGAAGTAGTAGATATGGAGGATGATAATAAAAAAAGGAAGGGACGTGATTATGAGAATGAGATGGTGTCTAAAGTCATCAAACAAAAACAAGTTTGGAGAAGGGTTCAAAAGAAAGGAACTAACTTAAATAGAGAAAATGAAAAAAGAAATGAATTTGATGAAACAGAACCCTACGCTGCAAATGAAAGGGTAAGCGAGAATGCTACTTTTCTACACAACAATGTCTTGAAGAATATGACAAAAAGAAATATTGAGGAAGGAAAAAGAAATAACAATAGATTCAAAGTTTTAATGGAAAATGAGTTGTCTGATGCATGTAATCCAAATGGGGACTTTGTATCTGGGAAAGATTGCTGTGTCAATACATCACATTTTGAGGAAGGAGAAATAGTGGAAAACAGCACTGATGAAGTGCTAGCTGAAACTGAACCTGTGCATGTAACAAACTTAATGCAACCAGAATCACATGGCCCGGAAAGTAATATGACCACAGCGGAATCTTTGAATAAACATGAAACAAAGCAAAAGGCCAACAGCATATTGGATATTGTCATCTCTTCACCAAGCCAAACCCTAAACTGCACAAACACTCTCATTCTAAATGCTTTAAACTGCAGTTTTATTCCCATCACTGACAAAGTTGAAATTCAATTCAGAAACTCTCTAGAAAAAGATATCCTTGCTTTGTTGATGGCATTGCCACCAGAAAATCCACAACCCTATTCTTTCTCTGGTGATCTGCCAGGGTGGAAATCTCTGCCCTCCTCCCCAAAATCACAATCACAACAAGGAACAGGGAAACTTAGTGATACAAGACTGAAACAAAATAAACAACACAAGATTGATAAATCATCAGATCTCAGGGGGTCTCCTGCAACCAGGAGTATGAAAAATGTCACCCACCAATCTCTGAAGTATATTTAATGATGCACAACCTTGCTAGTTGGAATATAAGAGGAGCCCACTCCTCCAATAAACTTGATCAAGTCAAGTATCTTATTAAACATCATAATCTCTCCTTTGTTGCCATTCTAGAAACCAAACTTAATGAATCTCTTACTGTAAAAGTTGCTAGATACATCAATCCATCATGGAACCTGCACCATAATCTGGATCAAGCTTCATATGGTCGCATCATGATCATTCACAATCCTTTAATCATCTCTCTCTCCCCTATCCTTTGCACTGATCAAGTCATGCACCTTCAAGCCAAACTTAACAACCCCTCCTCTACCTTCTTCATTTCCATAGTTTATGCTCATAACTCAGTCAACTCACGCCAAACCCTCCTCAATCTTCTGCCTGCCTTCAGACAAAACTCCCACCCCTGGATCGTTCTAGGGGATTTCAATTGTTGTTACAAACTGCAACATAAGCTTGGTGGATCTCCTCTGTTACAAAAAGACATATTACCTCTTAACAAAGCCATTGATGATGCATGTCTCCTCCCTATCCCTACCTTTGGAGCTGAATGTACATGGAACAATAGAAGTCGGTCTGGCATCAGGACTTACACAAATATTGACCATTCCTTTGCCAATCTTTTTGCCTTATCCACCTGGCCAACCATGTCTTCCTTAATTTCTCACCCTATGCTATCTGACCACTCCCCCATCATATTCTCTGCGGGACAGATGTTATTAAAAAAACAAAAAGGCTTCAAATTCTATAGTACTTGGGTCCATGAACCTGGGTATACTAGTATAATTAGTAAAGTATGGTCTGAAAAATATTATGGAAACCCTATGTTTATTCTTTGCAGGAAATTAAAAGCAACTAAGGAAGCGCTGAGGGTATGGGCAAGGAAGAACTTTGGAAATGGTACATTAAAGTCAACATTGCTGAGGCAGAGGCTCATTGAAGCTCAAGACTATATGGTGAGTTACCCTGATAATGCTGATGCTGATAGAAATGAGAGAAGCATTCATGACCAGCTCCATGAAGCAATGAAAGTTGAAGGAAAGATGAGGAGACAGCAACTGAGACTTAAGTGGGCACAAGATGGGGACAACAATACTGCTTACTTCCATGCTGCCATCAAAATCAAACAAGCAAAGGAAAATATCTCCCACATATATGATGAATTTGGAGTGCTTCATTCTGACCCTGCTGATGTTGACCAAGCCTTGCTCAAATACTTCAAGTCTTTGCTTGGTAATAAAGATAATTTTGAACCTGATCTGGAAAAACTTGACAATGTGCAGGTTCCAATAGTCCAAATGGAGGAAGCAACCAATCTTGTTGCCAAAGTTACTGACAAAGAAATAAAAGACACTCTATTTTCGACGAACAAAAATTCCAGTGGGGGTCCTGATGGATTCAACCTTGAATTCTTTATGCACGGTTGGGATACAATCAAGAAATAATAGGCAGTTCACAATTTTTTCAACAAGTCCAAACTATTATTGGAAGTCAATGCCACCAATCTGGTGCTTATCCCCAAAACTCAACATCCAACTTCTGTTGAATCATTCAGACCAATATCATGTTGCAACGTCATATACAAATGCATCTCAAAAATCTTAGCCTCTAGACTTGTTGTTGTTCTCAGTAGGCTCATCTCCAAGAACCAATCTGCCTTCCTTCCAAAGAGGAATATTATTGATAATATCCTTCTAACTCATGAATTGATTAAAGGGTATAGTCATGCCTAAGCCTCAAAGAATGCAATGCTGAAACTGGACATTAAGAAGGCATTTGATAGCATTCACTGGAGTTCAATAGTCAGAATTATGGCTCTCATGAGATTCCCTAAAGTCTATGTGGCCTGGATTTACAACTGCGTATCTACCCCCTCCTTTTCCATCTCTCATAATGGTGGCAATACTGGATTCTTCAAAAGCAAGCAAGGGATCAGGCAAGGAGACCTCATATCTTCATACATTTTCATTCTTGTGATGGAAGTTTTGAACAAACTGTTGACAAATAACTATGAACAGAAGAATATTCTGTATCATTCTAAATGCAGATCACCACAAATTACCTCATTATTCTTTGCTGATGACATATTGTTATTCACTAGACCTGATCAGCCTTCTCTTGAAAACATTAAAATTACATTGCACAACTTCTACCTTATGACTGGTCTTGAACTCAACTTAAGCAAATCACACATGATCACCTCTAGAATCTCCTCCGAACATGAAACCCAGTTATTGTCATTTTCTGGTCTCCAAGCTATTGACAACAGCATGTGCTACTTGGGCCTTCCACTTTGCTCCTCCAGAATAACCACCGCTAACTGCTTGCCTCTGTATGACAAAATATGTAGCACCATGAATTGTTGGGCTAACAGATTTCTGTCTCAAGCAGGCAAGCTTGTGCTAATCAGATCTGTCATCTCCTCTATGGTTGTGTACTGGGCTAAGGCATTCATACTTCCCATCAAACTCATTAATACGATAAGAAAAGCAATGTTAAGGTTCTTCTGGACTGGATCCATCCATAATAGGAAATTAATTCCCTGCTCCTTTGGCATTATGGAGCAACCTAAAAACAAAGGTGGTCTTGGCATTCTTAATTTACAAACTTGGAATAGAGCTGCAATCACTACTCTCATGAATGCCTTGCTAAACAATGCTGACAACTTGTGGGTTCAATGGACTAAAATCCGTAACTTGGGTAGAAAGAATTTTTGGACAATGATTGTGCCACAAAATTCTAGTTGGATATGGAGAAGCCTTCTGATGTCAAGATCTTCCCTTCTACCATTTATTAAAGTTAACCTTTCTGCTTCCAGTGCTGCTAACTTCTGGAATACTCCTTGGATGGAGGATGGTTTGATCTTATCCAATATATTCACTCCTCAGCAGATCATGCAATCTGGTATTAATAGTGTTGCTAAAGCAACTGACTTTATAACTGATGGCAAGTTATCACTACCATATACCAGTAACCAAGACATTAGAGCTGTTTGGAATAAGTATCAATCTATGACCTTCATTCCCACTCCGACTGATGAGATACTTTGGAAAGGGAAAACTCACTCTATCTCTTCTGTCTATAACATGCTTGTGATCTATCCTGCAACAACTGACATTAAATGGCATAGAGTTCTATGGACCAGAAAATCAACTCACAGAGACAACCTAATGTTATGGAAGGTCATAAACAGTGCACTACTAACCAAAGACAGATTGTTTAACTATGGAATGCCTGTTGATCCTCTTTGCTTCTTCTGCAAGATGTCTCCTGAGACTGTGAGTCGCCTATTCTTTGAATGCAGTACTCTCTTGGCCTTGTGGAGTTATCTCATGACTGCGATGAGTATTAATCATACCCATGGCATCTCCAATGTTGAGTGGGCTCTCATAGGGAAGGCTACTAGGTGGAAGAAAAATGAAAGATTTGTGTATTTCTTCCTGATCAAAAGATATCTTAACATCGTTTGGGAAGAAAGAATTTTGAGGTGCTTTGAAAACAAGTTAAGGAACAGTGAACAACTTCTGCATGCTTTACACGCCAACATAAAGATTGGTATTAAGGATTGTGAATTTGATTTCACATCCTTTGTCTCGTCTGATTGGATATAGTGCCTTTCTCCTCTCTGTGTTTTCTTTTCTCCTGTCTTTCTCCTTATTTTTCCTTTGTGTTGTAATTCGTGTGTTTGTTTTCTGTTTGCGAATGTGAGCTTGTTCACAGTCGCTTTTCTTTTCTCTTTGTTATAATAATCTGGTAGGGGACCAGTTAACCCCGCTTGCCTTTCCAAAAAAAAAAATTGTTAACATCAGATTATAACCCGAGACAATCCCATGTTTTCTCGATCCAAAACCCGAGTTTCGCAACATTTTTCTTGAGTTTCTTTTATTTTTTTAAAACTTGCTAAATTTAAATCTGTTATGATTAACACTTCGAACATGAAGACGAACCTGAGTTAAACCATCCTTACCCCAAGGCCAATACCAAGAAAAACTCATCTCCCCTCAAAAAAAACAACGCTGACATGCCAGTAACCTCGTGCACGTGCACGAGCGTTCTGGCCATCTCCGATCGGCGCGACGACCCTCAATTCATTGGCAACATCCCCGTCGACCCTCCAAACAACCCAAAACCTCGAAATCATAGCCCACTTGAAATCGAGCAGGACAACTTCATCTGAATTACGTCGTTCATCCCAGAATTTGTCTCGACTTCTATGATCCAATCACCTGAAGCCTTGAAACTCGAGCCTCTGCTCCTCCATGAATCATTGCATCCTTTTCCCCATGACCGATCACCTCTAGCTTCCCTCTCGATGACGAATTCGTCACTTCCTCATTGATGACCAAATGAGTTGTTAAACCCTAAAGGCATCTCGTCATGTCACCACGGCGACAGTTATCACCTTCGACTATTTTTGCCGTTATCACCCATCTCCAGACTTGCTTCACCCAAGATCTCGCAACCCCAAGATTTCCCGATCATCAGAAATTGCTCAAAAATCAAAATACGTTCAACTCTTGATAACTCTCAAATTACAACACTAAAATCATGATTCTTTCTCTAAAAATCATGATTTCCTAAGCTTAAATAGATTATATTCGAGAATCCACCAATTATTCAGGTTGAAATTCTGACATTTTTAGATTTCACTGTAATAATTATGTTCTAGTGAAAACTGTATTCAATTCTTTTTTTAAATTTATTTTTTTAAAACTTAATTCTTGTTGTTATAAACATAATCGATTCATATATCTAAGTCTAAAAGAAATCAGAGAAAAATAAATTCGACTTGGAACATCTTAGAAGCCTGTATAAGAAGAATAGAGCATATATATATTGTTATGCAGACATTCACACAAGTACTTATATATATATATACATATATATATATATATATATATATTTACATGCATTCGTCTTAAAATTATCAGGCATACATTTACGTTAACATTCATCAAATTTATTTCAAACATTTACTTCCTGAACCAAGTTTGAATTTAGGTTTATTCACTATTTCAGTTTGATCAGAGATTTACTTTCCATGTTCCAATCATGTATATAATTATTAACACATATATATATACTTATAATAATCATTTTAAATCAACATGCATAGCATAGTTCACATCATTTTTCAAAGATCATCACATACAACTTCAAGATATACCAGAAATTTCAGAGTTACTCATAGTTAACTGATGAGCAGAGAAGTCTGAAAATGGGTATGCTGTGATTTTTTTTTCGATTTTTCAAAAAAAAGGATGAGGCTTGATAATCTTTTGAAAACTGGAAACTTGCTTGAAGTTTGATTATCTTGTTTTGATCTTTAGATGATTTAGTTTCATTTTCCAGGCCTGATCTACATTCCAGATTTTAATTTTTTTTCAAGAAGATTTTGAAGACTTGAACATGTTCCTATTTTTTTCAGCCTTGCTTCTAATATGATATTTATATTTTCTTAAAAAATGAACAAATGCCACTTATTAACAATGTACTAAATCTTAGCTACAAGTGTTAATTCCAAGAATTATAGAGCTTACAAATGTAGGAAGCCTTTATTCATATATTTTTTAATGTTTTATAATTTTTTTATGTATTCAAATGGGGCATTTCACCAGAAGGACAAACTTTGTAGTCCAATTAGTTTCTAGGGCACACATTCAAAGAAATTACTTTCAAGGCCAAAATCAGCAGAATAATTACTTTCAAGGACAAAGTCAGCAGTCCAGTTACTTTCAAGAACATAATTTCATAGATCTTTAGGCCCTAAAAACTAATTATTTTGTGTTTTGTCCTTGAAAGTAATTATTTCAGTTGTGTGTCCTAGAAACTAATCCCACTTTCTAAAGAGGCCTTTGTGGCTAATTTCCACTATTTAAATTATATATAAATTATATATAAACTATATTTAGCACATGTATAAATTAGAAAGAAAGAATATTAGCTCTTTTATTAAATCTTGTTTACATTTTATACTTAAGTTGTCATTATATTTAAATTGATATATATATATATATATATATATATATATATATATAAGTATTAGTGTTAAAAATGTAGAATTCAACTTTTTAAATAACTCTTGAAAATTATCATACTAATTTCAAAACATAACTTCTAATTCAATATATATATGTACTTATATATATTGTATATTATGATTAGAAAATCATTTTATTAGTTTTGTAATGATAAAACTTGCCAAATTAAATCATTATATTAATATGTTTACTGTGATTATATGTTCACAACTATTTTGTATAAGTATATTCTTAAGACTTCAATATTATAGAGTTAACACATATCTATTAATAAATTTAATAAATTTACTATAAGAGTCGTCATTTTAATTCAACTATTACTATAGTTTCAAACCCACTTGTATATACATCCAGACATCTTCAATTATCAAATTTTTATTAGTTTATTCCAAATAAAATCAGTATCTCAATAGTTAAAAATCGGTTAATTATCCAATTAACTGTTATTCAAAATCCAGGTTGTCACACCTACCTAGCTACTGGCCTGGCCCAAAAGGTTATCCATAGTATAAAGGCTTGAATTAATTTTGGGCCTTCGAAAAAATTTCATAATCTATTTTAAAATTATAAATAATATTTTATATTTAAAAGGCTAAATTTGAAAAATATGTAAGAAATCTTAGAAATGTTGTAAAATATTTTTCAAAATTGTTTTGAAAAATAATTAATTAATTTTAAAGTTATAATAATTAATTTCATTAATTAAATAAATAGTTAACTAAAAGTTAATTAATTAAATCAAAAACATATACATACATACATATACATATACATATATATATAGAACGATATATGTATATTTAACTGAAAATGTTTGAGCTAACCAATAAACATTTTTTGAAATTAATTAAACTTGTTAAAATCAAATAGATTAATAAAATATTAATTGATAAATAAAATAATATATGTGTACAGGTGTACCGTGATACATTCATTTTAAAATGTTTAAAATAAACAAAATAAAATTAATCAATTAGTTAATTAAATTAATTAAATAAGATTTAATTAATAAAACTAGTATAAGACCATATATAATACTATTTTATAAGTTAAAAAATTATAAACTGTTATATATATAATAAACCAAACGTGGTATGAGTATATAATAAAAGGTGGAACCATAATAAACCAAAATCAAATTTAAGGAATAAATACGTACGTATAGTACGCATACCATGATTTTGGATGTGTTTGACACTAAAATCGCGAAAGTATTTCATAATAAATACATTGTTCCACGAGTTGATATCACTCACATAAATATGCTAGAGATTATGAATCTTTAATATAAGTGTTGTGTCTATTATTTATGTATTAATAAATTACTTGCACACTCCTAATTGTTGAGCAAACTCAAGTTAAAGATGTTATGCGTAGTACTATTAATATATCGATATATATGGTAAGATATATATGCGTATTAGTTAAGCAAGCTTAAGGTATGTATATTTATACTTAGGTCATCGTAAAAAGGTAAGTACGAGTGAGTAATATCTTTCGATTTGTTAAGCAAACACAAGGTCGAAATGAGACTAGGACAAAGGCCATGAGTTAGGAGCTGTATGTGATACAATCGATAAAGTGTTGTCCATTACTTATAGGACAATGATTTGTTAAGCAAAATCAAAGTTAGAATCCTAAGGCAAGTGTATCTTAACACCCACTAGAGAAGTCAAAAGACTTTTATATTTCTCTAAGGGTTTTGAAAAATACAAAAGTTTAGCAGGAGATGATTAGCAAAATGAAATATTAAGTTTAACCTACTAATATTGTAAGAACATTTACTATGAAATTAATGTCCCAGTCTACCGAATTAAATCCACAGAAATATGTCTACACCAAAGTTATTTTTAAAAATGACAAAATCACTAGATCTAACTATATGTATTGGCTAAGAGAAATCAAAACAGCACCTACATCCCAATTCTTATGGTCATCAATAACTGAATCTCCTAGAATAAGACCCATTGATGATGCAGACCTTGAACTAATAGTTACTTATAACAAATGAGTTGCAAACCTAAAAATCACCCAAGTTTACATGTTGTCTATATTAGGCAAAATGTTGCAAAGACATCATGAAACTATGTTCGTCCATCAAACTTTCAATAGCCTCAAATTGTTGTTTATGGAGAAATCTTGTCACATAAGGTATGATATCACTAAGAAGTTGTTCAAACAGAAGATGTCAAAGTGCATGAAAGTGGACGAGTACATCTTAATAATGAAAGGCTAAATTGACAGACTTGCTCAATTGGACGTGATGATAAGCAACGGGCTGCAAGTGAACTTGACCTTAGGGTCTCTTACTCTACATTTTTGAGCCATTCATATTAAGCTATAATTGAACTAGTTGAATGTAAGCCTCCTAGAGTTATTCAATAGGTTGAGATCACCAAGCCTTCATCTAAGGAAATAGGTGTAGTGCTCGTGGTAAAAGGAAACACGTAATCTTCGAATGGTTCAAATAAGAGGAAATGGGTTAACAAGAAGAATAAGAAGAGTGCTACAAATGATAAGGGTGTCGTTACTACCATAAGAAGGGGCACTAGAAATGGAACTGTCTGGATTACCTAAAATTGTCAAAGAAGAAACATAATGGTTCTATCACTCCTACAGGTATATTTATGATTAAAAATTATTTTGAAATCAATAAATTTATTAGGTATTGGATATTGAATATGGAACTCATATTTGCAGTATGTTATAGGGACGTATAAACGGGCATCATGTGGAAAAGGGTGAGATGAGACTTCAAGTTATTAATGGATCTCTAGTGGATGCAACTATAGTTAGAGACTACCACTTGGCTTGGATTAGTTTTAGTTTAATAATTTCTGTTATGTAGGAAACTTTATTTGTGTAATAATTTCAGTATGTAGATCGTCTATGATTAGATATTTTTTCCATTGTGTTGATAATGTTATGAACATTATGTAGAATGGAAATAAAATCCACAATGGTGTTTAGAATAATGACATTTATGTTATTAATTTTAATTATGCTTGTGTTGTGAATAATTCTTCTAATATTGTCATTAATAATAATTATCTATGACATTGTAGGCTAGGTCATATAAATGAGAAACGACTACATAAATTGAAAACCAAAGGTTTTCTACCATCAGTTGATTCTAAATCATTTGATATATGTGAATCGCGTCTTAAAGAAAAAATAACCAAGTACCACTTTAGTACGAGCAATGAAAGAATTAATGAACTCTTGGTCCTTGTACATACTAATCTATACAACCTAATGCTTATAGTTACAAAAGATACTACTTCTTATTATGTAGCTTTTATCAGTGATTTCTCAAGACTTGGATATGTGTCTCTTATGAAGAACAGTCCGCTGTCTGTGAGAAATTTAAAGAGTATAAGAATAAGGTTGAAAAACAAACATACCATAAGATTAAAATACTATGATCCAGTTGAGAAGGTAAGAATGTTGCACAAGAGCTTCAATAGTACTTAAAAGAATATCATTGTCTCATGTTACTCCACCCTACACTTTGAAACACAATGGTTTTTCAAAAAGAAGGAATTAGTCCTCATTAATCATGCTTTGTTCCATGATGAGTAAAGCTGGGTTACTTCTTTCCTATCAAGGATATGCATTAGAAACCATAGCACATATGTTGAATTTGGTGCCTACTAAATTTATGTCTAAAACTCTATATAAGATGTGGTGATGGGAGAAACCCCAACTAAAATATTTTAAGGTATGAGGTTGTCTAGCTTACTTTAGAAGTTGGTCCCAATAAACTTGAGGCAAGATCGATAATATGTAATTTTATAGCATATCTCAAGAATTCAATGGCATATATTTTCAACAATACTAAGGAACCAATGGTTATTGCTTCTCGACATGCTGTCATTTTGGAAATTTCTAATGATAGAAACTAACAGTGAGATTGTAGACTTGGACAAGATCAAAGAAACTAACATAGAGACCAATCCAGTTGATGAATCAAATTCGCCAGTATATGAAAACATGCAACCTATTAGAGTCTAATTAGGAATATCGCGCACTAGGGAGATACTATGGTTTTCTCACGGATGGCGACAAAGAGGACCGCATCTTAAAAAAAGACACTTCTCTCTTATTCCAACATGCACTTTAGAGTAAGGACTCCATACTTTGGCTTGGAGCTATGAAATCCGAAATGGATTCCACATATGAAAACAAAATATGGACTTTGGCTGACATACCTGAAGGGATAAAATCCATCATCTGCAAATGGATATTTAAGAAAAAGCTAAATCCAAATGTATAAGTAGAGACTTATAAAGATAGACTAGTTACGAAAGGATTTCGTCAAATTCAAGGTGTTAATTAATGAAACATTTTCGCTAGTAGTAATGTTTGTGTTCTTTTGGATAATGCTAGCTATTACTATATTCCACAACTACGAAATATGGAAAATGGACATGAAAATGACATTTTTAAGTGGTGATTTAGAGCAGACTATTTACGTGCCGTAGCCTATGGGTTTTGAGGTCAGTAGGAGTGAGGGCATGGCTTACAAGTTGTTAAGATCCATATATGGTCTTAAATAAGCTTCAAGAAGTTGGAATAAGTGTTTTGATAAAGTAATTAAATATTTTCATTTTACATAATCATTTAGGATGCATGTGTGTATTGGAAAGAACATGGAAGTGCTATATTATTTCTGGCTTTATACATTGATGACTTATTATTGATTTGCAACGACACTGAGTGGTTGCAATCAATAAAAGTTTGGTTATCCAAGAACTTCTCCATGAAGGATTCGAGAGAAGCAGCCTATATACCGGGTATAAAGATCTATAAAGATAGATCTCAAAGGCTACTAGGATTGTCCCAATCTTTATACATAGATATAATATCGAAAAGGTTCAGTTTGGAGAATTTGAAGCCTAGAAATGTTCTGATGCAATCTGGAACTGTCCTTTCTAAGAAGGACACTCCTCATACGGATGAGAAGAAGTACATATGAAAATGATATCATATGCATCAGCAATAGGTTCTATAATGTATGTTATGCTATGTACTAAACCGCGTGTGGAATATGCAGTAGGATGCATAAGCCGATATTAGTCTAAACCTGGAGAAAAAAATTGAACTACTGTAAAATGTAAACTGAAGTATTTGAAAAATTCTAAGGACTTATTCCTTATAGATGGGAACGAAGACGTATGCGAATTCTAGTGTTCAAAGTGATATCAAAGACAGTAAGTCCTTATCAGATTATGTTTTTACTTTAACGTGGGACTATTAATTGAAAAGGTTCCAAAAATAAATAATAGCTAATTCCACGATGGAGGCCGAGTATATTGCCTTTAACGAAGCAACTAAAGTATCGGTCCAGATGCATAAATTTATTAGTGAGTTAGGGGTGATTCCCAACATGAAAGATCTAATGATTTTGTTTTATAGCAACAATGATGAACTGTAGATCACGAAGGAACCTAGAGCATATAGGAAATCAAGATACATTCTTTTAAATTTCCACCTTATTATAGAATTTGTCAAGAAGAAGGAAGTTTGCGATTCTTAGAATAGATATAAAGCACAACATATCAGATCCATTCATGAAAGGCCTAGCTCGATCAGTTCTCAGCAAACTAATCAAAGGGTTGGGACCGAGATAACATAATTAGCCATAAGTGCAAGCGGGAGATTGATTGAATTAAGGTTATGCCTTAGGGACAATTCTGTATTTCATTGTAAATTATTAAGTCTATAATAAAATCTCATTTGAAATAAAAGGTATCTTTCTTTTTAGTATATGCTTGTCATAATATGTTATGTTAATTATTAATTAGTTTAATATATTTAATAGAAAATCCATATATTATATGTTTTTTATATTAATTTCAATGTTTTGTAAGCATAAGGAATTTATCATAGTGAAAATAACAAATTATTTTAAATCTTCCTAATCAAGATATTTCGAGATAGGATATCGAACATCCATTAAGGCTAAAGTACGTTATGCTGTCTAAATGTTGGGCAGTGTATTGTTTATGGTTATTGGAGGCACTAAGGGGTCACGTACGGATAATTATTGGATAACCGTGGAATGACTCGCTTGATAGTTTTCTGTTGGTTAATATAACTAAGGTCGAACAAGAATATGGAGGTGACGATATTACATAGTTACCTCGACTTAAGGATAATGTTAAACTTCAATATTGTAACAACCCATACCTCAATGGGCCTAAATTTCAACAAAAATCGAAACCTAGGTCCAGCAATGCATAGATTTTTGGATTTGCTACCTGTAAATAAGCGTAAGCATTATCAGAGATTTATAGAAATCTAAACTCGCAGTAGAAACAATAATAGGATAAGAGTACTGTAATGACCCACTATTTTGTACCATTCAAATTCGATAATAAATAAAACATGTCGAGCTGGAATAGTTCAAAACAATAGATTGTAAATAGCTTAGGAACAAATGAATTCAAATACACAGAATCACATACACAGATATCAGAATCTCACAGCGGAAATAAACATTCAGTGGTTCATGAAGCCACTTATAAAACTTTAACCAACAGAAATTACATAGTTTATAATCTTCAATACAATTTTTAAAACATAAAAGAAACAGAGTCTTCAAAGGTCTTGATTACAGAAAAGATAAAGACTGAAACAAAGCTTCTGGCAGCACGAATGATCTACGGGGTATCCTAGCTCCGGAGAGAAACTGAAGCTGCAACTCAGGCTGACCCGAGCGTAAAATAAAACAAAACACTCGAGTCAGGACATACATACTTATATAATTGTGAGCTAATTCGAGTGTACTGTAATATATAGCAAGTAACTTAAAGGATGCTTGGGATCTCCCATCCTCTAAGGATCCGTTAAACTATTTACTATGTAGTATATTGCGCTATTATAATAGTGTCTACATATAAAATAAACTTACTTTTAAATAGCGTTAAGGCTTTACATTTTCCACCTTAACACAAATAATGTCAATAGTCTATACAGTACCGTAATACCTCCTGATCGGGAAGCTACCAGAGGGTACTCCATAGGTACGACACAAATAGAAACTCGTAGGAGGCTCGCTATGGTAGGTGACACGGCACAACTAGGCAATGCCAGGGTAGATATACCAATTGCTATCTGGACCGGTGGAAACGCGTAGCCGCAGTTACCGCCCACCTCGAACAACACTCCCAAATCAAAGGTGCGCACCAAAACAATCACAAGAGTAATAGAATGGCATATGAAGAAGTACGTTCGATCACAGGTGCTACCTCATTAATCCGAGAATCGCTCCTGTTTTAGCCACCTTATGCCAACTCACGGGAGTCGGGTCCACGTATTTACCTTAAAGAAACTGTCACCACCATCCTACTTCATTCTGGAATCTCCACCGCGTACACGGTTAGTCAAAGTGGTTTCGGTATCGACAGAGAGTATGTCCATATCCGATCCCGGTCTCTTTGCCAACCAAACGTTATTATACCCCGTGGTTATAGTTTAAAAATGGTATTTTTACAAATCAAATATATTTCAAATACCTTCAATATCAAATTCTTGATTAAAGCATTTCATTTGATAATATACCATTTCAACTTATTCAATTTAATTTGGAATTTATTGCTTTTAACAAACTTTAAAATCAATTTCTTCCTTTAAAACTATCCAAAGTCCATTTCTTAATTTTTATTAATTACATATTTAAATTCCAAAAATTTAACTTATTCCCAAAATAAATTTCTATAATTTTAAATAAATCAAATTTCAATTTCTGCAGCACCTATGAAATGCTATCTAAAGTTACGGGTTTAAAATAGTCCAATTTTAAAAGACAGCATTTAAATGCTATAGTAGATTTTAACATAATAATTTATTTCCAAATATAACTTATTCTTTTATTATTTTCTTAATTGAAATCTTACCCTTTCAAAAATCCGGAATTTCTAAAATAAGTTATATTCCAAAATTTATTCAAACATTTATTTATTTATTTACATTTTTAAATCATTATACATCTTATAAAAATCCTTTATATCATTTAAACTAGAATATTATCAATTTCCAATTTAAAATAAATTAAAATATCTCAGAAAATGTTATATAAACCACGGGTCTGTATAAGATTTTCTAGCCTAGGTCAAGTGATCCGGATTTATATCATTTCAATCCGAAATTTACAAAACCCCGGGTTCTATCATTTCGAACCCGCAATCCCAAGAAAAATTTAAACAGTTAACAGAATAATTGAACAATAATCATCGTTTAGGCCTAAAATCTTAGCCCATAATTATCTAAATTTAACAGGGAACTTGCAGTGATGAATTTAAACCAGTAAATAAACATTTAATAATACAACAGATAAATAACTGATGAGGTGTCAATTTAAATGGGGTTTAACATTCTACGTTATATTACAGACAGATAATTTGTAAATAAACTTTTACACATACACTTGCGATAATTCACCAAAATATATGTACGTATGTCTGGTGAGAAACACTCACCTGAAAGCTGTAGAAAATTTTTGATTCAAAAGAAATTTCACCGGAAAAGAAACACACAGTGGGTAACGATCAATTTGATGCGGAGTCGACGCCCGGATTCAAAGCTTGAAAAGGAAATGAAATAAAACAAAGACTTAGAAACCTTAACATGAAATTTGAACAAAACGGAACAATGGAGACCATTCGACTCGACCGCTCCACCATCTAACCCATGCTCAGCCTATATATTACTGTACGCACCCAAACATATGCTACTCCCTCTTTTTCTTTTTTTTATATGCCCATTTATAAAACATGTCCCCCCCCCCAGATTTCCCCATGTATGCACCAGTATCTCCACACACCAAATTCCAAACTCTACACTCATACTTACTATTGTACGTGTATTTTTTTTTTCTTCTTTCAGCCCACCTACCCGGCCCAACTCTCCCATTCCTTCTTTTTCTACATGTTTTGCTCTCTCCTCTACACTTTATTTCATGCACGTACATACTTCACCCTAACTCAATGTTTCACATACTGCACCCCACTATAGGCCGACATCCCAGCATTTACAGGTGGCTTCATACATTCGCATGCACCCATCATTTTTTCTAAACTAAAAGAAGCTAACTGTCACTTGCATTCTTCCTCTTCTGCTACTTTTGATCTTCACGCATAACTATAGATTATATTTCATATCCAGGCTCTTGGTTACATTACACCTTGCTGCTAATAAAAAAAAATTCATCAGCCTACAACTAAAAGAATGCATGCACGCTCCCAGATCAAAAACTCAGCCGAATATTTCAAACAAAAATGCATGTTTGAAACACTTATGTCATATTATATTATTGTAAGTTGCACGTGATGCAGTAGGCAACAAAGCAATAGACGTTCGGCCCCTCTATCCTATTATTATCCCATGTTAATATCCCAAGGTAAGCACCGATACCCAATAAACAAAGGAACGAGCACACACCCTATATCTACGTTCAGCTTTATATCATAGTGTTACTTCACCCCACATCCCTCGAAAATGAAAAAAAAGGACACATGCGCACTATAAGCAGTTCGAAAATCTACAGGTTTATAATAAGGCTATGCCTAAAACATCCCTCATCAACACGTGGAGGAGAGTAGTGGGTGGTGGAGCGAAACAAATCTAAAGCAAAAGGGAAATCGAAAATAAAATGGAGAAAAAAAGAGTTTGAACCCATACCTGATCGCATGGAAGAGCTTACGAGAAGATCAGAGATAGTGGGATTATGTACTGAGTATGGTGAATTTATAGGCGAAACTTGCGAGGTTTAGGCATGCTCAAAATTTATTTTGCGGACCAGAAAAACGTAGGAGATAAATTGATAAAGGGAAACGAATATGAGTGAAAAAAAATTATTGCGTGACTTTGAATGTATACCAGAAAGATGGCAGGTATATATTTGTTATAAAACTTTAAATTAATTGTTGCGTGATTTACTCGTTCCAGTTTGCAAAAGAATTCGTTTCGAAATACACAGGGGAAGGCCGAGAGTGATTGGAGGAATGAGACTTGCGTGTGTTATGAATTTCCAGTTTTAAAATTAAATTTCGCATGAAACACAAGGGAGGCCGAGAGATACTCTTTTATTGAAGCAACGGCAATTGAAAGTACACTTATTCTTTTAAATGTAGGTTGTGGTATACGCGTGGTTAAAGCAAGTTTTGATAGGCAGATAAAGTTTGGAGATAAAAGAACAGAAGGTGAGATGGGAAAAAGGAACGGCAAGAAATTTTTGCAAGGCTTGAGGAAAAGAAAACGTACACAATTTATTAAAACCAAATTGTCAGCTAACCGAAGTAACGTTTGCTATAAAATCACTGACTGATATTTTTCTTCAAAAATATTTGAAAATATGATTTTTACACTACGTTAAACAGACGTAATATAAAACATCAAGAATTTCTATAAAAATAACGTTTTTGAGTTTACACGTTTTATTACGTTACTTATACCATATAATTGACGCTCCTTTAACGCGAAATTTAACAGTTCAAAATAGCTTAAATTTTCACAGTTATTATTAAAACTTTATTGGTTTACACAATTATATAAAAATATATTTTAAAATTAAATAATTAAAAGAAATAAACGGCTATAAAACTAGGGTTGTTACACTCTCCCCCACTCAGAACTTTTCGTCCTCGAAAAGGAACGAAAGAAAGAAAACAAAGGAAGATAAGCTAGAAGATCAAAGTACCTTAAACGAATAGTTCCGGGTTCGAAGCACGAATGCTTTCCTCCGTCTCCCATGTGCAATCTCGCTCATCGGTGCTCCATTGCACTTTGACCAATTGGACAGATTTTCTTCTAAGCTGTTTCGTACCTCGATCGACGATACGAAGCGGCTTTCTTTCAATAGTTAGATCGGGTTCGATGTCCAGACCATCAAGAGCAGTAGGCTGGATGACAAGAGATGGATCGTGAAGACAGCGGCGAAGGTGAGATACATGGAATACATTGTGAATTCCAGCAAATTTCTCGGGTAGATCTAGTCGATAAGCAAGAGATCCAATCCTCTCCAAAATACGGAATGGACCGATGAATCTAGGGGCCACCTTTCCTCTTCGACCAAACCGAACTACATTTCTTAAAGGAGAGACTTTAAGAAATACCAAATCACTAACATCGAACTCCATCTTCCTTCTACGACGGTCAGCATACTTCTTTTGTCTACCTTGAGCAACCTTTAATCTCCTCTTAATCTCCTCTACTTTCTCCGAAGCTTCTAAAATCATCTCAGGGCCAAGAACTAAACGGTTGCCTGATTCAATCCAACAAGAAGGAGATCTACACGGTCTCCCGTATAGAGCAGCAAAAGGGGACATCTTAAGACTAGCCTGATAACTATTGTTATAGGTGAATTCCACAAGATGGAGATGGTCTTCCCAAGATCCTCCATAGTCTAAGATGCAGGCACGAAGAAGATCTTCAAGAATCTGATTTACTCTTTCCGTTTGACCGTCAGTTTGTGGGTGGTAAGCGGTGCTCAGGTTCAAACGAGTACCCAAGGATTCTTGGAATGCTTTCCAAAACTGACTAGTGAAAATAGGGTCTCGATCGCAAACAATGCTAAGGGGAACGCCATGGAGGCGCACAATCTCCCTCATATAGATTTCGGATAAACTCGAAGCTGTCCGGGTAGATCTGACTGGAATAAAATGAGCGGACTTAGTCAGTCTATCCACAATAACCCAGATGCTTTCATTTCCCTTCCTAGATCTCGGTAAACCATCGATAAAATCCATAGAAACTTGCTCCCACTTCCAATTCGGAATCTCCAAAGGCTGTAACAAACCCGGTGTCTTCTGATGGTCCGCTTTGACTTGCTGACAAGTCGCACATCTACTTACAAAGATAGAGACATCTCGCTTCATACCTCTCCACCAATAGAGTTTCTTCAAATCCTGATACATCTTTGCTACGCCAGGATGAATGGAAAGTCGGGACTGATGATGTTCCCGGAGTAACTCCCGCCTCAACCCATCAACATTCGGAACACAAATCCTTCCATTTATCCTTAAAACTCCTTTATCATCAATCTGAGCTCCACTATTATCAAAACCATTACTACCTCTGCCCCGGACATTCTCCTTAATCAATCTGATGATCCTGTCCTCATCCTGCTTAGCCTTAATACGGTCCAATAGAGGGGAAGATACAATAAGCTGGCATAACAAGGATTTCTTTCTACTTAGCGCATCTGCCACTACATTTGCTTTCCCGAGAGTATAGTTGATGTCGAGATCATAAGAAGCAAGAAACTCGAGCCATCGCACTTGTCTCTGATTTAAATCCTTCTGGGTAAAGATATATTTCAGAGACTGATGATCGGTGAAGAGATCAAACTTAGCTCCCAAGAGATGATGTCTCCAAAGCTTCACGGCAAAGACAACAGCCAACAATTCTAAATCGTGAGCAGCGTAATTAGCTTCATGTGTCTTCAGCTGACGACTAGCATATGCAATTACTTTCCCATCTTGCATTAGCACTGCTCCCAAACCTTCTCGACAAGCATCAGTGAATACCGTTAATCTTTCACTTCCATTTGGTACAGTAAGTACTGGTGCGGAGGTGATCTTATCCTTTAACTCCTGGAATGCAGCTTTACATTTATTGCTCCATACAAACTTAACATTTTTCCGGGTTAGAGCAGTCAGAGGTGCCGAAATCCGAGCAAAGTTCTCAATGAACCTTCGGTAGTAACCAGCAAGGCCTAGAAAACTGCGAATATCAGTAGGAGTCTTAGGTTCTTCCCACTCTTTGATTGCAGCGATCTTGACTGGATCAACAGAAACTCCTTCTTTAGAGACAATGTGTCTGAGGAATCGGACTTCTTCTTCCCAGAAATGACATTTAGAGAACTTAGCCTTTAATTGGTGGTTCCGAAGAGTCTCTAAAACATAACTCAAATGAACTCTATGTTCTTCCTCAGACTTGGAGAAGACAAGGATGTCATCAATAAAGACAAGGACAAATTTATTGAGTACATCGCGGAAGACACGATTCATCAAGTCTACGAAGAAAGCAGGGGCATTAGTCAAGCCAAAAGGCATAACTAGCCATTCGAAGAAACCATTTTCAGTACGGAAAGCAGTTTTGGGTATGCTCTCCTCAGCAATTCTAAGCTGATGGAAACCTGTGGCTAAATCAAGCTGAGAGAAAACAGTTGCTCCATAGAGTTGATCGAACATATCGTTTATGCGGGGTATAGGATATTTGTTCTTCATGGTAAGCTTGTTGAGTTCCCGATAGTCGACACACATCCGGAGGGAACCATCAGATTTGGTGACAAAGACTACAGCTGCTCCCCATTCTGAGAAGCTAGGTCTGATCAGACCTTTGGAGGATAGGTCTTGGATCTGCTTCCTTAATTCGCTCTTTTCCCGCGGTGCCATTCTTCTGGGTGGAAGGACTACAGGTCGTGCTCCAGGGATAAGATCGATGCGGAAATCAATTTCCCGCTTTGGAGGTAAAGAAGTGACTTCACCAAATACGTCGGGAAAAAGTTTGACTACAGGGGTCGAATGGATATCATCCGGGAAAGTGTCGAGAGAATAGATGAAACTACCAGCAAACTCCTGAGGCAATCTAAACTGGATTTCTAATGGATTCCCTAAATCATCTTTAAGAGCAACAGTACGAGAACTACAAGAGATATCTGCACCATGCCTATCTAACCAATCACCTCCGAGTAGAAGATCGAAAGTGTCGAAACCCAAAACATAAAAGTCTCCAGTGAAGCATTGTTGGAAATGGAGGAGCTTCACATTTCTACAAACTTTACTAAGGTTCGCAGGACCACCGATGGGGTTTGAAACACATAAAGGTACGGAGGAAAATTCAGGTGAAAGTCGATGTTTAAATCTATTACAGAGGTCGGACGAAATGAAGCTGTGGGAAGCTCCGGTATCGAATAAAACGCGAACAGGTAATTTGAACAAAGTAAAAGATCCTTGAAGTGTACCTTGAGAGTCGTTCCGAGCTGGAGCGGGTGCAGGTGCTGGCTGCGGAGCTGTAGAGGATGCAGAAGTCACCGCAAAGACCCCGGATGTTGTGCCCTTCTTTTGAGTGGGACAATCCTTCTTGCAGTGTCCCGGTTGGAGGCAGATGTGACATAGATCTCGCCTAGCAAACTGAGCAGGAGGTGGGACAGCAGCACCCAAAGTAGGACAGCGATTAGCAAAATGTCCCTTCTGCTGGCATCGGTGGCAAGTGATGGTAGACAGGTCTACAGGTGGCCTTGCAGATGCAGAAGATGATGATGATCCTAACCCTTGAGTCTTGTTCCACTTATTGCGGTAGAAATTTGACTTCCTCTTTCTTGAATTACCGGAACACTGGGCTGATGCAGACTGGGCAGCTGGAGTGGTCTTAGATGTAGGGTTCTCATACCGGAGAGCCATATCCATCAATGCCGTGAAGGACCCATGAACATGAGTAATGATTCGATCGTAGAACTCAGGTCGAGCTCCAGCGATAAACTTCTCGTTCATCTTGAGCGGGGTGTCAATCAGATTCAGACCATACTGGGAGAGCTCATTGAACTTCTTCTCATATTCTGTGAAGGTCATACTGCCTTGCTTTAGATCCATGAAGTCTCGATAGAGCTGAGACTTTCCCGCTTCGGGCATCCACTTGGCCAGAAAGGCCTCCCTAAAGCACGATAAGAGTTTAAAAGATAGATTCAAACATGGAATTTCAAATCCGAATTTGGACAACCAAAAGATACCTAAATTGCTCCCAAGTGAGGTCAGCCTCATTTGTTTGAGCAGTAATAGATAGCCACCAATTTAAAGCAGCGCCCTTCATTTGCCAGGCCGCGAGTTGCCTCTGCTGGGCATTAGTAATCTCGAGACAGGAGAAAATCCTCTCTAAGTCCCGAAGCCATTGTTGAGCTTCTATGATGGTTTCTGTTCCCATAAATTTTGTGCCACCTAGCTCAACATAGTCCTTGCATAACTTAGTGAATCTGACAGGGGCAGTAGGTGGAGGAGCAGCTTGCCCTCGACCTCTATTGTTTCCTCTATTCATCCTGAAAGATCGAGAATGATTTTTTAAGGGCAGAGGAGAAATATTAAGATATTCTAGGATAAGATAAAGTTTAATTTAGACAAGCAGTTAACAGAGGCTCGAAATATAAACGATGGAGAGATGGAAGAAGTGTTTGGAAAACTCATTTTAAAACAGGAAGTTTTTATATTAAAATACTTCTTCTAAAACCCTTTTGAAAATCATTTTATACTTTATAATACGTTCTCTCACAAGGAAAAGATTCTGGAATTTGACTTCACTCATTCTAGGGTATTGCTACCCTATCTCTAATGAGTTTTTGTTCCTTAGGCTATGGTTAAACCTGGCTCTGATACCAACTGTAACGACCCACTATTTTGTACCATTCAAATTCGACAATAAATAAAACATGTCGAGCTGGAATAGTTCAAAACAATAGATTGTAAATAGCTTAGGAACAAATGAATTCAAATACACAGAATCACATACACAGATATCAGAATCTCACAGCGGAAATAAACATTCAGTGGTTCATGAAGCCACTTATAAAACTTTAACCAACAGAAATTACATAGTTTATAATCTTCAATACAATTTTTAAAACATAAAAGAAACAGAGTCTTCAAAGGTCTTGATTACAGAAAAGATAAAGACTGAAACAAAGCTTCTGGCAGCACGAATGATCTACGGGGTATCCTAGCTCCGGAGAGAAACTGAAGCTGCAACTCAGGCTGACCCGAGCGTAAATAAAACATAACACTCGAGTCAGGACATACATACTTATATAATTGTGAGCTAATTCGATTGTACTGTAATATATAGCAAGTAACTTAAAGGATGCTTGGGATCGCCCATCCTCTAAGGATCCGTTAAACTATTTACTATGTAGTATATTGCGCTATTACAATAGTGTCTACATATAAAATAAACTTACTTTTAAATAGCGTTAAGGCTTTACATTTTCCACCTTAACACAAATAATGCCAATAGTCTATACAGTACCGTAATACCTCCTGATCGGGAAGCTACCAGAGGGTACTCCATAGGTACGACACAAACAGAAACTCGTAGGAGGCTCGCTATGGTAGGTGACACGGCACAACTAGGCAATGCCAGGGTAGATATACCAATTGCTATCCGGACCGGTGGAAACGCGTAGCCGTAGTTACCGCCCACCTCGAACAACACTCCCAAATCAAAGGTGCGCACCAAAACAATCACAAGAGTAATAGAATGGCATACGAAGAAGTACGTTCGATCAGAGGTGCTACCTCATTAATCCGAGAATCGCTCCTGTTTTAGCCACCTTATGCCAACTCACGAGAGTCGGGTCCACGTATTTACCTTAAAGATGTTGAATATGCGCTTTGCGCTATATGATTTTTGTTTGATGATAATAAACATATATACATTCATTTAAATGTATTTGTTAATGTACTATTTTTCATAGAATAAATAAATATTTGTTGAATAAAATAAATTACACAGAATTCGAATTTGAATTCAAACAGAACAAGTTAAATAGATTTTGAATTCAAACAGAAATTTTTATTCAAACAAATATTTATTACAACTTTGATAGTACAATTTCAAGCTCTCACTATACATATACAATTTTGACTACAATACATGACATTTCACATTTACATCACAACCTTACTACATATCACTCACGCTCATATTTTTGTCTTCAACTATAATCCAGTTTGAATCCAGCATCTGAGTAATCTGCAAAAATATTCTCGAACGCAGTAAAATTGAAAGAGAAATATTTTTGAAATTTGAAAGAAACGATGATTTTGAAAACATTGTTTGCCTCAGTTATTTGGGTTGTTCGTCATCATTTTTGACTGTGCAATATCTGTGCATATCAGTATTTTTATCAGGGACAGGTAACTATAAGTGGCTGCAGTACACACGTGTACATTCGTATACGTGTGCACTGCCTCGCCAACTCGTGTGCAAAAAATCAAACAAAAGCACAGAAATCAAAAACAAGGTCAAACCCAAGATAGGTTCAACTCAAGGCAAATAGACAAAGCAATTGACTACAAACAGTTCCAGTTCAAGCCACAAGTGTACATGAATACAACTCGACTGCAACAGTACAGTCATGAAGACTGCAAGAACATGAACATAGGATCAGTACAGCAACAATGAAACTGACTCAAAGCACAAAAGTGCAACAGTGAAGTGACAAATGTTCAGTGGTGAAGCAACAACAATGAAACAGTGATACAAACTGCAACGTCAAGTTCAGACCAAACAGCCGAAGACATGAATGCAACAAAGTTCACAAGTGCAGACACAAGGGCAGTAATACAAGATCAAGTGACAACATAGAGCAGTGATAATGAAACAACAGTGCAACAGATGGCAGTGGACAGTACAAGCCTGCAGAATGCAAATGGACTCGACCAAGTATACAAATGCAACAGTGAAGCTACTGAAGGCAACATGAAGCAACAGTCAGACCAAAAGGCTACATGAAGAACCAGAATACAAGTACAGGAGGTAGTTCAATATAAACATGCTCAGGTCAAAGACAACAAGTACAACACTGTACAAACCCAAGCAACAACTACAAAGACCAGAATACAATGCAACAACACAGTCAACAAGGCAACAATGCAAATGAACAAATATCACAATGAACCAACAATACATGCAGGTGAACAGAAGTTTTGAATCAAAACATAATCAAGGCCAGTTGATAACAGGGAACACAAGTGTGGCAAATGCAATATGGTGAAGCAGCATTGATACAGCAAAGTCAGAGACTACAACATCAAAGTGCATTGCAACATGAACCAACTCCAAAATGTATCACTAACATATACTACAGGGATGAACACATGAGAATGGACAAGGCACAAATCAAGTCCAGCTACTAGTTGCAGACTCCAAGTTGCAGACTCAAAGCAAACATGACACCAAGCTACAAACTCAAATGCAAACAGGAATAAAATATGACAATGCAAACTAATCAATGAGTAACACAGTGAACACAGCAACGTTCAAGACCAAGGTACAAGTCGAAGTGGCAGTGAAATCAATGTTGAACAAGTCAAAAACCAAGTCGAAGTCGAGCAGAGAAATGCACAGAGACCGGTTGCAAATGACAACAAGTATGAAACCATGTCCAAATTGAAATATGCATCAAAACTCATGAATACACTAGCAAGTTTGCAAGCATATGAAATGCAGATTACAAAAGTACAACTACAAGATCAGGTCAAAATAAAGCATGAATCACATGAACAAGTTCGAGCATTATAAAGAAACAAAGCACAAATGAACGAAGTTTAACAGTACAAAAAATTCGAATTCATGACAGTGTATCAAGTATGCATCTTTGAGAAAGTCAAAGCCGTAACTTTAGAAATCAAAACAATTTCAAGATGAACGAGTCAAGGCCGAAGCAGTAGAAATCAACACCGTGGTCATCACGAAATAAATCACCGAAAGCATATTCATATTGAACAAGTCGCAATCATCTCAAACGTCCAAGCATAATCAAGCGGCAGTACAAAGAATTTGACAAATTCAATCAAATTTATACGAACGCAAATATAGGAATTCAACCTATATAAATGCCCTAATCATCATCGGCAAAAAATTATCGAGTTCAAGTATCAACTTAGTAAAGCAAAAGGAGACAGTACATACCGAATTCACAAACAACGAACTCGATCGAGCAACTGCAAACGAGCAATAGTCAACCATCAGAGAAGCAGTGAGCTAGGGCAACATATCTCAGATCGATTGAAGAAACCGAAGCCCTAATTGGAACAAAGAGCCGAAGCCCTAACTGGAACAAAGCGAACGAAGCCCTAATCAGAACGAAGCCGCCATTATTCTCACGAACGAGACAAAAGGATCGGGTGAAATAAGGAAGTGGGCCGGTCTTATTAAAAAGGGGGTTTTTGTTTTTTTAATTTAAGGCTTCTTTATATTGTTAATTAGTTTTAGGGTTATTTTCTATTGTTTTTAAATTATTGTTTTTTATTTTACAAATCAAAGAATTAGTAAATCACCACCTAGGTTTAGGTAGTGTCAGATTGTCTATTTTGAATTAGTTCAGTGAGCAGGGTGTGCGAGTTTGCAAAGCTCTATAGGCGGGAGCAGTGTTTGCGAGTAAGCGAAACTCTATAGGCGGGAGCAGGGTGTGCGAGTCTAGTAGAGTGTTTGTGAGCGGGAGCAAAAGGGTCTGCGAGTCTAGTAGAGTGTTTGTAAGCGTGATACTATTTAATTCTAATAGAAATCTGTGAATGCAGCAGTAGGCAGGGGTTGCCGAAGCTGGGTAAATTTTGTGTGTGATTTACTTTTCAGCATATTTATTTCTGCTATTATATCTCTGTGTTTAATTCGAGAAAATTTGCTATAACCCTATTCACCCCCCTTCTAGGGTTAATCTAGATCCTACAAGTGGTATCAGAGCCCGGTATATTTTTACTTAACTCTAGAGTCATGAGTCTACAAAATAATGCTTTTTCTGAGGGGCAATCTATTGCTAGGCCACCCATGTTTAACGGGAACGATTATGCTTATTGGAAAGTTAGGATGAGTATTTATCTTAGTTCCGTTGATTATGATGTTTGGGATATTATTGAAACTGGCTATAAACCTCCCACTATAATCGTTGGTGGTACTGAGATTCCTAAACCTAAGGATAGGTGGGATGCTAACGATAAGAGATTGAAAACGACAAATGCTAAAGCCATGAATGCTTTGATATGTGCTCTTGATAAAAATGAATTTAATAGAATTTCTCATTGTACAACAGCACAGGAAATCTGGCATACTTTGGAGGTGACACACGAAGGAACTTCTCAAGTCAAGGAGTCTCGTCTAGCCCTATTCAGCAACGAATACGTAAACTTTGTGATGGACAAAGGCGAGAGCATAAAAGACATGTTTGGACGTTTTTCAACCTTGGTATACAACGCTAGAGCGCTTGGGAAGGTCTTCACTGAGGTAGAGCTTGTGAGGAAGGTGCTACGAGTTTTACCAATGAACTTTGAGGCAAAAGTCACAGCAATCCAAGAATCGAAAGATCTGAGCAAACTAAGCATGGAGGAGTTGATTGGCAACTTGATGACATATGAGCTTGAGTTAAAAGCAAAGGAAGAACGCAACAACTCCGAACCAAAGAAGAAGACGATTGCCTTAAAGAGTAAAGAAGAAAACGATGAAGAAGATCCAATTGAAGAGCTTGCAATGGCTGTCAATAATCTTAGAAGATGGTCTAAGCCACGCAAGAAGAAAACAAAGGGTAATAGGTCAAAAGATTCCGAAAATTGCGATAATGAACTGACATGTTATAACTGCAACAAGCCTGGCCACATCAAACCAAAATGCCCACTTCTCAAAAACAACAAAGAAAAGAAAAAGGCGAAGAAGGTATTTGCAGCGACTTGGGATGATGAAGAAGGAGAGGAAGCTTCGGATAGCAGCTCAGAGGAGGCTAACTTGTGTTGCATGGCAAAATCAGAATCAGAAGAAACCTCCGACGAATCTAGTGAGGCAGGTGAGTTTTCTTATAAAGAACTTGTTTTTATGTGTTCTGATCTTACTAAGGTAGTGGATACTCTTGAATCTAAAATTGAAAAACTGAAATCTGATAGGAGAGAATTTGCTCGTGAAAATTTTAGGTTAAAAACTGAACTTGAAAATATTCAAAACCTAGAATGTAAAAAATGTAAGATTTTAGATTCAGAATTATCAAAACTGAAGAATAACTTTGAAAGTCTTGAAAATGAAAACTTGAATCTTAAGGAAACCATCGACACTAGGAGAAAGGATTTTATTAATCGATGCACCTCACTTGTCACTGAAAATTCAACATTAAAAACCAAAGTCCAAAATCTTGAGAAATCTTTGAATAACTTTTCAAGAGGCGAAAAATCTTTCAAAATGTTATTTGGAAATCAAATTTTTGCTAACAATAGAAAAGGACTAGGCTTTGGGAAATCACAAAATGATAATAATGCAAAAAGTAAAAGTGTTTTTGCTCGATCTGAAATAATTGGAAATCATGTTGAAAATCATAGTCATAGGAACACAAAATTTAATCAAGTTAATTTAATGAGCACGTTTTGTAGAGAATTTGGACATAATCGAAATAATTGTTGGTATAGACCCAAACACGTGAAAACTATACCAATTTGGGTTCCAAAAGGCACAAATATAAAATCTTTGAAAGTCAAACAAACTTGGGTGCCAAAAGGAACAGATATAAATAGTTTTGGGTCTTCAAAAACATATTTTTCATATTCTGCCACTAACAACAATGGACCTATAAAAACAAATAGGTCACATAAATCTTTTATCGTGTAGGTGTGGTGGCAGGCTAAGGAACAACAACAGTGTTCTCTGGATTTCGGCTGTTCCAGAAACACAACGGGCGACAAAGCAAAGTTCCTTAGCCTAGTACAAAGGTGACAGAATCACAATGGACAATGACGAAAAATTATCGTAAAGGTAAAACAGGTAAATTTATTTTTGAACGATATATCAAATGTGATAATCTGCACCATATTCTGAATTAAAATCAGCCAATATTGAGATGAATAAAAGATGATAATTTTGATTCTGATTTTTTCAAAATGGTTGGCCAATTATGCATTTATGCCAAAAACACTACAATCCTTGAAATACTTTATAACGATTAATTTGGATAGCTGATGGTGTTTTTTATTGATTGACGATAATATTTTTGGCTAAATCTATATTCATGGTTTCTTCTATTTACATGGCTTCAACTTAAAATCCTAATGAATTCTATTTAAAAAAAAATGTAAAAAGGATTTTAAGAAATTTTTTGACTTGTTCTTATTTATGACATTAATTTGTGCTTAATTGATGACCAATCAGATTTTCAATTTTGAACTAATTTATATAAATTTGTTCGGTCAAATGCTGGTTACTCATGCTACACGTAGATATATTGGTTCTGACATTTTGATCACTGCTTGTAAATTTGCACGATTTCAAATTCATGAGAAAAAGGATTTTAAGAAATTGTTTTTGAAATAATTATGATGTTGATTGACTGTTGATTACTCATGAATATAATCGTTTATTCTATGGTTTCTGAAATTAACATCATGATATTTGTTTGAATGTTAACACGGCTTAAATTCAAATTCAAAAGAAGGATGTTATGTTTGAAATTTTTGGTGCACACTTCATGGTTCAACGAGTGAATATTGAGTGAAATTTAAATTCAGATGCAGATTACACTGGTAATATAGTTGATAGAAAAATTACTAGTGGAACGTGATTAATTTTTTAACATTCATTTGCTGCATCGTTTTTTTAAAGAAAATATCTGCATATTTTTTTTCATTTGAAATAATTTTCAATTAGCAGAAAATTTTCTTATAAAACCCCCTCGAGAAAATCATGTTTGACCATATTTACAGATTAATCATTTTTGAAAAATTGATTTTATAATGTTTAATTTGATTTTAAATGACAAATTTTTGACTAATCTAACTCTCTTTGATTATCGATAAGATGAATAGTGATTGAAAAAGAGATGAGTGTTGATATTTATCATACATTATAACTCGAGAAAGTATAATTAGAAAATTTCTTTAGAATTTCATAACAAGAGTTATAAAAACTTTTTGTTGGGTAATAATTCCATGACCATTTCTATTTCTATCATCTTTCTATCGACCATCACTCATCAAGATCATATTTAGTATGTAAATTTGTGGTAGCTTACAAAGGAAATCATTTGTTCTTCAATATCTTAAATCTGTGAAGGAAATTATTTGTGCTTCAACTTATTATATTTAGCAATAAAAATAAATATCCAAAGTATTCACTCTCATTTAAAAGTCCTCACGGTTATGCATGGGTGAATTACTTGGATTTTTGATTATGTGCTTCCATGCTCATTTAAAAGTCCTCACGGTTATGCATGTATGGAACGCATATCAAATTTAATTGATTTAATAGACAAGTTGATTCTAATCCCATTTAAAAGTCCTCACGGTCATGCGTGGTTAGAAGATACTTGATTTCATTTTTTTTCAAATTAAATTGGAATACTACTAATCTCATTTAAAATTCCTAACGGTTATGCATGGTTAGTAGATATTCAAATTTCCTGAAATAAATATACCACAAATAGACAGAATTGTATGATTTTTGATGATTTTATCCTCATCACTTCTGAAAGTGGAATATGCGCTTGACAAGGGTAATTATGATTTTTGTTTGAGTTTTATTGAAATTTGATATTTATATTTAATTGAGTTAAATGTTTGATTCATGTCTATCACTTCATCCCTATTTTTATAACACTGTTATTCTTTTGCTGATAACAAAAGGGGGAGAGAAAAGTTAAGATTTTGTCAAATAGAATCAAGCAAAGGTCAAATAATTTTCACTTTGCATATAGGCTCATTTACATATTTTTATATGTATGCATATATGTAGGGGGAGCCATATATGTAGGGGGAGTATCACATAAAAAGGAAGCATTCAAATAGGGGGAGCAAATGAAATTATCAAATACATTTAATATATTCAAAATCTTAAATATATGTTTGTTATCATCAAAAGGGGGAGATTGTTGAATATGCGCTTTGCGCTATATGATTTTTGTTTGATGATAATAAACATATATACATTCATTTAAATGTATTTGTTAATGTACTATTTTTCATAGAATAAATAAATATTTGTTGAATAAAATAAATTACACAGAATTCGAATTTGAATTCAAACAGAACAAGTTAAACAGATTTTGAATTCAAACAGAAATTTTTATTCAAACAAATATTTATTACAACTTTGATAGTACAATTTCAAGCTCTCACTATACATATACAATTTTGACTACAATACATGACATTTCACATTTACATCACAACCTTGCTACATATCACTCACACTCATATTTTTGTCTTCAACTATAATCCAGTTTGAATCCAGCATCTGAGTAATCTGCAAAAATATTCTCAAACGCAGTAAAATTGAAAGAGAAATATTTTTGAAATTTGAAAGAAACGATGATTTTGAAAACATTGTTTGCCTCAGTTATTTGGGTTGTTCGTCATCATTTTTGACTGTGCAATATCTGTGCATATCAGTATTTTTATCAGGGACAGGTAACTATAAGTGGCTGCAGTACACACGTGTACATTCGTATACGTGTGCACTGCCTCGCCAACTCGTGTGCAAAAAATCAAACAAAAGCACAGAAATCAAAAACAAGGTCAAACCCAAGATAGGTTCAACTCAAGGCAAATAGACAAAGCAATTGACTACAAACAGTTCCAGTTCAAGTCACAAGTGTACATGAATACAACTCGACTACAACAGTACAGTCATGAAGACTGCAAGAACATGAACATAGGATCAGTACAGCAACAATGAAACTGACTCAAAGCACAAAAGTGCAACAGTGAAGTGACAAATGTTCAGTGGTGAAGCAACAACAATGAAACAGTGATACAAACTGCAACGTCAAGTTCAGACCAAACAGCCGAAGACATGAATGCAACAAAGTTCACAAGTGCAGACACAAGGGCAGTAATACAAGATCAAGTGACAACATAGAGCAGTGATAATGAAACAACAGTGCAACAGATGGCAGTGGACAGTACAAGCCTGCAGAATGCAAATGGACTCGACCAAGTATACAAATGCAACAGTGAAGCTACTGAAGGCAACATGAAGCAACAGTCAGACCAAAAGGCTACATGAAGAACCAGAATACAAGTACAGGAGGTAGTTCAATATAAACATGCTCAGGTCAAAGACAACAAGTACAACACTGTACAAACCCAAGCAACAACTACAAAGACCAGAATACAATGCAACAACACAGTCAACAAGGCAACAATGCAAATGAACAAATATCACAATGAACCAACAATACATGCAGGTGAACAGAAGTTTTGAATCAAAACATAATCAAGGCCAGTTGATAACAGGGAACACAAGTGTGGCAAATGCAATATGGTGAAGCAGCATTGATACAGCAAAGTCAGAGACTACAACATCAAAGTGCAGTGCAACATGAACCAACTCCAAAATGTATCACTAACATATACTACAGGGATGAACACATGAGAATGGACAAGGCACAAATCAAGTCCAGCTACTAGTTGCAGACTCCAAGTTGCAGACTCAAAGCAAACATGACACCAAGCTACAAACTCAAATGCAAACAGGAATAAAATATGACAATGCAAACTAATCAATGAGTAACACAGTGAACACAGCAACGTTCAAGACCAAGGTACAAGTCGAAGTGGCAGTGAAATCAATGTTGAACAAGTCAAAAACCAAGTCGAAGTCGAGCAGAGAAATGCACAGAGACCGGTTGCAAATGACAACAAGTATGAAACCATGTCCAAATTGAAATATGCATCAAAACTCATGAATACACTAGCAAGTTTGCAAGCATATGAAATGCAGATTACAAAAGTACAACTACAAGATCAGGTCAAAATAAAGCATGAATCACATGAACAAGTTCGAGCATTATAAAGAAACAAAGCACAAATGAACGAAGTTTAACAGTACAAAAAATTCGAATTCATGACAGTGTATCAAGTATGCATCTTTGAGAAAGTCAAAGCCGTAACTTTAGAAATCAAAACAATTTCAAGATGAACGAGTCAAGGCCGAAGCAGTAGAAATCAACACCGTGGTCATCACGAAATAAATCACCGAAAGCATATTCATATTGAACAAGTCGCAATCATCTCAAACGTCCAAGCATAATCAAGCGGCAGTACAAAGAATTTGACAAATTCAATCAAATTTATACGAACGCAAATATAGGAATTCAACCTATATAAATGCCCTAATCATCATCGGCAAAAAATTATCGAGTTCAAGTATCAACTTAGTAAAGCAAAAGGAGACAGTACATACCGAATTCACAAACAACGAACTCGATCGAGCAACTGCAAACGAGCAATAGTCAACCATCAGAGAAGCAGTGAGCTAGGGCAACATATCTCAGATCGATTGAAGAAACCGAAGCCCTAATTGGAACAAAGAGCCGAAGCCCTAACTGGAACAAAGAGAACGAAGCCCTAATCAGAACGAAGTCGCCATTATTCTCACGAACGAGACAAAAGGATCGGGTGAAATAAGGAAGTGGGCCGGTCTTATTAAAAAGGGGGTTTTTGTTTTTTTAATTTAAGGCTTCTTTATACTGTTAATTAGTTTTAGGGTTATTTTCTATTGTTTTTAAATTATTGTTTTTTATTTTACAAATCAAAGAATTAGTAAATCACCACCTAGGTTTAGGTAGTGTCAGATTGTCTATTTTGAATTAGTTCAGTGAGCAGGGTGTGCGAGTTTGCAAAGCTCTATAGGCGGGAGCAGTGTTTGCGAGTAAGCGAAACTCTATAGGCGGGAGCAGGGTGTGCGAGTCTAGTAGAGTGTTTGTGAGCGGGAGCAAAAGGGTCTGCGAGTCTAGTAGAGTGTTTGTAAGCGTGATACTGTTTAATTCTAATAGAAATCTGTGAATGCAGCAGTAGGCAGGGGTTGCCGAAGCTGGGTAAATTTTGTGTGTGATTTACTTTTCAGCATATTTATTTCTGCTATTATATCTCTGTGTTTAATTCGAGAAAATTTGCTATAACCCTATTCACCCCCCCTCTAGGGTTAATCTAGATCCCACAAAAGAAACCGTCACCACCATCCTACTTCATTCTGGAATCTCCACCGCGTACACGGTTAGTCAAAGTGGTTTCGGTATCGACAGAGAGTATGTCCATATCCGATCCCGGTCTCTTTGCCAACCAAACGTTATTATACCCCGTGGTTATAGTCTAAAAATGGTATTTTTACAAATCAAATATATTTCAAATACCTTCAATATCAAATTCTTGAAAACATTTCATTTGATAATATACCATTTCAACTTATTCAATTTAATTTGGAATTTATTGCTTTTAACAAACTTTAAAATCAATTTCTTCCTTTAAAACTATCCAAAGTCCATTTCTTAATTTTTATTAATTACATATTTAAATTCCAAAAATTTAACTTATTCCCAAAATAAATTTCTATAAATTTAAATAAATCAAATTTCAATTTCTGCAGCACCTATGAAATGCTATCTAAAGTTACGGGTTTAAAATAGTCCAATTTTAAAAGACAACATTTAAATGTTGTAGTAGATTTTAACTTAATAATTTATTTCCAAATATAACTTATTCTTTTATTATTTTCTTAACTGAAATCTTACCCTTTCAAAAATCCGGAATTTCTAAAATAAGTTATATTCCAAAATTTAATCAAACATTTATTTATTTATTTACATTTTTAAATCATTATACATCTTATAAAAATCCTTTATATCATTTAAACTAGAATATTATCAATTTCCAATTTAAAATAAATTAAAATATCTCAGAAAATGTTATATAAACCACGGGTCTGTATAAGATTTTCTAGCCTAGGTCAAGTGATCCGGATTTATATCATTTCAATCCGATATTTACAAAACCCCGGGTTCTATCATTTCGAACCCGCAATCCCAAGAAAAATTTAAACAGTTAACAGAATAATTGAACAATAATCATCGTTTAGGCCTAAAATCTCAGCCCATAATTATCTGAATTTAACAGGGAACTTGCAGTGATGAATTTAAACTAGTAAATAAACATTTAATATACAACAGATAAATAACTGATGAGGTGTCAATTTAAATGGGGTTTAACATTCTATGTTATATTACAGACAAATAATTTGTAAATAAACTTTTACACATACACTTGCGATAATTCACCAAAATATATGTACGTATGTCTGGTGAGAAACACTCACCTGAAAGCTGTAGAAAAATTTTGATTCAAAAGAAATTTCACCGGAAAAGAAACACACAGTGGGTAACGATCAATTTGATGCGGAGTCGACGCCCGGATTCAAAGCTTGAAAAGGAAATGAAATAAAACAAAGACTTAGAAACCTTAACATGAAATTTGAACAAAACGGAACAATGGAGACCATTCGACTCGACCGCTCCACCATCTAACCCATGCTCAGCCTATATATTACTGTACGCACCCAAACATATGCTACTCCCTCCTTTTTTTTTATATGCCCATTTATAAAACACGTCCCCCCCCCCCAGATTTCCCCATGTATGCACCAGTATCTCCACACACCAAATTCCAAACTCTACACTCATACTTACTATTGTACGTGTATTTTTTTTTCTTCTTTCAGCCCACCTACCCGGCCCAACTCTCCCATTCCTTCTTTTTCTACATGTTTTGCTCTCTCCTTTACACTTTATTTCATGCACGTACATACTTCACCCTAACTCAATGTTTCACATACTGCACCCCACTATAGGCCGACATCCCAGCATTTACAGGTGGCTTCATACATTCGCATGCACCCATCATTTTTTCTAAACTAAAAGAAGCTAACTGTCACTTGCATTCTTCCTCTTCTGCTACTTTTGATCTTCACGCATAACTATAGATTATATTTCATATCCAGGCTCTTGGTTACATTACACCTTGCTGCTAATAAAAAAAAAATTCATCAGCCTACAACTAAAAGAATGCATGCACGCTCCCAGATCAAAAACTCAGCCGAATATTTCAAACAAAAATGCATGTTTGAAACACTTATGTCATATTATATTATTGTAAGTTGCACGTGATGCAGTAGGCAACAAAGCAATAGACGTTCGGCCCCTCTATCCTATTATTATCCCATGTTAATATCCCAAGGTAAGCACCGATACCCAATAAACAAAGGAACGAGCACACACCCTATATCTATGTTCAGCTTTATATCATAGTGTTACTTCACCCCACATCCCTCGAAAATGAAAAAAAATGACACATGCGCACTATAAGCAGTTCGAAAATCTACAGGTTTATAATAAGGCTATGCCTAAAACATCCCTCATCAACACGTGGAGGAGAGTAGTGGGTGGTGGAGCGAAACAAATCTAAAGCAAAAGGGAAATCGAAAATAAATGGAGAAAAAAAGAGTTTGAACCCATACCTGATCGCATGGAAGAGCTTACGAGAAGGTCAGAGATAGTGGGATTATGTACTGAGTATGGTGAATTTATAGGCGAAACTTGCGAGGTTTAGGCATGCTCGAAATTTATTTTGCGGACCAGAAAAACGTAGGAGATAAATTGATAAAGGGAAACGAATATGAGTGAAAAAAAATTATTGCGTGACTTTGAATGTATACCAGAAAGATGGCAGGTATATATTTGTTGTAGAACTTTAAATTAATTGTTGCGTGATTTACTCGTTCTAGTTTGCAAAAGAATTCGTTTCGAAATACACAGGGGAAGGCCGAGAGTGATTGGAGGAATGAGACTTGCGTGTGTTATGAATTTCCAGTTTTAAAATTAAATTTCGCATGAAACACAAGGGAGGCCGAGAGATACTCTTTTATTGAAGCAACGGCAATTGAAAGTACACTTATTCTTTTAAATGTAGGCTGTGGTATACGAGTGGTTAAAGCAAGTTTTGATAGGCAGATAAAGTTTGGAGATAAAAGAACAGAAGGTGAGATGGGAAAAAGGAACGGCAAGAAATTTTTGCAAGGCTTGAGGAAAAGAAAACGTACACAATTTATTAAAACCAAATTGTCAGCTAACCGAAGTAACGTTTGCTATAAAATCACTGACTGATATTTTTCTTCAAAAATATTTGAAAATATGATTTTTACACTACGTTAAACTGACGTAATATAAAACATCAAGAATTTCTATAAAAATAACATTTTTGAGTTTACACGTTTTATTACGTTACTTATACCATATAATTGACGCGTCCTTTAACGCGAAATTTAACAGTTCAAAATAGCTTAAATTTTCACAGTTATTATTAAAACTTTATTGGTTTACACAATTATATAAAAATATATTTCAAAATTAAATAATTAAAAGAAATAAACGGCTATAAAACTAGGGTTGTTACAAGTACTAAGTATGACCATTACCTTGGAATTAATGATATTCCTTGGATAAAAGGTTGTCACATTAGCATCGAGCATGAGAGAAAAGAAGACCGCTCCAACAACTAAACACATCCAGCTCCAGTGACATGTTCCTCTAAATCTATCATGTGGGTTGTAATAAAGAGGGGGTCAAAACAACGTTCTGGTGACTGGAAAATCTATAAACTATTCATAACATAAATTCATATTGATTCGTTTCCATTTAATTATTATGTCTATTAAGGCTAAAATCTAACCTTGCATTGCACACATGATTACTTACCTACCCCTTCCTAGGTACAAAATACTAATGAAGCCTTATCAACCATCCAAAACTTCCAAACCCATTTGCCACCTGATACTTCTAAATATAAATCGGACTTTTATAATCACCACATAATACTTTTAAAAGAGAAATAAGCAAACTCGACCATTTAATACCCCAATCAAGGTAGACCCTATCATTTAAGACCTATTCCTAAGGTGGTGTCCTAATCATGTTGTCAATGGTCGGTGGGTCCTAGCTACAAAGACCTCTAACCACTATTTAAGGCTTCTAACATTCAATGTCCAACTATTACCGCATTTTTCGTCAATAAAATCATAGCCATGTAAAAGACAGCACCCAAGCCACTTAACATTGTTAAAAGGACTAGGCAGACTATTAATCATTTAATACTAATATTCTAGGCATGTCCTACCTCACTTAATACATATCCCCAGGCAGACTCCTCACTTGTACTACCGTTATTACAGCCTTAGCAATGTAAAAGATTGTACCCAAGCCGCTTAATACCTCACTAATAAGGACTAGGCAGGCCCCTGACCATTTAACACCTATTTATATATAGGCCCCTAAGGCGGACTCCTCATTGGTATTATCCAGCTCACATCGTTTGGAATCTCACTAGGTTACTTAATAGTTCTTTTTAGGAAAGAAGCAAACCCTAGATCAGCCACTTAATAGCTCAAACTCGAAGCGAACCCTTTCCGAGATATCCATTATCAATCTTAATTATTAAAATGGAACCCCACTAGGTTACTTCTTTCAGTAGGGGGCCCTAAAATAGCCACTTAATACCTCAACAATGAAGTAAACCCTATTAGAGTCATCCTTATTTATTTGGAATCTCACTAGGTTACTTAATACTTCCTTTTAGGAGAGAGGTAGACCCTAAAGCCACTTAATACCTCAAACCAGAAGTGAAACCCTATGGAAATATCCCTCAACACTCCTAATTCCAAATTTGGACCATTTAATACTTTTTTATTGGGAAAGTGGCGGTTCCCTAAAACAACCACTTAATACCTCTAACCCCAAAGCAGGTCCATCTCTTGCAAAGTCATGGGTTTTAGGGTTAGTGATATCTCACAACAATAGCAAGTACACCCAACTACTGTTAACCTCAAAGTGAAGGGCGGTCTTCCGTCGAGTGACTCAACTGACCTTGCACCACTAATCTATTAGAACCTCTATTATGAGATTTCAATGACAACTATACAATCACATATACATGATATATCTTATCATATTACAGGTATATGTATTAGAAGAAGATCACGTTGCACAACAAGATTATGGCTCATTAACAATTGAAGAAAGATGGATCGTACCATTTAAAATAAGGTCATATTTTTATATAAAGTCATAGATATATGTTGTACAATCTCCTTGAATGATCTACACATATAATTTCACATTGACAAATCTTAGTAATAAATATATTAAATTTTATAATTTTCAGTATCACAGACATCTATCACTAAGACATAGACATCTATAACAATTCTTTGTTTATTATTTCTAGAGATCCATAGATGTTTGTGATAGAATGATAGACATTTGTGAACTGTCTTGGCCTAAATATAGCAAATTGCAACTGTTGTTTTTTGAATGGATGCTTCTCTCTGTTTGAACAAACTTCTTCCTCCTTCAACAGCTGTAATCATTCATCAAAAAATAATCTTGCAAGAAGTCATGACTTTTCAAAAACAACTCTTTGATTCTATAAATACTTAAATCGATTGAGATTTTAATTTAACTTGCTTTACTATTCTCTAATTTATATAATTTTATTTTCTTGTGCTATCAGTTACTTAATACTCTTTATCACTTCCAACCAAAATCTATATATTTTGGTTAAACTATTTCCTACAAATCCAAGCAAATCACACTCATCATCATTCAAAGGAGATTATAGAAAGAATTGTATCAGCAGTCAATATCTATGTTACATCAATCACAAGATTGTCAAAGAAATACTATTTGTATCATCTTATTCCTCCAAGAAAAGCGAGGGTTATTGTTTAGTGAAATACCGAAGGAGAGCTTAGGACTGGATGTAGAATGGAGGTCTGAACCAGTATAAAAACTCTGGTGTTCTTTTTTTGTACTTTATTCTTACATCGCCACATTTAGCTCATATATTGTTACACACTCATGTACTAATACATTAGTCATATTAGATATGATTCGCTAGATTTTCATTTGGTACGAGGGCCGAAGTTTGCGAACTATGCAATGTAAAAAAAATAGTGCTCTTAAAAGTTACTCCATAGGGATGCGAGTCGAGGGGGAGACTGTTAGGTTGTCTCACATGCTGTAAGGAGGAATGGCTGTTTGAAATTGGAATAGTCCCACGTCGCTAAATAACTTGGAGAAGTGTTGTATAATTATAAGTTGGCAGACATGTAACATTGGAGATTCCTTTTGCTATAAAAAAGTGTGTGCCAATATATACACATATGCTACATGTTGGAGATGGGAGCTGGTCCGACCACAGTTACATAACAATGGTATCAGAGCACGGTTATTTCAATTTACAGTAACACGTAGTAGAAAACTTTTTAATATGGCAAGTACATTTCAAGAAGATCAATCAACTACTTGTCCTTCACTATTTACTGGTTCTAATTATGCTTGTTGGTCAAAATGTATACGAATTTTTATGGAAGCAAATGATTTAGAAACTTGGTAAACTACTCAAACTAGATATGAAGAACCTACCACTGACATAAGCACTTGAAAAGATGCGCAAAAAACACAGCAACTAATAACACCAAAGCCATGGATGTTTTATTTTGTGTACTTGATAAAGATGAATTTTCACAAGTTATGCTCTGCATATGATATATGACGTATTTTGCAAGTTACTTATGAAGGCGCTACAAAAATACCTATTTTACAAAATCAATTTCATCATTTAAAATGAAAACAAGTGAATCTATTATTGATATGTATTCTAGATTTCAAACTATACAACATGATCTCATGGCACTTGGGGTCAAATTCATTGATTTTGATTTAGTTACACGAATCTTAAATTCTTTGACTGTCAAATGGGTAAGAAAGGTGTTAACCATAGAAGAAGCTAATGATCTCTTTCAACTTAAATCGAAGAACTAGTAGGAAATATGATGTCATATGAAGCTAATTTGCAGACAAGAAAGGAGCAAAATCAATAAAAGTAGAATATTTATTTTCAAGCAAATAATGACAATTCCAACTTGGATGGGGAAGAAATTGTATTCATATCTAAGAATTACAAAAAATTCAAAAACTTTAAAAGGATGACAAAATATCAAAATTGTGGCAATTCAAACTCATCAAATCAAACATCAATCAACTGTTATGGATGTGACAAGTTCGGCCATATGAAGAAAGATTGTCCATAACTCAATAATGACAAAAAGAAAAGCAAATTAGAGAAATTCAAAAAGAAATGAAGAGCCTTTCAAGTAACTTGGGATGACTCTGGTTTATCTTCTTCCTCTGATAGTAATAGTGAAAGTGACTTAGAATAAGATAATGTATGTTTTATGGCTATTACTGATGAGGTACGCCCTGAATTAACATATGATAAAATTTTGGAAATCAGCATAGACTTAGAGGATAAATATACATAATCCAAGAAACTAAACAAAGATTACATAGGAAAGACAAATAGAGCAGAGATATAAATTGGCTTACTAAAAGATGAAAAAACAATATTAGAAGAAGAACTAGAAATAGCTCAAAAAGAATGCAAAAAATTATCTTCTCAAAATGTTACTGTACTACATGATTTAGAAAAAAGTAGATTTGAAAACACAAAACTTGAAAAAGAAAAACTAGAACTTAAGGCAAGTGTAGATTCTAACAATATTGAAATTTGTCATCTTAAGAACAAATTAGATAAAATAATTAATAAAGTATCAAAAACTAATAAAGAAGAACAAAACTTAGAAAATTTGATCAAAATATCAAGACCATCAGGAAATCGAAATGGACTAGGATTTAAAGCTAAGCAAAAACATAAAAACTATAGTACACTATATATTAAGTTCAGGAAACTCATTTCAAAAATTAAGATTGATACTCCTAAAACAAGTAGTGTCAAAATATGGATTTCTAAATCAAATAACAAATTTATTAGGCAAATACATATAGTTGAACACTTGAAAAAATACTGTTATAATAAAAATTATGCTTTTAAAGGTCACAAAACCACTTGGGTATGACTACCATCACCCACTAACACATAGGACCTTAATAAGAGGAAGTGGGTATAATTTTTTTCCTATTTTGCAGTACTCAAAAATAAAATTAAAAGTAAAAAAAATTGAATACTCGACAGTGATGCTCCAAGCATACGACAGCAAATGCACACATGTTATCAAATATAACATATATCGATGATGACATTATGACATTTGGAAATAACTCAAAAGGATCTGTCACTGACATTGGAGATGTTATCAACGTCGGTATATCCACTACTCCTCTTATTACTAATATTTTGTTTATAGAAAATATAAAACATAACTTACTAAGTATAAGTCAATTATGTGATAAAGGATTTAAAATTCATTTCGAAAACGATAAATTAGTATATTTGATCAAAATAAAATTTTAATCTTTGAAGGAGTAAAAAACGAGATATTTATGTTTTATACATGAATATTAAAAATAATAGTGATTTATGCCTGATCGCCAATCATGATGAGCCTTGGTAGGGCACCAATGCTTTTGTCACGTAAATTTATATATATAAATTAGGAAAGAATGATCTAGTAAGATGATTGCCCAAAATAAATTATAAAGTTAAAAATCTATGTAATGCTTATCAAGTTGGAAAATTAAAGAAAAGCTCCTTTAAATCTAAGAAAGAAATTACTACCAAATAACCACTTGAATTATTTCATCTAGATTTATTTGGCCCGACTCATGTAAGATCAATAAATCATAATAGATATGTCGTTGATGATTTTTCACAATGCATTTAGTCCTATTTTTAAAACGTAAAAGTAATACGTTTGAAATTTTTAAAATTTTCGCTAAGAGAATTAAAAAATTAATGAACTTAAAAATTAAAAGTATAAGAAGCGATCATGGTGAAGAATTTGAGAATGATATCTTTGAAAACTTATGCAATGAAAAGGGAATTATTCATAATTTTTCGTTTCCTTGAACATCACAACAAAATGGTATAGTAGAAAGAAAAATTCGAACACTACAAGAATATGCATGAACACTACTTAGTAGCAATAGTTTACCAAAAAAATTCTGGGCCAAAGCTGTAGCTACCACATGTTATGTATTAAATCGTGTAACAATTCGACCAATGACTAAGAATACATTTTATGAAATGTTTTTCGAAAAAAGACCTTAAGTATTCGTATTTTTGGTTCCAAATGCTTTATTTTGACTACTAAAGATAGTCTGGAAAATTCGATCCAATAGCCGATGAAGGAATTTTTATTGGATATCCGAATCGTAGCAAAGCATATAGAATTATTGATAAATGAACTGACACTATTGAAGAAAGTCTTCATGTTTCTTTAGACGAAAATTTTCAGAATACCAAAAATAATGCAATGATGATGTCTGTAGTAACAATAGTATCAATAATACTTCTATAACTGAAAACAGTAGTACCATAAATAATAGTGATAATCTTTTAAGGTCACCACATCAAATCTTAAAAGGTCATCCGGTTAACAATGTAATTGGTGGTTTAAACACAAGAGTTTCAACTAGAAATCTATTAAATCAAATAAGTCATGTTGCATTTATATATAATTTTGATCCTAAATATTATAAAGAAGCGTGAAAAGATGAATTTTGGATTGTTGCAATGCAGGAAGAACTTAATCAGTTTGAAAGAAATGATGTATGGGAACTTGTACCAAGAACAATTGATCAATCCGTAATAGGAACAAAATGAGTTTTTAAAAATAAAGCAGATGAAAATGGAAACAATGATTGTAATAAAGAAAAATTAGTTGCTCAAGGATACAACCAAGAAGATGGAATCGATTATGAAGAAACATTTGCTCCTGTAGCATGTTTTGAAGCTATATGAACATTACTTGCTTTTTCATGTCATCGTAATTTTAAATTATTCAAATGGATGTTAAGAGCGCATTTTTAAACGATCTGATAAAAGAGAAGGTTTATGTTGACCCTTACTTGTTTATGAGAAACATCTAGACCATGATTTCAATCTTAAAAATGCATTATACATGTTAAAACAAGTACCCCATACTTGGTATAAGAGACTAAAAAGACATTTACTGAATTTTAGTTTTTAGCTTAGGAAAATTAATTCTACATTATTTATAAAAAGAGAAAAAGTAGTACACTGGTTGTACAAATACATGTTGATGATATTATATTTGGATCAACTAACAAAAAACTATGTAATGATTTCTCTAACATAATGAAAAATGAATTCGCATATGAAAGCATTAAATTTATTTTTAGGTTTACAAATAAAACAACTAAAAATGGAATTTTTATAAATCAAGAAAAATATTATACAGAATTTTTAAAACCATTTGGACTGGATTCTACTTCAAGTAAACCAACTCCAATGAGCACAAGTTTACATTTAGACAAAGATGAAACTAGAAAAGAATTCGATCAAAAATTATACTGAAGTATGATAGGATCTCTGTTATACTTAACGGCTAGTAGACCGGATATTATGATGCGCATTTGTCTATGTGCAAGATTTCAAGCACAACCTAAGGAGTCGCATCATCGAGCGGTTAAAGAATTCTATGATTCTTAACCAATACCAAAGATTACAAACTTTTCTACCCAAAAGGCAACTCTTTCGAACTCGTACATATAGCGATGCAGATTTGGTAGTTGCAAGACATATAGAAAAAATACGAGTGGCGCGTGTCATTTCATTGGTCAATCTCTAGTTACGTGGTTCAGTAAAAAGCAAAATTGTGTTTCTCTTTCAACATGTGAGGCCGAGTATATATCAACAGTCATAGCCTGTGCATAAGTAATTCATATGCAACAAACACTTAAAGGTTTCCGTAAAATTATAACCAACTCTCCTATATATTGTGATAATACTAGTGCTATAAATTTATCCAAAAATCCGATTAACCATTCTTGTACTAAACATATCAACATTCATCACCATTTTTAAGAGATAATGTAGAAAAATGAATTATCTCTCTTGAATTATTTGATACCGAAAATCAAACTGCTGATATTTTCACCAAACAACTATGTGAATCAACTTTTATAAAACTACGATGAGACCTTGGTATATGTTCATTTTTTGAATTAAGTAATTAATATATGAAACATTTTCACCATTAGAAAATTTTAAACAATATTTCTATATATAAAATTGTATCATAAATACATTTCCGTCGATTTTAACAACCAAAAAAACAAAACCACTAACAAATTTATGGTTAAAACAATTCTACCCATACAAAGATTTCACTATGAATAGACTATACAACCTATTTATACATGATTAAAGAAATATAAAAAAGAAATTTTATTTATAAATCACAAAAAAAACTAAACATGTCTTCTGATCATGACTCCACTTATTCAACTATCGACTTTAGCCCACCTTCGTCAAATAGCACCTACGTATCACCAACAAAAACGACCCCTTCGTCAACACGATCAGCCTCAATATGGCATCCTAAATATCACACCGGCTTCTCTCCTAAGGAAAAGAAAGCTAAACAAGCAATTGGTCTAGAATCAAAATCTCTCAACACTAAAGTTGATGCAATATATCACTATCAACAAGAAATGATGGGAGTTCAACGTGAAATGTATTATAAGCAATGACGTCAAGGATCTTATCGTAACTTTCTCGAAAAATGTATTCTAGCAATTTGTGGTCATTTACTAACAAAAAATTACATTCAAAAAAAATCTCCTTGTTTAATAGAAACTCCTGTAAAAACTTGTAACGTTACCCCAAGAAATTTATGCAAGGCAGGGCCATCAAATCAGGACTAGATTGATACTCCCGCTTGCCCAAGTTGATCTCCACTTAAGCCTCAAGATGAGAAAACTAGCACAAACCCTTTGGATCAACCTAAAATTAAAAATTCTTCAGTAGATAATTAATTCTATGTATCTATACATATACATATATATATAAATAAATATGTAAACCATATAATATATAATTTTTGTATGTTTATTGATTAAAATAATCATTTATTATGATGACTCTACAAAAATATTCAATTAAAATAAAAAATTAAAACACCAGACTTAAAAAATTCATCTCTATTTCTCACAGTCGTCCGTGAAGAAGAAACAGACGTCAGTCATATTCCTCGGGAAAACATTCCTAAGTGCTCTCAGATGTCTGCCACTCTTCCTTAGATGTCTTAGCCAAGTTTCAGTTGCTATCAAAAGGCACTTCATATATTTTTTTTAACCCACCTCTTTAAATAATCACCAATCTACTTCAAATCTAAAACTCCAAATCTTAAACCCTAACTTCCCAAAAACCCCAATTCTTCAAAATTAGCTCTCAAAGTAAAAAATCCAGTTAACAAGAGATCAAAGAGAGGTCAATCTTTCTCTTCTCAAATCCATCTTGTCACCGATGCTTATATTCAGGAATGGCTTCAAAATAGTCCAATTATGATGTGCACGTAAATGTGCATATACTTATATCCATATTTATTCTATTTTTATTTAAATAAATGTCATAATTGGGTATTTTTACATGTTTAAAACCAAATCTCAAAAATGCTTTCAAGTCATCATTCATACATCAATTTAGGGGGGAAATGGTAATTTTGTGCATATATTAATTTTGAGATATTCACTTGCACATTTTATTTTTATTTATAGGAATTTGAATGGAATTATGAAATTGTTCTCATGGAAATATGCATGTATAAGGATGGAAACATAGGAAAGAAGATGGAAATAATTCAAACTCATGCATCTGGAGGACCCCACCTACCCACGTACCTTAATCTACAATTAGAAGCTAATGCACAAGTTAGTGGATGTTAAATTTACATGCATATTTGATGATGGATTAACTAGAGACTAATGATAACTTGGTGGCCACACCTCCTAAGGGTTTTTTTAGGAAGCCCGCTAAAATATGGATTACGGTTTTTGGCATGTATAAATAGCCCTATTATGTTCAAGTAATGGATATTTAAAGCACATAGGAAATAAGCATGCAAGTTGTAGTCTCAAAGTTATATGAAATAAAAATGGCTTCCTAATCCTCTTGTTCTTTTACTTCTTCCTTGTTCTTATTTTATTTTCTTATTCATTTTTATTTACACGCTCTTTCACATCATATTAGTAGCTTAGTTTTATTTTCATGCATATTTTCATGCTTGCTTTTAAATGTTGAAATTTACATGTACTAAAATCTAGGTTTAATTTGATTGAATAGAAATTTTTACATCTAAACAATTCCCTGCAGATCGAACCGTACTCGTCACGTACTAAAATTGTACGTCATGCGCTTGTGGTTAATTTTTATTAAAATTTTAATCGGCTATTTTTTAATCCGATAGAAAATTAGTCGTTAAACAGATTGCAAACAAAAAGATTTGAAGAACTGAAGCAAAAGAGAATTCATTCTGGTCCATACAATCGATTATTCAAATTTGGAGAATATGGTCTTCAAGAACTCGCCATCGCCTCCAATTGTCGAGAATTAATCAATTTTGATGAAAACAAGGTATAAATTGATCAATTAATCATCTTTTTATGCAAACTTATGTAGTAACGATATTTAGACATCTAAAAATGAAGATGGTTGGTTATGGACTATTGTGTATGGTCGTGTTTTGAAAATTAGCATAAACACAATTTGTCATTTACTATATTGTACCTCTACTGGACTTGATTTAAAGGAAATTTCCAACCAAAGAAATCTGCCACATCACGAAGTGACACATCGGAATTCTACAATACAAATCCATTTATCTACGACCAAATGCTAGGCTATTAAATTGTATGATAATTAATACGATAATTTCATGTTTAGGAAACCATGAACAAATACATGAAAATGACCATAAAGCCCTATATGGATTATTTATGGAATTCAAGTAAATTGGGCTAAATTTATTCTTGATGGAATTAAAAGCTTTTGGTCTCACCACTAACGACAATTATATATGTTCCATGCATCATGTGTCTTTTACAAGGTCTTGGGATACCTTCTTATATTTCTCATTTCGAAGAAATTCCTATCAAAGAAAGTGGTATAAGGTTTTTATTCTTAATGCAACTTCCCGAAAAACCACCTCCAGTTATGTCCCTGGCTCAATGGACTACGTAGAAATAACAACAAATGCATCCGGTCCCTCCTCAACAAGCTCGAACTCCTCCTCCTTAACAACAAAATCATTTACCTCGTCCTCCACAACAAACTAGTTCCTCTCATCATACTACCAAATATTATTCTGATACGGAGATTCACGAAGCTCGTACTGAACCGACTCAAAATGAATCCATCCGTGATATAATGCTTCGGAATCAAAAATCAATCGGAGAGCTTTGCACACTAAAATAGCCAGTTTTGAATGATATTTTTCTACAAGAATGACTAAAATGGAGAAAAGTTTCGAAAAGTTTGTTTCCACTTTAGGCATGGTAATGAGAAATGTTCGTGGCAGATCATCTTCTAAGTCATCCTCCTCTCCTTCTCTAACACCTTTCCTTCAGCACAAACTCCATTCTATCGTCCCCATAGATCGTCGTCTTATGGAGGCAATTCTCAGCAAGATCGCGGAAAGATTCTAATATAGGAAGAACCAGAGGAAGAACAAGAAGATAGTGACGATATATATTGCCCCGATCCTTCAGCACCACAACAAATGAATCTTGCAACATTTCAAGTATTGTCCATTCAAGAAAATGAAGAATATATGCAATGGCCAGAAAACTATCACCCAACTTAATCCTCCTACCAAGACTATTCTAATAATTATGGAGATTTTTTAATTACCGTTATGATAACTATCAATGGATGTTCCTTGCAATTTTAGGATTTTTTTTATTTTCTACTCGATATTTTTCAAGTATACTAGTACTGATGTTGTTATTTCCATAGCTATTTCTTTTGTTTTTTTACTGTTCATGAATTTTATGGCCCTGTCTTTAATCCATTTATGTAATTCTTATTTCTGATAATGCCAAAAGGGGAGATAAATATGCATATATAGAAGGGCAGATAACGTTCAGGGGGAGTTATCTTTTCATTACTTATTACTAACCATTGCATAGTTGTCATCATCAAGAAGGGAGAGAAATTTTGAACCTCCTTTATGAGATTTCAATGACAACAACTATACTTACATATACAGGATATATCTTATCATATTGAAGTTATATATATTAGAACAAAATCACCTTACACAATAAAATTTTGGCTTACAGAAACTTGATGAAAGATGAATACTATTGCAAGTAAGGTCATATTTGTATACAAAGTCATAAATATATGTTGTATAATCTCCTTGAATGATCTAAACACATATAATTTCACATTGAAAAATATTATATTTTAAATGTTATAATTCTTAGTATAATGGACGTCAATCACTAAGTCATAGATGTCTGTGAATATTCTCTATTTATTATTTCTAGAGATCCATAGACGTTTGTGATTGAATGACAAGCGTCTGTGAACTTCCTTGACCTAAAAACAACATCTACAACTGGCATTTTTTGAATGGATGTTTCCCTCTGTTCGAACAAACTTCTTCTTCCTTCAACAGTTGCAATCATTCATCAATGAGTAATCTTTCAAGAAGTCACAACTTCTCAAAAATAGCTTTTCGATTCTATAAATACTTCAAACTATTGAGATTTTAATTTAACTTGCTTTACTATTCTCTAACTTATATATTCAGATTTTCTTATTTTATCATTCATATAGCATTCTCAATCACTTCCGACCAAAATCTATATATTTTGTTAAACTATTTCCTACAAATCCAAGCAACCCACACTCATTATCATTCAAAGGATATTAAAGGAAGAATTGTACTGGCAGTCAATATTTGTGTTATATAGAACACAAGATTGTCAAAGAAATACTATTTCTATCAGCCTATTCCTCCGGGCAGAGCGAGGGTTATCGTTTAGTGAAATACCGAAGGGAAGCTTCGGGATTGGACGTAGGATGGGAGGTCAAAACCAGTATAAAAACTATGGTGTGCTTGTTTTTATACTTTATTCTTATAGTGCCACATTTAGCTCATATATTAGGATACACTCACATACTAATACACTAATCATATTAGATACGATCCACTAGACTTTCATAATCTACTAAGTCCAATTAACTATCCTAAGTATTTACTTATACTATCTTAGTTGACATTGGACTTAGCTTACTAACTCCCTTTCTATTCAAGACAATAAGATTTACCTTAAATAATTATCTACTAATAAATCCCCTTTTAATGCCAACAAATGTCAATCTGTCCATAAAATCCTAACGGACATTTCCTAAGATATTTATGTATGATTGCAAATTTCAAATTGGTAACCTTTTAATATCTATTTCATTTTTATCAGTCTCATTAATCCACTTATCCCTATTAATTGTAACTCCAAACCCATTTCCATTAATTGATGCTACGGTCTTTAATTTCTATATTGGCCAATTGTGATACCTAATTTAATCCTATCCATTATTTCTCATTAGTTGCTCATTAATTGTAGTTAATCTTTTATTTCCTATTAATTATTGACAACTACTAATTTATTGGCCATTACTAGGAGCTACTACATTTCCAAATTCTACCTATTTCTTAAATATAATAATAACTAAAGAAAGTTATGCATAAATAACACACGAATAAACGTCATTCTTTAATAAATATGTATAAACTACTTATTCTTATCTAAAGATATTCTAGTCATAAATATGTAGATAGAATATGCTTTTTATATTTAATTTGCTAGAATTAAATTTCTTAGGAAGATTTTTCGCTATCATTTCCATAAATTTGTTTTAACACAAAAGGAAAGATTTGTTACGTTTGAAATTACAAGGAATGGATATTTTTTATTTGGAATAAATAGTATAAACTACGAAGAATAAATCTGTACTTTACACATCTCTGCCCTTTTTGTTTGCATGTATTCCATGTTAAATCAATCGTCGCCCTTTTGAATGAAAAGTGAGAAAAGTAAACAGATTTATAAAAATCTAACGGATGTTCTTTCCACAAATTAAACTATGGAAAATCCACAACCTAGAACAAATTGAGCAATAATCCAAAAATATTATCTTACACCCAAGTATAGATCTTGAATAGGATATACAACATTCAAAATCTAAAATCTTTAGCACTGATTTCCAGATCCTGGTGTAAACATACTTCAGATTAAGTCTAAAACAAGAATATGTAGGAAATAGTTTTCTATACTAATTTAAGTCTTTAGTTCAAAAATAAACGTATGCCAATAGAATACATTTAAAATCATTAACATTATATATAATTTCCCGCTCACCTTTTCAAAGCGATCCAAATCTCTAGATCTGAAGTAAAACCTTAAATTCATATCTAAATTTCTTTTTAATCCAAGAAATATGTATAAAAAGGGTATATACATACATTAGAATTACATATATGAGAAGAGATTTAGGATCGGGTGAGAAAATAGATACAAATGTATAAATGTATATAAATTACCTCAAACATGTTTATAGTTGATTCTCTTCTCTTCTCCTTTTTATTAGATTTTTATTCTTCTCCAATTTGTTGAATATAGATATAAATATCTAATTTTATCAATTTAGAAAGAAAATTGAGAAGAAGGAATAGCAGAGCTTCGCTGCTACCTTTAGAAAAATATGTGAAGAGAAGGGAGGGTTAGGCTTGAATTTATAGGCACTAGAATCAATCAGAACTGTTAGATCGAAATATATTAAATCTGGGCTGCTGGGCCTAGCTTAACCCTTGTCGTCACACACGAAGCGATCGACCACCCCTTTCCTAGGGGTCGATTGCCCTTGGTCGACCGATCCTATATGCAGGTCGACATATAGGCCCTAGATAATTAATATATAAACATTTTATTCAGAATATTTTCGCTCCAAATTCATTTTTCGTCCGTAACTTCTTCGTTTGGACTCTGATCGCAAAATTTCAAATATGAAAGTTGCTCGGAATTTCACCACAAATGCAATGGTGCAAAATTCACGGTCACACTCCATTGCTTACACAAATTCTATTTTTGAAGCCTAATTAATTAACTAACTAATTAAATACCTAATGCCAAATTACGGAATGTTACATTCTTTCCCCTTAAAAAGAATTTCATCCCCGATATTTCACCAATGACTAAGTCATGGTTTTGGCTCCTAATTATCCTAAACTACACAACCAATGAGCATGCAACCAATTTTGTAGCCAAACGTGCATAAATGCATAGTGTATTACAGTATCACCATACAGAAAATATGCATGCAGAATGATTCTAAATCGAATCGTCCTATATGAATGCATTTCTTTTGAAAACATTTTTGAAATAATATGACGCAAACAACCTATATGTGTGTGTGTGTTGGCCGTTTTACATGCATGCATCTTTTTGAAATATCTTTTCAACCAAAACCTCATACTCCAACGAATAGAAGTATGAAGTAACCAATTTTGCATCCAATTTCTACCATCCAAAAATCTAAAGCATCGAAAAATTGCTTTATAAATTTTACTTCTATGCCAAAAAAGGAATTTAGATGGAGAATTTATCGTTCTTACCACTCTATTTATAATCGTCCACTTTCCGTAGTATTGGAAATTTACTCACTGCCCTGAATGTACTCCAAATTTTCCATGTACCAAATGCATAAGGAGGCTTATTTCAAGCTCTAAAATAGAATTAAGTCTAAAAATAGACTCTCGCACGCCGTCGATAGGGTATGGAAATAGAAATTACAAGGCTAATATAGCTTTTTCCCTTGTTATCGCTTGCATTTATCACATTATCAATCCTAATGCACCGCTAAATCCACAAATTCTAACTTTTTTTGACTTCCCTATGCCTAACATATGGCCTTTAAAATCAAAGATTTCAAAAGACCTTTCCCACTTTTAAAATTCATATGTCAAATTAAAATCCCACAATATTTAGACGTTCATTTTTCCTTGAAATCAAATTTGGACAAAAACTCTAGAAATAATTTAGGGTCAAAAATAAATAAAACACAAAACTTTTTCTTCGAAAGAAAACTTTTCAATATAAGGGGAAACTTTTCATAATATTTTCCTTCTAAATTTTTTTGATAAATCAAGTCACAATTCAATGTAGTAGAAAGTCGATTGTGATCTAAATGCATAAACCAAATTTCAAAATTCTAAAATTAACCTTTACCCATAAAACTTGACATTTTATTTAAAAATTTCATCACATTTATTATTCAAAAAAATTAGCTTTTAAGGAACATGAGCAATGACCCATTATACTAAAACAACTTTATCACATACTTCGCTAAAAATTTACAACTATTATAAACTTCCAGTCTTATATTGCATTTACTATTGGTCGATTGTCTTTATGAGATTTCCATATTTATATTGTTCTTTACTATGCGGTTTGCATGTCTAGAAACAATAACACAGTAAATAAACATAAACTCATAATATCATGCGTGCCTTTTGCAAGAGACAATTAACAGTTATAACCTAAACAACCTAAAAGAAAAGAAAAAATGATGGAAGGGAAAAGACAACATCATAAACTGTAAAATAATGCCTATAGATTATGAGATGACTTGCTCCATGGTTGGAGCTTGATCCATTATTGCGACCTGTGAATGGTCGTAGCATGGTGGCTATGCACCCAATGTCACGCCGCTGGCACTGCTGGTACTGTTGATGAATTTGAAATTCCCATCTTCCTAAGGAAAGACCTAATGATGGCAGAAGGAACCTTCAACTAAAATTTCTCTTCATGGAGGTTCACCCGCATTACCTAAGGACGAGAGTGGATAGATGAAAATACAGAAAATGACTCCGTGGAATACAAATCCTTGATCAGTAAATTGCATCATAAAGGTGTGGGTATAATTGACGGCGATGCCGCAATACCGGCACGGGTGGTCTTCTACACAAAGGGATAAATCTGGTCGTAACTTACTATCTTAGGGATGATGGTGTGTCGGATGATGCACATAACCAAATAGGCAGTCGGATGTAGATTATCCATCTTTCAAACACTGATATCTTGACAAAATAACTATTGCAAAATCTTTGAGTCAATCACTTCAAAATCAAGTCTATATCCTCCATGGAGGCCTCTAAAATCTCAGCGAGATCATCATCAGTCAGCTCAGTATAGACTCCCATCACCTCCGAACGAATCACACTATTGCTTTCGTCGAAATTCTATGCCAATAGGGTATTCAAAAGGAAGATGCAGCACGCGTAACTTTTACCATCAAAGTTCACGAAGCAAAGGATCGGTGCAAATCCTATCGCGACGAATAGCTCTTCCAGCCCAAAAGCGACGAAACCGTCTGCTCATTTTGGTCCAGCCAAGTGGCCTCTTGAGGGTTGAAACTATAATGGTGCGAGGAAAACTGGCATTGCAGAAAGGTGACTTGGGCTAAGAAGTGGTCCATGGGAGGGAATAGAATTTAGATCTGGAGTGGTAGTGGTGAAAGATCTAACGTGCAAAACCAGCATGAGGGGGAGGTGAGGCTACTGCTCCAAGGGAATAACGACATCACCGAGGAGAGGAACAGAAGAGAGAGGCTGCTACTTGTAAGAGGACGAGGATGGAGATTGGGTTCAGCTAATTAAGGAAGAAAGAACAAAGGAATGTAATTGGGAAAATTCGAATGCGACTTTTAGAGTCCCATTCTTGGTTCAAGTTGTGACATAACTCATTAACTGGTAGACCACTCTAGGTTTATCACTAAGTGGTCAACCACTAGATGGGCTTTAGACGTTAATTGAACCTAGACACAATTAGTGTCAGCTTAAAAAATAATAATAATCATTTTGCGTTGTCTCCTTCGATTCGACACGGTCCGAAAATTCCTGTCCTCATTATGGTGGTGTCAAAGCCTACCGCCTAGTTCTGAACCATGCTCCAGCAATTCACAGTAGTCCCAGCAAAACTGCTGCAACCAACAACAATTCCAAAAATCTAAAAATACTCCAGCTGCCGTTTTGTAACGACCCGTAAATTTTCGATAATTAAAATAGCTAATTTAATAAGATTTCGTGATTTAATGTTAGAAAAAATTTGTAAGTCATTTGGAATAATAATAACTAGAATGAAATGCAACAAGATTTTATCTAAGTTAATTATTTATGAATTGAATAAAATCCCAAATCAATTGAAATGTTATATAGTCAAAGGTAATTGAATGAATTTGTATTGTATAGGTAATTGTGACACTTGTTTGTAAATAATAAACTTATAAGAAATTAAAAGTTAACGGTGATAATTATTTAAGTTACCTATTCATTTAGTTAGTCGAATTGAATTTGTGAACCAATTGCAATTGAAATGAAGTTTATATATTAGTTGAGTGCATTATCTCTAACTGTAGTTAAATAATAATGTGGAATTCATTTGATGTAATATAGCAAATCGACTGATAATGAAATTTTATTTAAAAATCCAATATTGAATCCGTCAAATATTGAACAATTAAATTGTTTAAATTTAATATTTGGAATTTATTGAATAATTGAATAATGGGAATTGAATAACTGTTTTAATGAAAATGGTTGTTCTATAATTTGAATTTGTTAAATTTTATAAGTTCGTTTTGAATATTTCAAAAGATAGTGATTTAAGAATAATCAAATTTGTTTAAATTTAATATTACAAATGTTTGAATAATTAAATTCCGAATTTGATACGATTAATTTGATATTGAAATTTAATATATGAAAATAGAGTGAATAATTGAAATTTGGTTTAATATGATTCAAATTGGTTTCCAAAGGGAATGTAAGTTATATCGGGATTATAATAGAGTTAATAAGATTTTAAAATTGAAATTATTGGATAATTGAATAATGGGTTTAATATGATTAAAAATGATTTATAAAATTTTATTTATTATATTGGAGTTATAGTGATGTTATAGAACTTTTAAAACTGAATTTAAAATTTATTTGTGAAAATTGAATATTTTAATATTTAATTATCGACTGAAAAATAGCCAATTTTCGAACAGTCTCAGAATTGGACGAAACTAGTTCCATCGGATCCGTAATAGTTTGTTATTATCGGATTCCAATTTTTGTAGCAATCGGAGTTTTCGGTTGACCGTGGCAGCTCGAAACGCATCGAAATTGTTTTAATATTAATTTGACGACTTAAAATAGTCATTTTTCAAACAGTCTCGGATTTCGAAGAAACTAGTGTCATCGGATCCGTAATGTGATATTATTGTAAGATTTCAAATTTCATGTCAATTGGATTTACCGTTTGTCCGGGGCAAGCCAAAACGCATAGAAATTCGTTTAATCGATTTAATTTAAATTCGATCGTTTATTGCCGTAACTCACACATACGATCGAATTAGCTTCCGAAACCTATTCCATTGTGTCCGGAACGCGGGGTAAAACCTAGAAACGCCAGCCGGCACGCTTCGTTTGGAGTTCGGAAAATTTTCGATGAATAGTGTTTTGGCGATTTTCTATAAAAGGACCCCCACTTTCTTTGTTTTGCATAAACCCTAGGGTTCCAGCCCTTAGCCGCCACCTTCATTTCAATGGCCAGAAAATTTTGAAACTTCTTCCTCATTTTCCTCTCAATCCATCAACAATTAGCAAAAACTCTCAACTACAAAGTTGTTGAGGGCATCAAGATCTAGCTATCCAACGGTGGAGATCGGAAACGGAGCCACGGATCGGTGGGAAATCGCGTTCAAAGCCGCTGCGTTTTTCACGCATTTCGAGACGCTAAGGGGGGCCGAGCTCCACCGCCTTCTGGCCGTTAGTAGCTCGCGTTACGAGCTTCGAGGCGCCACTCTCCGATCGTCTCCAGCTTGCTCGAGTTGTTCGCGATAATTCAATGTTAAACGGCGGATATGGGTTCTTGTAACCCTGGGCACGAACGTGAGAGAGGAAGAAGGAAGGCACACTTCAGATATGAGGTAAAAGGAATGGACGGCCGTGATCTGATGTAGGGTTTGAGATTAAAAATAAAAGCTGAAATTGTTTATTTAAATTCGTGTAATTTTTAAAATAGCATAACTTTTTCATACGAGGTCGAAAATGCACGAAACTTTTTGCGTTGGAATCGTATCGACGAGCACTACGCAATGAAGCTGGATTGGAATCATTTGGAGATAGTGAAAATTTCGGGTAAAATTAAACGCTCGTTTAATTTTATTCGAAATAAAGCGCTGGAACTACATTGAAATCAAGATGAGTGTTTTATAACGCTCAAAACGTACTAGATATCTTTATGCTAGTTAAATTTGACATTATAAAGTGTTATGATTTTATTTGTCATTGATTGATAGAATTTAATTGTCATATAGATTGTCATTTGAATTAACCGTTAAAAATTAAATTGACAGTTAAACTGAAATTGAAATTGAATTGCGATTAAATTACCTGACATTGATAACTATGAAATTGCCATGAATTGTATTGTCTATTGGATGATTTATTTCGATGGATGCTATTGGTTGATATTTAAATGTTTGGATGTTTATTTGCTTATATATAACCTGTTATGCATACATATGATACTGTGATTTAATTTAAGTAATATATACTCATCCCTGACATTTAATTGAAATAAATAATTACTTGGCCATAGGATAGAAAATTATATACGGACACCGAATTGGCTAAATTAATAATTTTAAAACTCATCGATTTGAATTTGTTTAAATGTTTTGATTTAAAAGTTATAAATAGAAATCAATTTATAGAAATCGAATTTATCGAAAATTTGAGTTTGGAATGTTGAAATTAATTTTGGTTAAAAGAAATTGTTAAAAAAATTAAGTGGAGACTTTGGAATTTAAAATCAGGATATGATTGAATTTTGAAATTGATTTGTTTAAAGATTTAACCTTAATTCGAGCTTTGAATATTACTAAGTAAAAGTGATATAAAAATGATATTTTGAAATCGAGCTTGGAATTGAACCATATTTGAAATTTGGATTTAAACTTGAATATTGATGGAAAATTTGTTAAGTGTTATAAATGGATATTTTGAAATCAAGCTCCAAATCGATAAAAATTGAAATTGAATAAATTGAAGGTGAATGTAGAATTGAATTGATTTGAAGTTAAAGTTGACGTTGTTTTGAATTGAAATCGAAATTGAATCAATAAAATGGAAATTGAAATTGATTTGAATTGGGAAGTTATAAATTCAAATGGATTAGTTTTGAAGCTGTTTTATTTTATTTTCCAAATTACTCGGTTATATAAACCATTTTGGATACTTAAACTGTTTTAATCTATTTTAAAATCTACTTAACCCGATTTAAATTATTTTAAACTAATTTATCTATTTCACATCCATTTTAAGAGTTCAAGTATTTTAAGTATTTTAATTATTTAAACTACTTAAAACTATTTTTCTAAAAATTCCAAACCGGTTAATAAGGTGAAATGTTTATGTTTAAAGCTTGAATTTAAATTTAAATACGAATTGAGTTAAATGAAGTTGCAACCAAAATTGAAATTCGAAATGATTTTGAAATCGAATGAGATATTGATGCGAAAAATGATTTTCGAAACGGAATCTTACACTTGAATAGATACGATGATATTTGAAATGGATTTGATTTTTGAAGCGAAAATGATATTTTGATATCAATTATGAATCGATTTGAAATGTAAAAGAGCCAACGGTGTAATAATACGTAGTTATTAAAGAGACCGGGATCAGATATGGACATACTCTCTGTCGATACCGAAAACCACTTTAATAACTATTATACGTGGAGTGTTGATCCAGAATGAAGTGGATGGTTTGGTGAACGCGTTGACTGAAGAAAGAGAACGATATTGGATGACCCTTGACATGACTAAAACAGGAGCCACGCCGGGCCATTGAGGTTCGCCACCTCTAGCGGACACGCTTCTTCGATACCATTTCTATTACATTTGTGATGCAATTTGGGTGCACCCCTTGATTTGGGAGTGTTGTTTCGCGGTGTTGGGGTGGCTGCTGGCTATGCCCAACATCAGTCCGGATCACGCAACTACTAGTATCCTAGTTGGTATTGCCTCATGTACCTTGTCATACTGATTATCCTATTCGCGACCACTACGTTATGCTTTGTATTATACCTATGGGGTACCCTCTGATAACCACCAGTTTACGGTGGGGCTTACGGTGCTGTATAGACTATGGCATTATAAAAACGTGTTAAGGGGGATTATGGTAACACCTTAACGCTATTTTGATACTTTATATTACTGATAGACATTATCTACTTAGCGTACATTACTACATAGTAGATAGTTTAACGGATCCTTAAGAGATGGAAAATCCCGTAACATCTCTTAAGTTATTGCACGCACGTTGACACTGGATATGAGATGTCAAACCCCGTAAACATCTCTGACGCCGTTACACTCATATTTATTTACGATTAATTTAACTTTCATAAGGATATTTTAGTCTTGACTCGAGTGTTTTGTCTTTTCATTACGCTCGGGTCAGTCCTGAGTTTTACAGATTTTGAAGATCTATTCTGGAGGATGAAGACGAAGATTTGGTATACTATTACTATTATTACCCTTGCATCATGCAATCTGCTGCATTATTTTAATTGTTCTGTTGTATATGTATAACTCTGATAAATGTTGTATAAATAATCGTCAAAGTATAGTAAACAGCTTCATGAACTGTTTATTTGACTATTATATTTTATCGTTCCGCTGCGAGATTCTGTGTTGTTTCATTTCTCTTTCCTTTCTTTTCTTATTCACCCCAATAACCATCTTCCCTTTTGAATGGTTTAGAATCGGCATGTGTATTTTATCGTCGGTTTAAACTGTCCAAAAAGGCGGGTCGTTACACATTTCCTGCCTACTTTGCATGGAAATATTTCTTCCAATAGCTGGTGGTACAACAGCACGTTAAACTACATACCCCATTAAAATTGAATGTCTTTCCTATGTTGTCTTGTACCTTAAAGAGAGAAGATTTTAAAAACCTTAATTTTATAAATGGAAAAATCACCGAGCTAAATATATGCTTCTTTATACTTGTTTCTAAGCAATAGAAACTAATTCATACCAAAATTTCCCTTTGAAAACCAAACTTATATATATTTCAGAGTTTCCAAAAACTTCTTTTTCCGAAATCTAAGGCATTTCCAAGATATACTTATAAAAATTCTCTCATAGGTTTTAGGCTATGAAATTGACATATCCTAATAAAAATCCAGTTTGCCATTAAAGAGGTGATCAATGAATGCACCTTAGCAAAAAATTGCCTCCAGACAATAGTGACATAGAGACTCTAATGTTGAGACTTGGTTTTGATTCATGACACGAAGCTATCACTATGATATATAGATTTAACGACTGCTACGACAAAAAGAAAATATATACTACAAGGAGACGATACTTTAAAACCGGTGCGTCAATTATATTATTTTGTTTTGAAGTCTTAGGTCAATATTGTTAAAATCTCTCCTCGGTTACGTATTTATTAGCTTCTATATTTAATCATTCTATTTCCCAAATATTTTACACATATATAAGCATATAATTAAATTATAAAAGTGTTTTAAAGTTATAGAAATTAATATACCTATGTAAACTGTGCATATTGCACAGATTTCACCAGGTCAGTCGATTGACCCAGAGGATCACTCAATTGACACCGAAAAAGTTGTGCAACATGCACAGGTGCATAGATATATGAATTTATATTTAAAAATTATTTTGAATATTCAATCGACTGACCCAGAGGCTCAGTTGACTGAATTTCTACAACAGCTACTTTTCGAAAAGACACGACTTTTTGTAAAGAGTAACGAACCTCTAACGAAAAGATTTGGATGCAACACTTCAATCGAAACCCTTCACCAACAATCATTGCTTTATAACCTTTATAAATACAAACTCCAACTTGATTCCAAATCACTTAATTACAATCGAATTTTCTTATCTCTCTAATCTAATTCTCTAGAATCTATTTGATATCATACTTTAAATTATTCTGCATTAAAGCAATACTATATTCTTCATATACTTCAAATATATATATATATATATATATATTAATACTCAAGGAGAAGATTATAGGAAGAGTGTACTATAAGTGACAAGTCTGTGTTATCAAAACACACAAAAGTCACAACTATTTTCTGTATTCGTTGAAGTCCTGTTTCTGCTGCTCAGGCGAGTGAAGTCTTCTTCAGCTGCTGAGGCGAAATCCTGTTATGCTGCTTACGTCCCTATTCGCTGCTCAGGGGTTGTATAGACCTATTCATCCGGGTTAAGTAAGGGTTGTTGTTTTAGTGAAATTCCAAAAGGAGTCTGGGACTGGACGTAGGACGGTGCTCCAAACCAGTATAAAAATCTTTAGTGTCGTTTTACTATACTACTTTTTATATTCCCCGCTATTTACAGTATTACTATCATCACTATACTCTGTATTATCATATATATTCATATTACACAATCCATAGCACACTTTCATTTGGTATCAAAGCAAGGTCATCATATAACCGTAACACGGTTATCTGATAATCTAATAGTATGGACACTTACACTAGCACTAGCATTAATACTAGCTTCATTGAAGGACAATCTACTGCACGTCCACCACTATTTAATGGCATGAATTATAACTATTGGGCCACACAAATGAGAATATATATATGCAAGCAAATGGTTTTGATTCATGGAATATATCTCAAACAGAATATACTATTCCTACAAAGAATATTCTACTTGGTCAAATACATAGAAATTAGATGCCATAGCTAATTAAAAAGCCATGAATATGTTATTTTATGCCTTAGATAAAAATGAGTTTAATCGTGTTAGCATATGCAATACTGCATATGAAATATGGTGTACACTCAAAATTACACACGAAGGAACTAACAAGGTCAAACAAAGCAAAATATCCATGCTTAGAAGTCAGTCTCAAAACTTTAAGATGAAAGAAAATGAATCTATAAATGATATGTATTCACGATTTCAGGATATCTACCATTCATTAGTAGGATTAGGAGAAAAATATCCAGACTTTGATATTGTATCCAAAATCCTTAACTCATTAACGGAAGAATGGGAAAGAAAAGTTCTCGCTATTAAAGAAGCGAACGATATTTCCAAAATAACCCCGGAAGAGTTAATAGGAAATCTAATGTCTTATGAAGTGAATTTGCAGGCTAAAAGAGTTCAAGCTCAAGATAAAAAGAATATAGTATTCTCAAGAAGAATCAGATTCAGACAGAGATGACCTAGCCTTTATTGCCAAGAACTTCAAGAAATTCTTGAAATATAGAAAAGGAAACGGAAATAATGGCAAGAGAAGCTCAAACAGCAATAAACCACCATCTTTATCAGTTATGGAGTGCTTTAACAGTCACCAAAAGGGACATATGCAGAAGGACTGTCCAGATCAAAAGAAAGAATATCGAAATAAAAGGAAGGACAAATTCAAAAGAAAAGTCTTTTCAGTTACATAGGATGATTCAGATTCCTCCTCTTCTTCTTCTGGAAATGAAAATGACAGTGATAATGAACAAGCTAATGCATGCTTTATGGCCAAAGATAATGAGGTTAGTGATTTAACTTTTGATGATATGATAGAAATAAATTTTGAATTATTAGATACTTCAAAATGTCTCATAAGAAAATATAAAGAGGCTGTAGAAAATCAGAACAAGGCAGAATTCGAAAGAGATATGCTTAAAGACGAGAAGAAAATATTAGAAGAAGAACTTGACAAAACTCAAGAATCTCTTTCAAATATTAATTCTCAACTTATATTATTGAGTCAAGAAATTGAAACTCAAAAAGAAAAGAATGATGGTCTTGTTTCTAAAAATCATGTTTTAAAAACTAATATTAAAATGGTAGAACTAGAAAATTCAAGTCTAAAGACCAAACTAGAAGGAATCACTAAAAATGTTTCACATTTTAATAAAGGAAGAGAAAATTTATCTGGAATTATTGAGCATTCACAATTTGTTAATAATAAAAATGGTTTAGGATATAAGAATAAAATCAAGAATTCACAATCTAGTAATTGAAACAAAGTTAAGTGTGATAAAAACACCCACACCTTCAAAAAGACTAATTTCTAAAAGTATAAATATATGGGTACCTAAAACTAATAACAAGTTTATAAGGAAAAAGTATATTAGTTCGTTTATAGAAGATGTTCATAATAATAAAATTATATTTACAAAAGGGATACTAAACCCACTTGGGTTTGGTTTCCTAAGACCTAACTCTTAGGATCGTATTAAAAAGGTGGGTACCAACATTATCTCATATTTTTTGTAGGTCCTACTCAAGAAAAGAGGAAAATGGATACTCGATAGTGATTGCTCAAAACACATGACATGAGACAAAGATATTGTAACGATTGCGATTTTCGACTCACGAAAGTCAACATCAATACGTCCACTGTATCAACTGCCGAGCAATCGAATGCCGGAAAACCGAACCATGAGGGTTAAAAAGAAGAGGTAGAAGAAAAAGATAGAAGAAGTAAGAAAATAGAACAGAAACAATATCAGAATCTCACATATCGCAGCGGAATAACATATAATAGATAAATGAATAATCTTTAAAACAAAGAACTATCTCAGTTATTACATTACATCACATCATCATCAGAGTGTACAACAACAATATACAACACAACAAAACAATGGACAGTTATACAAACATGTCCTTACAAGTGAATTTACAGCGGAAAGATAATATCATATACAAGTAATACGTCTCGCCATCCAGCTCGCAACTTGAGTTCCACAGCACTTCTGAATCCAGAATGACCTGAAAACCTGACTCTAGGCTGCCCGTGTGGAAAACTATGGGCACGCAGAGTTTAGGAAGAGAACAATAAACTCCAGGTCAGTCATGGGACTGGTGTGAGAACTCAAAACAGTTATTTATCTTTTAAAACAACAACAACAAGGGAAGTGAAAAATATCCGCAATGCTTTTGGAAAATGAAACTACCATAAGGCCTTCCCGCACACACACAAAGCAAACGCAGAATTGGAGGAGATTTCTCCTTATGATAGCCAAAGATGCTTACTACGCAAAACAAATCATTTTTGATATTATTATTAGTGCATAGTGATGAAAGCATTTCGAAAATAGAATATTAATCTTAGCCAACATAGACATTTCGAACTATGCCTACTATAGCTACCATCTAAACACTGGGGACCACCATAAGTAAATGGCAGGTTATACAACTAAAACCGTACTGGGTTCGTATTGGGAATTGGATTTCCAACAAATGGTCAGGCTAAGGAACTTCCTACCGCCACATGGGATCGCCTCTGGTGGGATGTCCCGAGAACTTAACCAGCTCTCTACCAACACAAGGTCGGGTTACCTCTGTAACTTAGGTAACTACTACACAAATATGCCACCCCCGGTCCTTTGGGACCTTTATCCGAGGGCCCTCGATCACAAAGCAACAACCACACAGAAAATGAGATTGGAGCAACCACATAGGTTAAGCATCAGGGCTCCATACCTGACACCACCCTTTTCCAGAAGGAAATGACATACACTAAAGGGAGCGACCCTCATAACCTTGCCGCATATTCCTGTTTTGACCATTTCCGTGGTGTGAGGTCCGACGAAGTCTCGTCCACAGAGCTAGGCTTTTTCACAAAGCCACGCTTTGATCAATAAATAATCATCACACAGAAACACTCAGCATGCCACATTACCAAATTGGGAGTATATCGCTGATAACCTTCAACTACAAAACCTCCGAGCTCGTACGTCTCAGAGAAGGGTGTTAACTAAGAGAATAAATTCTCCTCCACCAACAGAAATGTATTTGAAAGAAATCTCCTTTATATCTCAAAATGTAATGTCAGACACGTGACCATACAAGTCTGTTCCGGGTTCGAACAGAACCGAAGGCACTTCAAAAGAAGCCCTTACAATCCGGGTATTCACAATCCCGATCGAATTTCCCATCACAAAGGAAATCTCCATACCGTAGCTAACGGTGCAGAGACAATCGATAGGTCATCCTATCGTTTTCACAAATACCCGGTCTTCAACACCAGTCTTCAATGCTATCCATTACGTCGTATCACTATTTGGAATGGGTAATCCAAATAACGAGCGCAATAATTTAAAAATAAGTGTAGCATTCAATTTCAACCAATTCACAACAAATAGCCATTTACGGGTCAATATTGATAGTCGGTTATTTAACTATCAATCAATATTCACAACATCACCCGATTCAAGTAATCTTACCAAATTATTTATTTTCAAAAATATCTTTACAAGATATAATCTCCACACTTCAACATTTGAAAACAAATTTCAAATCAATTTTCGCCTTTACAACTTTTGAAATTAAATTTCATATCATTTTCCTTAAGCGGAAAACACTTACAAATAGTTATTCATTTTCATTGGAAATCTGCCGAGTTCAAATATTTTAAAATAATTGAAAATTTCTTATCCAAAAATATATCTGGAAAACACTTTTAAATAAACTATTTTTCTTTAAACACTTTACTTAAAATATTAGTTATAAAATATTATACCTATATTATATAAACTTAAACCCAAATTAATTTTTCAAAATAAAATTAGTAAATAGAGTACAACTATTTAAATAACTATTTTCTCAAACAATTACTGATTAAATATTAGAAATAATCATTTCTATAAACAATTTAATAAATCTTTACTTAAAGGATTTAAAATAATTTAAGAGGTAAATTTCTTCAAAGTATCCCTTTCAAAACCAATACTACAATTTTATATATATGAATAATATATATTTTTAAAAGCTATTTAGAAATTTTATTCGGCTTTCCAGGGAGGATACACTTTCATTTCAAAATGGTTCATTCAAACCAATTAAATAAATCCTTACCGATTTATTAAATTTACGTTCAAAATCCGTAAATTTATTTCCACACTTTTAAAAATAAATCAATGTTTATTTTTAAAACAAATTTCCTTTATAAATTTCCATTGTGAATTTACAGTTCCAAATATTCACTTTTTTATATGATTTTTCAAATCGATTTCAATTATTCACTTTCAGCACCAAAATCAGTTTTCAATTGATTTCCAAAAACACCAAATCAAATTCCATATTGATTTTCCAAGAAATTAAACACTAAGTGAATTTCATTCAAATTTCAAAATGAAATCAATTCCTACTAAACCTCAAATTAATTTCCAAATTCATTTCAAAACACCAAATAAATTTCCAAATGGATTTCCAAAAGATCTATTTCCAATTACCAAAATCAATTCCCAAATGGATTCCTAAATTTATTTCTTTTCAAAATAATTTCCTTTTTAAAGAATACAAATTCTTTTATTTTCCAACTCTTTAAAATCCATATTTTGAATAAATTTTTAACCTTTGAATAATATTATCGAAAATCCATTTATTAAGCCTTTTACCTTATTTTGGAATTTTATTCAATAAGATAAAAATAAAACTTTATCATTTTAAAAATTCCTTCCTTCAAATTTATACGATTCTCAAAAATAAATTTAATTATAAATTTTCAACTTAAATTTCGAAAGTTCACATTTTACTTATTTTCGGTATCTAACAATACCAATTTATATTCGGCTAAAATTTGGCCTTTAACGATTTCAACCACAAAGATAATCACGCAGATTATAAATAAATCAACACACAACATTGAAACAAATTCAATCATTTGAGGAATCCAGTTGGATCCCTCCAACCTGTTTCCCTGCATCCACAAATGTTAGCACAACACCAATTCCACTACGAGGTGAAATATCGCGGTATATGGGATTCATAAAATATTATCCGCTATTATGCGGCGCAATAGGGTCTCATTCGCTATATAACGCGGGAAATCAACTCCAAGTACATATATAATACCAATTCCATATCAAGTTGGAATTATCGCGGTATATGCGTTTAATAAATAACATCCGCTTAATATACGGTGTATAGGGTCTATTTCAAAACAATAGATAATAATTTATCATCCAAGCATATAATCAACACAATCAAGCAATTTTAAATCTAACTATTTAAAATTGAAATCGAACAGTTTCGATTGAGTGAGAAGTTCTCACCTTGAGTTTTCGATAACAGTTGTAGCGTTTTATTTCGAATAAAATTAAACACGCGTTTAATTTTACACGAAATTACCACTAGCTCCAAACGACTCCAAACCAGCTCCATTGCGTAGTGCTCGTCAAAACGAATCCAACGCAACTTGTTTGGTCCAATTCCGACCTCGTATGAACAAGTTATCAATTTTTAAAGTTCGTACACATCATAATATAAATTAATTTCAATTTCCTATGTATTTTAATGCCCTAGCTCCATCTGGCCGTCCATCTTCACTCACGAGATCAAGGCTGCACGAGCCTATTCCTTTCCCCCTTTCCAGGTCTCGTACGAACCCAACTCGCCGCCCCCCTTGCCTAAATTTTCGAGCCATCTACACGCATCTTCACGTTGATCGGAGAACACCACGACAAAGGCCTTCAAGCAAGCCACCATCGGCCAGAAAGCGGTCGAGCTCGACCCTATATTGGCCTCGAAAAACGTGCCGAGACGTGCGGCCTTCAAGCTCGAATTGCAGACAATCCACCACTTCTTTTCTGATCATAACCGTTGGATAAGTAGAGCTCGCTGGCCTCTTCGATGTTGTAGTTGAATGTTTCGCGTATAGATTGATGGATTGAATGATAATTTAGGAGGAAAGTGGATGATTTTCGGCAATAGAATAATATGGTGGCGGCTGAAGAGTTAGGTTTAGGGTTTGTTGCAAAGTGAAGATGGAGGGGTTCCTTTTACAGAATTTCAACGAAAAACACTATTCACTCCAAATTCCCGAACTCCAAATCTCACGCGGTGACCGGCTTTTCTAGGGTTTAACCCGCGTTACGGACACAATGGAACATGTTTCGGAGGCTAATTTGGTCGTATGTACGAGTTACAGAAATAAACGATCAAATTTAAATTAAATCGATTAAACCAATTTCTATGCGTTTTGGCTTGCCCCGGACAAACCGTAAATCCGATTGACACGAAATTTGCAATCTTACAATAATTTAACATTACAGATCCGACGAAACTAGTTTCGTCAAAATCCAAGACTATTTGAAAAATGACTATTTTCACTTGTCGATTAAATATTAAAATATTCAATTTTCACAAATTAACTTTTAATTCGATTTTAAAAGTTCACAAACATTGTTCTAACTCCAATATGATTTAATATAACTTTATAAATCATTTTTAATCACATTAACCCCAAATTCCAAATTTTTCTATAGTTTCAAATATTAAAATATCAATTTAAATATCCAATTAAATCTAGATATTCGAAAAATAAATTATTCGACTCATAAATTTTACTTGTTGATATTTAAAATTAATTAAATATCTGAACTTCAAATGACAGAAATTCTGGATCGTTACAATCTTACCCCTTAAAAGAATTTCGTCCTCGAAATTACCAAGTAAGAAAAATTTACAGAATCCATTAACTTTTCAAAACAATTCAATTCAGATTTCAAATTCACTTAAGTGTTTAACTTTCCCAAAATCCATAGTTAAACTTCTTATAATAACTTTACTAAGTTTTCAAATCATACATAGTTATCTTTTCAAAATCAACTATATCGTTTAACCTTTAACTTCAAATCAAAACTTAGATTTTTTTTCAAAAAAAATTCCAAAATTTCCCGAACATTTTCTAACGCCTTAAATTTTCAAATTTTTTTGCCATAACCTCCTTTGTATGGAGGAGCTTTTACAATATCACTATAAATATATATATACATCGACCCACACGGTCGGAAAACAGAAAAACAGTTCATATTTCCTATTTTTCATTGCGTAGGCGTACCTTTTTAGCATTTTTAAGCAAAGCAGTTTGTGACGCCCCACTCCGAGAGCCTCGTTAACAAAGAGTATTACATAGATAATACTGTCGGCTAACGCGGACAATAGAGTATAATGGAAGCGACCATGTGTAATCTTACCTTAACTATTCACTAAATACGTCGAAAAGTAGAATCACATTAAAATTCGACCTATTCAATAAATATTTAAAGCAAAACTACAATGGCTATAGGATCTATCAGAAGAAAATATAACAACTCAAATGTAATTCACATCACAGAACAGTCGATCATAATATACACATAAACAGATACACAACAGAGTATACAAAATAATACATGTCAAGTGGTACAGGAGACCACAATATACAGACGAGACGAAAAAAGTATAAATATCAGAGTTACAACAGATAAGGACCACAAAAGACGCTATAACAAAATGAAGCTAGCGAATAGTCCATGCGGAAGCAAAATAGGCTAAGTCCCAAAAGCACCTAACCTGAAACATCTCGGTCTGACCCGAGTATAAAATACACGGGTCGGTCTAGATAACAAATCAGTTAGATAAACTGAACAATAACAAACCTGCAAGGTCATACGGTATAACAAATATCACTAGAGGAGATAACACAATCATCAACAAGAGATGAATCATATAGAACAAGCCTCGTATCATCGGCAACATATAGAAACAAAGGATACAAATATCCCAAAGCAAGCCGAAAAGGCAATAACAAATACCAATAAGGTATACAAGTTCCGCAAGGTAATCGCTATACTTTATGCGGCTCAAAATGACCAACATCGAAGGGTGATAACAAGGGAATATACATATGAATGAAACATCAGAAAATTGCTCGAGCTCGGTACTGTACAAACAAGGATCCATGAGCCTGAAGACTCCAAATCCAATATCACCCATGCGGCTCATAACGACCAACATCGGAAGCGATACTAAAGGGCAACCCAATATCACCCATGCGGCTCATAACGACCAACATCGTAAGCGATACTAAAGGGCAACAAACCCGAAGGCACAAACCCCAAGGCACATACCCGAAGGCAACAAACCGTAGTGGTGAAGGTCAGAGACCCAGTACTAGACACCACTAACTGGCGGAATGTGTCACAACTCTCGAAAAGGAATCCGAAAAGTGTTAACGTATGTCCCATAACTACTCGTTCGCACTAAACGGTTTACTATCCGTCAGCCACTTTCACACTCAAAGCAGTACAAATTTACCTCATATCATCGGTAAATTAAACCCGAAGGTCAAAACAATCAATCGAATAGGTCGGGCACTAATCGGAAAGATAAACGCATAGATTCATGGTCCGTGTTTTGCCCAACCATTTAATCACCCTTCCACTTCGCTCGAAGTGCGAAAGTGTGTGTTTTAAGTAGAATTTATAAATTGGAGAAATGAGCTTTTAATACGATTTAGAGGGATTATTTATAAAACCCGTGAATGAAATCAAAAATAAGTTATCAAAATCAAAGATGCAATAACAAACACTAAAAACCAACTTGAATCGATAAAATCCGAAAAATCAATCAAATATGCAAAATAGGCAAAACAGGCAGAACAGAGCAGGTCGGTCGACCGGACTACAGGGCTCGGTCGGTCGGCCAGATGCAGGAAACAAAATATGGCTCGGGGCAGCAGGTCAGTCGACCGGCTACAGGTCTCGGTCGGCCGAACCTGATGAATTTGCACTTCCTGCCCTATTTCAATGAAATGCAAATTCTTTCTAAATCCAAAGCAATGGCACATGCATACTTGTTAGGAATTCATACCCAACACCCATGAAATCAAGAGAAGTAGATGTGAGTTCAAAACTCACATTTTTACACAAAACAAAGAAGATGAAGAAGCACAAATGCAAGGAATCAACCAACTACACTCCACTTCAACACTACAAGCTTCAATCAAGAATCAAAGCAAGTATTTCCTAAGTTAGGGTTAGGAAATTACTGAAATTGAAGAGGAGAAGAGATGGAGAAGATGGAGATGAACTTACCAATGGATTCCCTTTGATTTTGGAGCAAGAATCAAGTTTATAAGAAGAACTAGGGCTTGCTAATTTCTATTTCCACTTCCTTTCCCCCATTTCAGTTTTTAGCTTAAGAAATGAAATGAAATGAAGAGATATGAAGAGAAGGGGTTGAATTAGAGGTTTAGTTAAGCTAGTGGGCTGAACCCAAACCCAAAACCCAATAGAAAAAGTAGCCAAAATTTCACAAACTCCAAACATATCAAAGATTATACTCAAAAAGATCGCAAACGCCATTTTGGAACTAATGGAGGTAGTTTCGAGTTCCAATTCGGCCATTTGCAGAAAGTAACATTTCGGACCAAAATCCGACTAACGACGCTATATTTAAATTAAACATTTAAATATAAAATCGTTAAATATGCGGGTTGTTACAGATCTCCCCTCCTTACAAAATTGCGTCCCCGCAATTTCTAGAGACGATATTGTAACAACTACATACATACAATCAATCAAAAGAAAAGAAAATAAGCTTGAGATGAAAAGACATACTCACCGTTTCAAAGCAAGGAAAGAAAACCCGGATAAGATCGCTCAATAAATTCTCTGGTTTCCCAAGTACAGTCATTGGGATTAGCGGACCATTGAACTTTAACGAGCGGCACGTCCTTGTTCTGAAGGTGTCGCACCTCCGTGTCAAGCACGCGAATAGTTTGCTGTACAATAGATAAGTCCGGTGAGACCTCAAGCTCTTGCAAATCAGGAGAAGTAATAACAGAATCTGACTCCCGAAGACACTTCCGAAGTTGCGAGACGTGAAACACGTCATGAATGCCAGATAGATGAGCTGGAAGTGAAACTCTATAAGCCACAGGGCCAATACGTTCAGTAATAGAAAACGGTCCTATATAACGAGGAGCCAATTTCCCAGTCGCACTGAAACGCATAACCCCTTTCAAAGGAGAAACACGAATAAAAACAAGATCACCAATCGAGAACTCGAGAGGCTTCCTATGGTTGTCCGCGTAGGATTTCTGGCGACTCTGTGCCTCTTTCATTCTCAACCGGATAAGATCAATCTTCTCGGAAGAATCACGAATAGAATCGGGACCAAGAATAAGCTTCTCCCCTGATTCCAACGAACAAGAAGATGATCGGCATGGCCTTCCGTATAAGGCTTCGAAAGGAGCCATACCAATACTAGACTGAAAACTATTGTTGTAGGAGAATTCTACAAGAGGTAGGTGATCCTCCCAACTACCACCGAAATCAAAGATACAAATACAGAGAAGATCTTCCAAGATACGATTTACCCGTTCAGTCTGTCCGTCAGACTGTGGATGATAAGCTGTAGAAAAATTAAGCTTTGTTCCCAAAGCTTGCTGAAGACTCTTCCAAAAATGACTCGTGAATAAAGGATCACGATCACTCACAATAGAACTAGGAACACCGTGAAGTCTCACGATTTCCTTGACACATAACTTAGCCAAAAGTGAAGCAGTTCTATTAGACTTAATAGGAATAAAATGAGCAGACTTAGAAAGGCGATCAACAATAACCCAAATGCTAGAATGGCCCGATCTCGAACGAGGTAGGCCGTCAATGATATCCATAGAAATCTGATCCCATTTCCACAATGGAATCTCAAGAGGTTGAAGAAGACCCGAAGGACGCTGATGCTTGGCCTTAAAACGCTGACAAGTTATGCAATTGCTCACATAACTCGCCACATCGCGCTTCATGCCTTCCCAATAATAAAGACGACGCATATCGGCATACATCTTGCTACTACCGGGATGAATGGTATACTTAGAACGGTGACAATCATCAAGAATGTCATGCCTAAGTGCAAAATCAGAAGGCACAAAAAGACGGTTCTTCTTACGAAGACACCCATGAGAATCAATGCTAAGATCTTGCAACGCCTCATCACAAGATCCAGACTCACAAAGCTGAATAAAATGCAACAAATCAGGATCACGCCGCTGGGCATCGGCAATACGATCCAATAAAATAGGTCGAGCTCCCAAACTAAATAATAGAATAGGAGAATCAGAAGATGAACCTCGATCACGAATTTCACAAAAAGATAGAGTTTCAAGAATATCCCATTTGGCAAACATCATAGAAATAACAGTCGAATGTTTGCGACTAAGCGCATCTGCAACACGATTACCCTTACCAGGGGTATATTGGATATCAAAGTCATAGGAAGCAAGAAACTCGAGCCAACGTTGTTGTCTCATATTGAGTTCCTTCTAAGTGAACAAATACTTCAAAGATTTATGATCGGTATAAAGAATGAAGCGCTCGCCCAATAAATAATGTCGCCAAATCTTCAAGGCAAAGACAATGGCGGCTAACTCAAGATCATGAGTGGCATAGCGAACTTCATTCGGACGCAGTTGCCTAGAAGCATAAGCAACTACCCGATCCTTCTGCATAAGAACAGCACCGAGACCACTACCACAAGCATCGGTGTAGACAACAAGGTCATGATTCCCTTCGGGAACCACAAGGATAGGAGCATTAGTGAGAAGTTCCTTCAATGACAGAAAGGAAGCTTCACACTTGTCGGACCAAATAAAACGAATGCCTTTCCGAGTAAGGCAAGTGAGAGGAAGCACAACACGGGAAATTCCTTAATGAACCGACGGTAATAACCCGCCAATCCAAGGAAACTACGAATCTCATGAACATTCTCGGGCCTCTTCCAATTTTGGATGGCTTCGATCTTTGAGGGATCGACAGAAATGCCATCGGAAGATACAACATGGCCTAAGAACTTAACCTTATTCTCCCAAAAGTTGCACTTGGAGAATTTGGCTTTAAGCTGATGATGACGGAGTGTACTCAAGACAATTCTCAAGTGATTAGCATGCTCAGCTTCAGACTTAGAATAAATAAGGATATCATCAATGAAGACAAGCACGAACTTATCGAGATATTCCCGGAATACCTGATTCATGAGATCGACAAAGAAAGCAGGAGCGTTCGTCAAACCGAACGGCATAACGAGCCACTCAAAAGAACCATACCGAGTGCGGAAAGCGGTAAGAGGTATGCTATCCTCTGTGACTCGTAACTGATGAAAACCTGTGGCAAGGTCAAGCTGAGAAAAGACCTTAGCACCACTCAATAGATCGAACATATCATCGATCCTAGGCAATGGGTACCTATTTCTAATGGTCAACTCGTTAAGCTTGCGATAGTCAATGCAAAGCCCAAGAGTTCCATCAGACTTCTTCACAAAGACGACCGCGGATCCCCACGGAGAAAAATTAGATTGAATCAATTGCTTGGATTCAAGCTCTAAAAGCTGCTTCTTGAGTTCCTCATTTTCCTTTGTAGACATCCTCGTGGGAGGACGACTAACTGGCTGCGCGCCTGGAATGAGATCAATGCGGAACTCAATTGCCCGTTTGGGTGGCAAACCCGATACAGGCTCAAAAACATCAGAAAAGTCACAAGCAATAGGAATACGAGATATATCCACATCATCTCGCGAATCAAGAGAATACAAAGCCATTTCGGAATTATCCACATCCCCAAGAACAAGAGATAAATGAGAAGGCGAATCAGGATGACAAAGATATAAAATTCTCTCGGAACAAATAATCCTGGCATCGTACCTCACTAGCCAGTCCATACCAAAAATCATATCAAAACCCAAATGAGAAACAACGTGCAGATTCGCATGGAAAGAAAAGCCACATAAAACAATCTCAATATCATCACAAAACAAGCTAAGGGTCGCGGATCCCCCAATAGGATTCTCAATCCTTAAAGAAGTAACCATACAAGAAACATCCAAAGATAAATCATCTACAAGCTTCTTCGATACGAAAGAATGTGAAGCACCCGTATCGAAAAGAACTCGTATACTATGATCATGAAATAGAATTGAACCCCCCAAAATAGATGGAGACATACCTTTGGATTGAGATGAACCTCCAGAAGCATTAGCCACATTGAGCTTGCCAGATTTTGCATTAGCAGGAGCAGTAGGACAAGCTGAAACATGATGACCTTCCTTCTTGCAATAACGGCAGAAGAGAGGCTTAGGACAAGCTCGAATAATATGATCAAGAGAACCACAATTGAAACACTTTCGAAAGAAAGGTGTTCCGGAAGACTGAGGCTGAGAACTAGGACCACCAGTCTTCTTCTTCTTAGAAGGAAAAGGCTTCTTCTGAATTGGAAACGGCCTCTTGTTGGGGTTCTTGGAAACCTCAACATCAACATCACTATCACACTCCTTCTCGACGGTCTCGAGATGAAGTGCCGAATCAACCAACTCCTCAAAAGAAAGTTTAAGTTGGAGCAACAAAGACTTCTTAAGATATTTCTTAAGACCAGAGACAAACTTCAAATTCTTCTTGTAAGAAGTGCTAATGAATTCAAGACCATACTTAGAGAAGGCCTCAAAAGATGCAACATACTCAGAAACAGAAGATTTCCCTTGCTTCAACTCAAGGAAGCGATGGGTCAATAAATTTTTTTCAGATTCAGGAACGAACTTGAGTTCAAATCGTTCCCGAAACTGAGTCCAAGAAAGGGTAGACTCATCAATCTTGGCTATAAGAACCTCATACCAATCAAGAGCACGCTCTTGCAATAAGCTAGAAGTCACAAGAACTCGATCATGGTCAGAAAGATCCATGCGAGAAAAGATACGTTCGCATGTGCGAAACCAAGCTTGGACTTCAAGAACAGACTCGGAGCCCTTAAACGGCTTTCCTCCAAGATGAGCAAAATCACTGCACTGACGTGCAAAGGCAGACTTGCGAGGTGGAGACACTCGAGGAGGAACGGGAGGCTGAGTGCTCCTAAACAACTCCATAAACTGATCGGCAGACATATAAACGCCATCCGGATGTGAGCCACTAGATTGCCCAGCATCCGAACGTCGACCTCTGCCTCTTCCAGACATAAGCTGAAAGTCAAGATAAGGAAAAGATTATTCACAAGGTAGATATTTCAATATGGGATACTACGGAATAATCCTAGACGTATTCCCAAATACTATCTAGCCTTGATGGGATAAAGAGACACGATGATTCAAAGATTTGTATCACTTGTACACTTTGATGTACCATAATATGTGCATCTATTCTGTGTTTATCATATTTTGTTCTGAACTCAGCTTTGATACCACGCTGTGACGCCCCACTCCGAGAGCCTTGTTAACAAAGAGTATTACATAGATAATACTGCCGGCTAACGCGGACAATAGAGTATAATGGAAGCGACCATGTGTAATCTTACCTTAACTATTCACTAAATATGTCGAAAAGTAGAATCACATTAAAATTCGACATATTCAATAAATATTTAAAGCAAAACTACAATGGCTATAGGATCTATCAGAAGAAAATATAACAACTCAAATGTAATTCACATCACAGAACAGTCGATCATAATATACACATAAACAGATACACAATAGAGTATACAAAATAATACATGTCAAGTGGTACAGGAGACCACAATATACAGACGAGACGACAAAAGTATAAATATCAGAGTTACAACAGATAAGGACCACAAAAGACGCTATAACAAAATGAAGCTAGCGAATAGTCCATGCGGAAGCAAAATAGGCTAAGTCCCAAAAGCACCTAACCTGAAACATCTCGGTCTGACCCAAGTATAAAATACACGGGTCAGTCTAGATAACAAATCAGTTAGATAAAATGAACAATAATAAACCTGCAAGGTCATACAGTATAACAAATATCTCTAGAGGAGATAACACAATCATCAACAAGAGATGAATCATATAGAACAAGCCTCATATCATCGGCAACATATAGAAACAAAGGATACAAATATCCCAAAGCAAGCCAAAAAGGCAATAACAAATACCAATAAGGTATACAAGTTCCGCAAGGTAATCGCTATACTTTATGAGGCTCAAAATGACCAACATCGAAGGGCGATAACAAGGGAATATACATATGAATAAAACATCAGAAAATTGCTCGAGCTCAGTACTGTACAAACAAGGATCCATGAGCCCGAAGACTCCAAACCCAATATCACCCATGCGGCTCATAACGACCAACATCGGAAGCGATACTAAAGGGCAACCCAATATCACCCATGCGGCTCATAACGACCAACATCGGAAGCGATACTAAAGGGCAACAAATCCAAAGGCACAAACCCGAAGGCACATACCCGAACGCAACAAACCGTATTGGTGAAGGTCAGAGACCCAGTACTGGACACCACTAACTGGCGGAATGTGTCACAACTCTCGAAAAGGAATCCGAAAAGTGTTAACGTATGTCCCATAACCACTCGTTCGCACTAAACGGTTTACTATCCGTCAGCCACTTTCACACTCAAAGCAGTACAAATTTACCTATATCATCGGTAAATTAAACCCGAAGGTCAAAACAATCAATCGAATAGGTCGGGGACTAATCGGAAAGATAAACGCACAGATTCATGGTCCGTGTTTTGCCTAACCATTTAATCACCCTTCCACTTCGCTCGAAGTGCGAAAGTGTGTGTTTTAAATAGAATTTATAAATTGGAGAAACGAGCTTTTAATACGATTTAGAGGGATTATTTATAAAACATGTGAATGAAATCAAAAATAAGTTATCAAAATCAAAGATGCAATAACAAACACTAAAAACCAACTTGAATCGATAAAATCCGGAAAATCAATCAAATATGCAAAATAGGCAAAACAGGCAGAACAGAGCAGGTCGGTCGACCGGACTACAGGGCTCGGTCGGCCGGCGAGATGCAGGAAACAAAATATGGCTCGGGGCAGTAGGTCGGTCGACCGGCTACAGGGCTCGGTCGGCCGAACCTGATGAATTTGCACTTCCTGCCCTATTTCAATGAAATGCAAATTCTTTCTAAATCCAAAGCAATGGCACATGCATACTTGTTAGGAATTCATACCCAACACCCATGAAATCAAGAGAAGTAGATGTGAGTTTAAAACCCACCTTTTTACACAAAACAAAGAAGATGAAGAAGCACAAATGCAAGGAATCAACCAACTACGCTCCACTTCAACACTACAAGCTTCAATCTAGAATCAAAGCAAGTATTTCCTAAGTTAGGGTTAGGAAATTACTGAAATTGAAGAGGAGAAGAGATGGAGAAGATGGAGATGAACTTACCAATGGATTCCCTTTGATTTTGGAGCAAGAATCAAGTTTACAAGAAGAACTAGGGCTTGCTAATTTCTATTTCCACTTCCTTTCCCCCATTTCAGTTTTTAGCTTAAGAAATGAAATGAAATGAAGAGATATGACGAGAAGGGGTTGAATTAGAGGTTTAGTTAAGCTAGTGGGCTGAACCCATACCCAAAACCCAATAGAAAAAGTAGCCAAAATTTCACAAACTCCAAACATATCAAAGATTATACTAAAAAAGATCGCAAACGCCATTTTGGAACCAATGGAGGTAGTTTCGAGTTCCAATTCGGCCATTTGTAGAAAGTAACATTTCAGACCAAAATCCGACTAACGACGCTATATTTAAATTAAACATTTAAATATAAAATCGTTAAATATGCGAGTTGTTACACAGTTATTTATTTAGCATTTTGCGCAACCAAATCCCGCTAACGGTAGCCCCGGTACCTGTACTTACTCAATATAAACACATAAGTGACATATATAAGAAGTTATTAATATTTTACTCTTTTAAACAACTACAACACATGCATATTAAAAGAAATGCATACTAAGCAAGGTTTATAAACAACTTATATGATTTCGACATTACTTGTAATTGATTACAACCAATTCATATACAACGACATTCATTTATTCATTTTCAATTAGTTTAAATTCACTAATTTGCATTCACATTTGTTCACTTTCAATTCAAATCAATTTCTATTCAATTTAAATTTACTTAACTTCCAATATGTATTTAATTGCTTTAGCTTTCAATTTTATTCATTCAATTGCATATAAATTTCTATTCAATCAATTAACAATAATCTAACAACCAATGTATACCCAATACAACCGAATTTATTCTCTTTACATTCAACATTCATATTCACTTTGTTTACCTTCAATTTGGTTTAACATTCAATTAGCCGTAAATAAATTAACACTTATATCCATTATTCTATATCAATTCATTTACATTCGATTGATTAATATTCAATTCATTAGTTCAATTACTAATTTACTTTACAAATAAAGTTGAATCTCCTTTATATAATTCAAGTTCATATTCATTTAACGACTTCATTTCATTAATTCATTTTGATACCAAAATAAACTTTATTCAGCATCACTTAAATTATGTTCCTTTTAAACATCATTTGTTTAACTTAACTTAAATTTCCATTTCAACAACACATCTAATCCAGTTAAAATCCAATTCAAATTATCTTTTGAATTTCCAAAACCAAACCCAAATTTTCCAAACAACCTTCATTTAAAATAATCTGGCAGCAATTCCTCTTTTGGAAACCCAAAAATGAACACTGATAATGTCGCGATCATCATTGGAATTATTTTCCAGCGACCAAAAAGAGTTTAGAGCTTTCATCCCTGCAAAACACTTTTCTCCAAAATCTTTGAAAATCATTTTCAAACCAAAAAGGATTTAAACTTTCCAAATCTCCAAAATTTTCAAATTTTTTTCAAAACATTTCCAAATACTTCTCTGGAATTCCATTTCAAATTATAAATCACATTTACATTTACAATTTCCATTTGCATCTGGATTTATTTCTTAACTTTGGAGTTACGATTTCAATTTCCTATTCAATAATCAATGGTAAAAATTTAATATTATCAATTCCTAACATCCAAGCATCCATATACTACACTAATTTATCGAAAACCATTCCTTTTTATATACGAAAATAGTTTTGGGTAAAATTATTTAATTTACCCTATTTTTAAAACAATACTGTGTCGGTTCATCTTGTTTAAGAGTTTAGAAACCCCTATCGACGACAGTTAGCTAGACTGCATCGACCAGAATTTATAAACAATCACCCGATAAGTCAACACAAAACAAAACAATTTTTAATATTCACTAACAAATACGCGCTCATAGATATTATTACACTCAAACTCAATCTAGAGTACTGCTGACTCTATCTCTAATGAGTAATTCCCAACAGAGCCAAGGTCGTCACTTAACCATATGCTCTGATACCAAATGTAACGATTGCGATTTTCGAATCACGAAAGTCGACATCAATACGTCCACTGTATCATCTGCCAAGCAATCGAATGCCGGAAAACCGATCCATGAGGGTTAAAAAGAAGAGGTAGAAGAAAAAGATAGAAGAAGTAAGAAAATAGAACAGAAACAATATCAGAATCTCACATATCGCAGCGGAACAACATATAATAGATAAATGAATAATCTTTAAAACAAAGAACTATCTCAGTTATTACATTACATCACATCATCATCAGAGTGTACAACAACAATATACACCACAACAGAACAATGGACATTTATACAAACATGTCCTTACAAGTGAATTTACAGCGGAAAGACAATATCATATACAAGTAATACGTCTCGCCATCCAGCTCGCCACTTGAACTCCACAGCACTTCTGAATCCAGAATGACCTGATAACCTGACTCTAGGCTGCCGTATGGAAAATTATGAGCACCCAGAGTTTAGGAAGAGAACAATAAACTCCAGGTCAGTTATGGGACTGGTGTGAGAACTCAAAACAGTTATTTATCTTTTAAAACAACAACAACAACAAGGGAAGTGAAAAATATCCGCAATGCTTTTGGAAAATGAAACTACCATAAGGCCTCCCCGCACACACACAATGCAAACGCAGAATTGGAGGAGATTTCTCCTTATGATAGTCAAAGATGCTTACTATGCAAAACAAATCATTTTTGATATTATTATTATTAGTGCATAGTGATGAAAGCATTCCGAAAATAGAATATTAATCTTAGCCAATATAGACATTTCGAACTATGCCTACTATAGCTACCATCTAAACACTGGGGACCACCATAAGTAAATGGCAGGTTATACAACTAAAACCGTACTGGGTTCGTATTGGGAATTGGATTTCCAACAAATGGTCAGGCTAAGGAACTTCCTACTGCCACATGGGATCGCCTCTGGCGGGATGTCCCGAGAACTTAACCAGCTCTCTGCCAACACAAGGCTGGGTTACCTCTGTAACTTAGGTAACTACTACACAAATATGCCACCCCCGGTCCTTTGGGACCTTTATCCGAGGGCCCTCGATCACAAAGCAACAACCACACAGAAAATGAGATTGGAGCAACCACATAGGTTAAGCATCAGGGCTCCATACTTGACACCACCCTTTTCCAGAAGGAAATGACATACCCTAAAGGGAGCGACCCTCATAACCTTGCCGCATATTCCTGTTTTGACCATTTCCGGGGTGTGAGGTCCGACGAAGTCTTGTCCACAAAGCTACGCTTTTTCATAAAGCCACGCTTTGATCAACAAACGATCAATAAATAATCATCACACAGCAACACTCAGCATGCCACATTACCAAATTGGGAGTATATCGCTGATAACCTTCAACAACAAAACCTCTGAGCTCGTACGTCTCAGAGAAGGGTGTTAACTAAGAGAATAAATTCTCCGCCACCAATAGAAATGTATTTGAAAGAAATTTGCTTTATATCTCAAAATGTAATGTCAGACACGTGACCATACAAGTCTGTTCCGGGTTCGAACAGAACCGAAGGCACTTCAAAAGAAGCCCTTGCAATCCGGGTATTCACAATCCCGATCGAATTTCCCACCACAATGGAAATCACCATACCATAGCTAACGGTGCTGAGACAATCGATAGGTCATCCTATCGATTTCACAAATACCCAGTCTTCAATGCTATCCATTACGTCGTATCACTATTCGGAATGGGTAATCCGAATAACGAGCGCAATAATTTAAAAATAAGTGTAGCATTCAATTTCAACCAATTCACAACAAATAGCCATTGAGGGTCAATATTGACAGTCGGTTATTTAACTATCAATCAATATTCACAACATCATCCGATTTCAAATAATCTTCCTAAATTATTTATTTTCAAAAATATCTTTACAAGATATAATCTCCACACTTCAACCATTTGAAAACAAATTTCAAATCAATTTTCGCCTTTACAACTTTTGAAATTAAATTTCAAATCATTTTCCTTAAGCGGAAAACACTTACAATAGTTATTCATTGTGAAGACCCGCAAATCCATACTTCTTGAATATACACTAATATCCATAGATTAACTCAAGATGAACAGAAATACGAATTATCAATGTTTAAGAAAAAGAAAAAGGATAGAAAAAGAGATTAGAAAGATAGAAAATAGAGAGAAAAGAAAATAGAACGGAACAGAACAGCAACAGAACAACATCAGAATCTCACAATTCGCAGCGGAACAACATATAATACATAAATGATAACCTTTAAACAAAGAACTATATCAGTTATTACATTTTATACATTACATTACATCATATCATCAGAGTGTACAACAACAAACAACATCAAACAGCGGAAAAGAATATACTATATACTAATAATACGCCATGCCATCCAGCTTGCCTCCAGCAACTCCTGAATATCCTGATAAACCTAACTCTTGACTGCCCGTGTAGAAATTGGTGGGCACCCAGAGTTTAGGAAGGAAAACAATAAACTCCAAGTCAGTCATGTGACTGGTGTGAGAACTCAAAACAGTTTATTTATCTTTGAAAACAAATTAGATGAATATTTTTAAAGTCAATTCGCAATGCTTTTAAAAATGAGACTACCATAAGGCCTCCCGCACACACACACAATGCAAACGCAGAATCGGAGGAGATTTCTCCTTATGATAGTCAAATATGCTTGATACGCATTAAAAAGAACATTTGATATTATTACTAGTGCATAGTGTAGGAAAAATTCATTTCGAAAATAAAGATATAAATCTTAGCCAACATACGACCATTATCGTATGCCTACTATAGCTAACTATGTTCAATAGCAGGTTACCGCCACATTCCATAGCAGGTTATACAACTAAAACCGTACAAGTCTCGTATTGTTTCTTTGGATTTCCAACAAATGGTCAGGCCAAGGAACTTCCCATTGCCACATGGAAACGCCTCTGGATGGACGTCCCGAGAACTTAACCAGCTCTCTGCCAACACAAGGCCGGGTTACCTTTATCACTAGGTAACTACTACACGAATATGTCATCCCCCGGTCCTTTGGGACCTTTAACCGAGCGCTCGTCATCAACATCACACCAAATAATAAAGTGTTTCAACATGAGTAAGTATCTGGGCTCCATACCATGATACCACCCTTTTCCAGAAGGAAATGCACATACCCTAAAGGGAGCTACCCCTCATAACCTTGCCGCACCTTTCCTGTTTTGACCATTCCGGGGTGTGAGGCTCGACGAAGTCTCGTCCACAAAAACATACTTTATACAAAAGCCATGCTTTGGGTCAACAAATGATCATAGAAATGATCACCAGGATAGACGATCAAACAAATGATCCTATCACAAATAATCAACACAATGATCATTTACAGCAACACTCAGCATGTCACATTACCAAATTGGGAATATATCGCTGATAACCTTCAACTACATAACCTCTGAGCTCGTACGTCTCAGAGAAGGGTGTTAAGCTAAGAGAATAAATTCTCCGCCACCAACAGAAATATATTTGAAAGAAATCGGCTTTATATCTCAATTTGTAATGTCAGACATACAATCCATACAAGTCTGTTCCGGACTCGAACAGAACCGAAGGCACTTACAAAGAAGTCCTTGCAATCCGGGTATTCACTAATCACGTCCGGACTTCCTATCACATAGGGAGTCTCTATACTGTAGCTACTCGGTGCAAAGACAATCGACGAGCTGTCCTTTCACTTTCAAAAATATCCGGTCTTCAACACCGGTCTTCAATGTTATCCATTACGTCGTATCACTATTCGGAATGGGTAATCCGAATAACAAGCGCAATAATTTAAAAATAAGTGTAGCATTCAAATTCAAGCAAATCACAACAAATACCTTTCAAAGGTAAATATTGATAGTCGGTTATTGAACTATCAATGGATATGCACACATCACCAGATTCCAAATAATTTTCCAAATTATTTACTTTCCAAAATATCTTTACAAGATATAAAATTTTCAATTCTTCAAAAATAAATCAATATTTATTTTTAAACAAATTCCACTTTCTTTTCATTTATAAATTCCATAGTGAATTCATAATTCCCAAATTATCTATGAATATACGTTTCAATTATTCATTTCAATTTATCTTCAAAAGGATAAATTCTCAAAACGTTTCATTTCACATCGGAAAAACATTTCCATACTTATTTATTTATAAGTAATTCACAAATCTTTTTATTTTCTACACTTGGAAAATATTCAATATACTCTAATCGAAATTAAGTATATATTTCATTCTTTAAGGAAATCATTCTCTTAACCATATTTATTTGGGCCAAAACGAATGTTGCGTAAAACATCGTTACGACAACCCAAAATCACTAGTATAGGGATTCGAAATTAAAATAGATATGTAAATCCCAATACTATACAAAACATTTCCTTTCGGAAATCATCTATTATAAGTTATAATCTACTATTTCCTTCTATTTCACGAAAACGTCTATTTCAACAATGAATGTTGAAATCTATGATTTCGAATCTTAATACATTTTAAAACATCTTTAGATCGTTTTAATTCTATTTAAAACATCACATCCAAAACATTTTCTTTAACATCTTATTCACTATTCAAAAACGTGAATATACTTGTTAACAAATTTTATCATTTCTATTCCTTTTATTTTAAAGGATTATTCACTGTCTAAAACGTGAATATAACTCCATTAACAAATTACAACAAATTTTTTTTTTCTTATCAAAATAAGTCGTTTGCGGATTTATAAAACAACGTTTATAAATTCCATTTCTATTTATTTTATAACAACTTCCTTTTATAAATCTTCTTTATTAACCTATTCAATTTATAACTCAATTATAAACTAAGGTTCATATTATAAGTTAAACACTTACAATTTATTTGTCTGCAAAAATCGTTCCTTTAACTTCATAATTATAAATCTTATAACTTATAAGATTCATTTATTTATTCAAATCCATTCCTTTAATAACTTTATAAATTTTATAAACCTACTGCTTATAAAATTCCATTTATAACTTCACCGTTTATAATTCTGTAAATTTCATTCATTTATGAAATTCATTCACAATTCATTCTAACACTTATAAAAGCTCTTTTTTTAAATTCCAACATTTTAAATTTATAAATATCAATTTATAAATCTTTTATATGGATCAATTTATATTATTCTTTTAAAACGTCTTTCAACTCCTTTAGAATTTTATCATTTTGATTTATAAAATAATCCAATTTCATAAATCCTATTCTTAAACTTTTTATAATAAATTCAAAAATCTCAGTTTGAACTATTTTATAATATCATTAATCCCATATTTTCAAAAATTAACTTTTAACTACATTTCTCAAAAATCATAATTTTTATAACATTAAAATTATAACGTTTATTTATTTAAGATGAATCAATTCCCAAAAATATTTTACAAATGTATACTTTCAAAAATCACTTTAGAAATCTCTTAAAATCAAAATCGTTATTTTTTTTAAACTTCAAAAATTGGATCCGATGATGCAACACATCAAATAGTCAATCACGACTTTCCAACATCATATATCGATATGATAAACAATCAAATATCACAATATCTGAATCAAATAAATATTTGTGAGGAATCCAGTTGGATCCCTCCAACCTGTTTCCCTGCATCCACAGACATTAGCACAATACCCATTCCACTTCGAGGTGGAATATCGCGGTATATGGGATTTTATAAAATATTATCCGCTTAATAGGCGGCGCAATAGGGTCTCATCCGCTATACAATGCGGGAAATCAATCAACTGCAATATATACATATGCCAATATATATATTGCTATATATATAATATAATACCAAATCCACTTCAAGGTGGAATATTGCGGTATATGTGTGTAATAAATAACCTCTGCTTACTAACGGCGTATAGGGTCTATTCACATCCAATATATATATACAACAATCATCATTCAAGCATTCAATCAACACAACTAACAATTTTAAATCTAACTATTTAAAATTTAAATAAATCCTTTAGAGTGAGAAGTTCTCGCCTTTGCTTTTATTTGCAATCCATTTCCAATTCAACTTGTTTTCTTCACTATTTTTGAACCTTGTATAAATATTTACACAATTTATTAATATTCGAAATAAATCGAATAATAAATTTTCATTTGATTTAACTAGTTTATAATTTAATTTGGGCTTAATCACTCATTCCAAACAAATTCCCCTTTTATTTTAAACAGATTACTCTTAACAAATTTATCTAATAAAATTTAAATTTCAACTAAATTCTCTTTAATAAATTTATTTAAACTAATTTTCCTTTTAAAATAATTCTAACTAGAAATTTCTAATTGAACTAAATTTCCTTTTTATAAATTTAAATCAACTAATTTTTCTTTAATAAAATTATTTTCCTTTCAAACAAATTTCTGTTAAATAAATTTATTTAACTAAACATTTTACTTTCAAACTAACTTTCCTTTTTAATAAATTGTTTTTGGCTTTCAAACAATTTCTTTTTAATACTTTGATTTAACAAAAATTAAATTCAAAACTATTCTTTATAAATTCAAATCTTTATTTTATATAACATTTGGACAAATCGCATAATTAATTTCCTGTTTCACTGTAAATTAAAATTTCCTTACACGTATATATCACATAATAATCTGTACAGGATTTATATTCATTTTCAATTTAAATTGAACTGAGAAATTTGAATATACCTCACTGGAAATCCCCAATCACGCGCGCGCGCCTCGTTGCCGCGTGTACCCACTCCATCGCGGCATCGCCGCCTCGTACCTCACTTCGAGTGCTTCCAATCGCGACAGCCCATATCGCGTTGCCGTCGCGAGCTCGAGATTCGCCGTCGCCGCTGCTTTTCCACGCGCGAGCACGCGCGCGTGCCGCCCAGCCCTAGCGCCGCCTCGCCTAGCCGCCGCTGTCGCAACCCACATCAGCATCCACCCACTGCCTCACGCCAGTAGCCGCCTGCGCCTCCCCCACGCGCAAGCACGCGCGCCGCCGTCATCGCTCACGCCGCCATCGCCTCCCTGCGCTCGCGCTCCTCCATTAGATGCGAACGAATTAGGATCGAATTCGTGATTTTTGTTGATTTCTGGGCTTCGGCCTTTTTTTTTTCTTTGAATGAAAACAAATGAGGGAAGATAATTGTTTCGGCCATGATTAATTTGATTTCGTTTGATTTTGCTTTTGAACGAGAGTGAAGGGGGAGAGAACGTGATTTATCAGAGAAGAGGCATGCTTGCACGATCCTTTCTTCGTGATCGTAGGCGTGATTTTCTGCGTGAGTTTAGGAATGTGCTGATGTTGACAATTTTAAATTTAAATTTAAATTTTAAATTCAATTTGTTTCGATAGAACTTTCAACGCGTTTATGTGTCGTACGCTCACATAACAACTCCGAAAAATACGAAATTTAAAATCCGGCAATAATTCAATATTACGGACCCAATGGAACTGGTTTCGTCGAATTCCGAGACTGTGCCTCGGAATGCTATTTTAAATATCGATTCAAACGATTTAATTTCAAAACTGAACAATTCACTTTCAAATTCAATTCTGAAGCTTCTATTATCTTCAGTATTATCAATATGAATTTTACAAGCCTTCGAAATATTTTTAATCGGTTTAAAATTGAAGATTCAAATTTTTATTCAACTCTCAATAGATTAAATTTCATAATTTAATCGCTAAATTCATTCTGATAATTTGAAATTCAAGTCAAACTATCATTCAAATATTTAAAATTAATTAAATATTTCCAAATTTAATTGTTCAAAATTCTGGGTCGTTACAATCTTCCCCCCTTAAAAGAATTTCGTCCCGAAATTACAAGTTAAGAAGAATGCCCTTATCTCGTCTTTTATTTTTCACAATTCAAATAATTTTATCGACTTTCTAAAACAAATCTTTTTACTAGAGATTCATTATCATTTCAACTAGCTTTCCAACTTCAATCATAGGTTTCAAACAACATTGTTTTACTAACCATTCAAATTTAAATTCAAATTCAAATTTCAACTTTCAAATTTTCTCAAAAATTTTCTAACACCCTAAATTTTCGAAAAATTTCGCCAGCGTCTCCTTTGCGCGGCTAGCTCGGTACGACTACAAAATGGCACCACGGCCCCTCAGAATCAAAAAGAAAAGAGAAAGCCAAGTGGCTGGAGAAGAAAATCATCAAATTTCATACTGAAATTGAAATACGTACCTTTTTGTCGAGCAATTCAATTTTTATCTTTGAAATCTAAATCCCAATTCCTTTATATACCTGTATAACCTGCTAGTAGTAGCATCCAAATCCAACATTCAAACCATTTTGCCAATTCTATTACAAAATTTCCGATATATGTTTCTTATATATTTTTACTTCATATTGAAGTTACACATTCATTTTCATTCAATTTTACATTTCAATTTCATTTGAATTTAATTCATAATTTCAAATTTCCATATTCAATTCATCTCGAATTTACTTAATTACTAACAAAGGGAATTTCAATTTATTTCTTTTACTTACTTGAATTTATATACAAATTCAAATTTATCTTCAAATTTAGCTCACGACTAAACTTTAGTTTAACCAATTCAAATTCCAATTCATTAGTCCTTGAATTAATAATTTATCAAGTTAGTTTACTTGATTCAATCCATTTTATTTAATTCCATATACTAATGATAATAATTCAATATTATTACTTCCTAACAATCATGCAACCATATACTATAATAATTCATAGAAAATCATTTCCTTTCTATACAAAATAGTTTTGGGCAAAATTACCTTATTCACTCGATTCAAAAAAAAATTATATTCACTAACAAATACGCTCTCATAGCTATTATTACACTAAAACTCATTCCAGAGTACTACTGACTCTATCTCTAATGAGTAATACCCAACAGAACCATGGTTGTCGCTTAACCATATGCTCTGATACCACCTGTGAAGACCCGCAAATCCATACTTCTTGAATATACACTAATCTCCATAGATTAACTCAAGATGAACAGAAATACGAATTATCAATGTTTAAGAAAAAGAAAAAGGATAGAAAAAGAGATTAGAAGGATAGAAAATAGAGAGAAAAGAAAATAGAAAATAGAACGGAACAGAACAGCAACAGAACAACATCAGAATCTCACAATTCGCAGCGGAACAACATATAATACATAAATGATAACCTTTAAACAAAGAACTATATCAGTTATTACATTTTATACATTACATTACATCATATCATCAGAGTGTACAACAACAAACAACATCAAACAGCGGAAAAGAATATACTATATACTAATAATACGCCATGCCATCCAGCTTGCCTCCAGCAACTCCTGAATATCCTGATAAACCTAACTCTTGACTGCCCGTGTAGAAATTGGTGGGCACCCAGAGTTTAGGAAGGAAAACAATAAACTCCAAGTCAGTCATGTGACTGGTGTGAGAACTCAAAACAGCTTATTTATCTTTGAAAACAAAATAGATGAATATTTTTAAAGTCAATTTGCAATGCTTTTAAAAATGAGACTACCATAAGGCCTCCCGCACACACACACAATGCAAACGCAGAATCAGAGGAGATTTCTCCTTATGATAGTCAAAGATGCTTGATACGCATTAAAAAGAACATTTGATATTATTACTAGTGCATAGTGTAGGAAAAATTCATTTCGAAAATAAAGATATAAATCTTAGCCAACATACGACCATTATCGTATGCCTACTATAGCTAACTATGTTCAATAGCAGGTTACCGCCACATTCCATAGCAGGTTATACAACTAAAACCGTACAAGTCTCGTATTGTTTCTTTGGATTTCCAACAAATGGTCAGGCCAAGGAACTTCCCATTACCACATGGAAACGCCTCTGGATGGACGTCCCGAGAACTTAACCAGCTCTCTGCCAACACAAGGCCGGGTTACCTTTATCACTAGGTAACTACTACACGAATATGTCATCCCCCGGTCCTTTGGGACCTTTAACCGAGCGCTCGTCATCAACATCACACCAAATAATAAAGTGTTTCAACATGAGTAAGTATCTGGGCTCCATACCATGATACCACCCTTTTCCAGAAGGAAATGCACATACCCTAAAGGGAGCTACCCCTCATAACCTTGCCGCATCTTTCCTGTTTTGACCATTCCGGGGTGTGAGGTTCGACGAAGTCTCGTCCACAAAAACATACTTTATACAAAAGCCATGCTTTGGGTCAACAAATGATCATAGAAATGATCACCAGGATAGACGATCAAACAAATGATCCTATCACAAATAATCAAGACAATGATCATTTACAGCAACACTCAGCATGTCACATTACCAAATTGGGAATATATCGCTGATAACCTTCAACTACATAACCTCTGAGCTCGTACGTCTCAGAGAAGGGTGTTAAGCTAAGAGAATAAATTCTCCGCCACCAATAGAAATATATTTGAAAGAAATCGGCTTTATATCTCAATTTGTAATGTCAGACATACAATCCATACAAGTCTGTTCCGGGCTCGAACAGGACCGAAGGCACTTACAAAGAAGTCCTTGCAATCCGGATATTCACTAATCACGTCCGGACTTCCCATCACATAGGGAGTCTCTATACCGTAGCTACTCGGTGCAAAGACAATCGACGAGTTGTCCTTTCACTTTCAAAAATATCCGGTCTTCAACACCGGTCTTCAATGCTATCCATTACGTCGTATCACTATTCGGAATGGGTAATCCGAATAACGAGCGCAATAATTTAAAAATAAGTGTAGCATTCAAATTCAAGCAAATCACAACAAATACCTTTCAAAGGTAAATATTGATAGTCGGTTATTGAACTATCAATGCATATGCACACATCACCAGATTCCAAATAATTTTCCAAATTATTTACTTTCCAAAATATCTTTACAAGATATAAAATTTTCAATTCTTCAAAAATAAATCAATATTTATTTTTAAACAAATTCCACTTTCTTTTCATTTATAAATTCCATAGTGAATTCATAATTCCCAAATTATCTATGAATATACGTTTCAATTATTCATTTCAATTTATCTTCAAAAGGATAAATTCTCAAAACGTTTCATTTCACATTGGAAAAACATTTCCATACTTATTTATTTATAAGTAATTCACAAGCCTTTTTATTTTATACACTTGGAAAATATTCAATATACTCTAATCGAAATTAAGTATATATTTCATTCTTTAAGGAAATCATTCTCTTAACCATATTTATTTGGGCCAAAACGAATGTTGCGTAAAACATCGTCACGACAACCCAAAATCACTAGTATAGGGATTCGAAATTAAAATAGATATGTAAATCCCAATACTATACAAAACATTTCCTTTCGGAAATCATCTATTATAACAACAGTGTTATAATATACTATTTCCTTCTATTTCTCGAAAACGTCTATTTCAACAATGAATGTTGAAATCTATGATTTCGAATCTTAATACATTTTAAAACATCTTTAGATCGTTTTAATTCTATTTAAAACATCACATCCAAAACATTTTCTTTAACATCTTATTCACTATTCAAAAACGTGAATATACTTGTTAACAAATTTTATCATTTCTATTCCTTTTATTTTAAAGGATTATTCACTGTCTAAAACGTGAATATAACTCCATTAACAAATTACAACAAATTTTTTTTTCTTATCAAAATAAGTCGTTTGCGGATGTATAAAACAACGTTTATAAATTCCATTTCTATTTATTTTATAACAACTTCCTTTTATAAATCTTCTTTATTAACCTATTCAATTTATAACTCAATTATAAACTAAGGTTCATATTATAAGTTAAACACTTACAATTTATTTGTCTGCAAAAATCGTTCCTTTAACTTCATAATTATAAATCTTATAACTTATAAGATTCATTTATTTATTCAAATCCATTCCTTTAATAACTTTATAAATTTTATAAACCTACTGCTTATAAAATTCCATTTATAACTTCACCGTTTATAATTCTATAAATTTCATTCATTTATGAAATTCATTCACAATTCATTCTAACACTTATAAAAGCTCGTTTTTTTAAATTCCAACATTTTAAATTTATAAATATCAATTTATAAATCTTTTATATGGATCAATTTATATTATTCTTTTAAAACGTCTTTCAACTCCTTTAGAATTTTATCATTTTGATTTATAAAATAATCCAATTTCATAAATCCTATTCTTAAACTTTTTATAATAAATTCAAAAATCTCAGTTTGAACTATTTTATAATATCATTAATCCCATATTTTCAAAAATTAACTTTTAACTACATTTTTATAACATTAAAATTATAACGTTTATTTATTTAAGATGAATCAATTCCCAAAAATATTTTACAAACGTATACTTTCAAAAATCACTTTAGAAATCTCTTAAAATCAAAATCGTTATTTTTTTTAAACTTCAAAAATTAGATCCGATGATGCAACACATCAAATAGTCAATCACGACTTTCCAACATCATATATCGATATGATAAACAATCAAATATCACAATATCTGAATCAAATAAATATTTGTGAGGAATCCAGTTGGATCCCTCCAACCTGTTTCCCTGCATCCACAGACATTAGCACAATACCCATTCCACTTCGAGGTGGAATATCGTGGTATATGGGATTTTATAAAATATTATCCGCTTAATAGGCGGCGCAATAGGGTCTCATCCGCTATACAATGCGGGAAATCAATCAACTGCAATATATACATATGCCAATATATATATATTGCTATATATATAATATAATACCAATTCCACTTCAAGGTGGAATATCGCGGTATATGTGTGTAATAAATAACCTCCGCTTACTAACGGCGTATAGGGTCTATTCACATCCAATATATATACACAAAAATCATCATTCAAGCATTCAATCAACACAACTAACAATTTTAAATCTAACTATTTAAAATTTAAATAAATCTTTTAGAGTGAGAAGTTCTCGCCTTTGCTTTTATTTGCAATCCATTTCCAATTCAACTTGTTTTCTTCACTATTTTTGAACCTTCTATAAATATTTACACAATTTATTAATATTCGAAATAAATCGAATAATAAATTTTCATTTGATTTAACTAGTTTATAATTTAATTTGGGCTTAATCACTCATTCCAAACAAATTCCCCTTTTATTTTAAACAGATTACTCTTAACAAATTTATCTAATAAAATTTAAATTTCAACTAAATTCTCTTTAATAAATTTATTTAAACTAATTTTCCTTTTAAAATAATTCTAACTAGAAATTTCTAATTGAACTAAATTTCCTTTTTATAAATTTAAATCAACTAATTTTTCTTTAATAAAATTATTTTCCTTTCAAACAAATTTCTGTTAAATAAATTTATTTAACTAAACATTTTACTTTCAAACTAACTTTCCTTTTTAATAAATTGTTTTTGGCTTTCAAACAATTTCTTTTTAATGCTTTGATTTAACAAAAATTAAATTCATAACTATTCTTTATAAATTCAAATCTTTATTTTATATAACATTTGGACAAATCGCATAATTAATTTCCTGTTTTACTGTAAATTAAAATTTCCTTACACGTATATATCACATAATAATCTGTACAGGGTTTATATTCATTTTCAATTTAAATTGAACTGAGAAATTTGAATATACCTCACTGGAAATCCCCAATCACGCGTGCGCGCCTCGTTGCCGCGAGTACCCACTCCATCGCGGCATCGCCGCCTCGTACCTCACTTCGAGTGCTTCCAATCGCGACAGCCCATATCGCGTTGCCGTCGCGAGCTCGAGATTCGCCGCCGCCGCTGCTTTTCCACACGCGTGCCGCCCAGCCCTAGCGCCGCCTAGCCGCCGCTGTCGCAACCCACATCAGCATCCACCCACTGCCTCGCGCCAGTAGCCGCCTGCGCCTCCCCCACGCGCAAGCACGCGCGCCGCCGTCATCGCTCACGCCGCCATCGCCTCCCTGCGCTCGCGCTCCTTCATTGGATGTGAACGAATTAGGATCGAATTCGTGATTTTTGTTGATTTCTGGGCTTCCTCCTTTTTTTCTTTGAATGAAAACAAATGAGAAAGATAATTGTTTCGGCCATGATTAATTTGATTCGTTTGATTTTGCTTTTGAACGAGAGTGAAGGGGGAGAGAACGTGATTTATCAGAGAAGAGGCATGCTTGCACGATCCTTTCTTCGTGATCGTAGGCGTGATCTTCTGCGTGAGTTTAGGAACGTGCTGATGTTGACAATTTTAAATTTAAATTTAAATTTTAAATTCAATTTGTTTCGATAGAACTTTCAACGCATTTATGTATCGTACGCTCACATTACAACTCCGAAAAATACGAAATTTGAAATCCGGCAATAATTCAATATTACGGACCCAATGGAACTGGTTTCGTCGAATTCCGAGACTGTGACTCGGAAGGCTATTTTAAATATCGATTCAAACGATTTAATTTCAAAACTGAACAATTCACTTTCAAATTCAATTCTGAAGCTTCTATTATCTTCAGTATTATCAATATGAATTTTACAAGCCTTTGAAATATTTTTAATCGGTTTAAAATTGAAGATTCAAATTTTTATTCAACTCTCAATAGATTAAATTCCATAATTTAATCGCTAAATTCATTCTGATAATTTGAAATTCAAGTCAAACTATCATTCAAATATTTAAAATTAATTAAATATTTCCAAATTTAATTGTTCAAAATTCTGGGTCGTTACATTCATTTTCACTGGAAATCTACCGAGTTCAAATATTTTAAAATAATTGAAAATTTCTTATCCAAAAATATATCTGGAAAACACTTTTAAATAAAACTACTTTTCTTTAAACACTTTACTTAAAATATTAGTTATAAAATATTATACATATATTATATAAACTTAAACCCAAACTAATTTTTCAAAATAAAATTAGTAAATAGAGTATAACTATTTAAACAACTATTTTCTAAAACAATTACTGATTAAATCTTAGAAATAATCATTTCTATAAACAATTTAATAAATCTTTGCTTAAAGGATCTAAAATAATTTAAGATGTAAATTTCTTCAAAGTATCCCTTTCAAAACCAATACTAGAATTTTATATATATGAATAATATATATTTTTCAAAGCTATTCAGAAATTTTATTCGGCTTTCCAGGGAGGATACACTTTCATTCAAAATGGTTCATTCAAACCAATTAAATAAATCCTCACCTATTTATTAAATTTACGTTCCAAATCCGTAAATTTATTTCCACACCTTTAAAAATTAATCAATGTTTATTTTTAAAACAAATTTCCCTTATAAATTTCCATTGTGAATTTACATTTCCAAATATTCACTTTTTTATACGATTTTTCAAATCGATTTCAATTATTCACTTTCAGCACCAAAATCAGTTTTCAATTGATTTCCAAAAACACCAAATCAAATTCCATATTGATTTTCCAAGAAATTAAACACTAAGTGAATTTCATTCAAATTTCAAATTGAAATCAATTCCTACTAAACCTCAAATTAATTTCCAAATTGATTCCAAATTCATTTCAAAACACCAAATAAATTTCCAAATGGATTTCCAAAAGATTATTTCCAATTACCAAAATCAATTCCCAAATGGATTCCTAAATTTATTTCTTTTCAAAATAATTTCCTTCTTAAAGAATACAAATTCTTTTATTTTCCAACTCTTTAAAATCCATATTTTGAATAAATTTTCAACCTTTGAATAATATTATCGAAAATCCATTTATTAAGCCTTTTTACCATATTTTGGAATTTTATTCAACAAGATAAAAATAAAAATTTATCATTTTAAAAATTCCTTCCTTCAAATTTATACGATTCTCAAAAATAAATTTAATTATAAATTTTCAACATAAATTTCAAAAGTTCGCATTTTACTTATTTTCGGTATCTAACGATACCAATTTATATTCAGCTAAAATTTAGCCTTTAACGATTTCAACCACAATGATAATCACGCAGATTATAAATAGATCAACACACAACATTGAAACAAATTCAATCATTTGAGGAATCCAGTTGGATCCCTCCAACCTGTTTCCCTGCATCCACAGATGTTAGCACAATACCAATTCCACTTCGAGGTGAAATATCGCGGTATATGGGATTCATAAAATATTATCCGCTATTATGCGGCGCAATAGGGTCTCATCTGCTATATAATGCGGGAAATCAACTCCAAGTACATATATAATACCAATTCCATATCAAGTTGGAATTATCGCGGTATATGTGTTTAATAAATAACATCCGCTTAATATACGGTGTATAGGGTCTATTTCAAAACAATAAATGATAATTTATCATCCAAGCATACAATCAACACAATCAAGCAATTTTAAATCTAACTATTTAAAATTGAAATCGAACAGATTCGATTGAGTGAGAAGTTCTCACCTTGAGTTTCCGATAACAGTTGTAGCGTTTTATTTCGAATAAAATTAAACACGCGTTTAATTTTACCCGAAGTTACCACTAGCTCCAAACGACTCCAAACTGCATAGTGCTCGTCAAAATGAATCCAACGCAATTTGTTTCGTCCAATTCCGACCTCGTATGAACAAGTTATCAATTTTTAAAGTTCGTACACATCATAATATAAATTAATTTCAATTTCTTATATATTTTAATACCCCAGCTCCATCTGGTCATCCATCTTCACTCACAAGATCAAGGCCGCACGCGCCTATTCCTTCCCCCCTTTCCAGGTCTCGTACGAACCCAACTCGCCGCCGCCCTTGCCCTAATTTTCGAGCCATCTACACGCATCATCACGTTGATCAGAGAACACCACGACGAAGGCCTTCAAGCAAGCCACCATCGGCCAGAAAGCGATCGAGCTCAGCCCCATATTGGCCTTGGAAAACATGCCGAGACGTGCGGCCTTCAAGCTTGAATTGCAGACAATCCACCAATTCTTTTCCGATCATAACCGTTGGTAGGTAGAGCTCGCTGGCCTCTTCGATGTTGAAGTTGAACGTTTCACGTATAGATTGATGGATTGAATGATAATTGAGGAGGATAGTGGATGATTTCCGGCCATAGAATAATATGGTGGCGGCTGAAGAGTTAGATTTAGGGTTTGTTGCAAAGTGAAGATGGAGGGGTTCCTTTTATAGAATTTCAATGAAAAACACTATTCACTCCAAATTACCGAACTCCAAATCTTGTGCGGTGACCGACATTTCTAGGGTTTAACCCGCGTTCCAGACACAATGGAACGTGTTTTAGAGGCTAATTTGGTCGTATATGCGAGTTACAGAAATAAACGATCAAATTTAAATTAAATCGATTAAACCAATTTTTATGCGATTTGGCTTGCCCGGACAAACCATAAATCCGAATGACACGAAATTTGAAATCATACAATAATTTAACATTACGGATCCGATGAAACTAGTTTCGTCGAAATCCGAGACTATTTAAAAAAATGACTATTTTCACTAGTTGATTAAATATTCAATTTTCACAAATTAACTTTTAATTCGATTTTAAAAGTTCACAAACATTGTTCTAACTCTAATATGATTTAGTATAACTTTATAAATCATTTTTAATCACATTAAATCCAAATTCCAAATTTTTCTGTAATTTCAAATATTAAAATATCGATTTAATTATCCAATTAAATTTAGATATTTGAAAAATAAATTATTCGACTTATAAATTTTACTTGTTGATATTTAAAATCAATTAAATATCTGAATTTCAAATGACAGATATTCTAGGTCGTTGCAGATATGCTGATAAATATTACATGCTCAAATGGAGGTTCTGTCACTTCTGGAGATAATTCCAAGGGATATATCATCGACAAAGGCGATGTGAGCAATTACGGTACATCTAATTTACCTTTTATTACAAACGTTTTATTAGTTAAGAATTTAAAACATAATCTATTAAGTATAAGTCAATTATGCGATAAAGGTTTTAAAATATCAGTTTATGAAAATAAATGTAGTATTCTTGATCAGAATCAAAATCTTATTTTCGAAGGAAGTAGAGATAAAAAAAAATTACGTTTTGAATATGAAAGTTAATCATAACTCAGATATGTGTTTAATAGCTAAAGAAAACGATCCCTAGATATGGCACAAACTATTCTGTCATATCAATTTCAAAAATATAAATAAAATTTCTAAAAATAATCTGGTAAAAGGATTACCAAAGATGAATTTTAAAGTTAATAATATATGTGACCCATGTCAATTAAGTAAATTAAACTAATCCTCATTTAAATCTAAGAAAATTATTTCGACATTACAACCGCTTGAGTTACTTCATATGGATTTATTTGGACCTACCCAAATTCAATCATAAATCATAATAAATACATACTTGTAATAGTTAATGACTTTTCAAGATATACATGGACTATCTTTATGAAAAATAAAAGTGATACCTTTGAAAATTTCAAAACATTTGTAAACAACTATTTTCTAAAACAATTACTGATTAAATCTTAGAAATAATCATTTCTATAAACAATTTAATAAATCTTTGCTTAAAGGATTTAAAATAATTTAAGAGGTAAATTTCTTCAAAGTATCCCTTTCAAAACCAATACTAGAATTTTATATATATGAATAATATATATTTTTCAAAGCTATTCAGAAATTTTATTCGGCTTTCCAGGGAGGATACACTTTCATTCAAAATGGTTCATTCAAACCAATTAAATAAATCCTCACCTATTTATTAAATTTACGTTCCAAATCCGTAAATTTATTTCCACACCTTTAAAAATAAATCAATGTTTATTTTTAAAACAAATTTCCCTTATAAATTTCCATTGTGAATTTACATTTCCAAATATTCACTTTTTTATACGATTTTTCAAATCGATTTCAATTATTCACTTTCAGCACCAAAATCAGTTTTCAATTGATTTCCAAAAACACCAAATAAAATTCCATATTGATTTTCCAAGAAATTAAACACTAAGTGAATTTCATTCAAATTTCAAATTGAAATCAATTCCTACTAAACCTCAAATTAATTTCCAAATTGATTCCAAATTCATTTCAAAACACCAAATAAATTTCCAAATGGATTTCCAAAAGATTATTTCCAATTACCAAAATCAATTCCCAAATGGATTCCTAAATTTATTTCTTTTCAAAATAATTTCCTTCTTAAAGAATACAAATTCTTTTATTTTCCAACTCTTTAAAATCCATATTTTGAATAAATTTTCAACCTTTGAATAATATTATCGAAAATCCATTTATTAAGCCTTTGTACCATATTTTGGAATTACATTCAACAAGATAAAAATAAAACTTTATCATTTTAAAAATTCCTTCCTTCAAATTTATACGATTCTCAAAAATAAATTTAATTATAAATTTTCAACTTAAATTTCAAAAGTTCGCATTTTACTTATTTTCGGTATCTAACGATACCAATTTATATTCGGCTAAAATTTAGCCTTTAACGATTTCAACCACAATGATAATCACGCAGATTATAAATAGATCAACACACAACATTGAAACAAATTCAATCATTTGAGGAATCCAGTTGGATCCCTCCAACCTGTTTCCCTGCATCCACAGATGTTAGCACAATACCAATTCCACTTCGAGGTGAAATATCGCGGTATATGGGATTCATAAAATATTATCCGCTATTATGCGGCGCAATAGGGTCTCATCCGCTATATAATGCGGGAAATCAACTCCAAGTACATATATAATACCAATTCCATATCAAGTTGGAATTATCGCGGTATATGTGTTTAATAAATAACATCCGCTTAATATACGGTGTATAGGGTCTATTTCAAAACAATAAACGATAATTTATCATCCAAGCATACAATCAACACAATCAAGCAATTTTAAATCTAACTATTTAAAATTGAAATCGAACAGATTCGATTGAGTGAGAAGTTCTCACCTTGATTTTCCGATAACAGTTGTAGCGTTTTATTTCGAATAAAATTAAACACGCGTTTAATTTTACCCGAAGTTACCACTAGCTCCAAACGACTCCAAACTGCATAGTGCTCGTCAAAATGAATCCAACGCAATTTGTTTCGTCCAATTCCGACCTCGTATGAACAAGTTATCAATTTTTAAAGTTCGTACACATCATAATATAAATTAATTTCAATTTCTTATATATTTTAATACCCTAGCTCCATCTGGTCATCCATCTTCACTCACAAGATCAAGGCCGCACGCGCCTATTCCTTCCCCCCTTTCCAGGTCTCGTACGAACCCAACTCGCCGCCGCCCTTGCCCTAATTTTCGAGCCATCTACACGCATCATCACGTTGATCAGAGAACACCACGACGAAGGCCTTCAAGCAAGCCACCATCGGCCAGAAAGCGATCGAGCTCAGCCCTATATTGGCCTTGGAAAACATGCCGAGACGTGCGGCCTTCAAGCTTGAATTGCAGACAATCCACCACTTCTTTTCCGATCATAACCGTTGGTAGGTAGAGCTCGCTGGCCTCTTCGATGTTGAAGTTGAACGTTTCACGTATAGATTGATGGATTGAATGATAATTGAGGAGGATGGTGGATGATTTCCGGCCATAGAATAAAATGGTGGCGGCTGAAGAGTTAGATTTAGGGTTTGTTGCAAAGTGAAGATGGAGGGGTTCCTTTTATAGAATTTCAATGAAAAACACTATTCACTCCAAATTACCGAACTCCAAATCTTGTGCGGTGACCGACATTTCTAGGGTTTAACCCGCGTTCCAGACACAATGGAACGTGTTTTAGAGGCTAATTTGGTCGTATATGCGAGTTACAGAAAAAAACGATCAAATTTAAATTAAATCGATTAAACCAATTTTTATGCGATTTGGCTTGCCCGGACAAACCATAAATCCGAATGACACGAAATTTGAAATCATACAATAATTTAACATTACGGATCCGATGAAACTAGTTTTGTCGAAATCCGAGACTATTTAAAAATGACTATTTTCACTAGTTGATTAAATATTAAAATATTCAATTTTCACAAATTAACTTTTAATTCGATTTTAAAAGTTCACAAACATTGTTCTAACTCTAATATGATTTAGTATAACTTTATAAATCATTTTTAATCACATTAAATCCAAATTCCAAATTTTTCTGTAATTTCAAATATTAAAATATCGATTTAATTATCCAATTAAATTTAGATATTCGAAAAATAAATTATTCGACTTATAAATTTTACTTGTTGATATTTAAAATCAATTAAATAACTGAATTTCAAATGACAGATATTCTAGGTCGTTGCAGATATGCTGATAAATATTACATGCTCAAATGGAGGTTCTGTCACTTCTGGAGATAATTCCAAGGGATCTATCATTGACAAAGGCGATGTGAGCAATTACGGTACATCTAATTTACCTCTTATTACAAACGTTTTATTAGTTAAGAATTTAAAACATAATCTATTAAGTATAAGTCAATTATGCGATAAAGGTTTTAAAATATCAGTTTATGAAAATAAATGTAGTATTCTTGATCAGAATCAAAATCTTATTTTCGAAGGAAGTAGAGATAAAAAAATTTACGTTTTGAATATGAAAGTTAATCATAACTCAGATATGTGTTTAATAGCTAAAGAAAACGATCCCTAGATATGGCACAAACTATTCTGTCATATCAATTTCAAAAATATAAATAAAATTTCTAAAAATAATCTGGTAAAAGGATTACCAAAGATGAATTTTAAAGTTAATAATATATGTGACCCATGTCAATTAAGTAAATTAAACTAATCCTCATTTATATCTAAGAAAATTATTTCGACATTACAACCGCTTGAGTTACTTCATATGGATTTATTTGGACCTACCCAAATTCAATCATAAATCATAATAAATACATACTTGTAATAGTTAATGATTTTTCTAGATATACATGGACTATCTTTATGAAAAATAAAAGTGATACCTTTGAAAATTTCAAAACATTTGTTAAACAAATTCAAAACTTAAAGGGTATTAGAATTAAAAATATTAGAAGTGATCACGGAGGTGAATTTGAAAATATACAGTTTGATAACTATTGTAAAAAGAAAGGAATATTATAACTTTTCGTTTCCTAGAAATCTACAACAAAATGGAGTTGTAGAACGAAAGAATCGAACTCTACAAGAATGTGCAAGAACATTACTAAATGAAAGCATGTTACCAAAACATTTTTGGGTTGAAGCTGTTGCAACTGCCTATTATGTTTTGAATCATGTTTCTATTAGACCTCTCACCAAGAATACTCCTTACGAACTTTTTAATGATAGAAAACCAAACATATCTTATTTTAGAATATTTGGATCAAAATGTTTTATATTAAATACCAAAGATTATCTTGGCAAATTTGATTCAAAATGTGACGAAGGTATATGTCTTGGATATTCGAATCGAAGTAAAGCTTATCGACTTTTTAATAAACGAACTAATACTATCGAAGAGTCACTTCATGTATCTTTTGATGGGAACTCTTAACTCATTTCTAATACAATTAATGATAATGATTTAATTAATAATAATAAAACAAATATAATAATAAACAATTTAAGAGATGATGACGATATTGTTTATAATTCTAGAGAAAATGAAAACATTATTAATTTAGAAAATAGAAATACTACTAATACAATAAGATCTCCTCGAAGAGTCTTACGAAATCATCCTACAGAAAATATAATTGGAGAAATGAATTCAATGTTCGAACTAGAAATCCACTAAATTTAATGGGTAATGTAGCTTTCCTCTCTACTATAGAGCCTAAAAATACTAAGGAAGCATCATCCGATGAAAATTGGATTATTGATATGCAAGAAGAACTAAATCAGTTTAAACGAAATGAAGTTTGGGAACCAGTATCCAGACCGACCGATCAGACTGTTATAGGAACTAAATGGGTCTAACGACCCTGACTCGACCTTCGAAAATCAGCACTGAATATATCACCTATATTCAAATGCCGCAGATTCAAACGTCGAATCTGGTTCGTCGGAGCTTATAACACATTAAGTATAACAACACAGCGGAAGAAAGAACGAATATATCATATAACTCCAATGATACAATATCCAATGATATACAACAATGATCACAAATACATATCAGAGATCTACAACAACACAGCGAAAACACAAAGGCACCAGCAGCGGAAATAACTTGAACTCCAAATGGAACTTCAATATCTGCAACTCCATCACAAATCTCTAATCCAAAGATAGCTCGAACTCCCAATCAAGTTGGACTTAAGCAAGTCCGGTCCAAGTGAATAATTGCTATCGCCAAATCCAAAGGCTGGACGTTATCGAATTCTACACCTACTATTTGATTATCTGAAAAACCCAACTATAGACTGCCCCTGTGGAAAATTGTGGGCACCCAGAATTTAGGAAGGAAACAATAAACTCCAGGTCAATCATAGGACTGGTGTGAGCAAACAAAAACAGTTTATCTTTATCAAAAGCAAAACAAAAGATTTCAAAAGAAATCCGCAATGCTTTTTGGAAAATGAAACTACCATAAGGCCTTCTGCCGCACACACGATGCAAACGTAGTATTGGAGGAGATTTCTCCTTATGATAGTCAAACATGCTTGATACGCAAAAAACCTTTTGATATTATTATTACTGCATAGTGGAAAATATTTGCAAGTATAATATTAATCTTAGCCAGCATAGACATTTCGAACTATGACTACTATAGCTACCAGCTAAACAGTGGTGACCACCATAAGTAAATGGCAGGTTCTACAAATAAAAATGTACAAGGTGCTTATTGGTGATTGGATTTCCAACAAATGGTCAGGCTAAGGAACTTCCTACTGCCAACGCCGAGAACCTACCCGGCTCTCTGCCAACACAAGGCCAGTTTACCTCTGTAACTAGGTAACTACTAATCGAGCATGTCATCCCCCGGTCATTTGCGACCTTTATCTGAGGTACCTCTACACCAACAACCACAAAGCAATCACAAAGTAATAGATTTGCAGTGACCACAGGAATTAAGTATCTGGGCTCCATACTATGATACTACCCTTTTCCAGAAGGGAGTGACACACCCTAAAGGGCGTGACCCTCATAACCTTGCCGCATCTTTCCTGTTTCGACCATTTTTGGGGTGTGAGGTCCTGATGCAATCTCGTCCACAAAGCTACACTTTTTCACAAAGTCATGCTTCGATAACAAATGATCGGCAGCACTTCGTATGCCATATTATCAAATTAGGAATGTATCACTAGTAACCATCAACTACATAACCTTTGAGCTCGTACATCTCAGAGAAGGGTGTTAAGCTAAGAGAATAAATTCTCTGCCACCAAATAGAAACATTTTTGATAGAAACTGGTTTTACATCTCAAAATATAATATCAGACACACATCCATACAAGTCCGTTCCGGTTTCGAACAGAACCGAAGGCACTCCAAAAGAAGCCCTTGCAAATCTGGGCATCCTCAATCCCGATCGGACTCCCCATCACATATGGAGATCTCTATACCGGAGCAACTCAATGCAGAGTCATTCAACAGGTTATCCTATCATTCTCTAAGACACCCAATCTTCACCACCGGTCTTCAATTGCTATCCATTTCGTCGTATCACTATTCGGAATGGGTTATATGACACAAAGTCTCTTCCGGCTAAACCTAATAGAGAGCGCAATATTTAAAAATCATATGGATAATGGGATTTCAGTTAAGTCGCAACTTTAAAACCCAAAACCATCCTTTCAAATGGTTTAAACAAATTACCATTTCCAAATATTTTAAACAAAAAGATTCACTTCACAAAGTTCACCCATTTTTCACAAAGATTCATTCACAGAGTTCAAAACAATTTCCATTTCAAATTGGATTAACTCATCCAATCTTTAAATCAAAGATTTAACTCATACTTTCAAAATCATTTCCAAAGATTCATTCATAACTTGGAAAACCATTTTCATTTCAAACTTGAAATCCTTCTAACATAAATTGGAAGTCCATTCCATATATGAAAGCTTTTGTTATTTGAAAACAAATAGTTTTTTTTTGTTTCGGAAAAACCCGATTTCATTTATACAAGTTAAAGTCCTTGGGCTAAATTCAAGTTCCCAAGACAGTACTTTTTAAATGGTTTAAACCCATATAAACTTGTATAACCCTTTTTAAACCAAAATTTCCAAACATGGAATTCAATTTCAAATCTTGAATTCAAATTCAAATCAAATTATTTAAATTTCAAATTTTTTATCAACTTATTCGAAATAACTTTCATCTTCAAAACTCCTTTTCAAAAGCTTTTCGCTTTTAACACAATTCTATTTCCAAAACTATTTTGGATTTAAAATTCAATTTTAAAATCATTTCAAAAATCTGTGACTTAACCAATTTCCTCGTGCAATTCATATTTGTGTGCATATGGTGTAGTCCAGGGGTTTTACACAATAGTGCAACATCATTAATCATCACAAATTCAAGCATATCAATATCGGTAAGTGGTATAATCCTATAAAGCTTATCTTCCATTCACAGATTCACAGATACATAATATACATTTATCACAGATAAATAAATTACATTCATCACAGCTTGAATTAAAAAAATTCATATCACATAGCATCACATAGTAGAGATATCAAACAATCCACAACATTCAATAGAATACAGTCATCCATGAGGAAGATTAATTGATCATCTGATTAATTGAAACCAGATTAATCACTAATCCAGGTTAATTAACATTAATTAATTACAATTAGCCTTTAATCATTTATTAAGAAACCTTTAATTAATTAAACTTTAAATCATTAAATAATTAACCCTTAATTATTTAATTATTATTTAATTAATTATTCTTAATTAATTATTCTTAACTAATTACATTAATTAATTAATCCTTAATTAGTTATCATTCCTTAATCATCCTTAATCAATAAGTGATTATCTTTAATCGCTTATATTTTAAAAACTACTACTTAATTACATGAGTAATTATTATTTGATTAATTAATCATAAATCGGTAATTAACATTAATTAATTAGTCCTTAATTAATTACCATTTAATTAATTATCCTTAATTAATTACAATAAGTGATTATCACTAATCACTTAATCAACTTTAATTAATTAATTACTCTTTTAATCAATACTTAATTGACCTTAATTATGTAATTAATTATCCTTAATCATAAAATTAATTATTCTTAATTACCCATAAGTAATTATCTTTTCATTAATCACTAGCTCATTAAAAATCTTTAATTAACCATCTTTGTAATTAATTATCATTAACACAAAATTTAACTTAAGAAATTGAAGTCAATTAATGATTCAAAAACATTTCTTTTGATTAACTCTTTAACTTCATTATTGATTTAAAATACTTTAAGAATTATTTATAAATAGTGATCCCATAACTAAATAGAACTTAATTACTTCTTTGCTAACTCTAAGCTTGAATCAAAACAATTAGTTAAAATTTATTAATTTTAAATATATTTTTAAAACATTGTTAAATATGAATTTGTGAAAACGAATTATTTTATTTCCATATCTTCAAAACTTGTTTTTACCTTGCCTTTAAACTTAGAAAACATCTGTAAAATTTAGTTCCTTTGTTTTTAAACCTGAAACACATTTGCCTTTTTTATAATTTTTGAAGCCTGCTACCTAATTAAAAAATTTACCTGAGCTTTCCCCTTAATCTTATCGAGCCAACCTCTAGCTTGACTTTGGGTATCACACTTTCCTACCTTCTGCGAGTCACCAACGCAAGTAACTCGAGCACTAACCTTAGTTTTACCCAAAACCATACCTCACCAGATACATGTGATCCCTTGTGCATGTGTACGCCCAAACTGGCGATCTCCGATCAAGACGCTGATCATCAACAAGTCGACGATGATCTAAACAAACACTCCAATTCCTCAATACCCAGAATTCGTGAGGAAGCGAAATCGAGCAACCTTACCCTTCCTGCTTCAAATCGAACTGCCATTCACCAGAAAATCATCATGCACCTCCGCGACAAGCTAACAGAGACCACGAAACTCTTACCAGAGAAACTTCATCGTCCCACGCTACTCCTCCCCTGGTCTGGTGCAATTCGACGCAGCAGCGACGGCGAAATTGTCGCATCTATATCATCGAATAAAACTGGGTCAAAACCCTATATCACCGTCGTTCGCCAACCATGGCACTCTAAAAATTCATTAACGATTTTTTCCACGATCCCCAATGCTCTAGCATCAACCACGACTTCCGTAGTTCACACGATCATCAGAAGTTAACCGAAGACCCAATTTTGATCAACTTACGAATACTCGATATTCCCAAACTTTAAAATCTTGAAATATTATCAAAATTCATAATTTTCAAATTTGAATCCAACTATTTATTCAAAACATAAATTTTTGACCATCGATTTATCTGATTTTAAAGGCTCATCACTGTAGTTTATTGTTTTTGAAATGGTTACTCAATTTAAATATTTGAATTTATTTTTAAAATTGATGTTACAGTCTTACAAACATTTTTCATTTTTAAATCGAATCCTAAAATTCATTATGTAAAAAGCAATTGAATTTTTCCTTTCCTTTATATAAGCCTGTACATATTTTAACAAAGGTAAGTATGCCTGAAAACAGACATGCATACTTCTAAAGTCTTTAAATGTTCAGGCATGTAATTAGATTTTTTTATATCAATGCAACCATCATATTTTCAAGCATTATCAAACATTCAGATATAATAATGGATTTGATAGGTTTGCTCACCAGACAGTTTGAAAACAGAGAAGAACAGAGTCTGGAAATGATTTTTGAGTTTGATCTGGATTTGATTGTTTCAATCTGGAATCTTGCTTGAATTTGCTAAATTACTTGATGCTTTGCTTTTGATCTGAATCTTTGCCTTAGACTTTGCTTTGATATTTTCATATTTTAATTGTTGTTTAAATCAATTTGAATTGCATGCTTGATCCTTTGCATTCATTTGATTTTTCTTCAGCTTTGATTTTTTTTACTTGACTATAGGTTGATCTGGTTTTGCCTTGATTTTCACTATGATTTTGATTCTCAGACTTAATGTTCGGTTTGTATTTGATTTCCAGATTGAAGTTTTGAAAACTGGATTTTTTTTTATTGAAAGCTTGATCAGGTTTTGTTTTTGCTTGATTTGTTTTTAAATTTGTTTGATGATTTTGTTTTTCTCTGGTTTTAGAAAGTTTATACAGTCTTTTTGTTTTACTTTGAAAATAAATAAAAGATGATAAAGAAGAGGATGTTTTGTTTTATAACTTGTTTCTTATTTTTATCTATTTTCAAAAAAATAGAAATCAAAGAAAATGACACTTGTCCTTTGCATGCATTTTAATCTTAACACTTGTTAATATCATGTACTCAATTCCTAACACTTGTATTATCATATTAATAATGTTTTCAAAATAAAATTTGTATTACATTTTATATTTTTATAAATACATCCTCCTTTATATATATATACAATTTAGAAGAAGAAATGTTTTTAAACTAATTTTACATTAAATAATTCACATATTTATCATTTTAAATGCAAATTATTTTTCTAAGGCATTTATTTAAATTTTAAATTCAAATTCAAATTCAATATTCAATATTCAAATTTAAAGCCAAATCCAAATCTGACCATATATGTACATATATTTTTTAAATTCAAATAATTGTGAAACATTTATAATTTTTGAATTCTTAAATTCAAATGAAATTTAAAATCTTACTTATCTGTGTTTTCTTACAAATTTCCAAAAGATATGTATACTTTAAATTTTTTATTAAAGCTCATTTTAAATTCAAGTTATTATTCTTTTTAAAGGAATGAAGTTTTATACTTATACATATTCTATTACTTAATCTTATATAAATTTTTTTGTTTAAGGAAAATGTTTTAAAATTTAATTTCTATAATAAATCCCATTTATTTTATAAATATTTACATTTTGAATTTCTCCAAAATCAAAATTTTATTTACAATTTAACTTTCAATCTATATACATTCAAAAATATATTCATTCAAAATTTCTAAATACATCCATAATCAAATTTATGATTAATATATAATTCAAAATATTTATTTTTGAATTTTCAATTAGAAATTCTATTTTAAAATCATATTTATATTCATTTATATTAATAAATAAACGAATATCTATTTAACTTGGAAAATACCAAATTAATTCATAATTTTAATTTAAAAATTAAATTACTTATCAAAACGGGAGTGTTACAAATTCCCTCCTTAAGAAAATTTCGTCCCCAAAATTTGCCAGGAAGACAACAATGGACAGATGAACATATCTGAGATAGAAAATTGATTTATCAGATCAAACTGAGTATCCATTCTGCATTTGGCTCACCAAATCAGAATATCATCAATAATTATGAGAATAAACTCATTCAATAATTCACAAGATACTCGAGTCAACCAGTCTACGAAATATACAGGGCATTGGTTAGTTCGAAGGATAACTAGCCATTCATAGAATATATTTGGGCCCAAAATAATAGACAAGTGGATTCCAAATTCAGGTCGGAATACCCTAAAGTTTACACCAGCTTGTCCCTCTTCGGACTTGGATTCACACAAGAAATCACAATAAAATTTCAAATTTGGTTTTGACCAAAATTGTTTTATAGATACAATCACATTTTTATTCATCAATTCATTTCAAATAGAATTTCAAATTCATTAAAGTTTAAAACAAAATGCTGGTAACGAGAATACGAGATAGGAACTTATCTACACGATTTGCAGTGCCACCATCACACCAAAGCTCCTTCTGTAGTTGCCATGAAGACATCAAAGAATTAAAATTGAACGATGATCAAAGAGATTGATAGAAAATTGTTTATGTTGTTGCAGGGATTGACCATTGGAAGTGATACTTCCCTGTCCCCTACCACGTCCTCTTCTTGCACTCATACTTACTATCAGTGGATAGTAAGAGAATTTACTGAGGCACATGGATGGATATCTTAGGGATATACTCATTCTAAGGTATACTTGACCCAATCTCTAATGAGTTACCTAATGTGTTATACTCCTGATCTAAAGTTTCAACATTCGGCTCTGACACCAATTCTAACGATCCAGACATGACCTTCGAAAATCGGCACTGAATATATCACCTATATTCAAATGCCGCAGATTCAAACGTCGAATCTGGTTCGCCGGAGCTTATAACACATTAAGTATAATAACACAGTGGAAGAAAGAACGAATATATCATAAAACTCCAATGATACAATATCCAATGATATACAACAATGATCACAAATATATATCAGAGATCTACAACAACACGCGGAAACACAAAGGCATCAGCAGCGGGAATAACTTAAACTCCAAATGGAACTCCAATATCAGCAACTCCATCACAAATCTATAATCCAAAGATAGCTCGAACTCCCAATCAAGTTGGACTTAAGCAAGTCTGGTCTAAGTAAACAATTGCTATCGCCAAATCCAAAGGCTGGACGCTATCGAATTCTACACCTATTACTTGATTATCTGAAAAACCCAACTCTAGACTGCCCATGTGGAAAATTGTGGGCACCCAGAGTTTAGGAAGGGAACAATAAACTTCAGGTCAGTCATGGGACTAGTATGAGCGAACAAAAATAGTTTATCTTTATCAAAAGCAAAACAAAAGATTTTAAAAGAAATCCGCAATGCTTTTTGGAAAATGAAACTACAATAAGGCCTCCCGCCGCACACACAATGCAAACGCAGAATTGGAGGAGATTTCTCCTTATGATAGTCAAACATGCTTGATATGAAAAAACCTTTTGATATTATTATTAGTGCATAGTGGAAAATATTTGCAAGTATAATATTAATCTTAGCCAGCATAGACATTTCGAACTATGCCTACTATAGCTACCATCTAAACAGTGATGACCACCATAAGCAAATGGCAAGTTCTGCAACTAAAACCATACAAGGTGCATATTGGTGATAGGATTTCCAATAAATGGTCAGGCTAAGGAACTTCCTACTGCCACATGGGTATGCCCCTGGAGGGATGCCTCGAGAACCTACCCGGCTCACTGCCAACACAAGGCCGGGTTACCTCTGTAACTAGGTAACTACTACTTGAGCATGCCATCCCCCGGTCGTTTGCGACCTTTATCCGAGGTACCTCTACACCAACAACCACAAAGCAATCACAGTAATAGATTTGCAGTGACCACATGAGTTAAGTATCTGGGCTCCATACTATGATACCACCCTTTTCCAAAAGGGAATGACACACCCTAAAGGGTGCGACCCTCATAACCTTGCCGCATCTTTCCTGTTTCGACCATTTTCAGGGTGTGAGGTCCTGATGCAGTCTCATCCACAAAGCTACACTTTTTCACAAAGTCATGCTTCGATCAACAAATGATCAGCAGCACTTCGTATGCCACATTACCAAATTGGGAATGCGTCACTAGTAACCATCAACTACATAACCTCTAAGCTCGTACGTCTCAGAGAAGGGTGTTAAGCTAAGAGAATAAATTCTCCACCACCAAACAGAAATGTATTTGATAGAAACTGGTTTTACATCTCAAAATGTAATGTCAAACACACATCCATACAAGTATGTTTCAGGTTCGAATAGAACCGAAGGCACTCCAAAAGAAACCCTTGCAAATCCGGGCATCCACAATCCCGATCGGACTCCCCATCACATATGGAGATCTCTATACCAGAGCAACTCAGTGCAGAGTCATTCGACAAGTTAACTTATCATTCTTGAAGATACCCGGTCTTCACCATCAGTCTTCAATTGCTATCCATTTCGTCGTATCACTATTCGGAATGGGTTATATGACACAAAGTCCTCTCCGGGCTAAACCGAATAGTGAGCGTAATATTTAAAAATCATATGGATAATGGGATTTCAATTAAGTCACAACTTTAAAACCCAAAACCTTCCTTTTCAAATGGTTTAAACAAATTACCATTTCCAAATCTTTAAACAAAAGATTCACTTCACAAAGTTCACCCATTTTTCACAAAGAATCATTCACAGAGTTCAAAACAATTTCCATTTCAAATTGGATTAACTCATCCAATCTTTAAATCAAAGATTTAATCCATAGCTTTCAAAATCATTTCCAAAGATTCATTCGTAACTTGGAAAACCATTTTCATTTCAAACTTGAAATCCTTCTAAGACAAATTGGAAATCCATTCCTTATATGAAAGCTTTTGTTATTTGAAAACAAATAGTTTTTTTTGTTTCGAAAAAATCCGATTTCATTTATACAAGTTAAAGTCCTTGGGTTAAATTCAAATTTCCAAAACAATACTTTTTAAATGGTTTAAACCCATATAAACTTGTATAACCCTTTTTAAACCAAAATTTCCAAATATGGAATTCAATTTCAAATCTTGAGTTCAAATTCAAATCAAATTATTTAAATTTCAAAAAAATTCTCAAGTTATTCAAAATAACTTTCATCTTCAAAACTCCTTTTCAAAAACTTTCACTTTTAACCCAATTCCATTTCTAAAACTATTTTGGATTTAAAATTCAATTTTAAAATCATTTCAAAAATCTGCGACTTAACCAGTTTCCTCATGCAATCCATATTTGTGTGCGTATGGTGTAGTCCAAGGGTTTTACACAATAGTGCAACATCATTAATCATCACAGATTCAAGCATATCAATATCGATAAGCGGTATAATCCTATAAAACTTATCTTCCATTCACAGATTCACAGATAAATAATATATATTTATCACAGATAAATAAATTACATTCATCACAGCTTGAATTAAAACAATTCACACAGCATCATATAGTAGAGATATCAAACAATTCACATCATTCAATAGAATACAGTCATCCATAAGGAAGATTAATTGATCATCTGATTAATTGAAACCGGATTAATCACTAATCCAGGTTAATTAACATTAACTAATTACAAACCTTAATCATTAATTAGCCTTTAATCATTTATTAATCAACCTTTAATTAATTAAACTTTAAATCATTAAATAATAAACCCTTAATTATTTAATTATTCTTTAATTAATTATTCTTAATTAATTGCATTAATTAATTAATCTTTAATTAATTATCATTCCTTAATCATCCTTAATCAATAAGTGATTATCCTTAATCACTTATATTTTAAAAACTACCACTTAATTACATTGAGTAATTATTATTTGATTAATTAATCATAAATCAGTAATTTACATTAATTAATTAGTCCTTAATTAATTACCATTTAATTAATTATCCTTAATTAATTACAATAAGTGATTATCACTAATCACTTAATCAACTTTAATTAATTAATTAATTTTTTAATCAATACTTAATTGACCTTAATTATGTAATTAATTATCCTTAATCATGAAATTAATTATTCTTAATAACCCATAAGTAATTATCTTTTCATTAATCACTAACTTATCGTTAAAATCTTTAATTAACCATCATTGTAATTAATTATCATTAACATAAAATTTAACTTAAGAAAATTAAGTCAATTAATGATTCAAAAACATTTCTTTTGATTAACTCTTTAACTTCACTATTGATTTAAAATAATTTAAGAATTATTTATAAATAACGATCCCATAACTAAATAAAACTTAATTACGTCTTTACTAACTTTAAGCTTGAATCAAAACAATTATTTAAAATCTATTAATTTTAAATATATTTTTAAAACTTTGTTAATATGAATTTGTGAAAACTAATTATTTCCATATCTTCAAAACTTGTTTTTACCTTGCCTTTAAACCGAGAAAACATTTGTAAAATTTAGTTCCTTTGTTTTTAAACCTGAAACATATTTCCCTTTTTTATAATTTTTGAAGCCTGCTACCTAATTAAAAAATTTACCCGAGCTTTCCCCTTAATCTTCTCGAGCCAACCTCAAGCTTGACTTCGGGTATCACACTTTCCCTACCTTCGTCGAATCACCAACGCAAGTAACACGAGCACTAACCCGAGTTTTACCCAAACCCATACCTCACCAGATACAGGTGATCCCTTGTGCATGTGTACATCCAAACTGGCGATCTCCGACCAAGACGTTGATCATCAACAAGTCGACGATCATCTAAACAAACACTCCAATCCCTCAGTACCCACGAATTTGTGCGGAAGAAAAATCGAGCAACCTTACCCTTCCTGCTTCGAGTCGAACTGCCAATCACCAGATAATCATCATGCACCTCCGTGACAAGCTAACAGAGACCACGAAACTCTAACCAGAGAAAATTCATCATCCCACGCTACTCCTCCCCCTGGTCTGGTGCAATTCGACGCAGCGGCGACAACGAAATTGTCGCATCTATATCATCGAATAAAACTGGGTCAAAACCCTATATCACCGTCATTCACCAACCACGGCACTCTAAAAATTCATCAACGATTTTTTCCACGATCCCTAATGCTCCACCCTCTTCCAGCATCAACCACAACTTCCGTAGTTCACGCGAACATCAGAAGTTAACTGAAGACCCAATTTTGATCAACTTATGAATATTCGGTATTCCCAAACTTTAAAATCTTGAAAATATTATCAAAATTCATAATTTTCGAATTTGAATCCAACTATATATTCAAAACATAAATTTTTGACCATCGATTTATCTGATTTTAAAAGCTCATCACTATAGTTTATTGTTTTTGAAATGGTTACTCAATTTAAATATTTGAATTTATTTTTAGAATTGATGTTACAGTCTTACAAACATTTTTCATTTTTAAATCGAAGCCTAAAATTCATTGTGTAAAAAGCAATTGAATATTTCCTTTCCTTTATATAAGCCTATACATATTTTAACGAAGTTAAGTATGCCTGAAAACTGACGTGCACACTTCTAAAGTCTTTAAATGTTCAGGCATGTAATTAGATTTTTTTTATATCAATGCAACCATCATATTTTCAAGCATTATCAAACATTCAGATATAATAATGGGTTTGATAGGTTTACTCATCTGACAGTTTGAAAACAGAGAAGAACGGAGTCTGGAAATGATTTTTGAGTTTGAATTGGATTTGACTGTTTCAATCTGGAATCTTGCTTGAATTTGCTAAGTTACTTGATGCTTTGCTTTTGATCTGAATCTTTTCCCTTGACTTTGCTTTGATATTTTCATATTTTACTTGCTGTTTAAATCAATTTGAATTGCATGCTTGATCCTTTGCATTCATTTGATTTTGCTTGGGCACTGATTTTTTTTTTTTACTTGACTACAGGTTGATCTGGTTTTGCCTTGATTTTCACTCCGATTTTGATTCTTATACTTAAGCTTCAGGTTGTATTTGATTTCCAGATTGAAGTTTTGAAAATTGGATTTTTTTTTTATTGGAAGCTTGATCAGGCTTTGTTTTTGCTTGATTTTTTTTTAAATTTATCTGATGATTTTTTTTCTCCAGTTTTAGAAAGTTTATACAGTCTTTTTGTTTTACTTTGAAAATAAATAAAAGATGATAAAGAAGAGGATGTTTTGTTTTATAACTTGTTTCTTATTTTTATCTATTTTCATAAAAATAGAAATCAAAGAAAATGACACTTGTCCTTTGCATGCATTTTAATCTTATCACTTTTTAATATCATGTACTCGATTCCTAACACTTGTATTATCATATTAATAATGTTTTCAAAATAAATTTTTTATTACATTTTATATTTTTATAAATACATCCTCTTTTATTTATATATATACAATTTAGAAGAAGAAATGCTTTTAAACTAATTTTACAATAAATAATTCACATATTTATCATTTTAAATGCAAATTATTTTTCTAAGGCATTTATTTAAATTTTATATTAAATTCAATATTCAAATTCAAATTTAAAGCCAAATCCAAATCTAACCATATATATATATATATACATATATATTTTAAATTCAAATAATTCTGAAACATTTATAATTTTTGAATTCTTAAATTCAAATGAAATTTAAAATCTTACTTATATATATGTTTTCTTATAAATTTCCAAAAGATATGTATACTTTAAATTTTTTATTAAAGCTCATTTTAAATTCAAGTTATTATTCTTTTTAAAGGAATGAAGTTTTATACTTATACATTTTCTACTACTTAATCTAATACAACTTTTTTTTAAGGAAAATGTTTTAAATTTAATTTCTATAATAAATCCCATTTATTTTATAAATATTAAATATTAAATTTTGAATTTTTCCAAAATCAAAATTTTATTTACAATTTAACTTTCAATCTATATACAATCCAAAATGTATTCATTCAAAATTTCTAAATAAATCCACAATCAAATTTATAATTAATATATAATTCAAAATATTTATTTTTTAATTTTCAAATAGAAATTCTATTTTAAAATCATATTTATATTCATTTATATCAACGAATAAAAGAATATCTATTAATTTGGAAAATACCAAATTAATTCATAATTTTAATTTAAAAATTAAATTACTTACCAATTTAAATTTGATTTAAAAACGGGAATGTTACAATGGGTCTATAAAAATAAAGCAGATGAATTAGGTAATATAACTAGAAACAAAGCAAGACTAGTAGCACAAGGATATAAACAGGAAGAAGGAATAGACTACGAAGGAACGTTTGCTCCAGTCGCTAAACTAGAAGCAAGACGAATCTTATTGACGTACGCTTGTTTCGATAACTTTAAACTCTATTAAATGGATGTTAAAAGTGCTTTTTTAAATGGATATATTAAAGAAAACGTTTATGTTGAACATCCTCCTTTATTTATTCATGAAAAATACCCAGATCATGTATATAAACTTAAGAAAGCTTTATATGGTTTAAAGCAAGCACCACGTGCTTAGTATGAACGCCTTAGAAGCTGTCTAATTGATTCAGGATTCGAAATGGGAAAATTAGATCAAATTTTATTTATAAAACATTCCAAAAAATGATATATTAATAGTTCAAATATATGTCGACGACATTATATTTTGCTCAACTAAAAATGAATTATGCAATGAATTTTCGGAAATAATGACCAGAGAATTTGAAATGTCCCATATGGGAGAATTATCATATTTTCTAGGACTTCAAATAAAACAAGTTTCAAATGGAATATTATTAATTAAGAAAAATACTGTGATAATCTTGGAACAGAAAACACTTCTGCCAAACCAACACCTATGAGCACAACAGCACATCTTGATAAAGATGAAAATGGAAAAAGTGTAGACCAAAAACTATATCGTAGTATGACAGGATCACTACTTTATCTAACAGCAAGTAGACCAGATATTACGATGAGTATGTGCTTATGTGCATGATTTCAAGCTAACACGAAAGAATCACATTTACGTACCGTAAAACGTATACTATGATATCTTAGTAAAACTACAAATTTCGGACTTTTATATCCAAAAAAGTGCTCGTTCGAATTAGTATCATACAGCGATGCTGATTTCGGAGGATCACGAACATATAGAAAAAGTACAAGCGGTACGTGTCACTTCATTGGTAAATATTTAATATCATGGTTTAGCAAGAAACAAAACTATGTCTCACTATCAACTTGTGAAGCAGAATATATTTCTACGGCACTAGCTTGCACACAAGTAATTTATATGCAACAGACACTTAAAGATTTCAGAATCAATCTAAAATAAACAATTTGTTGCGATAATTCTAGTGCAATAAATCTATCCAAAAATCCAGTAAAGCACTCAGGAACTAAACATATAGATATTAGACATCATTTTTTACACGGTAATATAGGAAAAGAAGTGATAAATCTAGACTACGTACCATCAAAAAATCAATTAGCCGGTATTTTTACTAAGCCATTGTTAGAAAATACTTTTATAAAATTATGACGTGAACTTGGTATAATGTCAATTAAGATATATAAATAAAATACAAATTTATTGACTAAAAACTCTAAAATAAATTTTTAACAAAAAATTTGAAATTCTGACCATGTTGAGACACGAACCGATGACCTGCTGTGAATAGCCCAAGTGTCTTAACCACCTAAGCTATTGATTTTTTCTGTTACAATCTAGTATGGGGATTTTATTATATGGTGACATCAATATATACTAAATATATGTGTAACATTTAACTTTATAAATATACATTACTACTTTTATAAACATTAAATTACATAAAACAAAACAAACAACAGAAACGTATTGCCCTAATTCTTGGCTAAATTCAATACAAGCCACTTATTTCTACCTATTTTTGCTCTAAACTTACGCTATAAATAGATATGCATACTTCATTTTTTTTATATACAACCAAATTGAAATACAAACACGGCCTTCATTCGTTTTTACTTTCAACAACTATTTTTCAAGAGGTCAACCTCCTCATCCACTGATTCTATCGAAATTCTTGCCTCAAACAATTCACCAAAGACTCTGGTTCATAAAACTTCACCATCTTCTGCCTATCATACCGGATATACTTCGGATAAAAAGAAAGGAAAGAAGATGATTGATTTATCTCCAAACACGAAGCAAAAGATATATGATTTGCACCATTATCAATAAGAATCACTAATGTTACAACGTGAAATGTACTACGAACAAAAGATTAACTCTAGATGATTAGGAATCATCGAGCATATTGCTATGAAGTTCTGCGGGGCGTCTTCACATTCAATAGACGAACATGTTGTTTTGCCTATTAGGCGACCTTCGACTTCGTCTCGACTGTGACCATCGTTCTCACCGAATTCATGGGATCGCAATGAAGAATCGAATGCTCGTCGTAAGCAACCAAAGGGCTATAAGACGCCTAGCCCTTCAAAATAAAGCATGGTTGTTGTTATCTTTTCTTTTATTTCCTTTTAATTCTACTAAGTATGTATGTTTTTGTTCTTGGAATAAATCTATTCTGTTTCATTCATCCATATGTAAACTAATTATAATATTCGATAATAAACTTACAATGTTCACATATATAAATATATTAACATTTTACTCCAAAATAAAAATTACTATAAAAATACATCCAGGTCAGTCGAATGGACCATGTGGTCAGTCGACTTACACAGGAGCAATTTTTAAAAAAAAAGCATGGTCAGTCGACTGTCTCAATGCCTCGGTCGGCTGGACCAGAAAGATGAAAAATTTTGATCTTCAGCTTCAGTCGACTGACGCACTGAGGCAGTCGACTGAATCATAAATCTGAGTCACTTTATTGCTTTTACCCACCCACTTTCCTCCTTTTAACTTCTACTTTACCTTGTTTCACCATTCACATCTCAGATTTCAAAGATTACCAAAATCCTAGCCTTTCAAAAACTCCATTTTTATTTTCCAAAAATTCAAATTAATGGCTCCTAAGCGAAAGGGACATGCTTATTCATCCTCTCAACCTTCGTCAAACGAGCAAATCCAAAGATGGCTATTCATTGACACCGCAATCAGGAGGTGGAGAAGAATGCAAGATTCCCGGATCTTCGAAGGTTCTTTTGTTAAGTTTTCCGATTTCTCACCATATCATATCCAAGAATTAGCTCATAGGAGCAACTTGGAATCTCTATTCAATATTGATGATAATAAACACAAAATCAATCAAATAATGGTGAAACTATTCTATGCAAATGTAAACTTGGATCACCAAACAGTTCAAAATCAACAAGATTGTGTATGGAGTCTAGTGTGTGGAAAACTCGTCTTTTTCTCCTTAGATTGCATGGCTCATACTTTGCAAACTGAAAATGATGGTATGGAATTGGCCAATATTGATTGTGACTTGGTTGTTCATGACCATATAAGTCATTTGTTTTTAGAAGACGACATGCATCAACTCAAATCCATGTCTCTATGATCAAAAGCAAGAATTGTTCATCGTGCCTTAATGAAAACCATAACTCCGAGAACCGGGAGTTATGAATTTGTCTATGAACATAACTTTAAAGCTTTGTATGCTATTTTCGGAAACATTAAAGTCAACTGGCTACGATTGATTCTTGACGAATTCTTAAGCTTCAACAACGGTAGAATGAATGTCATATACTACGGTGAGTATATTATGCGACTTCTAAAGGCATGTGAGATTCCGAAATAGGACTCACCAATCTCTACCGTTGGATGTTTGAACTCTCAGACTTTAGCGTTAATGAAACTACCAGTTGCCCGACCACCACCTATCATATCTTTCGAAGAATGGACTCAACAGCAATTATCTCAAGACCAACCGCAACAACATGGCGACCATCTCAAGGCCCATCTCGTCAAAGATCAACTCGTCATCAACAAGATGAAATTTTAATTCCGAATTCGGGCCTTCAACCACGTGAGTCAATTTCTATACTATGTCGTAACTAACAAATTCTTCAATCCAATATCACCAAAGTTGACAAGAAGCTTGATAAGGTTAAAGGATTTTTTACGAGTTATGGAAAGCTATTTCATGTTCTTCCAAAACTTCTACAGCTACTTTAGGCAATCCGGGTAAGCAACCCATCTTCACTTGGTCATCTTCTTTCGACGATCAAGCAAGTAGTAGTGACGATGATGGAGATGGAGGTGATAGTGGTGGTCAGACATCACATAGTGGTAGGGGTAAGAAACCAGTGGCTTAAGATGTTTTTTCTTTTTATTAAAACATTAGCATTCATTCGTATGGCTTGTACTACATGGCCACCCTATTTATATTATTTCGAACACTCTTGTTTATAGAAGTTTAATGTATGAATGATTGTTTTCTTCATAATATCTATGACATTATAACTTCATATTACTTATTCCATTTTGTCGATGACAAAGGGGGGGAAATATTATTGCTAACATTAAGAATGCAGGATATAGAGCGTCAAAGATTCAGGTGGAGTAAGTATTTATGTTATATATATATATAGTCGAAATCTATATCTATTTACAGGTTGTCATCAATCAAAAAGGGGGCGTTGAGACTTGGTTTTGATTCATGACACAAAACTATCACTACAACATACAGATTTGATGACAGCTATGACAAAAAGGGAATATACAAGAAGACGAGACTTTAAAACCGGTGCATCAATTATTATTATTTTAAGTCTTAGGTCAATATTGTTAAAATCTCTCCGCATATTTTAGGCTATATATTTAATCATTCTATTTCTCAAATATTTTATACATATATAAGCATATAATTAAATTATAAAAGTGTTTTAAAGTTATAGAAATTAATACACCTATGTAAACTGTGCATATTGCACAGATTTCACCAGGTCAGTCGACTGACCCAGAGGATTAGTCGACTAACACTGGAAAATTTGTGCAACATGCACAAGTGCATAGATATACGAATTTATATTTAAAAATTATTTTGAATATTCAGTCGACTGACCCAAAGGATCAGTTGACTGAATTTCTACAACAGCTACTTTCGAAAAGACATGACTTTTTGTGGAGAGTTACGGACCTCTAATGAAAAGATTTGGATGCAACATTTCAATTGAAACTCTTCACAACAGTTGCTGCTTTCTAACCTTTATAAATACAAACTCCAATTTGATTCCAAATCACTTAATTACAATCGAATTTTCTTATCTCTCTGATCTAATTCTCTGGAATCTATTTGTTATCATACTTTCAATTATTCTGCATTAAAGCAATACTATACCTTTATGTTCTTCATATATTTCAAATATATATATTTATACTCGAGGAGAAGATTATAGGAAGTGTGTACTATAAGTGACAAATCTGTGTTATCAAAACACACAAAAGTCAAAACTATTTTCTGTATATGTCGAAGTCCTGTTTCTACTTCTCAGGCGAGTGAAGTCCTCTTCGGCTGTTGAGGCAAAATCCCATTCTGCTGCTCAAGTCCCTGTTCGGCTGCTCAGGGGTTGTATAGACCTGTTCCTTCGGGTTAAGTGAGGGTTGTTGTTTTAGTGAAATTCGAAAAGGAGTCAGGGACTGGACGTAGGACGGTGCTCCGAACCAGTATAAAAATCTCTGGTGTCATTTTACTATACTGCTTTTTATATTCCACACTATTTACAGTATTACTATCATCACTATGATCTGTATTATCATCGATCCATAGCACATTTTCACCTAATTCCCCGCACATCTGGAATAAATATGTGTTTTCGACTGGAACTCATTATTAAAATTAAAAATCACCAAGTATTTAGGATCTCAACCATCAAGTTGAATGCCTCCAGTCTCGTGGACTCTACCATATGTCGTATTCATGTTCTTCATCAACAATGTCTTGTGCATTACCAATACTCCATTGGGTACTTCGAAGTTGGGGTGAAAATTTTAACTCTAAAATATTTCCAACCCATAGTTGCTTTTTCCATTCCTTCGGAGTGGAACTACAACTACTTTTATAGTCTAAATTCTTAGAATCTAACGTAAAAATGTAATAATACTAGATAGGAAAGTACAAATACATTCTCTTAATTTATCCTAATTCCTTTGATCTACTAATGTAGGCCGTGACACCAAATGTAACAATCCATACCTCAATGGGCCTAAATTTCAACAAAAATCAAAACTCCGGTCCATCAAAGCATAGATTATATGATTTGGTACCTGCAAATATGCATGAGCATTATTAGTGATTGATAGAAACCTAAAATCATAGTGGAAACAATAGTATGATAAGAATACTGATTATGACTACTACCTTAGAATTATGATACTCCTTGGATAATAGGTTGTCACATCAGCATCAAGCATGAGAGAAAATAAGACTTCTCCAACAACTAAACACATCCAGCTCTAGTGACTTGTAACTCTAAATCTATCATATGTGTTGTAATGAAGATGGGGTCAAAGCAATGTTCTGGTGACTGAAAAATCTATAATCTGTCCTGTTAACCTGGAAAATGGATCAACACCCTAGATTAAGAGTGAAAGCACTAGCATGTTTATCAAGGCAAACAAAATAGAAAAAAGGAATAGTGACTTATAGATAAGGTTAAGAGACAAGAGATTTTTATTATAGTTCGGCTATTAACGAAGCCTACATCCACTTTACAACTTTTGTTATTGATTGACTATTGTTACAACTTGAATCTGATTACAATTGGATTGAACCTTCTAAGTTAGATCAAGTCACAAGTGCACGAGTTTACTGTAGAATCACAGTAAACCTCTAGATGACTATTGCGTGGGAGGATAAGAGTGAAGAATAATATCTATAGAGTTCCAGCAGCTAGTCTAGAAGATCCCCTTTATTAAGTAGATGGGTGAGTATTTATAAGGATTAGAGAGCTATTGGGCTATGCCGCTTTGCCAGATGCTTACATTTGAAGGTACGAAGATGCTTCAAATGTTTCACAATGAACCGACCTTATATGATGGATAGCTAGCGATCCATGTTATCAGTGCATTTTTAGCTCCTTTCAATTGGATCATGTTCCTTGCCTGGTGTAGATGCTCTCCATGTAATTTCATGGCTGATGCCTTGTTTTGATGATGATTCATGTACATGTTGCGTCGAACTAATACTGGAATCAGATCGTTTCCCACTTCTCGATCTAGTTTGCTTGGAATATCATGAAACTTAGCAAGTATCCCTAGAAAAGATAATGCTTTATGATGTAAGAAGAATGGATGACCCATGAGCAATATTTATGGATCGCTAGGGATCCATGGGTGATGGATCGCTAGCGATCCATCCCTTAGGCTGTTTTTATTTTCTTCCTCTTGAACCTTTCTCGGTTCCTTCTTCTAATCCTTCTACTCGATTCTTGAGTCATTTCGACATGATGTAGATGTTCTAACTTCCATTGAATTCTATTGGGTTAAAATCCAAGATAACATTTGTCCCCCAAGGTATGCTTTCGTTGGAGACAAGGCGTGATTTGGAAGTAACTACTTTTGAGTTCCCATTTGGTAAGGTTTAATTTATCATGCTGAGACTATCATGCGAATTTGGTTTTGGTTATTTAGTCATTTATGGAATTTCGATCTAAATTGTCATTGCTTGTTACAATAAATCAATTTCGGTCCCAGAACTTTCACGATGCCTCCAAATAACACATGGATCATGCTTGGCAAGTTTGGAGAAAATTGGTTGCAATTTGTTGGATCGCTAGCAATCCAAGGACTTAACAAAATTTTCTTGCACAACCTCCTATTTAGCTTCATATGAGCCAGCCTTCCACCATTTTGTATTTTCACTTGCAACTTGAGCCTTCTACCTAACGACCCGATTCAAAGTCTTCAAACCCTAAATTTGCTTCTGCTGTCACCGACATTGATCTCCACCGTCAGAGCTTCTTACCATTGATCCTACTAGACTTTGTCATTGCCTTGACCTTACCCTTATCTTTCTGAAACTTTGTCTATTTGGATCACTACCGATCTTACCTGCCTTGGGCCGCCAACAATCTAATTTAACCATGTTCGCCTTTTGACTTTTGACTAGAGATGGGTAATGTTGATTTTGGCGTTTGTTTAGCAATTTGGTGATGAAGTTTTGTTGGTGATGAATACAATGGAGATTCAACTTGATTGTGATTATATGGAAGAAGATAGTAATGGAGTCTGGACATAAAATGAAGCTTGGGTCTTGCCCCGGTGCTTGACATGTTTTGCTATCTTCGTTCACAGAATCGGAATAACTTGCACCGAGTCATACCGTTAATCTGGTACGACGTCTTGTGGATTAATTTTGGTTTTTTCTAGAAGGTGATAATAGCTTAAGGTAAGTCTTGTATGCAGCTCATGCTCTTATCCCTTTTAAGTAAACTGAAATCGATTTATGCTGATAATTCTCTACTTAATTCGGACTGATCTACAGTTGCTCACTTTCAATTGGTCCTGTTATTGCACAGTCGGTGTACCTGGAATAGGAAGAGCTTTCTGTGCCGCTCTGGGCCGCTAATCCATTCTCGATCATTGACCGATAGCGAAGTAGTGTAGAAGAAATAACTTTAATGAATGATAAGAAAAGCCCTTTTCTTTCTTCACTGTGAGTGAATTATCTACATGGGATAGAACATTTGTAGTTTTCATGACACTGATCCCATCCCACATAGATAACACACCACACTTGCCCCAGTAAACACTTGGAACCCGATGTGTCGGCATAAATCAATATTTTTTCAGAGTTCAAGCGTTAAGCGTAGGGGATTTTTAGTCAAAAATAAAATTACCTAACCATGTTAGGTACAAGTTCTATTGTATAGAATCAAGCACCCGTTATCCCATCATAAATCCAGTGGAGAAAGTCCGGCACCCTCAGAAGTCAAATCGTCATCAGTTGCACCTTCATAAACGTTTTCAATGGCGCCTACTTCTTCAGTACCACAGCTGAATATGGTCAGTTGGTTCCAGTTGATCCAGTTATAGATCGGACTCCTCCAAATTTTAGAGTTCTACTCAATCCTTCGGAGAGAGCTTCCTCGGTAATCTCTGCTAAAGTTCTGCATAACATTTGTTTACAACATGGCATTCCGTACGGTGACATACATCTTCCATCGAAAAATAAGTTTGCACATATGCCGCCTTTGGTGTACACCATTTGCCACCAGTATATGTTCATGAATGGAGCAGTGCCCCTTCAATCACTTCTTGAGACAAACTCTTCTGAACTTAGGAATTACTCCATTTTAGGTACACCCCAATGGATACGCGATCTTGACTTGCCTTTACGTCTTTTTTATGCGAACATTCAATTGTGCCCTAAGTTTTGATGAGTTAAGACATTTTCTCTCTTCAAGAAGAGAGATGAATGTCCGTTCCTCGTGGTCATCGAGGCTCAAAGATACCTCAAAATTATGTTGCAGCTTCAAAGTAACATGTCCTTATTCATGCCCTCATATTTTTTCATTAGGTGTCCTGAGGGATTTAATCATCTTTGGATGATGGGGATAAATCTTCTCTTTTAATCGTTAAGGTTTAATACGTCAATATGAGTTTTTGATAGATTGAATAATCCTTGCAGTTATCTCGAGACTGAACAAAGATCCATTACTCGATCAAATCTTCCATACTCTAAACGTCGTAAACACCAAAGAGAGATCGGTCAAGTTATTGGAAACGGCTGAGAATTTGCTTTGGTATAAGTTTTTGCATCCCGGGAGATCTGTCATAGTCATTGAAATTCTGTCTCCTTCCTATTCCAGAATTTGAACATGCTCCACTTCTTCATCACCCAATCCCGAAGAGGGCGACCTCCTTGAAGGAGAAGGTTCGTTTGGTAGGTCAACCGAAGAAATTCATGAAGGAAGAGGTGTTATGACCAAAGTCAGCTGGTCACTTAGGATGCCTCCGATCTCGAAGTAGGAGGAAAATGAATTTAAGTAGCACGAGAGCAAGGCTGTGGTGACAACGAAAAAGGAGGAGGAAATTAAGAATGGCAGCAGCTATGATTCCTCCTCTAGTGATGACGAATTTGATTCAAGTTCTGGTGATGGAAACTTCGAATCATGTAATGAAACTTCAGGAATGAGTCACATTCTTCCGAATTCGTCCTCCTAAGAGATTTGTGCTAAAGATGCTCCCCCAGCAGCCGAGCGACTTCATGGTTCTCCGCTTAAGGAAAAACCGGTATTAACTTTGGGGATTTGAGCAATGTTTATGTAGATATCGATGAACTCATGGGAGAAGATTTTGAGATCAAGGGATTGTCTCCTCTCCCCGGTAATGTTGTATCTAGAGTTAGCTCGATTTCCACTATGGTGACTTCCTGATTTGGTTTGTGAAGTCTTTTTAGGCTACTCATGACACGTTACACATTTTACTAGGGTCACGTTCACTTACATGTGCATTATTTAGGTTCATTTCCTATCGCTAAAGTTTTTTATTTATTTTTTATATCAGGTACTATTAGAGGCCGTGGACTTTACGAGTATCTTGAACAAATAACGCTGGTCAAAATGGATTTTAAGCCGCCATCAGCCTCAAGAAACACAATTTTTTTTAAAATCAAATTAACACATAAAATAAACACATAATAAAATCAAAAAAAAGATAATTAGAAGAATAGAAATTAAAATCAAATTAATACTTCGGCAACGGCACCAAAAACTTTTTTGACGGTAAATCTCTATCAGATTAGAAAAATAGCCTACCAAATTTTAAATTAAAAATAACCGCAAGCGCACGGCGTACAATCCAAGTACATGGCGAGTACGGATCGATCCGTAGGGAATTATATTGATTTTAAATTTTTATTCAATCAAATTAACCAAAGAGTTTGAAAATTGTTCTAAGCTAGAAAAAAATGCAAAAACTAACTACTACAAAAGTGAATGAAAATTATGAGATTAAAAGACAACTTAGAGATAAATTCATTCTCATTATCGCATAAACAACACATCATGAAATTATGATCTCTCTTTTGGTCAATAGTGAATTTAATTGATATGTTTATCATAAGTATGGCTATTTGTGATATTAATTAGGCCAACAGAAACCATCAAACTTTAACATACCCACTAAGTCACTTTTTAGCTCTAATGAAAATGATAATAACTAGAAAATAAAATATATTCTATGCATGGTATATTAACTATTGATTAGAAATATAGACCATCAAATTTTGATTTCACTTTATTACCATAAACATATGTAGATGAAAAGGTAATTTGTGTTTGTGTTTATTTAAGTATTGCCTGTGGTGTCAACAACATAGGCTATCAAATTCAATGTTAAAATAACAAAATTTAACCCATTCAAACATTGTCATTAAGCACAAAAAGATATCAAAAATTAGAAAAATGTTGAATCTACATGATTAAGAGAGCTTCATTACCCCTAAATTGAAGAGGTGTAGCCTCTCATATTTGTTATCATTTCAACAAATGTAGAGTTCAAAATGAAACAAAAACAAGAAGAAAAATGCAAGATAATTAAAAAGAGAGCTAATTAAAATGAAATAAAAGCTAATCTACTTGCATAAGAAATGAAACTAAACTACTAACATAAGTGGAAAGAGAGCATGTAAATAGGAAAGAGCATGAATTAAAATTGCATAAAAAATTACATAAAAGAAAATGGCATAATAGCCATGAAAAAGAAAAGGGCGTTTTTTAAAGCCTAAAACTAAACTAACTAAAGAGGAGGCTAAGAGCTTATTACAAGAAACAAAGGGGTATTTATACATGTTTTGAAACTCTAATCATATTTTTGGGGAATACCCAAATTGCCCTTGAGGAAGTGTGGCCATCAAGTTATCATTAGTCTCTAATTAATCCATCCTCAAGTATGCATATAACTTTAACCTCCACTAACTTGTGCAATAACTCCTAATTGTAGATTAAGGTAAGCGGGTATGTGAGGTCCTACATAATGCATGAGTTTGAATTATTTCCATCTTCATTCCTTTTTTTCCATCCTTATGCATGCATATTTCCATGAAAAAACCTTCATATTTCCATCCAAATTTCTATAATTAAAAAGAAAATGTGCAAATAAATATTCTCAAAACTAATTCATGCACAAAATTTCTATTTTACCCCCACATTGATGTTGGAATGATGACTTGAATGCATATTTGAAATTTGGTTTTAAACATGTGAAAATAACCTATATGCTCATTTATTTAATTTAATTAGATTAAATATGCAAGTAAAAATATGCACATTTATGTGCACATCAAATACTCCACACTTATCTTTTTATTCATCCTCGAATAAACTAAAACTAAGATAAATCAATTCTCGTAGGAGACACGATTGCATTGAGTGTACGTGAAAAGTTGTTAAACCTCTAGGTGTCCCTAGTAGGATGAAAGTTGTCTCGTGTGGGTTTTCGGCGGGTATTACCTACAAAATCCAAATGCAACTTGAAAATTGTCTAAATGCAAGATTTATTTACAATGATATGAATGCAAGTTTTTTAAAATATTTGAAACCCTAATCAAGAAATTTAAGTCCTTCTACTTGTCAACACATCCAACAAAAATTAAGTTATCATCATAACTAGACTCTAGTTTAGCTAGTTGTTTCTGTTGATAACATAGTGCAACTATGAAATGGATCCCTATTGATTATTAAAGTTTTTCAAAGTGGTATTTTCATTTCTTTTGAATAACAAGTTAAACCAAATAAGTGAAAATAGTTCTTGGATTTCAATTGCTTACTCTCTCTTATTTGAAAATTTTATTGATCCCAACAATATTTACATATGCCTAACTCAGATAAACTGAGGCCACATATATTACCCATGCAATGCCTTGCGTGGTTATGTGAGGGGAATACAGAGCATGGCGAGTATACACACAAATGTGTTCACCTATCGACTATAGGCATTATTATTAAAAGAATTTTATATACATACACCTAACTCAGATAAACTAAGTCCAGATATACCGATTGTGCACTGCCTTTCTGGCTTTCGTGAGAAGGGCACAGCATGGCGACTGTACACACTTGCGTATGAACACATGACTCTATGTGTTAATAAAATATATACATATATACGAATGTATATTTTTTCTTTTGTTTATTTTTTATATATATTTGTTTTGATTTTTTTAAAGAGAGAGTTTCGCAAAATCATCTTAGCACCATTTAACTTAGAAGATAAAAAAATTTATATACTTTTTTTTAAGTCCACCACTTTTTTAAACAAAGATTTTCAATTAAGATATACATCCTAATTATCACCATGAACCTTTCTATATAGTAGTTAAACCATAGTTACTTGTAATCAAACTTTATTATTATTTTTGTTGAAACAAATAAAATTTTCAAAATTTTTAATTTAATATCCAAAACCTATACTTATCTCATAGTGTTTGTTCAAAAATAAATAAAAATGCTAAAAAGAAAAAAATTTGTTTTCGGGATTTGTTTTTTAAAATTTTTGAGTTTTGGAAGGAAAATATGAATAATAATAATAATAAACCACGAAAAATCAAAAGAAGATAAGACTCCCCCACACTTGATTTTGACTGTGTCCCCATAGTCAACCTAAGTGAAAGGATAAACATAAAATAAAAATAAAAATATGACCTGTATTTATATGAAAATGAAATGATTATTATTTACACGACATCAGAAAATATATAGTCAAAGAGTAAATGAAACGGTCTTCCAAAGATCAATTCATTTTTCTCTTCAAGTACGAGAAACATGGCTTAAACACAGAAAACCAAACCATAAAAAATTTCAAAGTTGAATGTTGATTTGGAAAAATGAATGTCGTTTTATTAAAAATCATATGAGTTATTTTACTTTCGATGATTTTTGGAGTAGATAGAACAATTGGTTGAAAATCAAGTATATTTTCACCAAATTTAAATTCAAACTCATCATTGACAAATTCTCAGAATTATTGATTTCAAAATCAAAATGCTGATTTAAATCTCCCCCTTCAGAATTCAACAACTCATTTTCGAAATGTACAAAAAACTTGTGTTCACTAAATTTGTGTTCCTTTATTGGATTATCAACTACTTCATTGCATGTATCAATTTCAAAATCTAAAGTTGTTGCATTCAATTTTTCAAAATCGGGAAAAGGAAGATTGAATTTTCAATTTGGTTCCACGCTCTCAAAAGAATTGAAATCCAACTCAATTACCATATTTTCAACAACTTCATTAAAATTGTCATTTTCAATTTCAAAAGTTGTTATTTTAAAATCTTTAATTTTGGTAAAAGATGGATTATCGCTTGACTCGCCACATGTTGGGATTTGATTTTGTTTCACATGTTATTTTATATATGTTTCAAATAGCAAGTTCGTGTGATCCTTGTGAATTTCGTCCATTTGCTCAAAAAAATCCAATTTATAATCATTAATTTGATAATTTTCAATTTGAATTTGTTGGGAATAAAAATTATCAATCGTATTGTAGTCAGGATTATTCCCAATCCCAAAATCATTTAAAAGGTGATTTCCATTTATGTTTCGATTTCGAAATTCATTTTGGAGTTCGAAATTGAATTAGCATGAGTTATAATTGAAATCATTTGAATTTTAAAGTGAATTCACATCTTGATTACTTTGAAAACTTTGACTTGAGTTATTGAATAGATATGAATTACACAAATCATTTATTATTTGATCATTTTGTGTATAGAGTTCAAGTAAAGGCAAAATCATTTCAATGCTATTTTCAAGAGTTCAGGATTTGCCATCATTTTGAAAATTTTGTGGTTTAAAATTTGAATTGTTTATACAATAGTTGCCATTAAAAACTCCATAAGAATATGGTGTAAAATTATATGACAACTATTAAAAAATTCTTGTGAGTAGGGAAATTCAGATATTTGCGGAAGTTTTTTTTTTTCTTTTTTGGATTTTTTTATAAAGGAAAACTATTTACCAAAAGGAATTTATTTTCCAAAAGGGAAATTTAATTTTTATTTTGTTTTTTTTTTTTTTGCTTTTTTGGATTTTTAAGTTTTTTTTCTTTTTTTATACTTTTTTTAAAAATTATATAAATATTTTGGATTTTTGTTTTTTTCTAAAAAACTAACTTAAAATTTTCTTTTTTGTATTTTTGATTTTTATTTGAAAATTTTAAAGGATTTAAAACTAAGTTAAGAAATAATTACTATTTTTTTAGTTTTGGATTTTGAATTTTTTTTTTAATATGCACGAACCAATGCAACTAAATGAATGCAAAGGACTTAATTACAATTTTGCTATCCTTCATAGTTCCTAACCCAAAATTGTATAATCATACTTTGTCTTAGTTCAATAAGAAAGTTCTTAGTTAGGTAGCGTGTAGGAGTTATCGGTGCGCCATGAATCACCGTGGCAATGCAGCCGATGGTTTAAGTACCTTCAAGGAAACAACCATTATAATATTCACGAATCACCGTATTAATTATAAATGGTTATTGCTCTACCGTAGCCTAGACACCAAAAAATTAAATTGTCGAAAGAGGACAACTTGTTAATATATAATTAATCCCTAAGCGAGCTCACGACACTCTTAAGATATATAACCGTTATTCTTAAAAGGTTCTAAGATGAAATGCAATTTCTGGACCAAGGAAGGGATGATGTAATCCCCTCCCTTATTGGGGTAAATGTAAAAATGTAGATGCAAAATGCAAATGCAAATGTAAGTTGATAAAAAAAATTAGAAATTGTGTATGTTTTTTTATATACAGAAATGCAAATGCAAAGGAAAAACAACAAGCACACACATAAAATGAAAACAAAGTCGCACCATAAACACGCAACACAAATTTTTTAAAATGCAAATTAACACATAAAATAAACACACAATAAAATCAAACAAAACATAATTCGAAGAATAGAAATTAAAATCAAATTAATTCTCCAACAACGGTACCAAAAACTTGTTTGATGGCTAAATCTCTATCGGGTTAGAAAAATAGCCAATCAAATTTTAAATTAAAAATAACCGCAAGCGCACGACATACAATCCTAGTACGTGGCGAGTACGGATCGATCCGCAAGGAGTTGAATTGATTTTAAATTTTTTATTCAATCAAATTAACCAAAAAGTTTGAAAATTGTTCTAAGCTAGAGAAAATGCAAAAACTAACTACTACAAAAGTGAATGAAAATTATAAGATTAGAAGATAATTTAAAGATAAAATCACTCTCATCGTCTCATAAATCAACACATCATGAAATTATGATCTCTGTTTTGGTCATTAGTGAATTTAGTTAATATGTTTATTATAGTGGAAATTAGGTTGAAGGGATTCTATTTGCAGGGTAATAAGTTTTAAGGACAGTACTTCTGAATAATTAGTTTTAAGGACAATTTATAGCATATTGATAAATTCATTTATCTTTTTAAGTTATACAAGAAAATGATAAATTCTTTTATCATTATTTCTGTATAACTGAAAATGATAAATTCTTTTATCTTTTTCCTGTAAAACGTCCTTAAAACTAATTTTCTAGAATTAGTGTCCTTAAAACTTACTACCCTACACAAATAAGCCCTTGAAGTAAAAATCCCCTTTATTATAAGTATGGCCTATTTGTGCTATTAATTTGTCCAACATAAACCAACAAACTATAACGTACCCACTAAACCACTTTTTAATTCTCATGAAAATGACAATGAACTTGAAAATAAAATATATTCTAAGCATGATCTATTAACTATTGATTAGAAATATAAGCCATCAAATTTTTATGTTAATATTCACTTAATTACCATAGTCATATGTAGATGAAGAGATAATTTGTGTTTGTTTAAGCATAACCTATTTGGTATCAACAACATAGGCTATCAAATTCAAAGCTAAAACAACAAAAATTTACCTATTCAAACATTGCCATTAATCATAAGGAGAGATTAAAAATTAGCAAAATGTTGAATTTACATGATTAAGAGAGCTTCATTGCCTCTAAATTGAAGGGGTTTGGCGTCTTATATTTGTTATCATTTCAACAAATGTAGAGTTCAACATGAAACAAAAATAATAAGAAAAATGCAAGCTAATTAAAAAGAGAGCTAATTAAAATGAAATAAAAGCTAATATGCTTGCATAAGAAATGAAACTAAGCTACTAATATAAGAAGAAAGATAGCATTTAAATAGGAAAGGGCATGAATTAAAATTGCATAAAAAACTACATAAAAGAAAATGGCTAAGTAGCCATGAAAAACGAAAAAGAGTTTTTTTAGCCTAAAACTAAACTAACTAAAGAGGAGACTAAGAGCTTATTACATGAAACAAAGAGGTATTTATACATGTTTTGAAACCCTAATCATAATTTTGGGGAATACCCAAATTTCTCTTGAGGGAGTGCGGCCATAGCGTTATTATTAGTCTCTAATTAATCCATCTTCAAGTATGCATATAACTTTAACCTCCACTAACTTGTGCATTAGCTCCTAATTGTAGATTAAGATAAGTAGGTAGGTGAGGTCCTCCATGATGCATGAGTTTGAATTATTTCCATCTTCATTCCTTTTTTTCCATCCTTGTGCACGCATATTTCCATGAGAACTCCTTTATATTTCCATCAAAAATTCCAATAATTAAAAAGAAAACGTGCAAATGGATATTCTTAAAATTAATATCTGCACAAAATTATTATTTTACGCCCGAATTGTTATATGAATGATGACTCGAAAGAATTTTGAATTTAGTTTTAAACATGTAAAAATACCTTGTATGCTCATTTATTTAATTAAATTCGATTAAATATGGAAGTTAAAATATGCACATTTACGTGCACAACAGGCAGTGACACAACTCCTGGCAGGGATACTAAGAAGAAAAAGAAACTTACGACCAAAAGTGGGAAGGGAGCGGTGGAAAGAAACATTGACGGGCTCGAGCAACAGTGGAGCCAGTATTGGGACATTCTGATTTGTTTGATACGTGTTTTGTATAAGTACAGAGTCTGCACTTATTACGTTTATTGTTGTAGCATCTATATTTTCCTTTTTGTTGGTCGATATTGAAAGGATACGGGCCCCACATTTTGATTTTGTACAAAAAATGTTATAAGTAATACAATGTTGACATTTTGATTGTAACTTTATTTGTCTACTTATCTATGTTTCATGCACTTATGCCAATTTAATTTATTACTATTCTATCTAGTCCTGTAATTATAGCTAAAATTCTTTGTTTGGAATAACAGAACTGTGAAACACTTGGTTTTTTGTATTGGTGTGCGCCCCTAGTTCACAGGGCTGTTTACTTTAAACACTTGACAATGACCAGTTTATCCATGTGATTCTTCAGATGTCTGTAACCGAGTCTATTTTGCAGTTCCTATCTTCGGGAACTTATGATTTGAGCATCTCGATTCCAGATATTTTGTCAATCAACAATCGAAATTATTTGCCAATTCGTAGTCATGAGGCATTGCTGGATTCATGCCCATTACTCCTGATAGAGGGGGTGGATTGATTCTTTTTAGTCTTGCAATAGACGAGTTTCCCGACATTTCCAGGACAATCCGGTACTTAAGCGTGTGCGCAGCTTTTAACAGTGTGCTCGGCTTATGGGCTGCACAGCTTTTGGGATCGATATGATCCATTGATCCGAAACGGTTTAGAATTTCTCTACGTTACCAATCTTCGGGCAACGTGAGAAGTTCATATTTTAAAAGCGTGGTTCCATGAATCAAGAAGCAATGCACGGCTTATGGAGGTGCGCGGCTATGACTGAGGCCTTTCCGGTATTGTTGGAGCAACACTGGTTCTTAGAAGGTAGGGATCGACATTCGTTGATCCGACAGTTTGAATCGATTTGCTTTCGTCAACCCGACAGGTAGATGGAGTGTATTTTACTATGGTTCCACTATTTCAAGCAGTGATTGGATGGTTTCCAATTAATTTAAATCCGTCGACTCAGCAGGTTAATTTTGTAAACACATTTTTATTGGTTCGAAAAGAAAAGAATTTTATTAATGAAGGTTGGGCAATTTTTGCCAATTTACAATGCCTTCGCTATACTGAGATAGCTTATTTGCTAGAAATAGGAAGTATATAAGATAGTCTTAGATAAAGTAAGGACATAGTGATTCACTGTTCCATGCATGGGGAATTTGGGCTTCATCAACGGCTGTTAGCTTGAATGTGCCATCCCCTAGCTTCTGACCGATCACATTGCGGCCTTTCCAGTTTGGTCTGAAGGCTCCCAGTACGAGGAAGACCCACTTGTGGACAAGGTCTCCCATTTTGAAGGTGCGGTTATAAACTTTGGAGTTAATGTACCATGCGCCCCTTTTCTAGCGAGCGGCAGTCCTTATTTCCGCCTCTTCCTTCTTCTCATCAACCATATCAAGCAATTTGAGTAAGAGCTGCTCGTTCTGCCTTTGATCGAAGTTTTGCCTTTGATGAGAAGGAACTCTAGCTCAACTTGGATCATTGCTTGTGAACCATATGTTAGGGCGAACGGAGAGTGCTTAGTTGCAGATTTACGTGTTGTTCTGTAAACCCATAGTGCAAATGGAAGTTCATTGACCCAATTTCCTTTTGCTTTAGTTAGTCGCTTTTTGATGGTGGACTTAATGATCTTATTTACTGCTTCCACTTTCCCATTTGCTTGCAGATGTGCAATAGCAGAAAAGCTTTTCTCGATTCAGAAGCATTTGCAAAAGTCTTTGAACTCGGTGCTTTCGAATTGAGTCCCATTATCCATGATGATTTTCAATAGCACACCAAACCTTCAAATAATATTTTTAGTACCAAAGTTAATAACTTTATTTATGGTAATAGTGGCCAGCGGTTCTTCTTCCCATTTGGTAAAATAGTCAACAGCAACGATAACATATTTGACACCTCCTTTGGCCATTGGTAATAAACCAATCAGATCGATTCCCCAGATTGTGAATGGCCATAGGCTGGCCATCTGTGTTAGCTCCATCAAGGGGGTTCTTTTGACCTTGCTGAATATTTGGCATTGATCACACCGTCTAACGTAATCCGTTGCATCACTTTTACTGTTATCCAAAAGTACCCATATCAGAGAACTTTCTTTGCAAGGTTTTTCCCCTCGGTATGATCTCAGCAGTCGCCTTCATGAACTTCTCTTAGGATCCTTCGGGCTTCGTCGTTGGTCACACATCTAAGCAAGGGAGTAGAGAATCCCCTTCATTACAGCATCCCATCTTGTATTACGAATCATGGTTCCTTTCGAATCTTTTGAAACCATCCAATTAAAAAGGAAAGTTTATTCAAGTTCAATTATTATTCTCATATACCAAAAGATGGTGGTTACACACCAGTCAACATGTATGCCTTCAAAATCTACCTTCCTTGCTTAAATTTTCTGCTATGTTTCAACTCATTTAAACATAAAAATATACCTATCGATGGAATCAAAGGCTCATATCTTTCCTAACCGGTAATAACATAGTAACACAAAGTAGAGAGCGCACCTATCCCTTTCAACGAGGTCGAAAGCAGTCAAGTCCTACTTTAAAGAAAATTGGAAGGGAGCCCAAACTTTAGTGGCAGCGAAAGGTCATCAAGGTCCTCCTTTCGACTAGGTCAAAAAACCTAATTCGCAAGGGTCAACCAGCGCCTATAAATAAGACCTTAGGGGTCTTATTTTAGGGATATGAATTCATTCACTTTAGTCTTGCACTTTCTTTAATTCGTAAACAATAGTTCTCAACTTAAATTGGGGATTTGATTACTTTGTATGCTTATCTTCAAGTAGTAAAAAATATACTATTCCGTGCAAATTAATTATTCTTGGATATATTAGTTGATTCGAAGTTTTTATGTGGTTCTGGTTATAATCTTCTTGTACCAACATGATCGAAAGGCAATCTTTCATGGAAGTCAAAACCTTTCAATTCAACAAAAATCCTTAGATCATTAGGTCCTTACCTCAAGCCTCCTTGACCACTTCGAAAGTAGATTTCGATAGGATCCTAAACCAATTCAACTAATTCGAAAGGTGTTGTAAAAAGGAATTTAGGTATTTCGACCGTGTCGAGAGGTTATATAAAAAGGAGTTTCAGCTACCGCAACCTTTCCGAAAGGTGGGTTTAAAGGAGTCGAAAGGTTATAAATATTACTATTTGTCCAAAGAGTGGTTTCAAAAGGTTCACTTTCACTTTAAACTTACTTTGGGGTGTTGACAAGTTTTCTTATTAACATTTTTTATGCTAGAAGGAGGGCTCGAACCTCTGACCTTATCGATTTTCCAACTTTACTTTCCTCTAACCCAATTCTATTCCAAGCTTACTTACTTAACATTTTACATCACCATGTTTAGCAAAATGAAAAGGTATGAACAACGATCCTCAGAGCCACATCCAAATGGATTCTCTCATAGAACAGTCAATGATTCTAAACTACATGAAGAGCAAATGTTGAGATTGAAAGCTTTAAGGATCATAAAGAAAAAGAGAGATGTATCTTATGACCCAAATGGAGTTTAAACCCTTTTCACATTGGCCTAACACATATCTTTGCCTTAGGAGGAACAAATGAAAAGAGTGATAACTTGTTGGACCAAATGAAGAAGACAATCCAATAAGGCACTATCTTTGAAGAGGGAATGATGGTTGACTACAACACCTTTGCACAAAAATGGAATCAAGCAACAAGTGGCACATTGGCTAAATGTGAGCTTCAAAAGCTTTTGAAAAAGAAATTGGTCATTGAGGGTGAAGCTTCAGGACCAAGTAATAATAAACTAGAAACCATCCTCAAAAGACAAGCTTCAAGTCGAGACTTTCCAAGATGTGCAATCTGACTACATCAATTGAGAGTATTTATTTGTTGTAACGACCCGTAATTTCGCTACTTCGAAAATGAGAGATTTCGTTCAATTTAAATTTAAAAGGAGTTTAAATCTTAAATAAATATGTTATATATTAAATAATTATCTATTCTTACAGTTAATATATTAAAAAGTATAAATTTGGATTTTAGAACAAATCGACAAAAGTTAAGTTTTGTCAATAATAAATAAAGGCTCAAATAAATGAATTTTAATATTTATTTAAAAAGGTAAATCTTATTTAAAACATCTAATAAAGATAATAAAAGTATGTTAAAAGATTTAAAAGTTTGTTAATAATCGTTTTATAAAAATAACCAAAAATTTGTCGCATTTTGTCAGTTTTACATACACTGTAAAATTAGAGATTTTGATATTAATTTAATATGGTTTTAAAATATAAAGAGACTTGTTTTATTTTATTTAAAGAAGTAAAAAGTTCATTTTAAAGTTTGTTTTACTCCAATATATAGCTTAATAAAAACGTCAAATTTTGACTGTATAATTTATCGTCAAAAACGCCGTTTTCAACCAAAACAAGTTGTCGACAAGTTGTTGCAACTTGATACATTTCCAAACTTATAAATACTAGTTTACAAACTATATAAATATTATACATTTAGCACTAAAACAAAAGGAGTTTACTTTTGAAAATATTTGCATAAATGTATAAAAAGTAAAAAAGCATGATTGGAAAAAATAAAAAATTATTAAACCTTTTATAAAACAACATCATTACTCTACTTCATAACTCATTAATAAGAAGTTATGTTTATACATAGGAAACGAGATGCAAAAGTGAAAAGAAAGCTAATGTAAGGAGTTAATGACACATACATACATGCATTTAATGCAAATCAAATCATTCCAAAGTCTTCTCTTTAAACACAAAATCTAAGGAAGTAATCATTCCTCTTTCTTACCATCACCATTAATACATATCAAATCACTCTTTTTCACATAAAAGAAAAGTATATTTCAATTCAAAAATGAAGAGGGCATTAATGTCATTTACCACTAAATATGTTCACTTATAAATACAACCACACCTCTCTTCATTTCCACTACACTTTCATTTCATAAAATTTCCAAAAACCTTCTCTACTTCCACCATTTCCCTTCTACCTTCAAGCTATCACCTCCATACTCCAAACCATCACCTTACATCACCTTACACAAGCCAAACTACCACCTACACACCTCCTCCTCACCCAAAACCTACGCCTACACCCCCACACCATCCTAGGCCGAGCACAACCTCCCAAAACCCGAGCCCTGCCCCCTAGGCCGAGCCCCTCTAGTCCAAGCCGAGCCCACACAAGCCCAAGCCGAGCTCCACACCCCCTAGGCCAACCACCACCCTCTCCTACCCTCTCCTACACGCCTAAACCCCAAGGTCGAACCCTCCTCTTTAATAAAAAAAGAAAAAAAAAGGGAAAAAGAAAAGAGAAAGAAAAAGGAAGGAAAACAAAAGCATTCAGAAAAGAAGAATTAAGGCAAGACGTTGGAAAATAGCACGTTAGCGAGAAACGCGTATCTCACATTAAAGATTGACGGAGTGGATATTATGGTGAGAAATTCTCACCGCTTTTTAAATTATATTGATTATCATGCTAAATTGTTATGTTAAATAATCACCATTTGATGATATGGATGTTTGATTGAATGTTTGAATATGTTGGATAATCTGTAGTAATGTTATGACATTTACCGTATGAAAAATATTGATGTTATATGGATGTTGTATGGTTGTTATGATAATTTGAATATCAAATTCCTATTAGTTAAGTAATCACTTTGTTTAGTAAGACCCTATTTTAGTAATATGAGAAATTGTGGAAAAATAAGTCTCTTTTCATTTAAAAGTGAAATTAAAGTTAAAATGAAATAGAATTTGAAATTTGAAGTAAATCGGATTTGAAAAGAATAGTTAATTTGAAATTGAAATTAAGATGAATAGTGAAATTGAAATTGAAATCGATTTTGAAAAAGTGAAGTTTAGTTTGATATTGAATTGAAGTTTAAATTGAGATTAGATTTGAAATCTAAGTTTTAAATGTGTTTAATTTGAGATTAGAATTGAAATTGAGTTGAAATTGGAATTTAAAATTTAATACTAAAATAATGGGAATAAAATAATATTATAATATGGTAATAGTGAAAATATATTTTAAATACTTTAAAAAGTGAAAATATTGATTTAAAATGGTTTCTAATGATTTTATAAGTGTTGAAATCAAATTTGAATAGATTATTTCAAGTATTGAAAAATAAGTTAAAACTAGACGCGTCGCGCAACGGTATTTCGCGCCGAAAAGTTCAAATAAGTGTATAGAGTGGAATATGGCTCGGAATTCTTCGAGATAAGAAAATTTCGGACTATTATATCCATATCTTCTAAACGAAGAAAGAAAATCAAAGTTTCGATAAGTAGATTTTGAAATAAGTCCAAATCAATTTTCTAGAAAAAACGCGCTAGTGCAGTTTAGTGACCATAACAGAAAATTTGTTTAAATGGATGTTTTTAATTATGGAAAAATATGGAATAAATTTGATAAATCTATTTAAATGATTTAAAAGAGATTTGGATTGGAAAATAAGAATTATCGAATGTTTAAAAGTTGTTTAATGAAAATAAGCTTATTTAGCACTTTCCGCAGCACTTTTCTACTGCGAATTCTATAACTTTTGGAATATGAGTTTAAATGTAACGACGTTTTTCAAAATAAATTTGGATGTTTTAAAAAGGATAATTAAGCATTTAGAAAGATAATTTGGAATATTTATTAGAAATTCCAAAATAAAGTTGAATATCTAAGTATGCGGAAACGACTAGTACATTTGTCCCGCTTGTGAGATCTGGGAAGATAAAACAAGGTGTTTAACTAAGGTTAGGGATGAAGCAACCAGTGCCCTAAACTTACCTGGCCTACGTTTTCTTTACTTAGGCGAGGGATGTAACAGATCGAAGGGAAAGCCCGGATGCTCTTAAATAAAAAGATTTTGTTAAGTTTTCCGAAATAAAAGAAGATTGGTATTATCCGAAAGTTAAGCAATCTCCAAAAAGAATGATTCTAAGATCGAATTTACTTCAAAATGTTTGTTAAGATTGATTTAGGGTTTATCGTAAACGATGACTTAAATAACATTGTTTTTGACCCGCTTAAAAGTAAAGAAATTTGGATCAAGAATTAAGCAAGAAAATTTGAAATATTTTCCAAAGCAAAAGAATGAATTTCTTAGAATCATCCTAAGTTAAAAGAAAGAGATTTCGAAATCATCCGAAAAGAATTAAAGTGAAAAGAGATTTAATAAATCTTTGTATACTCATATTCACTTTCTATCGATATTGGATTTCGAAGGAACCGGGGTCGGATTTGGGTAAATCCCATCCGAAAACCACTTCGAACCAATGAATACGTTCGAACGTGAAGACATGTTGAAGATGATGATTATTGAAGACCGTGGATCTTTATAGCGTGAGGACTGCTTGTTGAGTTGCTCTGGGTAGCTCCCGAGTTATATATAGCAGTGGTCTCCTCGTGATGGAGATTTTGCGGATTGCAAGGGCTTCTCGCCTAGTAATGGCCGAGGAAAGTGCCTTCGGTTTGAAATATTCCTGGACAACTTGTATGGACGTTTGTCTGACATTGCATTTCTAACGATTACGTACATTGGTTTTTACAAACGTACATCAGTGGTGGCGGAGAAGGCAACTTCTCTTAGCTTAACACCCTCCTTGAGACATATGAGCTTAAGGGTAGTATTTTTGTGGAAGGCAATTAGTAGTTAAACGGAAATGGCAATGTGACATTCAAAGATGTGATATGTGCTTTGTGAAAAGGTAATCGTGACCTCAAGCCTCATCAAATCGGAAATGATCGAAACAGGATTAGATGCAGCAAGGCTAAGTGGGTCTATAACAACCCGCATATTTATCAATTGTATATTTAAATATTTTATTTAAATATTTTATCGTTCGTCGGATTTTGGTCCGAAAAGCTACTTTTTGCATACGGTCGAATTAGGACTCAGGACCCCTCCCATTGAGTTTAAAATACCGTTTGCGACCTTTTTGAGTATAAGCTTCGATATGTTTGGAGATAGTAGAATTTTGCTACTTTTCACTTAGGGCTTTGGGTTTAGGTTGGGCTCAGCCCAATGTTCTAACTTAATACCCCAAACTGAAACCCCCCTCTTCATTCACTCCCTCTTCCTCTAATTTCAGTTCTAAAGAGATTAATGGTGGAAGAGAATGGGAAATAGAAATCCAAAACCCTAGTTTCCATTTGCAAATCAATTTCTAGCTCCAAACTCAAGAGAACCCATTGGTAAGCTTTCTCTTCATCTTCTCCAACTCATTCTCTCATTGATTTCAGAAATTTCCTGAACCTAACTTAGGGAATGTTCTTCTTTTAAGCTTAGATTCAAGCTTCTAGAGTTGGATTTGAAGAGTGGTTGATTCCCCTTTGCTTTCAAGCTTCATCTTCATAAATTTTAGTGCAAAGATGAGATTTTTAATCTCACATCTATGCTTATAATTCTCTTCTATTGTTAGGTATGAATTCCTCACACTTATTCATGTGCATTTGATTTTGATTTGGATTGCTTTTGTGAATATTCCAATTTTTTGTGTTTTGAGTTCAATTCATTAAAAATCCTAACTTTGATGTTTGAACATGTTTTTGGTGATGCATCGAGGAGCATATAGGGCCGGGTAGTCGATTGGCATAAACCCTTAGCGTCGTTGCTCGTGCGATTGCAATTTGATCGAGAGTTGCACCCCTTTTGAAATAGGGTAGGAAGTGCAAGCATACAGGTTCGGCCGACCGAGCCCCTGGGCCGGTCGACCGACCTGTATTCCAGGCACTTCCTGCCTCTGTTTGGAAGTGCTGGTTACAGGCTTCGGCCGACCGAGCCCCCTGGGCCGGTCGACCGACCTGGTGCCCGGAGCACTTCCAACCTCTGGTTCGGTCGACCGACTCAGGGAGTCCGATCGACCGACCTGCTACTATTTGCCAGATTAGCCTATATTGCTAATTCGTTTGAATATCCAACTTTAATCGATTCGTGTTGTCTCCCTTTTGTTGTTGTCATTTATTATCGACTTTGATGACCTTTTCTTTGGGAATTTTAGATATATCCATTTTGATGGATTTTATATCGATTTCTTTGGATTTTATTCACGTCTTCGAATGTGAATTTTTATGCCCGATTGTTTCTACAATCACTTCTATGATTTGCCACTTTAAAATATAAAGGTTTTCTATACTAGTAGTAAATATCAAAACTCTTTCTCCAAATGATTTCAACGCTATTTTATTACAAAGCTCGTTTTCTCAAACCGGTTTCCAATCTATTAGTATATACAAACCTTTACCTCACTCGTATGAGAAATCTAATTAAACGACTTAGTAAAACAAGTGGTATGAAACGCTTGCGTTTACTTCGTTGGTTAATTTTTGGACTTGTTCGATTGAACCACTTGTGACAATTTTCTAGTGGAGATCTACAATTTGTTCGTAAATATTTAAGTTAAGCTAGTGGTTATGGGACATGAAGCTAAGCTCATATATTTACTAGCTTACTGTAATCGACACTTCTCTTTGATCATGACGATCATTTTATGTTTTAGACTAGCATTGAGCAAAGTCTTAGAGATTTTGGTTCATCGGATGTCTCGCTGTACGACGTCGTTGTTCCCTTTGATTGTGATTTGGTTCATCGGATGTCTCGCTGTACGATGTCGTTGTTCCCTTTCATTGTGTTTTGGTTCATCGGATGTCTCGCTGTACGACGTCGTTGTTCCCTTTGATTGTGTTTTGGTTCATCGGATGTCTCACTGTACGACGTCGTTGTTCCCTTTGATTGTGTTTTGGTTCATCGGATGTCTCGCTGTACGATGTCGTTGTTCCCTTTGATTGTGTTTTGGTTCATCGGATGTCTCGCTGTACGACGTCGTTGTTCCCTTTGATTGTGTTTTGGTTCATCGGATGTCTCGCTGTACGACGTCGTTGTTCCCTTTGATTGTGATTTGGTTCATCGGATGTCCCGCTGTACGACGTCGTTGTTCCCTTTGATTGTGATTTGGTTCATCGGATGTCCCGCTGTACGAAGTCGTTGTTCCCTTTGATTGTGATTTCTGGATTTCGTATGTTGAATTCTGGAATTTATGTTTCACCAACTTTTACGATTGGCATGAATATATATGTCATTTATTGTGGCTTGGTGAATGAAATTAGGAGTATGACATTCCTTTTTATCTTGAGTAGATTATTGTGATATTGATTAATCTTTTGTTGATTTTCAATTACTTATTTATCACAGCTTGGCATTGTGATTATTATATGTTTATTCCATATCTCTTAATTCTATATCATGTTATATGATATTTATAGCTAGACTGATCCGTTTATTATTTTCTTATTAAATAATACTCGGGTCAGACTGAAATTTTACAGGTGCTTCTGCTTGACTCCTTATCGGACTTTCATCTGATCTTTTGGCTAACTACTTTAGATTAGTAGTTTATTTTGTTGTATACACTTGAGATATGGACTCATAGATGTATTCTTTTGTATAGCACATGTTTCTATTCTTTTGTATTATTGTGGATCTTTTTGACCACTACTCTGATGTACACTTCCTAGTGTAATATTCATATCTATTTCCGCCTTTGTGATATGAATTATCTGTGACTGATTTGTGTTATGTTTATTTCTATATTTGTTTCCGAAGACCTTTATAGCCACTGTGTAGTAGCTTTGAGTTTGTATCGGTATGTCGGATTCCCTCTTGAGATGAAAAGTTATATTTTTATCTGGCATATCGGTACTCGGACAAAGCAATTACGCGGATAGTCGCTCCTCAACAGCCTTATTCTCCGTGCTAGTTGACAGCATTACATCGTAGTGTTCTTGGCTAGCGCGGGTATAGAGGTGGGGCATCACAGCTTGGTATTAGAGCCAAACTTCGGAACAATATGGAATATTATAACAAGGATCATCGTCCTAAGTCTTTCTTAGGAGTCGTGCTTTAGGATTTTATTCGAGTCTTCGTACCGATTCATCCTATTTTCTTTATGATTCCTTGTTTTATCTATCAAGATTGCTTGATATTCATTTTGAGAATAACTTTTTCCTCTTCTTTCTTTCTTTCTTAAAGAAGAGAAATGGTTAGACCAGGCCGTCCCAGCGCCGGTCAATCTAGTGCTACTCCCCAAGATGGAGTTTTTATGTCTGCCCAGCAGCTTCTTGATCTAGTAAAGAATGCTCAAGCTGCCGGTCCCGATCCAGAGCCTACTCATCCTAGATCCGGTTTTGCACGCTTGTGCAGAGACTACACCGATTTGGGTGGAAGGCCATTCAAGGGATCCGAGAGTGTTATTGAAATTCAAGCTTGGCTCAAATCATGCGATCGCACCTTTTCTCGCATGAACCTTATTGACCTTCATCGAGTCCAAGTGGCTTCTAGCATGCTCCAAGAAAGAGCATTAGATTGGTATGAGATTTTAATTTCTGAAATCATTGAAGCGGATCTCACTTGGGAGCAATTCCGGGAAAGGTTCGAATTGAAATTTGTGCCGGAGGCCGAAAAAGTAACTTTGGCCCAGCGTTTTATTGACCTTGTTCAAGGTGAATCTTCTGTGACAGACGATGTCGCATCTTTCGAATCTCTTTCCAAATACGGGGTTGAATACATTAACACCCCAATGAAGAAAAATCAGAGATTCGTCTATGGCTTGAATAAGAATCTTAAGAAGCCATTACTTCTTAAACCTGAAGTCTCATTTGATCAGCTTATTGATATCGCTCTTCGTCTTGAAGAGGCCGATAGAGAAAGCGATATTGAATTTGTGCGTGCCAAACAGAACTTCAACAACAACATGAAGAGGCCTATTAAATTCGAAGGCCCCAATCCCATCAAGAAAGGGAAGCAACAAACTCCGTTAGCAAAGTCTCCTATCTCTAGTCGTGGACGATGCTACAATTGTGGTTCCACGGACCACTATGCAAAGGAGTGTCCGAAACCTCTCTTTTGCCGTTATTGCAAAAGTTCGGGTCATCTTATATCTTCATGTCCCATTCTTCAAAGCAGGAGAGAGGGAGAGCTGAATATTGTGCAAGCTCCTGGTAACACTTCTCTTGGTCAAGGTATTTTACATTCAATCCTGGATGGCATTGTTTTATTTCGTGATCTTCTTATTCGAGTTCTTTTTGATATGGGTTTCATCTCACTATTTTATATCAAAAGAACTTGTCGATTCTTTTTCTTTGAATATTTTGGGCTTGATGACTTCTTTGAGGATTGCGAATCCGGATGGTAGATCCGCAACACTCAATTTGCTTTTATTTGATGTCGAAAATTATTTTATGTGATTTTTCTTTCCGAGCCGATATTTTTACTTAGGCTCCGGAGTTGATTTGTGCGATAGGATTGGCTTAATCATTAATGAAGCCTATATCCTATTTTCTCGAGAGGACTATTCATCTTCGACATTTTCAATCTGTTAAGCAGATTTCTATTTTTCCTTTTTGATTTTGATTCCAACTTAATGGCATCATTTTCTTCTTTAAGCCCTTATGGTGAGGAAAGTATTATTTCTTTTACCTAAATAATTTGTGAAAAATTTTCCGGTATTTTGAGCTTGTCTTAGGATCATCACCTAAGCAATATCTTTTGTGTGGTGCTAAGGTCTTTTCAATTTGACTTTACCACCGGTTTTCGTTTGCTACGAGTTGCGGAAATTAGCATTCCACTTACCGCATTCCGCACTCGTTATGATTCTTATGAATGACTTATTATGTCATTCAATTTGTCCAGCTTATTTCATCCACTTTATAAATCGAATATTCTATGAATATTTCGATGAGACTATTCTTGTATTTATTGATTTTGGATGAAAATAGAAATTTAAAAATTTTGAAAATCTTTTTCATAAGATTTATTTATAAGTACAATTTGATTTTTGTTCTTAAAATGAACAAAGAATATTCTTAAAAGTTTTTAGAAACATGTTTATCATATAGAATACGATTTTGTGATTGTATTGCCCATTTAGTGTTTTAAGAATTTTGGTCGATGCGCTTGATCAACGTTATCGATAGGAATTTCCTAAACGCTTTGATGAGACAATCAGACACAGTATATTAACTTGAAAATAGTAAAATTTTCTAGAATGATTATTACATAATGATAAATGTAATTTTGAAAGTTTTAACTTTTCAGGAAAGAAGATTATTTAAAAGAAATTCTTTCTTTTCGATACTTTTATTCTTGTGATTCCTGGAGGGGGACCAAGACTTTGCTATTTGTACCGATACTAGTCGTATTGGTTTGGATGTCGTTCTCTTGCAAAGGAGAACGTGCTATCTCTTGTGCTTCTAAATCATTATAGCTTATCGAGACTAGATATGCCACTCATGATCTAGTGCTCGCGGCTATTGTTTTTACTTTTGGAATTTGGCATCATTTTTTTGGGGGAGAAATTTGTTCTCCACCTCGATCGTAAATCTTTGGAATATCTATGTTCTCTTAAGGAACTTCATGTTGACTCGAGTTCCTGGCATCTTATGATCTTGATATTCTTTTTATTCCTGGAAGGGAAATCGTGTCGCCAATGCGCTTTGTCGTAAGCAACTAGTGGTTGATTCTTTGATGATGTCTGAATGGAATTATCTTTTTATCAAGTTCATTGGACGTTTTGATATACTTCGTTCTATTGAGCTTTATCTCATTTCTTTTATGGACTAGCGTCCGATGTTCTTTTATGGTGTTCGGTTCATCGGATGTATTGTTATTATACTACATCGATGTTCCATCTTATCTGGATCAATGGATGTACCATTATTATACTACATCATTGTTCTGGTTTATCGGTTCATTGGACGTACCGTTTTTATACTACATCGTTGCACCAACTCAATTTTCTGATATTCATGACGTTTTCCACGTCTTTTAACTATGGAAATGCTTTTATGTTGCCGGTTTTTATTCTTGAGCCCGGGGTTATTGAGGGGATTGAAGTTTCACCAAATTTGACTTTTGAGCAACATTCTATTCGCATCATTGCTTCGGAGGTTGAGCGCCTTCGATATAAAGATATTCTTTTTGATAGAAGTTCAATGGTTCTCAAATCCTAAGGATTGCTCTTGGGAATGCAAAGAATTCATCGAGCGATCCCGTTCAGGCTTACTCTTTCATGCTCCTTATGGTGAACTTCCTATCTCAAATTTTCTTTTGTGTTGATATGCTTTTATGGTTGTTACTCTTTATTTTCTTCCTAAGTATTGCGAGGATGCAATTTCTTTAAGGAGGGGAGTCTGTAACAACCCGCATATTTATCAATTGTATATTTAAATATTTTATTTAAATATTTTATCGTTCGTCGGATTTTGATCCGAAAAGCTACTTTTTGCATACGGTCGAATTAGGACTCGGGACCCCTCCCATTGAGTTTAAAATACCGTTTGCGACCTTTTTGAGTATAAGCTTCGATATAATTGGAGATAGTAGAATTTTGCTACTTTTCACTTAGGGCTTTGGGTTTAGGTTGGGTTCAGCCCAATGTTCTAACTTAATACCCCAAACTGAAACCCCCCTCTTCATTCACTCCCTCTTCCTCTAATTTCAGTTCTAAAGAGATTAATGGTGGAAGAGAATGGGAAATAGAAATCCAAAACCCTAGTTTCCATTTGCAAATCAATTTCTAGCTCCAAACTCAAGAGAACCCATTGGTAAGCTTTCTCTTCATCTTCTCCAACTCATTCTCTCATTGATTTAAGAAATTTCCTAAACCTAACTTAGGGAATGTTCTTCTTTTAAGCTTAGATTCAAGCTTCTAGAGTTGGATTTGAAGAGTGGTTGATTCCCCTTTGCTTTCAAGCTTCATCTTCATAAATTTTAGTGCAAAGGTGAGATTTTTAATCTCACATCTATGCTTATAATTCTCTTCTATTGTTAGGTATGAATTCCTAACACTTATTCATGTGCATTTGATTTTGATTTGGATTGCTTTTGTGAATATTCCAATTTTTTGTGTTTTGAGTTCAATTCATTAAAAATCCTAACTTTGATGTTTGAACATGTTTTTGGTGATGCATCGAGGAGCATATAGGGCCGGGTAGTCGATTGGCATAAACCCTTAGCGCCGTTGCTCGTGCGATTGCAATTTGATCGAGAGTTGCACCCCTTTTGAAATAGGGTAGGAAGTGCAAGCATACAGGTTCGGCCGACCGAGCCCCTGGGCCGGTCGACCGACCTGTAGTCCAGGCACTTCCTGCCACTGCTTGGAAGTGCTGGTTACAGGCTTCGGCCGACCGAGCCCCCTGGGCCGGTCGACCGACCTGGTGCCCCGAGCACTTCCAACCTCTGGTTCGGTCGACCGACTCAGGGAGTCCGGTCGACCGACCTGCTACTATTTGCCAGATTAGCCTATATTGCTAATTCGTTTGAATATCCAACTTTAATCGATTCGCGTTGTCTCCCTTTTGTTGTTATCATTTATTATCGACTTTGATGACCTTTTCTTTGGGAATTTTAGATATATCCATTTTGATGGATTTTATATCGATTTCTTTGGATTTTATTCACGTCTTCGAATGTGAATTTTTATGCCCGATTGTTTCTACAATCACTTCTATGATTTGTCACTTTAAAATATAAAGGTTTTCTATACTAGTAGTAAATATCAAAACTCTTTCTCCAAATGATTTCAACACTATTTTATTACAAAGCTCGTTTTCTCAAACCGGTTTCCAATCTATTAGTATATACAAACCTTTACCTCACTCGTATGAGAAATCTAATTAAACGACTTAGTAAAACAAGTGGTATGAAACGCTTGCGTTTACTTCGTTGGTTAATTTTTGGACTTGTTCGATTGAACCACTTGTGACAATTTTCTAGTGGAGATCTATAATTTGTTCGTAAATATTTAAGTTAAGCTAGTGGTTATGGGACATGAAGCTAAGCTCATATATTTACTAGCTTACTGTAATCGACACTTCTCTTTGATCATGACGATCATTTTATGTTTTCGACTAGCATTGAGCAAAGTCTTAGAGATTTTGGTTCATCGGATGTCTCGCTGTACGACGTCGTTGTTCCCTTTGATTGTGATTTGGTTCATCGGATGTCTCGCTGTACGACGTCGTTGTTCCCTTTCATTGTGTTTTGGTTCATCGGATGTCTCGCTGTACGGCGTCGTTGTTCCCTTTGATTGTGTTTTGGTTCATCGGATGTCTCACTGTACGACGTCGTTGTTCCCTTTGATTGTGTTTTGGTTCATCGAATGTCTCGCTGTACGACGTCGTTGTTCCCTTTGATTGTGTTTTGGTTCATCGGATGTCTCGCTGTACGACGTCGTTGTTCCCTTTGATTGTGTTTTGGTTCATCGGATGTCTCACTGTACGACGTCGTTGTTCCCTTTGATTGTGTTTTGGTTCGTCGGATGTCCCGCTGTACGACGTCGTTGTTCCCTTTGATTGTGATTTGGTTCATCGGATGTCCCGCTGTACGACGTCGTTGTTCCCTTTGATTGTGATTTGGTTCATCGGATGTCCCACTGTACGACGTCGTTGTTCCCTTTGATTGTGATTTCTGGATTTCGTATGTTGAATTCTGGAATTTATTTTTCACCAACTTTTACGATTGGCATGAATATATATGTCATTTATTGTGGCTTGGTGAATGAAATTAGGAGTATGACATTCCTTTTTATCTTGAGTAGATTATTGTGATATTGATTAATCTTTTGTTGATTTTCAATTACTTATTTATCACAGCTTGGCATTGTGATTGTTATATGTTTATGCCATATCTCTTAATTCTATATCATGTTATCTGATATTTATAGCTAGACTGATCCGTTTATTATTTTCTTATTAAATAATACTCGGATCAGACTGAGATTTTGTAGGTGCTTCTGCTTGACTCCTTATCGGAATTTCATCTGATCTTTTGGCTAACTACTTTAGATTAGTAGTTTATTTTGTTGTATACACTTGAGATATGGACTCATAGATGTATTCTTTTGTATAGCACGTGTTGCTATTCTTTTGTATTATTGTGGATCTTTTTGACCACTACTCTGATGTACACTTCCTAGTGTAATATTCATATCTATTTCCGCCTTTGTGATATGAATTATCTGTGACTGATTTGTGTTATGTTTATTTCTATATTTGTTTCCGAAGACCTTTATAGCCACTGTGTAGTAGCTTTGAGTTTGTGTCGGTATGTCGGGTTCCCTCTTGAGATAAAAAGTTATATTTTTATCTGGCATATCGGTACTCGCACAAAGCAATTACGCGGATGGTCGCTCCTCAACAGCCATATTCTCCATGCTAGTTAACAGCATTACACCGTAGTGTTCTTGGCTAGCGTGGGTATAGAGGTGGGGCGTCATAGGGTCATTCCTAAGTAGGGTATGATCATCCCCTTCTAGATATATTTCTTCCCGCTATGACGTTCAGGATGTATATTAATGTGGTGTATGGAAAACGAGCTCTCGGTTAAAGGTCGGTAACGACCGGGGGATGACATATTCGGTACTATCTAGTTAAAGAGGTAGGCCGATCTTGTGTTGGTAGAGGGAAGATGTTCTGTGCCTCGGGACATCCATCTAGGGGTGTACCCATTTCGGATGGTAAATCTTGCGCCTGGTCATATGTATGGAAATCCATTCTCCAATAAGAACCTACGGATTTGTTTGTAGAGCCTAGTATGCTGGAATTTAATAATGGTAAAAAATTCAGCTAAGATTAATAAGTTTATTTGCAAATGTTTTCAAAGAGATGTCATTAGAAATAATATCAAATGTTTTGATATAAAAGTGTTTTAGTTATCATAAGGTAAAAACCCGTCCGTGTTTATGTGTGAGCGTGGTCTTATGAGATACTCTTTATTTCCAAAGGATTTATATCAAAGGCTGATATATGACACTGTCATTTATTATTGATTTTTTCTCACGCTGGTTTATCAAGCCTGATCTGGGTATTTTCAATACTCGGGTCAGATCCGAGTAGTTTCAGGATAGTCAAAGACAGTTGGAGTTTCTAGAGGAGAGCTAGAGATATTCATCGACGCATGGAGATATTCTACTGTCCGCTTTGCTTAGTATATTTTGTTTGATGTTTGTCAGCAATTGTAAGGGCGGGTTTTATAACTGTCCAAGCTGAATTTAGGTTAAACTCTAATATATGTATTTAGAAGTTTTCCGCTGTAAAAATATTTGTTCAATATTATATGTTATTCCATTCATGTGAGATTCTGTTTTGTCTACTTTTCTTTATCACCCTTAATGATCCGTCTTTTCGTGCAATTTGTGTTGGATATGTGTGGTTTATTGTCGATTCAAAGGGTACGGGAAAACGGACTGTTACATTTGGTATCAGAGCTGAAGGTTAAGCAAGAACCTTGGCTCTATTATGGGTAAAGTCTCATCAGAGATAGGATTAGTAATATCCTAGGATGAGTATCTCATTAAAGATAGGGTTAGTAACACCCTTGAATGAGTTATGAGTGTATTATATGTATGAGCGCGTATATGTTAATTTTATAAAAATGATTTTGTTTTAAAGGAATTGGTAAATGAAATAATTTTACCTTAGGTTTATATTAAGGGGATATTGTTATCTTTTGGGTTAGAAGTTAAGGATTGGTTGTAACTTTGCTTAGTAAAACTAAAATATGAATATCTTGTGATTAGAATTGCACAATTTGACTATAAGATATTCCTATAAAGAAATCAATTGATAGAGAACTATAATTTAAGAACTTTCATAACCCTAGATATTTAGCCTTAAGAAATAATAAAGGATTGATAAGGATAAAATGAGTAAATAAGAACAAATACCTCGTGAATTAAGTTTCACAATTTGACTATAAGGTATTTGAGGATAATATGTAGAGAAATAATATTCTTTTCAGGAAAGACCAAACCCACTGAACTTCGCTTCACTTTGTTGGGAGTTCGAGTTCTTAAGACAAAGGAAGTTCTCAGGATCAGAAAAGATCATAGAAGTTAAGAATTGGTTAAGAAAATGTGATGAACTTCAATATAGCATGGTAAGCTTCATCCATGGATCGTTTAGGGAACTGATAAGCAATACCCTAAAATTCGAAGATACTATTCCACAGCCGACTACTGAAGCACCAGCCAAGAAAAAAGGGCATAAGAAGAACAAAGATCATTGTTTTAATTGTAGACACAAAGGTCACCTTGCAAAAGAATGTAAATTAGGAGCAAACGTCAAGACTTTTAAGAAAACTGCCCCCAGGAGTTGCTACTACTGCCACATTATGGGGCATGTCGTCTGTGATGTCCCAGGAATTTAGGCAATAATTATTTAATAATTTCATTAATAATTAAATTTAAAAATGTGAAATATTGATTTAATGATCTAATTCAAACAGGAATTTTCTTTTGAAGATTAATAATCATTTAATTTGTTAAACGATATTTTTTTCAAAATTTATAATAATTTAGTTTAAATTGAGAATCTGATTGTTTTAAAATGTTAAAAATATTTAAATGATAAATTTATCTTTCTAAGCTAATTTAAAAATATTTTATTTATAATGTATAAATGTTTATACATTGTAAATAGTGGATTTGATTTTAATTTTAATTTAAATTTAACAAGAATATTTCCAAATCTATTATATATATAAATGTATAAATTGTAAAATTGATCAATTTGATTTAAAATTAGTATTGGAAACTTTTCAAAAGTTTATTTTAAAAAAAATCTATCTTATATTTTCATAGTAATGTAAGTAAGTATTTATTTTGTTTAAAAAAAGTAAATGTAGTTTAAATTTTGTTTTATAATAAAAGTTTATTTTGTTTTGTTTTAAAAATTGTTTTCTTTGAAATAAATTTAATTCATTCACATTAAAATATAGTATTTTGATTTAAAACTCTTGAATAAAATTGATTCAACATTTCTTTTCTTTTTAAAATCTTCTCTTTTGAAAATTTGTATTAAAATATTATTTTAAAAATATTCAAGCAAACATTTAAAATGTATAGTTTTAAAATAAGTTTTTAAGTAGACATGTAATCATTTTCAAGGCTAATGTTAATAAATAATTAAAACATGCTAAAACAAATTAGAAATGGTTTTAGATAAATTCAAATACATTTATAAATTTAGAATTTTCTTTTTAAAAGTGAACATGTGTTAGCTTTTAAACTAATAGAAGACACTTGTAAAAATTTGAGATAATAACCATAACAAGTGGCAAGCTAATTTATTTTTAAAATTTAATTATATTGACAAGAAAATATAAAAAATGCATTTTTGGTTCAAACCTTATTCTCATTTGAAATCTGATTCTCAGATTTCAGTAAAATCAAAACCTAAAACAATGCATGTTAAAATCTGCAAAATCAAAATTTAAATCAAAACTAATCTGCAATCTGTATGATCAACTTCAAATCTGAGAATATGCAGATGGGTCTTCATGCAATAATTTTGAAATCAAATTGGAAGCAATCAAATTATCAGATTCAACTGTTGCAAAACTAAAATCAACATCAACCAGAAGATCAACTTCATGTCTGCAATCAAAATAGCAAATCTGCAATCTTTTTCTTCAAGTATCAACTGCAAAATGAAGATCAATTCAACTCTAAATCTAAGCAAAGAAGAATGGGGTCTGCATGCATTTAAGACCAGAATCAACAATCAAAATTAGAAAAAGCAAAATTCAACTAGCAAATTGCAGTTCCAGGAAACAGATTTGCAACAGAATTTGTTCTCTACATCTTCATTTAAAAGGTGAGTAAGCTTCTTTTATTTAAAAACAGTTTTCTTTAAGAATCAAAGCCAAACTTAATTGGCAGAACTTAAGTTTTTATTTTCACAGAAATCAAAACTTGTAGGCAAAATTTGTTCTATTTTTCTGTTTAAAAATAAAATGAAATTGAGTAACCTCACATGCACAAAAGCTTGAGATATCTGAGCATATGAATTGAAAGAATTAAGTATATGTGATGGTTTAATATTAATGACCGTCCTGTGTGTGTGTGTATATGAATATACATATATGTGTTGATTTCCTGTAGCTGCAGATCTAATTTTCTTGTAAACTAAGATCTTCTTAAATAGAAAATTTCTGATCACTTGAATTGTTTCTGTTAGAAATTTTTGAGTAAGCAAAAATATGTTTGTTTGGAATAGATTGAGATTTATAAAATATAATTTGGATTAAATCAAAATCTGCTGCAACTGTAACTACAAGAACCAATCACAATCGAAATAAAAACAAATACCAAACAGCTTAAATCAATAAAATAGTTTTGTCGCCTAAATTTAAGTTTAAAAACATGAATTTTAAAACAAATAGTACATTTTTAAATGAGCTGTTGGAATGAGTATTTCTGTTTTTAACAGAATTGAGTCTTTTTGGGGTTGTTTGAATTTCTAATGGATTTGGTGGCTATGGGTCTTCCTAGAGGTAGAATTCAGATGGAGGGGTAGGGGATAAGGGTCAGAAGTTGTGTCAGTAGGTAGTGGCGATGGAAGTATTGATTGCCAGGTTCTAGCCCTAGTTTTTAAAGGGTTTGAGTATTTTTAACTTCTTGTTTACTAGAATGCTTCGAGTGATTTGAGGCTTTGGGAAGTTGCAGAGGAGACATAGAGGGAGAGTTTGCCGGAGTCTCAGAGTGGATGATGGTCGGAGGCGAGCTTATGGGCTATTGACAGGTTTGGATTTAGGGTGTAGATGAGTTTCCAGGTTTAGTTCTACTGACCTGAAATTGTTTTTCGAGCTGCTGTGAATTGATGGAGGTCGTAATCGTGTGAGGTGATGGTCGGCGTCATGGTGAAGTGATTTTGAGTGGTTGGAGTTCGTCAGAGGGTCGGTGCATATGCACCGTGCACATAAATTTTCTGGTGAACATTTGGAGGTATGCAGGGTTTTTGACTCGGAGATGACCTCGGGTTTTTGTGATGTTGTCTCGAAGCCGGGGGTTTGGAAACTCGAAGTAAATAGAGGGGTTGCTCGGGTAAATATGATTACAGGTTTAAAACCTGAAGTTTTGTAGTTTTTAAAATTTGAATGAAATTCATTTTTAAAGTTGAAACTTGATTCAAGTGTAACTTGAATCTGAATTCAAATGAAGTTTTGAATTCAAGGTTTTTAAAAATGAAAATTTTAAAATTTAAACAAGATTTAAATTTAGTTTTAAATCAAGTTAAAAACAGTTTTCAGGTTTACCTTTAAAAATCAGATTTTTGTTTCAAAACAGTTTTTGTAAGTTTTTAAATTATGAACAGATTTAAATGTTTTAAGCAAGATTTAAATTTGTTTTGAAATCAAACTAAAAAAAGTTTTCAGATTTACTTTGGAAACCAGTTTTGAATTCAAAACAGTTTGTAAATTTAAAAAAATGAACATATTCAAATGTTTTAAAAGAATTTGATTTCAAATAAGTTTTAAAACTTGAAAGAATTTATTTCCTTTAGTATTTGAATTAAGATATAAAGTGTCAATTTAAAATTGAAAGTTAAAATAATCAATCTATTTTCAAAGCTTGATTTATTTTAATCAAGTAATTTTGTTTTAAACTTTTCTTTTATATTTAAGTAATGTTCTTTAACATTCATTTTATTTTAAGATTTATATTTATTTAAATTTGGATTAATGTTTAAATAGTTAAACATTTTAAATATTAGATTTTTAAATGGAATTTGACTTTAATTTTAGGAATGTATTGTTTAAATATATTTTGAATGTAAATGAAGTCATTTGATAAGTAAATAAATTATTTTGATAATTATTAAGATAATTAAGAATTTACTTAATTATTTGGTTTTAAATAATGGTTTGGATTAATTTTTAATTAGAGATGATTTATTGATAATTAATCTAAGATAATTTTTCTTAAGTAAGTAATTATTGAAATGTTGTTAATTAATAATAATTATCTAAGGATAATTAAGTAATTAATTGATATAATTAATTTTGATAATTAACTAGATTAATTAATTGAATATAATCAATTGTAATTTGTTAAATATAATTACTTGATAAAAGTAATTATGGAATTAATTACTTATTGTAATTAATTTTGATATGTGATTTATTTAAGTTAATTAATTTAGTTTAATTAATTTAAGTAAATCATCTAATGATTTTAAGAGTGTAATTACTTAATGAATATTAAGCAGGATTTCTTAGAGAAGTAATGAATGATAAATTACTGGAATGTAATTAGTGGAAGGTGATTTATTTTAATTAAGTAATTTTGATAATTACTTTTGTAATTAATCGAGAGATTAATTAATAAATATAATTAATTATTGGATAATTAATTTGATTAATGAGTAATTAAAAATAGTTAATTACTTAATTGAATATTAATCAAGGTGATTAATAACTAGATTAATTACTAAATGTAATTAATTTTAATCAAGTAATTTATTAAAATATTAGAGATCATTAATTAATATAATGATGTAATTAATGATTGTTTAATTAAATAATAATTAATTAATTAAGTGATTAATTAATTGTAAATTTATTAAGGATAAATATAATTAATTATGATTAATTAATAAATGAAGTAATTAAATGTTAATTAATTATTATTAAGGTTAATTAATTTATAAAATTAATTAAAGACTAATTACTTATTGTAATTAGGGGATGATTAATCAAAGTGTTTAATCTAGTTGAATACTTAGTAGATAATTAATTAACTGGGTTACTTAATTTATGGATATTAAGCAGGATTTATAGAAGTGTTAATTAATTTAATTTATTTTAAATTAATTAGGGATGACTGTAATTAATTTAATTCATTTTAAATTAATTATAATTGATGGTTAATGAATCATTGCTTATGAATGTTATTAATTGAATGGTTGTGATCTCAGTAATGAGATTAGTTGTATCTGTATGATATGGATGATTGGTTTAAGTATGATGGTTTGTGATGGATTATCTGGATTGTGATGATTATCTGTTTGTGGTGATACAGATTATCTGTTTATGATATGAATGTGATTATCTATTGAGAGATGTAGTTTATTTATCTGTGTGAAATAGATAACAATGAAATGAGTTAATTGTTTAAACCCTTAAGTATAACTTGGACATTAAGATGGCGTTTGGATTTCGGTGAGTCCGGGATCGGATTTCCAAATTTGGAATTCCGAAAACCACATCGATTCCAATTAAACGTTAGTTCGTTAATCCAAGTGGAGCAAGTGAAGACTCGAGGTGTAAGGGCTATACGTCAGTATAACTCTGTGGGTGATCCCGTAATGAGTTTGACGGAATAGTACTTATAGGTTCGAGATGGTGATTTAGAGTGCAAGGGCTATGGTCGTTAACTCTGAGGGTGATTCCAATACGAGTGTAATGAGATAGTGCCTTCGGTTTCGTTCGAACCCGGAACGAACTTGTATGGATTGAATGCTTTCAGAACATCGTTAGGTGGACAATGAGCATTCTAAGATTGATATGTCCTATAAAGATAATCGTAGCCTCAAGCCTCATCAACCGGGAATGGCTAAAACAGGGGAGGTGCAGGAAGGCTTCGTGGGTAGCCCCCACTGGAGAGCAAGATTTATCTCTGTCTAGAGGTCCCTTTATATTCAGTTGTGTGGCAGTTGGCGACGGCCAATCTGCGGGGTGGTCTTGTTCGGAACTGTTCAGTAAGGAATGGTTCCGGCTTTGTGTTGCAGGGGAGCGGGCGTACTCCTCGGTACGGTGATCTAGGCCACGTACTGTGACGGGCGGTACCCCAGTAGCCCTGCCATTGATGGAATCCATAATCCAATAAGTGCCTGTACGATTTTGATTGTGCCCAACTATGTTGGAACGTGAGATGTAAGCGTTCCAGCTATTTCTGTATTTTATTTTGAAAACCCTTGACACTATTATAATATCACTGGATTTCCTATCAAATGTTTTGGCTAGCGTAAGGTAAAAACTTTTCCATGTTTATGTGTGGGAAGTCTTACGTGGTACCTTTTGTTTTCAAAGGATTTTCTAAAGTTAAGCAAATTTTATCCCCGTTTACTCACACCAGACCCCTGTCTGACCTGAGTGTTTATTTTATGTTTTATTAAACTCTTAGGTACTCATATTTCGTATGAGTAGTCAAGTGTTTCAGGATTGCTTTGACGAGTTCTGGAGGAGATAATGGAGCAGGAGGCTTCAGCGTGTAGATATAATTAGTGGTTCCGCTGTGTTGAGTTGTATCTGTTTTCTCTAATATACTTGAATTGTAATTGCTAGACAGACGTTTATAACTATCTAGTTTGTGTTGTATTAGCTGTTTAACTCTGATGTATATGATACTATGTAAAGTTTTATGTGATATAATATAATTTATTCGTTCCGCTGTGAGATTCTGATGTTGTCTGTTTCTTTCTTTCCTTTCTTTTCTCTTTTCTATCCCTTTCTTTCTTCTTAATGATGCGTCTTTCTATGGAATGAAAGGTGGGTCGTTACATCGTCAAAGACTGTCTAATGATCAAAGAGGCAAAACAGCCGAGGCCTTTTGTTACCCTTACTCGTCCACCCACTGCCGTAGAAAAAGGGAAAGGGATAGTGGAATTCTAAGTTAGTTAAGCGTGTATAAGCAGGTCTTATCTAAGTATTGTACGACTTTTTGTGAAACTTTTTGAGTGTACTTCTTAGAAGCCACTTAGTATGAATGTATTTCAGAATCAATATATAAGATATCGTTTTGCTATTTGTTTATGTCCAAATTCTGCTAGAACCCATTAGAAAAAAATAATATGATAATAATTTAGTAAGGAGCACTTAATAAAATGAGATAAAAATAAAAGCTAATCATTGATAGGAAATGATAACTAATTTTGAGTTCTCATATATAAAATTGTAGAAACCAACTAAGGCCGAAAGACTAGCACTTAGGCAAAGCTTTAGGGAAGCCTTAGCCAAATACGGCGACTTGGAAGTTGTTGACGTGCTGATCACGAGTGACGAGAAAGATATACCAGTAGGAGGACCCTCAGGTATAGTACTGGGATCATTTGACCACCCGATAGAGAACTCCGACGATGAGGAGTTGATAGTTGAGGATGTGTTGCCCATAGACCTAGAGATCGATGCAGGAGCAGAGGCAGATGACGAGGCAGAGGATGAGGTGGATGACTGGATGTTAGATCCTTTGAGTGACGATGAAGAAACGGAAGAAGAGGAACCTATGGAGGAGCCCGTGGGGATTGAGCCACTGATCGGAGAACCCATGGAGATAGAGATGGAAGTCTCAGGGATTTACGATGCGAGATTTTATGAGGAAGATGATTCGGAATACGATGAGCAGATTATTTAGGATATGGGTACGCCCATTCAGGAGATAGGATCTCCCATTCCGATGGTAGCTGAGGATATTGGTTTAGAGGATATTGAGATAGAGCAGCATGAGCCATGGTTCCCAGGAGGCCAGTAGTGGAAGCCGTTAGGATGTGACATAGTTCCAGAGATAGATGAGGAGGAGCTGGTTGAGGAAGATGAGGAGCCAGAAGAGATAGACATGGAAGCACCATCAAAGGGTTCTTCCGATGATTAGTGTTTCACTTTGAAACATTTTTTGGGGTTGTTGTGTTATTATAGCAATTATGATTATCTTAAGCACGTAGTACGCGCTAAGATATGGGATGTAGTCCTTTTTGGTATGATATTTTGGGTTGACTAATATAGATAGTTGACTTGTGACTATGTGTTTACCTCAAGTGTGTAGTACGCACTCAGGTTAGGACTAAAATGAATGATTGTACTTTATGATCGTATTTAGTGATAGTAGTTCCTTTGACATATATTGTTGACCTTTATAGTTCTATATCTTTGATTTCATTTCGAGGACGAAATGCTTTTAAGTAGGGGAGAATGTAACGACCCGTAATTTCGCTACTTCGAAAATGAGAGATTTCGTTCAATTTAAAAGGAGTTTAAATCTTAAATAAATATGTTATATATTAAATAATTATCTATTCTTATAGTTAATATATTAAAAAGTATAAATTTGGATTTTAGAACAAATCGACAAAAGTTAAGTTTTGTTAATAATAAATAAAGGCTTAAATAAATGAATTTAAATATTTATTTAAAAGGGTAAATATTATTTAAAACATTTAATAAAGATAATAAAAGTATGTTAAAAGATTTAAAAGTTTTTTAATAATCGTTTTAAAAAAATAACCAAAAATTTGTCGCATTTTGTCAATTTTACATACACTGTAAAATTAGAGATTTTGATATTAATTTAATATGGTTTTAAAATATAAAGAGACTTGTTTTATTTTATTTAAAGAAGTAAAAAGTTCATTTTAAAGTTTGGTTTACTCCAATATATAGCTTAATAAAAATGTCAAATTTTGACTGTATAATTTGTCGTCAAAAACGTCGTTTTCAACCAAAACAAGTTGTTGCAACTTGATACATTTCCAAACTTAGAAATACAAGTTTACAAACTATATAAACATTATACATTTAGCACTAAAAACAAAAACAGTTTACTTTTGAAATTATTTACATAAATGTATAAAAAGTAAAAAAGCATGATTTGACAAAATAAAAAATTATTAAACCTTTTATAAAACAACATCATTACTCTACTTCATATCTCATTAATAAGAAGTTATGTTTATACATAGGAAAGGAGCAAATGCAAAAGTGAATAGAAAGCTAATGTAAGGAGTTAATGACACATACATACATGCATTTAATGCAAATCAAATCATTCCAAAGTCTTCTCTTTAAACACAAAATCTAAGGAAGTAATCATTCCTCTTTCTTACAATCACCATTAATACATATCAAATCACTCTTTTTCACATAAAAGAAAAGTATATTTCAATTCAAAAATGAAGAGGGCATTAATGTCATTTACCACTAAATATGTTCACTTATAAATACAACCACACCTCTCTTCGTTTCCACTACACTTTCATTTCATAATCCAAAAACCTTCTCTACTTCCACCATTTCCCTTCTACCTTCAAATATCACCTCCATACTCCAAACCATCACCTTACATCACCTTACACAAGCCAAACTACCACCTACACACCTCCTCCTCACCCAAAACCCACGCCTACACCGCCACACCACCCTAGGCCGAGCACACCCTCCCAAAACCCGAGCCCTGCCCCCTAGGCCGAGCCCCCTAGTCCAAGCCGAGCCCACATAAGCCTAAGCCGAGCTCCACACCCCCTAGGCCAAGCACCACCCTCTCCTACCCTCTCCTACATGCCTAAACCCCAAGGCCGAACCCTCCTCTTTAATAAAAAAAAGAAGAAAAGGGAAAAAGAAAAGAGAAAGAAAAAGAAAGGAAAACAAAAGCATTCGGAAAAGAAGAAATAAGGTGAGACGTTGGAAAATAGCACGTTAGCGAGAAACGCGTATCTCACATTAAAGATTGACGGAGTGGATGTTATGGTGAGAAATTCCCACCGCTTTTTAAATTATATTGATTATCATGCTAAATTGTTATGTTAAATAATCACCATTTGATGATATGGATGTTTGATTGAATGTTTGAATATGTTGGATAATCCGTAGTAATATTATGACATTTACCGTATGGAAAATATTGATGTTATATGAATGTTGTATGGTTGTTATGATAATTTGGATATCAAATTCCTATTAGTTAAGTAATCACTTTGTTTAGTAAGACCCTATTTTAGTAATATGAGAAATTGGGGAAAAATAAGTTTCTTTTCATTTAAAAGTGAAATTAAAGTTAAAATGAAAGAGAATTTGAAATTTGAAGTGAATCGGATTTTAAAAGAATAGTTAATTTGAAACTGAAATTAAGATGAATAGTGAAATTGAAATTGAAATCGATTTTGAAAAAGTAAAGTTTGGTTTGATATTGAATTGAAGTTTAAATTGAGATTAGATTTGAAATCTAAATTTTAAATGTGTTTAATTTGAGATTAGAATTGAAATTGAGTTGAAATTGGAACTTAATATTAAAATAATGGGAATAAAATAATATTATAATATGGTAATAGTGAAAATATATTTTAAATACTTTAAAAAGTGAAAATATTGATTTAAAATGGTTTCTAATGATTTTATAAGTGTTGAAATCAAATTTGAATAGATTATTTCAAGTATTGAAATATAAGTTAAAACTAGACGCGTCGCGTAACGGTAGTTCGCGATTTCGCGCCGAAAAGTTCAAATAAGTGTATAGAGTGGAATATGGCTCGGAATTCTTCGAGATAAGAAAATTTCGGACTGTTATATCCATATCTTCTAAACGAAGAAAGAAAATCAAAGTTTCGATAAGTAGATTTTGAAATAAGTCCAAATCAATTTTCTAGAAAAATCGCGCTAGTGCAGTTTAGTGACCATAACAGAAAATTTGTTTAAATGGATGTTTTTAATTATGGAAAAATATGGAATAAATTTGATAAATCTATTTAAATGATTTAAAAGAGATTTGGATTGGAAAATAAGAATTATCGAATATTTAAAAGTTGTTTAATGAAAATAAGCTTATTTAGCACTTTCCGCAGCACTTTTCTACTGCGAATTCTATAACTTTTGGAATATGAGTTTAAATGTAACGACGTTTTCCAAAATAAATTGTGAATGTTTTAAAAAGGATAATTAAGCATTTTGAAAGATAATTTGGAATATTTATAAGAAATTCCAAAGTAAAGTTGAAAATCTGAGTATGCGGAAATGACTAGTACATTTGTCCCGCCTGTGAGATCTGGGAAGATAAAACAAGGTGTTTAACTAAGGTTAGGGATGAAGCAACCAGTGCCCTAAACTTACCTGGCCTATGTTTTCTTTACTTAGGCGAGGGATGGAACAGATCGAAGGGAAAGCCCGGATGCTCTTAAATAAAAAGATTTTGTTAAGTTTTCCGAAATAAAAGAAGATTGGTATTATCCGAAAGTTAAGCAATCTCCAAAAAGAATGATTCTAAGATCGAATTTACTTCAAAATGTTTGTTAAGATTGATTTAGGGTTTATCGTAAACGATGTCTTAAATAACATTGTTTATGACCCGCTTAAAAGTAAAGAAATTTGGATCAAGAATTAAGCAAGGAAATTTGAAATATTTTCCAAAGCAAAAGAATGAATTCCTTAGAATCATCCTAAGTTAAAAGAAAGAGATTTCGAAATCATCCGAAAAGAATTAAAGTGAAAAGAGACTTAATAAATCCTGTATACTCATATTCACTTTCTATCGATATTGGATTTCGAAGGAACCGGGGTCGGATTTGGGTAAATCTCATCCGAAAACCACTTCGAACCAATGAATACGTCTGAACGTGAAGACATGTTGAAGATGATGATTATTGAAGACGGTGGATCTTCATAGCGTGAGGACTGCTTGTTGACTTGCTCTGGGTAGCTCCCGAGTTATATATAGCAGTGGTCTCCTCGTGATGGAGATTTTGCGGATTGCAAGGGCTTCTCGCCTAGTAATGGCCGCGGAAAGTGCCTTCGGTTTGTCCTGTTCCTGGACAACTTGTATGGACGTTTGTCTGACATTGCATTTCTAACGATTACGTACATTGGTTTTTACAAACGTACATCTGTGGTGGCGGAGAAGGCAACTTCTCTTAGCTTAACACCCTCCTTGAGACATATGAGCTCAAGGGTTGTATTTTTGTGGAAGGAAATTAGTAGTTAAACGGAAGTGGCAATGTGGCATTCAAAGATGTGATATGTGCTTTGTGAAAAGGTAATCGTGACCTCAAGCCTCATCAAACCGGAAATGACCGAAATAGGATTAGATGCAGCAAGGCTAAGTGGGTCATTCCTAAGTAGGGTATGATCATCCCCTTCTAGATATATTTCTTCCCGCTATGACGTTTGGGATGTATATTAATGTGGTGTATGGAAAACGAGCGCTCGGTTAAAGGTCGGTAACGATCGAGGGATGACATATTCGATACTATCTAGTAAAAGAGGTAGGCCGGTCTTGTGTTGGTAGAGGGCAGATGTTCTGTGCCTCGGGACATCCATCTAGAGGTGTACCCATTTCGGAAGGTAGATCCTGGGCCCGGTGTTATCCCATTTTTGGTCAAAACTGGAATATCAATGTTGTGTGCGTTTCCACCACGACCGGAACAAGAAGAAGCAAGCAAGCGTATATAAGTCTGGGATTTCACTCATGATTCAAGTACAAATTATCCATTCGGTAGTACCGAGACCGAACCAACTCCACTTCCCTTCCCACCGAATCAACTACAACCGAAGCTCCATCTTTCACCACCCACTACCGGTCCAACATCTCCACTAAACCAATGCCGAACCGAGCCCCACAGAATCAAGCACCGGACCACCCTCACCTGATGGCTTCCCACCGATCCAAGCCTCACAGAATCAAGCACCGGACCAACCATCTCCGGATGTCTCCCCACCGAACCAGAGCATGCCGAACCAAAGTTGCCGGTCCAGATTGCATCAGCCCAGGCCCACCAGCAGCTATAAACATCCTAGACCCCTACCCCCAACCTCACTCTATAAATAGAGGGGCAGGGGTACAACAATGGGGGACAAGTTTGAGAGCTCAAGCACGGATAGAACTTTCAAACAACATTCATATACTTGTATACAAAGCTTTGTACTTGTAATCTGAAGAGAAAAAGGAGAATACCATATAAAGTGGACGTAGGCACGTTCTGGCCGAACCACTATAAATCTGTGTGTCTTTTACAGTTTAGTCCCTGCTTTTTACATATTTGCATAAATCACCCAAATCACTAAGAACAACATATAATCAACTAAATCGTACGACTTTGAGGTGTTTGCCCATTTTTTGCGCAAACATTTCGGTGCTTTCATTGAGAGAAACTAGCGCCCGCTATATCGGATAGAAGTTTGGATTTGGGAGACAATGGCTAGGCTAAATAGTAGAAGGCAAAGGGCTGAGAGAAGCCAACCGGAAGGAAGTCAGCAAGCATCCTCCGGAGCTGAGGAAGGATCGGCTTCGATCTACATAACCCGGGACGAAATGGAAGCCATAACAAATTCACTGCAAGAGAGGTTGTTGAAGAGTCAACAGGAGATGATGCAGACTTTCTTGGAGCAAATGAGAGCTGCAGGGACCCAGAACTTAGGAACAGCTACAGCGGCGGTGGATGCAGGACAAGGAGCTAGGGTTATGGAACCCAATGGAGGACAGGATGCAGAGCCAGAGGGCAATCGACAAGGGCTTGGGGGCAGGCCCGCAGGATCCAACACAGGAGGATCTTTGGAAGGAGTTCAACAGGCTAGAACCGACGTTGCTGCTAGCGAGCCACATGAAGAGTATGTACCGGAATTCCCTCGGGGGCAACCCCCGACAGACAACGCTGGATTGGTAGATATAATCAGGAAGACTGTGCGAGGTGGTTTGACCAGCGGGGACTTGGAAGGGGTAAACAGGAGTCCGTTCGCTCGGGAAATAAGGATGGCTCAGAATCCACCTAAGTTCAAGCTACCTAGCGTGGAGGTATACGATGGCAAGGCAGACCCTACGGATCACCTGATGAGGTACACCAGACACATGGAGGTGCTGGGGGAATCGGAGGAAGTGATGGCTCGATACTTCCCTTTGTACTTAACGGACTTAGCTGCGATGTGGTTTACGCAGCTGGGAGAAGGATCTATCAGGACTTGGAGGGAATTGGTGGAAAGGTTTTTGGGACAGTTTCGAGTTCATGTCAAGAGACCGAAGAACGTGATGACATTAACATCGGTGAAGCAAAGGATCGATGAATCGCTTAGAGCCTTTCTAACTCGATTCAGTGCCGCAGTTGCTTCGGTGGATCGGCCCGATCCATCGATGGTTTTAATGGCAGCAGTATCAGGAGTCAGGGAGAACTCGAATTTTAAGGTATCTCTGATACGAGATCCCCCACGGGATCTCGACGAATTCTTTCACGAGGCAGAAAGGTTCCTTCGGCAAGAAGATGCGAGTACGGATTTAAAGTTAAAAAAAGGTTAATGCAATTGAGGTTGGAGGACCATCCAGCAAAGGTTTGGATAAAGACAAAGGAAAAAGGAAGTTGGACGATGATTCTAGAAATGCTAGGAAGCAATGGAAGGATCCAAAGTTTCCCACATACACAGGATTGAACGAGACGCTGGAGCGGATATACCTGGATACTCGGAATGGCCTTCCCTACCGGAGGCCGGCTAGGATAGAACCAACAGAACGGGAAAGAACATCAGGAAGGCACTGTCTCTTCCATGATTTGGATGGACACGACACCAACAGCTGCAGGCACCTAAAGGACATAATTGAGGAGCATGTAAGGAATGGACAGCTGCCACAATATGTTGGACCTCGGAATGCAACAGCGGGGCAGGAGCAACCGCCGCCTACCTCAAGCTACGATGGCGGGAGGCCCAGGAATGATGCTCGGTTGATCATCCATTGACCAGGTTATTATGAAATAAGTAGCGAACTATTGGCAAGCAACCAAGTCATTTACACATGTACGGGGACGGAGATAGCCCCTAGGCATGCTCTGAATGATGATAAACTGCAATGCTATGGTTTGTAAAACTTATCTTTTGCTTTTAGATTGGACACTGCTTTTGTTTTTGGTTTTCGGTTTTGGAGCTTGGATTGAGCTCCTGGTTTTTCTTGCTTTTTTATTTGGATTTTCCTTTGAATGATTGTTTTCGGTTTTGGATGCTGGTTTGGATTTCTGGTTTTCTGGCTTTGATTTGGATTTTGGATGTGGATTTTGGATTCGATTTCGATTGGATTTTTATCTTATTTTTGATAAACGGTCGCCAGGTATGGATTATGCCTGGCAAGGGGTGAGTCGCTTCGCCCGAACATGGTAAATTGACTCATTCAGGTCGTCGAGTATGGACTATGCTCGGCAAGGGTCCGGAGTGACCAGGATTCGGCCTAGGACTTAGGCCCTGTATTATCAATTGTTATTTTCAGGTCGTTGAGTATGGACTATGCTCCACAAGGGTCCGGAGAGACCAGGATTCGGCTTAGGACATAAGCCATGGCATTACACAGCGTCCAGGGACACTGGACCAAGGTCGTCAAGTGTGGATTACGCTTGGCAAGAACCCGGAGAGGTTAACACAGCGTCCAGGGACACTGGACCAAGGTCGTCAAGTGTGGATTACGCTTGGCAAGAACCCGGAGAGGTTAGCTCAACGTCCAGGGACACTGGACCAAGGTCGTCAAGTATAGATTACGCTTGGCAAGAACCTGGAGAGGTTAGCTCAACGTCCAGGGACACTGGACCAAGGTCGTCAAGTATAGATTGCGCTTGGCAAGAACCCGGAGAGGCTAGCTTAACATCCAGGGAGACTGGATCACCGCCGTCAGGTGTAGATTGCGCTTGGCAGGAGCCCGGAGAGATCCTGGATTCGGTTATTGGCTATTGGATAAGAACGGTTTAGGGCTCGGTTGTCGAGTTCGGATGGACATGGAATTGGCTCAAGCTTTGGTTATTGGATTTGGAACTGGATATCGACTCGGAGCAGTCAAGGATGATATTCTCTGGCAATATAGTTATGACTTTGGATAATGGATTCGGAACTATTCAAAACACGCCTTATTATCACAAGGCATGTTTTGTGGGGCAAAGTGTTATCCCATTTTTGGTCAAAACTGGAATATCAATGTTGTGTGCGTTTCCACCACGACCGGAACAAGAAGAAGCAAGCAAGCGTATATAAGTCTGGGATTTCACTCATGATTCAAGTACAAAGGATCCATTCGGTAGTACCGAGACCGAACCAACTCCACTTCCCTTCCCACTGAATCAACTACAACCGAAGCTCCATCTTTCACCACCCACTACCGGTCCAACATCTCCACTAAACCAATGCCGAACCGAGCCCCACAGAATCAAGCACCGGACCACCCTCACCGGATGGCTTCCCACCGATCCAAGCCTCACAGAATCAAGCACCGGACCAACCATCTCCGGATGTCTCCCCACCGAACCAGAGCATGCCGAACCAAAGTTGCCGGTCCAGATTGCATCAGCCCAGGCCCACCAGCAGCTATAAACATCCTAGACCCCTGCCCCCAACCTCACTCTATAAATAGAGGGGCAGGGGTACAACAATGGGGGACAAGTTTGAGAGCTCAAGCACGGATAGAACTTTCAAACAACATTCATATACTTGTATACAAAGCTTTGTACTTGTAATCTGAAGAGAAAAAGGAGAATACCATATAAAGTGGACGTAGGCACGTTCTGGCCGAACCACTATAAATCTGTGTGTCTTTTACAGTTTAGTCCCTGCTTTTTACATATTTGCATAAATCACCCAAATCACTAAGAACAACATATAATCAACTAAATCGTACGACTTTGAGGTGTTTGCCCATTTTTTGCGCAAACACCTGGTCATTTGTATGGAAATCCATTCTCCAATAAGAACCTACGGATTTGTTTGTAGAGCCTAGTATGCTGGAATTTAATAATGGTAACAATTTCAGCTAAGATTAATAAGTTTATTTGCAAATGTTTTCAAAGAGATGTCATTAGAAATAATATCAAATGTTTTGATATAAAAATGTTTTAGTTTTCATAAGGTAAAAACCCGTCCGTGTTTATGTGTGGGCGTGGTCTTATGAGATACTCTTTATTTCCAAAGGATTTATAACAAAGGCTGATATATGACACTGTCATTTATTATTGATTTTTTCTCACGCTGGTTTATCAAGCCTGATCCGGGTATTTTCAATACTCGGGTCAGATCCGAGTAGTTTTAGGATAGTCAAAGACAGTTGGAGTTTCTAGAGGAGAGCTGGAGATATTCATCGACGTATGGAGATATTCTACTATCCGCTTTGCTTAGTATATATTGTTTGATGTTTGTCAGCAATTGTAAGGGCAGGTTTTATAACTGTCCAAGCTGAATTTAGGTTAGACTCTGATATATGTATTTAAAAGTTTTCTGCTGTAAAAATATTTGTTCAATATTATATGTTATTCCATTCGTGTGAGATTCTGTTCTGTCTACTTTTCTTTATCACCCTTAATGATCCGTCTTTTCGTGCAATTTGAGTTGGACATGTGTGGTTTATTGTCGATTAAAATGGTACGGGAAAACGGATTGTTACATTTGTTAACAAAGGAAGAACTCGACTATTGGACATCCTAGAAGAAAATGTCTAAATATGAAAAGAATCATGGAGGATCCTACTGCTACTATCATATGATGAATGAGCATGAAACAAATCAATGTAGAACACTCGAAGGAATGGTGATCAACTTTTTTAGACAAGGAAAAATCAACAGATTTGTAAAGAGTCTTAGTCAAAATCAATAAAGAACCACTTTTACAAGAAAAATCTACATGGTTGAGAGTAGAATTATCCTTACACTTGGAAATTACCTTAATTGGTCAAAGCCTTTGTCTGCATTGAGTTTTCCAGGTCAAAGCGTCTCTTGGAGGGAGGTTAGAGTGAACCTTTAACTATGACACACTATGGCCAGGTTAAAGCATCGACAAGCCCTTGATCGCGCCACGCTATGACCAGGTCAAGGCACCTCTTAGAGGGAGGATGGAATAAGCCTTTGGTCCTGCCACGTTATCGCCTGGCCAAGGCATGGAACAAGCCTTCAGTCTCACCTATAAGGCCTGGTGAGCGCCTCTTGAAGGGAGGTTGGGTAAGTCCTGCTTGTGAATAAGCTAACCAAGCGCACCAGACAACAACGGACAAAGACATCTGAGCCCACTAAGCAGCATATCAAACAATGGACTAAGACGTCCGAGCCCGAGAAGTGGTATGTCAAACAATGACAATCTACAAGGCCTAAAGGGTGGCACATGTCAAAAAAATCAAAAATCAAAGATCATGGCAGAAAAGAATGCTCAAGTAAGAATCTATATCCTCCGATGGGTTTCCAAAAGAGAATTTCAAAACTTCACGTACTAAAACCCAAATCTGGGTTTTGGGTCTTTTACTATTAATCTCTGATCTTCTTCATACTCGAATCTAGGTTTTAGGGCCATTACTTTCTGGACTTCACTCGTTAATGCCCGAATCTGGGCTCTAAACTTCTATTACGGAGACCTTTATCATAGATTTCTTGCTATCATCCACTATTACTCAAATCTAGGTTTCAGGCCTTTGAACTTTTAAATTTTATTCATTAATGCCCGAATCTGGGTTCTAAAGCGATTAACATTGAGAATTTTATGAATTTATAGTCTTCAATTAAACTCAAGATCTACCTTACTAATGCTCGAATCAGGGTCATTGGAATTTAACTACAAACTTGTAGGCAATACTTGTTGACACCAGAATCTGGGTTTCGGATCTTCTATTGTGAAGATTCCTAATCTTCTTTGATTTATTTTTCATTGATGATTTCTGGACTTTTATCAAATGATTATTATTGACTGTCTATTAGTTATTACCAGAAGAGGAATTTCTAAACTTCTATGAGGGAAACTAGAATTGGATTTCTAGCTCTCCATGATTAGATTTTTGGTATTCTATCAATATAACTAGAGTTGGATTCCTGGCTCTCTCTCGTCATTACTAAAGATGGGTTTTAAGACATCCAACCATATCCAATTGTGGAATTACTTCTCACTTATTATTACATTTTCACATAATGATCTGTTAACTTCCATTACTAGGATCTTTTGAGTTTCAAATACTATCATTAATAATATAAACTACTACATATATTTCAAGTTAATGATAAGAAATATTGTTTACTTTGTACTTTTCAAGAAAATGAGATCATTAAGGAAGACGAAATTAGTCAACGAATACAAAAACACAGTCCAAGTTATCAGAAAGCAGATTTAGAAACAACGTTGTAAGAAAAGACCATAGGTCGGATGATATTTACATAATTTACAAAATTGTTTACAAGTATACAGCACAAGTATATGTTTTACAAATCTTGAATAGTCTTATCAAGATTTTCAGCAATTAAAGGATCAACAATATGCCTGAATTGCTATACAAAGAACCTCTTTAAGCTTCTTTTCCTTTTTCTTTATACCATCAGCATCGTCAATGTATTTGATACGAGCCTTTAAGGCATGGTAGAAAGCTTTATTAGCACTCTTAAGGGTTTTATTTTATCTCTCTAGATCAGCGATGCACTTTTGAAGAAGATACTTTTCGCCTTCAAGTTTTTGAATCTTGGCTGCGTATTCATTATTGCATTGCGAATATCTCGCCCTCTATTGGTCATCGAAATATCTCATCATGACCTTCTTGCACCATTCTTCTACTATTTTCTCATCTGAACCGAAAGGAGGGTTAGTTGTAGTAGTAAAATTTTTAATTGAAAGAGATAAAGATCTAGTAGATTTTACAACAGATGAGGTGATCAGAGAAGTCGATAAATCGATATTTGGAATGTTATCCCCCGTGATGAATTCCAGTGATTTTCATTGAGCTTGACTGTCTTTTACTTAATCTCAAAATCGCTTATCTACTGAAGGAGCTCAGACATCCTATGATCAAAATCAATCGAAGGATTCGATTTGATGTGGCACTTCAATATGGAAATTGTTTCATCCTTATTCTTGATGTCCACTTCAAGATTGGTCATCTGATCGTTGAGATTTTTAACAATTGTATTTTGAAGTAAATATCTCATGTGTCATTCCAATGCTTCAGCATTGCCTTGAAAACGAGCAGATGGAGGATCCTTCAGTAAACGCCTCTTTTTAACATTTGCATTTAATCTGTCTTTGATGCTAGCGAAGCGAAATAAGGAATCCAATAAGAGTGGTGCAACAGCTAGTTGTGAGTCCTATTTAAACAAAAAAACAAAGTCAAGACTTAAATAACCAGTCTCATTTATTACAACAAAAGAAATTACAACTCAGGAACAAATAAAACAAAAGGTATAATCTCATTGTTTTAATCAAATGCTTATTTTATTACACTCGAAACATCATATTTGACTTTGTTCAAGGAATTAGTTGAAAGAGTAACTATTGAATCAAAATGGGCATTAAGTCCTTCTTCGGTAATGAATGGAGGATATTTGATATAGTCACATCCCTCGACAGGGGGGCTATCATGACCGCATATTATTTTGGTATGATATGTTCGAATTTCCTTAAGGATTTTTTCTTTTTCTTCGCCAAGAAAATCGAGACAAAGGCGGGGATGTTCAATATAAAGTCTCTGCAGGTCTCTAAGAATGCATTATGTAGCCAATTTTGAAGACTATAAGAGTGAAGCCTTTTCTAAATAATCTCTTTTTAATTTGACATATTTGCTTAAATAATCTCTAGAAACAATGCTTCTTGAGGTATGTTTATTTTGCGATAACGTAATAATACACGACTAAGGATAAAAGGAAACTAGTATCGAAAATTTACAAATCAATATTATTACATTATTACAAATGTTCATCCGGTTCATACAAAATTGACTTTTAAATAACTCATAAATAAATTTATCCTTACAATATTTGAGTTTTTCTAGAGCCAACTCGTGAGGGATTGATTTGACTCGAGGTAAATTCCAGCAAGCCTCGGATGTGGATCTGATCGAAATTCATCTAAATATCTCATATGCATACGCCTAAGTAGACCCCTACTAAAATCACCAATTATGAAAAATCTATGGTCGGATGTTTGCAATAGGCTTCGTACAAGAAGTCTACTAGGATATGTCTTTCTTCAAGTGTGACGACCCGAAATTTTCGAGCACTTAAAATGGGAATATTTAATTGATTTTAAGTATTCAATAGATAACTTGAATTACGAATATCACAATTTATTTGATAATTAACTTACTGAATTAAATAATTTGAAGTTGGATAAAATGTTGAATCTGGAGTTTTAAGCATGTTAAAAATAATTTGAAGGCTTGTAAAATTTAATATCGTTTTAAATTGAATTTAAACATAGCCTTCCGAGACACGGTCTCGGAATTTGACGAAACCAGTTCCATTAGATCCGTAATAGTTTATTATTATCGGATTTCAAATTTCGTAGGGTTTGGAGTTGTTGTGTACGCGTTGAAATTTATATCAAAAATTAAATATAATAACTAATCCAAAAGCTATCTTCTCCATACGATCGAATTGGACCTCGAAACCTTTTCCATTGCATTCAGAATAGGCGTATAACATTATAATCGTCTGGCGGCGTGCCTCAATCGGAGGTCGAGATTTTGAGCTGACATTTTGAGACGATTTAAACTTAAAATTTAAATATAATTTATATATATATCAATCGCCTTCAGCCGAAATTCTTTCACCATCAAAACTTTTTCTTTCTCATCGTCTTTTGCTTTTCAGAGATTTTGGTCTCCTTTTGCACGCTACTTTCTGCTCAACATCACGTCTTGCCTCATCTTCTTCTTCTATATCACGCGACCTTTTTCTTTTCCTCGGTACAAACGCACGTAGCATTCTTTCCCTTCTTTTTACTCCTTCATGGCCGAAGCCTTTATTTTCAAACTCAAGGTGAATCAAATCCCCTCTTTCTTCTTTCATTCAAAACTAAAGCCACGAATAAATTCCAATCCCTCTTCCTTAGTAGAAATCGAAATCTGAAACAAAAGAAAAAAAAACTAGAACGAGTCCTTCTCCTTCATTTCAAAATCGAACAGAATGAAAAAAAAGTCCTTTCCTTCATTTTTATTTCATGCTTCATCTATTCAGTCCTTCCTCTACTTAAACAAAATTAATTCGTCGATTAATATAAAAAAAGGGAAGCGCGGTTAAAATCGCGAGCAAGGCTAAGCGATGAGGCACGACAGGGGATGGTTGTGTTCGGCGAAGGGAAGACACGCGATGGAATCGCGATGGTCGTGATGTACTGTGGGCTGAAGGAGGGCGCGGGGAGATGGGTCGTTCATGTCAGGTTGTGGTCGCGAGAGCAATTAAGCAATGGCGTATCGTATTGCACGACTTTAGGGTTTCGGTCGTTGTTCGATTTGATGGTGCTCGAGGTGGATGGGGAAACCTGGAAGATGGGTTACGCGATCGATTCACAATTTCTTGACGAAGGGTTCATGCGTGTTGATGGAGGGCTGATGTCACTTGTAGTTAAGGTGGCTGTGGTGGCAGTAGACGTTCGTGAGTGGGTGGTTACTGGTGGCAGTTGGTGGAAATGGGGGCAATGTAGCAGCTTGGAGGCAATGGAGGTATTATGCGTAAAGTATCTATCACAGTTGATGATTATGAGTGTAATTAGCTAATAATATTTTTAATTAATTTAAATAATTTTATTTAATTAAAAAGGAATGCTTATAAATTGTATAACGATTATACAATGTATAAAAAAATCATAGAAACAAGACGAGTGTGGATTCGTCGATGAGAAATATACAAGCTGGAATTAATCTGGAATGATTAACAAACTCGGAAATCAAGGTCCAAATATCATGAAGGAAATAGTCGAGATGGAAGTGCGTTGCAAAATCAAAGGTGAGTTAATCTCACTCAGTTAAACTTAAATGATTAAATTTAAATAATTGTTTGGATGATTGAATTGATTGATGTGCTATAGTATGGTATATTTTGGAATTGGTATTTTATATTGTGCTAACGTCTATGGATGCAGGGAAAACAGGTTGGAGGGATCCAAATGGACCCCTCAACATTTATATAAATTATTTAATATTCTCTGTTGTGATTATTTGATATTCTATGATGACGATACGTACTCCCGTACTTGTTTATATATATAGTCCGCTGTGTTGTTTAGTTGTGTATCCAGTTGTATGTTATTGATGTTGAGCGGTGATTGATGTACTCTGATGATGTAATATATAAACAGAGATATTTGATTTTTGAGTAAAGATCATTTATTATCTATTATATTTTATTCCGCTGCGATGGTTAGATTCTGTTGTTGATTTCTATTTTCTTCTTCTACCTCTTATTCTTTAACCCAAATGGTTCGTATTTCTGTACAACTTGAGTTGATATAGGTAGAATAGTGATGACTCAAGGGGTACGGATTTGCGCGCCCTTACAGTTGGTATCAGAGCATAGGTTGGTGATAACCTTGGCTCTGGTGGGGATTACTCATTTAAATTAGAGTCCGTAGTACCCTAGAATGAGTTTGAGCGTATTAATAGATATGAGCGCGTATTTGTTAGTGAATATAAATTGTTTTAATATTGTGTTGATTGATTTATTGAGTGGCATATGAACCTTCGTCGGCACAGTCTGGACAACTGTATCGAAAGGGTTTCTAAATACTTGAATAGAACAGTTTGACACGGTATTGTTTTAAATGTAGGTGAATGAAATAATTTTACCCAAAAATATATTTTGATATAAAGAAAAGTTTTTGTAAACTATTTTAGCTAATATATGGTTGCTTGGATGTTAGAAACGATAATATTAAATTGTTATCTTCGTGGTGTAAAAATCTAACTAGAAATTGGAAATATAACCAAAGTATTAGGAAATAAATTCATTATAAAATGAAATTTATAAATATGAAATATAGTTAAAATTTGATTTAAATTAAAATTGAAAAGAAAAAAAATATGTGAGGAATATTTTTGAATCGGATGTGAAATCTAGAGAGATTTGGAATTCAAAAATACTTGAAGGGTTTTAAAAGAAAGAAAAGCATTGGACTCTTTATGGTCGCTGGAAAATAATTCCGATGATGATCGCGACATCATCGGTGTTCATTTTCGAGTTTCCAGAAGAGGGATTGCTACCAGGACGTTTTGGATTAAAGTTTGTTGGAGAAATTTGGTTGATTTTGAAAATGCAAGGAATTTTGGATATAGGTGATTTCAAAAGGAATTTTGAAGTGTTGAAAGATTGTTTTAACCTTGAGATTTTAACTAAGAATGTTTATGGCATATAAAAAGTTTGATAACTTGTAAATTTGGAATTTGTTGAAAGAAAATTCAAATGGATTGAATTAATGATATACAAGCATGAAAGGCTGTTGAGCTTAAATAAAATAGGTTCGTATGGAACCTATGCACTATGAAATAAAATACCATGTAAGGTAAAATATAAATGAATTAAAAATAAATTGAGTTGGAGATCAATTTAAAATTTGCTATAAAACTTTAAAAAATATTCTGTGGACTGATAAATGTAATAAAATTGATTTTATAATATTTTTGGAATGATGTCGAGTATAATAAAATGGTTTGGAATCAAACTTTTTGGATATGAAAGAAATGCAATGAAAGTTTGTGAAATTTCAAAGGAAATTTGTTGGGAATAAAACCAGAATTTGTTTAAAATTTTGAGAAGTGTGAGTTTGGAGATAATGGAAGTTTCAAAATAATTTGAAACCAAAGGTCGGGTGTTTAGAATCCGGGTTGGATAGGTTATAAGCTTATAAATTAAGATGATTTTTAAATCAGGAAGGAAACATAAGCTTTGAATGTTGGAATTTAAAGTGAAAAGTTTAAAATGAAATTAACTTGGATTGGGGAATAAAAATTTGACTGGATTGAAATTAATTGAATAGGTTGAAAATAATATCCGGTTGTATTCGAATTAAGTTGAAATCGAATTGAGTTCAATAAATCTGAGTTAAAATAAAATTATTGGAATAAAAGTTCAGTTGAGTTATTGAATGGAATTGGATTGAAATAAATAAATTGGAATAACTTATAAAAGAATTAAAATCCATGGAATAAAATATGCTTGGGTTATAAATAAACATAAGGCTTGAGTTAAAAATAAAAGATGAATATATTCAAGCCTAGAATGAATGGAATTGTGTAAATAATAAGTTGTGACTTATAAAATTGAAAATGGAATACAAAACCCAAAATAAATATTTTTGATGAATTGAAAAATAAAATGAAAATCAAAACTTGAATTATAAAATAAATTTGAACTTAAGAAAATTAAATGAAGAGATTTTGAGATTAAAAATCAAGTATTGAATTTTGACCAGGGGAAGAACTAATTAGATAATAAATTAGTTAATGAAATATGTAAATGGAACCCAATGTAGTTAAATAGAAGCTAAATTGTGAGTTAATGATGAAGTTTGAAGATAAAGCTTAAGTTATAAGTCAAATTCGACCTGGATTGTTAGTGAAGTAAATGAGATTGAATTGTGAGTTCATAAAAGTGAATGGTAAATTGAAAACGGATGGTGGAATCAGAACTTGAGTTATTAATTAAAATTTGACTTGAGTTGTAACAAATTAAATATAATCGGAAATATATCGAATAAAAAAAAAGATTGGATTAAAATAGTGATGGTTTGAATTGCCAATAAAATCCAAATAAGTGGAAATAAATTGGAAATGGCCATGTAATCAATTGAATGAGTTGAGTTTGAAAGTTAAATTTCATAATAACTAATCAAATGAAATTGCAGATTTAAAATGAGATTTGATTGAAATTACTTGAGACAATAAGAAAAATAGAATGTTTCAAGTTTACTAGAATGGTTTTAAGTGAATGTGGATAAGAAATGAAACGCAAATGAATAGATCGTGAATAAAATTGAAATAATTATTGAATGAAATAGCCTGGATTGTGTCGAGCTAAATAAATGGTTGTGAATGAATTAAAATAAAAAGGAAATTTAATTGATAATGAAGATGAACCTAAGTTGTTAATGGTTTTGAATGAACTAGTTTGGTTAATAAAATGAAATGCAAGTGAATGTATTCAAATTTAAAATGCAATGAAAATGAGAATATATGGATTGTGAATAAATTTAAAATGGAATAGAATTAAGTATAAATTTAGTTGAAATCAATTTCAATTGGTTATAAAATATAAGTACTTATTTATTCACATAGATCTCGTCAAATTGCATAGAATAAATTGTCATTTGATGTAAATGGAAGTAATTAAAATTCTATGTATTGATAGGAGTAAAATAAATTGATTTTGAGATCAATTGAATTAAATATGAGTACGGTTTGCTTAAAAATAAATTAATGTAAGCTTGTGAATTGTTAACCATTCGGATTAAGTGAGACGATGTGTGATTGGTTGTAAGCAATTAAATTAATGTTGGAATATTTAAATTGCTTATAAAAAGTGTTTAATGTGCATTTTTGTTAGAATTCATGTGTTTAACTATTGCAAGTAAGTGAAATGTTGTTAAACTTCACATATTTGGCACTTACATGTTTAAATTGAGTAAGTACAGGTACCGGGAAGCCATTTGGCTGGATTTTGGGCACGCTAATTGCTAATATAATAAGCTGTTTGCTTAAAAATGCTAAATAAGGTACGCCTACGCAATAAAAATAGGAAATATGAACTGTTTTTGGTTTTTCCGACCGTGTGGATCGATGTATATATATATTTATATCTTTTGTCAAATTGCAAAAGCTCCTCCGTATAAAGGGGACTCTACCAAAATTTTCCAAAAATTTTGGGAGTTAGAATATTTTTGGAAAATTTTGGAAAATTTTGTTAATGACAAAACGGTTTCAAAATGGAAATTGAAATAAATTAGTAAATGAAACCAATTTAAAATAATGACATGAATTAGTTATAAATGAAAAATAAAATTTAAATATTCAGAGTTAAAGATAAATTGAATTCATATGGAAATGAAAGAATCTATTTGAATAGAAATAGATATAAACTAAAGTGGTAAGGTGAAAATAAATAAAGAAACATATTAAATGCTCATACTAACTTAAGAAAGGAATGGTGAATTCTTATTTGAAAAATTGATACTACAAATATATTCTAGGTTAATATTTGAATGAATAAATATTGACATTTTATAAGGAAGTTGATATATGTTGTGATTGGATATTATTGCTAAGTAAGATATGCAGGTATTATAAAGAGGAAAGAGAATTGATTTTGATTTCAGAAAGATAAATTTGAAATGCTCGACAAAAAGGTATGTGTGTTTAAATTTCTGTGAAATTTGATTGGGTTTTTGGATCTAGCCACTTGGCTTTTTTTTTCTTTTTGGATTTGGGAGGCCGTAGAGCCATTTTGTAGTTGTACCGAGCTAGCCGCGGAAAGGAGACGCTGGCGAAATTTTTCGAAAATTTAGAGAGTTAGAAACTTTTTGAGAAAATTTTGATAATTTAATTTTGGATTTAAATTTAAAATTGAATGGTTGAATAAGTAAAGTTATTTGAAAACTATGGGAGAGTTGATAAGTTAATAAGAAAGATAATGGGTCTTTTATAAAAGATTGTTGGTAAGATGTTGAATTGATCGGTTTTGGGAAAAAGGGTAAACAGGTATTGAATCATTCTTCCTAACTAGTAATTTCGGGGACGAAATTCTTTTAAGGGGGGAGGAATGTGACGACCCGAAATTTTCGAGCACTTAAAATCGGAATATTTAATTGACTTTAAGTATTCAGTAGACTAATTTTAACTTGAATTACGAATATCACAATTTATTTGATAATTAACTTATTGAATTAAATAATTTGAAGTTGGATAAAATGTTGAATCTGGAGTTTTAAGCCTGTTAAAAATAATTTGAAGGCTTGTAAAATTTAATATCGTTTTAAATTAAATTTAAAAATAGCCTTCCGAGGCACAGTCTCGGAATTCGACGAAACCAGTTCCATTGGATCCGTAATAGTTTATTATTATCGGATAGGGTTTGGAGTTGTTGTGTGAGCATACGATGTATAAACGTGTTGAAATTTATATCGAAAATTAAATATAATAACTAATCCAAAAGCTATCTTCTCCATACGATCGAATTGGACCTCGAAACCTTTTCCATTGCGTTCGAAATAGGCGTATAACATTATAATCGTCTGGCGGCACGCCTCAATAGGAGGTCGAGATTTTGAGCTGACATTTTGAGACGATTTAAACTTAAAATTTATATATAATTTATATATATATATATATATATATATATATATATATATTAATCACCTTCAGCCGAAATTCTTTCACCATCAAAACTTTTTCTTTCTCATCGTCTTTTGCTTTTCATAGATTTTGGTCTCCTTCTGCACACCACTTTCTGCTCAACAGCACGTCTTGCCTCCTCTTCTTCTTCTATATCACGCGACCTTTTTCTTTTCCTCAGTATAAACGCACGCAGCATTCTTTCCCTTCTCTTCACTCCTTCATGGCCGAAGCCTTTATTTTCAAAATCAAGGTAAATCAAATCCCCTCTTTCTTCTTCCATTCGAAACTAAAGCCACGAATAAATTCCAATCCCTCTTCCTCAATAGAAATCGAAATCTGAAACAAAAGAAAAAACGAGAACGAGTCCTTCTCCTTCAATTCAAAATCGAACAGAATGAAAAAAAATCCTTCCCTTCATTTTTATTTCATGCTTCAACTATTCAGTCCTTCCTCTACTTAAACAAAATCAATTTTTCGATTAATATAAAAAAAAAAGGGAAGCATGGTTAAAATCGCGGGCAAGGCTAAGCGATGAGGCACGATAGGGGATGGTTGTATTCGGCGAAGGGAAGACACGCGATGGAATCGCGATGGTCGTGATGTACGGTGGGCTGGAGGAAGGAGCGGGGAGATGGGTCGTTCATGTCAGGTTGTGGTCGCGAGAGCAATTAGGCAATGGCGTATCGTATTGCACGACTTTAGGGTTTCGGTCGTTGTTCGATTTGATGGTGCTCGAGGTGGATGAGGCAACCTGGAAGATGGGTTACGCGATCGACTCATAATTTCTGGACGAAGGGTTCATGCGTGTTGATGAAGGGCCGATGTCACTTGTAGTTAAGGTGGCTGCGGTGGCAGTAGACGTTCGTGAGTGGGTGGTTACTGGCGGCAGTTGGTGGAAATGGGGGCAATGTAGCAGCTTGGAGGCAATGGAGGTATTATGCATAAAGTATCTATCACAGTTGGTGATTATGAGTGTAATTAGCTAATAATATTTTTAATTAATTTAAATAATTTTATTTAATTAAAAAGGAACGCTTATAAATTGTATAACGATTATACGAGGTACAAAAAAAATCATAGAAACAAGACGAGTGTGGATTCGTCGATGAGAAATATACAAGCTGGAATTAATCTCGAACGATTAACAAACTCAGAAATCAAGGTCCAAATATCATGAAGGAAATAGTCGAGATGGAAGTGCGTTGCACAATTAAAGGTGAGTTAATCTCACTCAGTTAAATTTAAATGATTAAATTTAAATAATTGTTTGGATGATTGAATTGATTGATGTGCTATAGTATGGTATATTTTGGAATTGGTATTTTATATTGTGCTAACGTCTGTGGATGCAGGGAAAACAGGTTGGAGGGATCCAACTGGACCCCTCAACATTTATATAAATTATTTAATATTCTCTGTTGTGATTATTTGATATTCTATGATGACGATACGTACACCTGTACTTGTTTATATATATAGTCCGTTGTGTTGTTTAGTTGTGTATCCAGTTGTATGTTATTGATGTTGAGCTGTGATTGATGTACTCTGATGATGTAATATATAAACAGAGATATTTGATTTTTGAGTAAAGATCATTTATTATCTATTATATTTTATTCCGCTGCGATGGTGAGATTCTGTTGTTGATTTCTATTTTCTTCTTCTACCTCTTCTTCTTTAACCCAAATGGTTCGTATTTCTGTACAACTTGAGTTGATATAGGTAGAATAGTGATGACTCAAGGGGTACGGATTTGCGGGCCGTTACATCAACCAACGTCCAAAAGAATGTGATTAATTCCCCGTTCTCTTCCAAAAATCTATCATATTGAAGGCAAGCCCTCTTCATTCGAGGGGCAACTTCTTGGCCTTTAAAGGACGCTAACACTATGACACTTTTATTAAGCCTATGATACTTGTCATAGAGTGCATTGTGTTCTTTTAATTGCTTATCTAACTCTCTGTACAAGCTATTAATTTCTTCTTGTTTTCTTTCAAGCTTTGTTTTATAAAGTTGGATAGATTTCTTCTTTATTTAAAATAAAAGATGTCAACTATTATTATCTTAGAAAAGAAAGCCATTTGGACAAGGAATCCTATACCTAAGAAATAGGAACTGAAGTATACAGGGCCCACTTTTCCCTGCTTCGTTCTTCAATGTCAATGTTAGCAGCCTCTTCGTGAAGATTAGAAGGCTCGGGAAGTTCGGTTGGGCTTGTTTTACGATCACAAGGATTGGGGTTAACTTTCTCTGAAGCCTCAAGGATATCATCGCCATCCTTTTCATGAGCAGCAACATGACCACCTCCGTTGCCACCTGAACCCTTACCTCTATCTCCATCATCATCATTATTATCATCATTATCGTTATCATTATCGTCGTCATTGCCGCCTTCCTCTACAGTGGCTTCATCATCATCTTCTTCTTCATTGGAATCAGAATCTCCTTCTAAAGAAGGGATTTCAAAAGATAAGTGCTTGGCGGCATCGATTTCTTCTCTATCAGTGACTTCGATTCCTTGCTTCATTTCTTTAGTCTTATCCATGATCTTTTAACTAGAGCAGGATTGAGAGAAGGAAAGCTTAAGGCGGGGCACTTTTCAATGTTGTTAGTATAGGCAAGCATAAGAGTGTCTTTGTAGGAATTTGCAATGCTGTGATGGAGGGATATGCTCAAAAATTGTGATACCTTTTGCTTGACTTTAGGGATAGTATAAAAGGCCATTTTCAAAGAATTCTTCTTATTCCCTAACTTCTTCTTAAGAGAATAATGTTTAGCAGCCATCCGAGCATTCTTTTCCTTAGGCTCTTTTACAGCCATTTTTAGAGCCAAATTTTCATCGGCTAAGAGTTGTTTTGCTTTCCTCTCTTTAGAGATAGAAGATTCTTCTTGAGCACCTCTAACCTTTCTTGTTCCTTTACCGCATTATCTTTGGCAGTAGAAAGGAAGGAAATTTGGATGTTCAAAGTTGAAATTTCCTCTTAAAGCTTAGACTTCTTAGCAGAAGATTTCGAAGCGCTTTCTCGAAGTGAATACCAGCTTTTAGAAATCTGGAAGAAAAAATACAATATGGGTCAAAATTCAGAAAGAAATAGTAATAAGAAGGGCAATGTTGCTCTACTAAAGATCGATAATGTCTTGCTGGGTTCGATACTAAGGAAGGTGGTTGAATGAAAGTAGAGGACAAAGAATTCATGATGGATTGTACCATTTCTTCGAAATCACTAGGGGGTATTGGTGATGTGGATTTAGAGGGATTCAACCCCCGAGAAGGAGTTGAAGTGCCTAAATCCTTTTGCATTTGTTCAATAATGCTAGGAGACTCAAACATAATGATACATGACATAAAATCATCTTTAGAAGGAGCTACTCTGGGTGGATCAATGGTAGCATCAAGTGAGGAACCTTCCAGAGGCTTATCTACATCAACAGATCCTCTCTCTTTTGAAGGCGAAGAAGACTAGATATCAACAATTTTTGCTTTCTTAAGGGAAAGACCTGCAATAGTCTCCTCACTTAGATTTCTTTTGGCAATCATCCTCGACCAAGCAATGGCTTGAGTCAAAGATGATGCACTAGATGTAGAAGACGGGACAATTATACCACTTACGATTAATTCGACCCGAGGAGTAGTTGCTAAAAATTAAAAAAGAATAAGTTATTAAAGTAATCTAAAGAAAAATACAATAATAAATTGCAAGCACTACACTTAAACTTACCAAGATGATCTAGGAAAATTGGAGGCAGGTGAAATTTTTTTAGGATCACCCAAAGACAAGAAACGTTTGATTCTAGAAGTATGTTGGACAAGAGGGGGGTTATCCAATAACTTTCTAACCAGCCGGGAGAAGAGAACATTTTTGAAGATTGGTAAACATTAGTAGTGTGAGTATGTTCCCAATGTTATTTTAAGCAGTGATCAACAGCTTTATAACTCTTTTATCCTCGTCATCAAGATCTATAGGAGCAAGATGTAATCAAAAAACGTATATCAGTAAAATAAAGTAATTGAATAAAGATAAAAACTATGATCAACTTACAGGGAGAAGAGAAGACTCCACTGAAGTTTGGAAAACTTTGACGAAAAAGAACTACGTCTCCCAATTTCTAAGTTTATTTATCCCCTTTGAGATTAGTTTTTAGGGGGATTAGGTCTGAAAATATGGTTATTCAGATTGCTGAGCTTGACCAGGATGACTAGATAGTTGAGAAATTCAGCATTTAGTGAAGGAATGCCTGATTCCAAATCCATAAATTCTAAAGAGATAAGATATGTGTAGACATTAGGTGATAATTGGATAGGTGCAATGCCAAGATGGTTCAGGAACTTAAACAAGAAATCTGGGAAGGGAAGGAATCATTATGCCAAATGTGAATGGCAGTATAAGCAAAGTATCCTTCTGGAGGATTTTGAATAGTATCGTTATCACCAGGGAGAATGAATTCTACTCCAGTGATTCCAAGTCGTTCATAATGGAATCGACTTCATCCTGAGAAGATATCAAAGAATTTTTAGAGATGGCTTCAACCTTCTTTGGTGAAAATTCTACCTCAGGTTTCAGGTTTCTGGGAGACCTTTTTCACACCCATGATCCTGACAGGAGAAATCATTTCATTAAAAGTTATAATTTGTTCCATTATTAACACCTTCCAAAGATGTTTAAAACCTATTGCAATATTCAAACATCAACCAAAGTATATAATTCCATATCTTTAAAAGGATGTTAAAGTCAATTTGGGTCATGAAATTCATTGGGCTTCCAATGATGTCAAAGGGATGGATGGAATGTAAACACCTAGAAACACCTTTCGACAATGTAGAAAGCCCAGGGAAAATTTTACCATTAAAAAGGAATAAATAACCTTACATTACTAGTTTGAATATATATACACGTTAACAACTTTCCACAATTAAACCAAATAAACCTTTTGATAATGTCGAAATCCATAAATTTTGTCGTACTCAAAGAATGTGAATATTGTTGAAACACTATGTTCTCATAAAGTTGAAAGACTTGGATTCAAATGATATTAGTACAAGTGAAAGGGATTTGGAACGTTTCGATAGTGCTTGTGTACAAATGATAGTTAAATCCTAGTTAACAACAATGGGCTTCAAGTAAGTCAAAAGGGGTGTAAGGTTTTGAAAGCGTACAAACAACTAAACTTGTTTCAATATGGGAGGTTTCGATCAAGTTGAAAGGCTTGGTTCGATTTTCAACTTAAAAGAAATATACTATCCTCAATACAATTTATGATAAGAAGTGTAAATTTCCATTTTCCAACACCTTCTAGAATAAATTAAAATTGAGCATGAATCTAATGACAGGTTAAATCTACTTTTGTATACATTAGGTTCGAATCCTTTAAAATAAAAATTAGGCTTTCAAAAGTATATATTATGGGACCTTTAAATTAAACCCATTAAGATGACTTTTTCGAAAGGTGCTAGAATGCAATGAAACATATTTCTGCTTTCGAAGAAGTCCATCACATGTTGACCACATCATCCCTTTTGAAAGAGTCAATTAAAATGTAGGTACTGGATTTCCTTTCAACCTCTTCGAAAGAGGTTAAAGAAGCAAAGCAGAGTTAGCTACCTCAACCCCGGGTTGAAAAGTCAATTTACAATACCAGTTGTGATTCGTACGACTTAATCTTCTCTTTGAAGCTACTGGAAAAAAAATTCATTCCCTAATCCAATTTTCAATCCAATACTTCAAGAGGCCAACGATTAAATTGATTCGAGCGCGAATTTACATTCGACGACAACAAAAACCCCCAAATTCAAACTTGAATCATAAAAAACAAAGGGTTTTAAATTGAGTGCAACATGGTTTAAGCTTGGGTTCGTACATAGCAACAGAAAATGGTCCCCAAATATGATGAATTTGAATTCTGACTCAAAATTGATGGCATAAAATCAAATGGAATAAGCATATAAATGAACCTAAGGATAATTTCATGTGCATAAAAAACTCGAATCATCTTTACAAAATTAGAACAGTAGTATAAATTCGAATCCAAAGAATTTAAGATTGGAATTAAATGTAATAAATTAGTTTGAAAAATAAAAACAATGGAAATCTACCTTAAATCCAAACTCGAGTTTACTGAAACTAGGAATTTAGAAAGAAATCAAAATTTTTGATTCTTGTTGTAAGTTTTTAATGGCAGGTAAACGAAATGAGAAGAAGAAAGCGCAATTTGTATAAGTAGCAGATGCAGGGTAAGCCATATGATCAAATTTAAAGGAACGACCAAGATCTATCCAGGAATATCAAAAAGAAGGAAATTTTACGGGTTTTGAAATGTTGACTTGGAAATTCAAGAACATCCCTTCACGGGCCGAAGGAGGGGAAGGCAAGTGTTACCATCAGTATTCACTTTGACCTCGTCGAAACCATGAAGAACATAGAAGGGGAGTTCACAAGAAAGGATAGCATTAACATAACCTTTCGAAAGATTCGAAGTGATGCTTCTACAAAAGTGGGATGTTCTATGCTTTCTAAAAGGTCAAAAGTGGTCAAAATCACCCTTTTGCTTCAATTGTTTCCTTTCGAAATAGGTGCTTCCGCATGCATGAAGACATTTCGAATTGGTTGAGAAACGCCTTTCGAAGGAAACAGATTACAAGCCTTCACATGCACGTCAAATCTTTCGAAACAACAGGTTTTGCCTCCATTCACCTTTCGCAACATAATGTATGGCCAAAGCTACCCTTTAAAAAGCATATATTACCCTTTCAAATTAGTTGAAGCCATCCAATTAAAAAGGAAAGTTTACCCAAGTTCAACATATCATTCTCATATACCAAAAGATGGGTGTTCTGCACCGGTCAACATGTATGCCTTCAAAAGCTACCTTCCTCGCTAAAACTTTATGCTATGTTCCAACTCATTTAAAGACACAAATATAGGCTTATCGATGGAATCAAAGGCTCACATCTTTCATCACCTGCAACAACATAGCAACGTAAGGTGGAGAGCGCACCTATCCCTTTCGATGAAGTTAAAAGCAGTCAAGTCCTATTTTAAAGCATATTAGAAGAGCACCCAAATTTTAGTGGCAACGAATGGTCATCAAACTCCTTTCGACTAGGTCGAAAGGTCTGATTCGAAAGGGTCAACCTACACCTATAAATAAGACCCTAGGGGTCTTGTTTTGGGGATCCGAATTCATTCACTTTCTTGAATTTGTAAACCGATTTCCACGTAAATGTGCATGTATTTACATCATTATTTTACCATTTTTATTTAAATAAATGTCATATGTGGGTATTTTAATATGTTTAAATCAAAATTTAATTATTTTCGAATCACCATTTTTTCATCTTCATACATGGACAAAATGGTCATTTTTGTGCATGTGCTAATTTGAGAATTCTTAATTGGATATTTTTTATGATTTTTTTATTGGAATTTGGATGTAATATATGCATGTACAAGAGAATACAAAGAAATAAAGAAGGAAATAATTCAAACTCATGATCATGGAGGACCCCAACCACTAATCTAAATCTACAATTAGAAGCTAATATATAGCTAAGCGGGTGTTTAAGCTTCCTGCATATTTGATGATGGATTAATTAGAGGCTAATAGTTACTTAGTGGCCACACTTCCTAAAGGGCATTTTGTAAAGCACCCTAAAAGGTGAATTAGGGTTTTTGCTTGTATAAATAGCCCATTTATGTACATGTAGATATCTTCTTACTCTTTCAGATTACTTAGGAAATTACAATGCAAGTTGTAAGCTCAATGTTTCATGAAATAAAAATGGCTTCCTAGCCTCTTTCCTTTTCTACGTGCTTCTTTTCACTTTATATTCATTTTTACTTCTATGCTCTCTTCTTTTCTTTGTTAGTAGATTATATTTACATTCATGCAAGTAGTGTAGCTTTATTTTTTATGCAAGTGGTTTAGTAGTTAATCACATTTTCTTTCTTTGTTTATTTTTTATTTCTTTTGCTTTTTAATATTGAAATTTACATATGTTGATATGATAACAGAAATGGGTAGCTAAACCCCTTCAATTTAAGGGTAATGAATCTCTCAAATATTATGTAATTTCAACGTTTCTATGATTTATGGTCTCTTTTATTTGTGCTTCATGAAAGTAGATTTTGATGTAAGTTTATACAAGTGGGGTTTGATAGCTTATATTGCATTGACAAATGAGCTATTCTCATTCAACATAATCACAATTTACACCATCGTTTGCTAATTGATTTTTGATTTTGAAATGAAAGTAAAAAAAAAATTGGTGATTTATGTTACTAATTACAATAGTAAATAGATCATACTTAAAATAGCTTTTGCTTTGGCTTCATTTTCATAAGAATTGATAAGTTGTTTATTTATTGTATTATAGTTTGATGGTTTAAGTTATGTTAATTAATAACATAAATAAACCATAATTATGACAAATGCAATAATTATTTCACTTAATATCAAAAATAGAGATAATAGATTATTTGTTTGTTGATTTACAAAAATATGAGAGTGGACTTGCCTCTAAATTGTTTTCTAATCTCATAGTTTTTAATCTCATTTTCATTCTAGTTTTAGCTTCATTTTATTTGTAGTTAACAATCTTCTCTCATTTTGGTCTAATTTGATTGATTAGAAAATTTTAAAATCTTAAAAATTCCTTATGTATCGACCCATACTCACCACGTACTACCATTTGTACGCCATGTGCTTGCGGTTATTTTTATTATAATTTTATCGACGTTTTTCTAACTCGATAGAACATTTTTCGTTAAACAAGTATTTGGCGTCGTTGCCTAACGTACCTTCGCCTTTACAAATCAATGGAAACTTTCCCGACGAACAACTTCTCTATCGATCCATGGTATGCTGACATAGTGAACTACTTAGTCGCTAATGAAACTCCCTCATCTTGGTCCAAACAGGCCAAATGCAAATTCATGTCCCAAGTAAAATATTTTTATTGGGACGATCCATACTTATTCAAGTATTATCCCGACCAAATCATTCGACGTTGCATCCCGGATAATGAAATAAGGAGTGTTCTCTTGTTTTTCCATGATCTAGCGTGTGGTGGACATTTCGGTCCTCGAAAAACTGCGGAAAAGGTAATTCAGTATGGTTTCCATGCCTTCTCTTTTCAAAGACTCATTCGAATTTGTAAAACTTGCGATCGATGTCAAATGCTTGGACGAATTTCTCGATGAAATATGATGCCCCTAAACCTCATTCTTACTATCGAAATATTTGATGTTTGGGATATCGACTTTATAGGACTTTTTCCCAATTCCTTTGGAAATTTATATATACTTCTCGCTGTCGATTATGTCTCAAAATGGGTCGAAGCTGTCCCATGCAAAACAACGACCATAGAATTATTGTGAAATTTCTCAAAGAAAACATCTTTTCGAGGTTCGGCACACCTCACACAATAATCATGATAACGGAACCCATTTTTGCAATTGTTCTTTTGAAACTTTAATAAAGAAATACTCGATAACCCATAAGTTATCCACTCCTTATCATCCTCAAAATTGTGGGCAAGTTGAAGTTTCAAATCGTCAAATAAACAAATATTGGAGAAAACAGTTAACGAAAATCGAAAAGATTGGTCTCAGAAATTAACCAACGCGCTTTGGGCTTACCGTACCGCTTTGAAAACTAATCTTAGGATGTCCCCATTTCGTTTAGTTTACGGGAAAGCTTGTCATTTACTTGTTGAAATCAAACACAAAGCATTATGAGCAATAAAGAACTTAAATTTTGATCTCGAGAAAGCTGGTGAAAATAGAAAATTGCAACTCAACGAGCTAGAAGAACTTAGGAACAATGCGTATGAAAACGAAAAAATTTACAAAGAAAGAACAAAATTTTTTCTTGACAAGTCAATCCTAAGAAAAACGTTTTCACCTAACCAAAAAGTTCTTTTATATAACTCTAGACTTCATTTATTCTCTGGGAAACTAAAATTGAGATGGACTGGGCCATATGTGGTACAAACTGTTTTTCCACACAGTGCCACTGAAATACAAAATCCTAGGAATGGATCGATTTTCAAAGTCAACGGTCATCGTTTGAAATCTTTCTTGAAATTGCCAAGTAACTAAGAGGGGGAGCTCATGATTCTTCATGAGCCATGCTACGTCTAATAAGAAATGTTAACCCTCTTTTGCAAATATGTACATATTTTTCCCCATTACACTCATTATATCAAGCACTGACTGTGGGGACACAGTCAAAATTAAGTGTGGGGGGAATCTCATTTTTATTATTTTATTTTTCGTGGCATTTTTTTGAATTTGCATTTTATTTTAACTCAAAATTTTCCCTAAAAAAAATCTCAAAATTTCTAAATCTCAAAAACATTTTCATTTTAGCATTTTTTATTTATTTTTGAAGAAACACTATAGGATAAGTATAAGTTTTGAAATTTTTGAAAATTTATTTGTCTTAACAAAAATAAAAATGAAGCTTGATTACAAATAACAATGGTTTAACTAGTATATATGAAGGTTCATATGTGTTAATTATGAAGTATATTCTAATTGAAAATATTTGTTTAAAAAATGGTAAGTTTAAAGTAAAGGACTTAACTTTTTGTTTGCTAAGTTAAATGGTGCTAAGATGATTTTGCAAAACTCTCTCTTCTAAAAAGAAGAACAAAATAAAAAACAAATATACATATAAGTAAAAAAATAAACATTTGAATATACGTATTTTTTAACACCTAGAGTCATGTGTTGGCACTCGTTCGTTCACTCGCCATGCTCTGTACCCTTCTCACATAAGCCCGAAAGGCTGTGTGCACAATCGGTATATCCGGCCTCAGTTTATCTGATTTAGGTGCAAGTATATAAAAATTCTTTTACTAAATAACTCCTACAGTCAATAAGTGTTCACACTCATGCGTTCACTCGCCATGCTCTATATTCCGCTCACGTAAGCCCGAAAGGCAGTGCATGGATAATATATCTGGCCTCAGTTTATCTGAGTTTAGCATATGTAAATATTGTTAATGTTAATAAAATTTTAGAATAAGAGAGTAAGTAATTGGAATCCAAGCACTATTTTGACTTGTTTGATTTAACTTGTTGTTGAAAAGAAATGAAAATACCAATTTGATAAACTTTGATGATCAACTAAGGATCCATTTCATAATTACATTGTGTTATCAACCAAAACAACTAGCCAACCTATAGTCTATCTATTATGGCAACTTAATTTTTGTTGGAAAATTTGACAAGTAAAAGACTTAAATTTCTTGATAATGAACAGAACTTATATTTAACTTATTCGTGTCGATTTGAAAGTAAATCCTTCATTTGTAAATACTTTCAAAAACTTGCATTCATCCCATTGTAAATAATTCTTGCATTTTGAATGTTTTCACTTTGCATTTGGATTTTGTCGGTAGTATCCGCTGAAAACCCTCACGAGATAACACTCGTCCTATTGGGGACACCTGGAGGTTTAACGGCTTGTTGCATACGTTCAATGCAAACGTGCTCCCTGTGAAAACGAATTTATCTTAGTTTTCCTTTATTCAAGGACGAATAAAGAGATAAGTGTGGGAGTATTTGATGTGCACGTAAATGTGCATGCATTTACATCCACATTTTATCCTTTTTATTTAAATAAATGTCATATTTGGGCATTTTAATATATTAAAACCAAAATTCAATTATTTGCAAATCACCATATTTTCATCTTCATACATGGGCAAAATGCTTCGTGCATGTGCTAATTTGAGAATTTGTACATGGACTTTTTTTTATAGGAATTTGGATACAAATGGAAGAGGGTTTCATGGAATATATGCATGCACAATAGAATATAAAGAAATAAAGAAGGAAATAATTCAAACTCATGATTATGGAGGACCCACCCACTTACCTAAATCTACAATTAGAAGCTAATGGACAATTGAGTGAAGGTTAAAGCTTCATGCATATTTGATGATGGATTAATTAGAGGCTGATGATTACTTGGTGACCACACTTCGTAAAGGGCATTTTAGGAAGCACCCTAAAAAGTGAATTAGGGTTTATGTATGTATAAATAGCTCATTTTTGTACATGTAGATATCTTCTTACTCTTTCAAATCACTTAGGAAATTAGAATGCAAGTTGTAAGCTCAATGTTTCATGAAATAAAAATGGCTTCCTAGCCTCTTTCTCTTTTCTTGTCTACATGCTTCTTTTTACTTTTATGTTCATTTTTACTTCTATGTTCTCTTCTTTTGTTTGTTAGTAGATTAGATTTACATTCATGCAAGTAGCGTAGCTTTATTTTTTATGCAAGTAGTTTAGTAGTTAATCTCATTTTCTTCCTTTGCTTATTTTCTATTTCTTTTGCTTTTTAATGTTGAAATTTACATGTGTTGATATGATAACATAAATGAGTAGCTAAACCCTTTTAATTTAGGGGTAATGAAGCTCTCAAATATTATGTAATTTTAACATTTCTATGATTTATGGTTTGTTTTGTTCGTGCTTCATGAAAGTAGATTTTGATGTAAGATTAAGTGGGTATGATAGCTTATGTTACATTGGCAAATGAGCTATTCTAATGCAACATAAACATAATTTACATCTCATTTGCTAATTGATTTTTGATTTAGAAATGAAAGTAAAAACAAAATTTGATGATCTATATTACTAATTACAATAGTAAATAGATCATACTTAAAATAACTTTTGTTTTAGCTTCATTGTCATGCGAATTGATAAGTGGTTTATTTGTTGTATTATAGTTTGATGGTTTAAGTTATGTTAATTAATAACATAAATGAGCCATACTTATGATAAATGCAAAAATTATTTCACTTAATATCAAAAATAGAGATCGTAGATTATTTGTTTGTTGATTTATAAAAATATGAGAGTGGATTTACCTCTAAATTGTTTTCTAATCTCATAGTTTTTAATCTCATTTTCATTCTAGTTTTAGCTTCATTTCGTTTGTAGCTAACAATCTTCTCTCATTTTGGTCTAATTTGATTGATTAGAAAATCTTAAAAACTCCCTATGGATTGACCCGTACTTGCCACGTACTAACATTTATACGCTGTGCGCTTGCGGTTATTTTTATAATAAATTTTGTGGCGATTTTCTAAATCGATAGAAAATTCATCGTTAAACATAAACCCTAATTCTCAAATTAGATTGAGGAATTGATTACTTTGTATACTTAAGCTTCAAGCAGCAGGGGAAAATATTATTCAATGCAAGTCTATGATATTCTTGGACATATTAGCTGATTCAAAGTTTTTATGTGGTTCTGATTATAATCTGCTTGTATCAACATGATCAAAAGGCTATCTTTTGAGGAAGTCGAAACATTTCAATTCAACTGAAATCCTTAGGTCATTGGGTCCTTACCTCAAGCCTCCTTGATCACTTCGAAAGGAGGTCTCGATAGTATCCTAAACCAATTCAACTAGTTTGAAAGGTGTTTAAAAAATGAATTCAGGTATTTTAACCGTATCGAAATGTTATATAAAAAGGAGTTTCGGCTACCATAACCTTTTTGAAACGTGGGTTTAAAGAAGTCGAAAGGTTTCAAATATCACTATTTGTTCGAAGAGGGGTTTTGGAGGGTTCGCTTCCACTTTAAATTTACTTTGGGGTGTTGACAAGTTTCCTTGTTAACAAGTTGTGTATACTTTTATTGATGCGAGAAGATATCCTGATGACAAATATTTGTAATGGTGCGAGGTTAGTTCCAGATCATGTAGGAGAAATCTGCCCAGCTAATCTGCCCAGCTAATCTGGCTTCAGTTCCTACTTTAATAGTGGACTGATGTGAGACGTCGTTATAGGTATTTGCCATAAGACGAAGGACCTGCTTCGGGGTTTGAGGCATTAAGTAGTTGGACTTGCCTTTTTCCTTATAAAGAAGTATTCAACGATTTTAATGATTTTATGTTCGTAGACATATTTATTTTGAAATATGCTGCTCAAGTACAGAAAAGGTAAGACTCGAGGTTTTTATTCACCAGACACTTGTTGTTCTGACTCCCTCCTCATTACAATACAGGTTAAGGACAGAGTAATGGCGGTGACGATGCTTAAAGGTGAAGAAGCTTGGCAAGTGGCAGTATTTAGTATTATGTGCTTTCATGTGTATCCATGGATTTAAACAATTGTTGTAACAGATATTATACGGTTTTTATAGGATTTTATGTTCCGACATTTTTATGTTTTTGAAATAAATGGGTGCACTTTAATATTATATTTTGTTCCATCCGTTATGGTTCTACAATATTATTTCTTTTTACTACCAACAATTTACTTTATAATGGATCTAAGTTTCGATAGGTCTTTTCTGGATCGAAATTTGAGCCTATTTCAGAGTGCGTCGTTACACAACTACTGCCATACTCTATTATTACTTGTAAAGAGAAATGTATTCTTGCCATCCGTGGAAAGTCAAGAGGAAATGTGTATATTTCCACCTATTGAATTGCAAGACTATAGAAAATTTATTGCCCACCCATGGAAAATAAGAAGTGATAGTAAAATTTTTGTATAGGGAGTATAGGAATAGACGTAGGATGAGACATCCGAACTAGTATAAAATTTCCTGGTGTGATTTACTTTACTACTTTTACTTTACTTTATATTTATTCTTCGATTATTTGACTTTGTTTGTGAATTGAATACTGATATGAGTAGAAAAACATAAAATTGACAAGTTAATTTGTAAATAATTGGCACACTTTTCACCCTCCTTAAGCATATTAGTGGCCTTAAGATCCATTCTACATCATTGTGTTTGGGTATCCCATAATCCACATAGACCTCTGACTATTGTGTCAACTACAGTAACATGTAAGGTACATAAGTTAGAATCCTATATGCTACAATACGATGTCGTCCAAACACAACTTAAATAGTATCACGATCTATGTTCTAAAAACTCAAGATTGAACAAGTTCGAATAAAAATGACTCTATCCATCAATCCAAAAGTAAACTTGCTACAGTACCCCTTTTTCCATCTAAAATATCTTATATGCATCACACCCATGATGTCATCATTCAAGCATTTAGTTAATCATAACCACTACAATATTTTTAATTGTTGATTAATGACACATCAGTATATTAGCCATAACCTCCAAAAAATTCGAACAACTTATATCGAGTAAAAAGTCGTTTGCGATAAAAAAAAATTCAATCACTTATCGGTATTTATTCGAACAATTTATTTTTATAAACACATATCAAAAACAAGTTTACATTCATGTGTTATTCATTAAAAGGGGTTCAACATGGATATAAATCCAATCTGTTATTTTAACACATTAATCCAAGATTCAAATATTAAATAATTTAGATATTTAAATACGAAATGTTCAAACTTTCAAGTCGTTACATTATTGATGTTTATACTCGGAATCTTTTGAATGATATTCCGGACTTAGAGAAAGTGGTCTCGAGTCCAAATTTGCACATTTTCAAAAGTTAGTTTTCTGCACGTTCGATTTAAATTAATTCTTAATATTTAAATTAGTTATTAAGCGTTTCAAAACAAGGGTTATAAAATGGTAAAAGAATCATTTAAATCACAAAATTATTTCTCACACCTAGCATAACATTATTTTTCAAGATCTGTATGTTTCTTGCCCTTGTTCCTTTAGTCCTAGCAACATTGATCGAAACATAATTTTATAAATCAATTTTGGTACAACAAAATATTGGTACATATATTCATTTACATTTTGAAAACGTAAGAAATCTAGAAAATAAAAAATGCTAAAGTTACATTAAAAAAAAAGTACACGAATATTATAAAGTTGCGAAATAAGTTATTAAGCGTAGCAAAATTTTAGGAAAATATGCAAACTCCCTTTTCCTTTGTTTTCAAATCTTAGCTTCGGTTTTCTATTTTGTTTGGCATTAGCGTTTATATCATTCTGGCGAATTTGTAATAAATTTGCATTTTAGAATAGTGTGGAACTCTATTATGCAGAATTGTAAAACGCATCACAGGAAATTTTCCTCAAGGACAATTTTTAGGGCTTTTTTTAGATTTAGGACAGCCCGCTAATTATTTTCTCACAAGGACACACGCACGATTTTCCTTCCAGCCACTTTCACGCGCTTCTTCTTCTTCTTCTTCGTTTCGATTCTGCCACGATCCAATTTACTCTCGCAATTAAAATATCGATCAACCTTGTTTGGGCATTTCAATTTCATTCTTCTGAAAATTATAGTTCATCTATTATATTTTTCTCATGCGCGTTTGTCGACCTCGTTCTTTTCATATTTCTACCGTCATCTCATTTTTTTTCAAAGTTTTGATATAAAGTTGTTTTGGTTGTATATAAAGTTGTGATTGAGTTGAAAAGTATCATATTTCATGTTCAGTTTTTGGGTTTCGTTTTTATTTTTTTCTTATTATCATTTTTATTATCATCAGTAACTGAGTATCAGTTTTGTATACGGTAGGTATCAGTTTTGTGAAATTGAATAATTAATGTTCTACATTGAATATATTTTTACTAATGTGTATTTTTTATTCTTTTTGGCTGTGGGGATAACAGCCTTCTTTGTCTGTTTGTGTTGAATTATAACACTTTTAGCAATCGATTGTCTATTGATTGCTCTTTATATGATTTGAAGAATGAGATATAAGCTTGTTATGATTGGAAAAGTATTATTGATTGGGTTGTATATAAGCTTGTGACAGAGTGGAAAAGTATCATATCTTATGATCTGTTTTCTGGTATCATTTTTATTTTTCTTAGTATAATTTTTTTTTATTATCTGTAACTAGATATCAGTTTTGTATACCTTAGGTATCAGTTTTATGAAATGGAAAAACTAATGTTCTAAACTGAACATGTTTTTACTAATATATTTTTTGGCAGTGGTGATAATGTGGCGCAGGTAGACCATCAGCTAAGTCTAAAGGAGGATTTTCATATTTTCAGAACAAGCATAACAGATGTGGCGAGTGCAAAGCAGCTTGATCATAATAAATGGAATTGTCAAGCTTCGAAGAGGATATGATTTGATTTTTCATTTTGAATTTGTTCAGATTAATAAGTGGATGTGTGACTTGTTTTGGTGGTTTATTGTAACTGAACCTTTTGTTATTACTTTGTATTCAGTATATCATGGAATTTGTTGTTAATTTGTGTTCAGTTTATTTGTAAGTGGATGTATTTAGTTTTAGTATCAGTTAAATGTTTTTACAGTATTAGTTCTAGTGTGTGTTTTTACAAGTAAGAGCAGCTTTGTTTTAAGAACATAACATCATTACTTCATAAGTATCAAATTGCAACAGAACATCATTACTTCACAAGTACAAATTTCAACAGAATTACATTACTTCACAACTATCAAATTTAATTGTGAAACATCAAATTTAATGGTACAAGCATATAGTATGCTTTGAATTAAAATATTTAATATTTTTACTAGCACACTTAGTATCGATTTGTGTATGAATTTTTTCATTTGTAGCTATTACTTTAAGACATATTTGCTAAATATTTTGTTTTATTTTTTATTATGTAGTTATCTTTTTTGTTTTCGTAGGTGTCAGTTTTGTTTCTGTAGGTATCAGTTTCTTTTATGTAGGTATCAATTTTGTTTTTGTAGGTATCAGTTTCTCTTATGTGGGTATCAGTTTTGTTTCTGTAGGTACCAGTTTCTTTTATGTAGGTATCAATTTTCTTCCTGTAGTAACTGTTTGTTTTTGAACTAACTGTTTTTGAAATTGAGAGATAATATTTTTCAATTTTTTGTTATGAATCATTTTTTTTTTCAAGTACGTTGCTTCACCTTTCTGCATATACAACAAATTGCTTCTCTGACTTCACTGCCCCAAAACCCAACTCATCTGCCATGGCCAGACTCCAATCCACCTTCCTCGACTAACACAATCATCGCAACAACTCGCGACCTAATCAAAATTTTCTCCTCACCGCCTCTTGCAAAACACCAACCACAACCGCGACATCAAACACAGACTCAAAGAAATTGGAAATTGTAATTTTGGTTTTGTGAAAGTGATTTCGGTTTTGGGAAGACTGTGGAAATTAGTTTTGCTTCTGAGCAATTGAACGAGAAATCGATTTGTTTTGATTTAATTTTATTTTTAAAAAAAAGTTCGTCGATTTCTGAGTGAAAGCGAGAAGGAGGAGACGGACATAATTCTTTGTCTTTGTTTTAATTTGTATCTGGGCTTGAGCTTTGTTCTTACGGTAAAAGTTTTTTGTGTGTGTCCTTCTGAGCAATTATTTACTTTAATTTGTTCTTTAAAATTATTTTCCCAACGCATTATTATAATTTTTAATCAATTTTTAATGACAAATCTCTTTCTTTGCAAAATAAAATAGTAAATTATTCCAATCCTGAAAATAAAAAGTAGCGAATCACCGCGAAATTTCTCTTTTCAGATCTCCACTGCTCGCTTCTTTTGTAACTAATCGAACAAATAGAATATAAATCAGATCTTGGCATGGAGCTCCAACATATCAATATATGCGAATGATCGAAGAAAGAAATCAAGATGTTTTGGAGAGACAGGGACAGAGATTCAAGAGATCAGATTAACGGCGGTGCTTCTCATCTCTGCGGTCAAGTTCGTGTTGTAATTGTCGGCGATTCAGGTTTCATATGTCTTCATCTAAAGTGTTAGGGTTTTGAGTTCTGATGAAACCGCTAGATTAGTAGCGACTTGATGATTGAATGATGCATTTTTCTGGAGTCCTTATGCATATCCTATGTTTGATAAATTTCCTGTATTGAAATTAATATCAGCTATTTAGTTTCTTGCAAGGAAAAGCTAAGATATAGTATAAGGACAGTGCAATTGGCGTAGATATATATTAGTAGAAGAAATCAGCTGCTGAAGGTCACAAGGGGGTTGAATAAATTGCTAATATTTCCTAAATGTGTGCTTCTCAAGCTGGTGTAGCCATCCTATGTATGATTTTGTTTTGAGAGGCTAAGGATCTAATAATTTAATGCTATATTTCTAATTAGAGATAAAACTACAATTTGGAATAAATGTTAGAGTCTATATGTGTGTGTTTTACCGACCCTATTACACCTTTAGTATGCCTTATTGATGAGTCTGGTCATAGTACCAGGGCACAACACTAAGAGTACATTTGACGGCCTAAAGACTGGGAATTTGTTAGAGGGACTTTATTTTTAAACAAGGACAATTTTGGGAGGCTTCAATCAAAATAAAATTGTGAGGGATGAACATTATGCCGAGCAGGGCTATCATGGTAAATGTGAATTTCCCATCATCATATCATTACCAGTCCATTGGTTTGCATTTATTAGTAAAGTTGGTATACCACTGTAATCAGTATGGTAATGATAAAGTTAACATTTTAAGCTAAAATGTCGTTGATATTTTTCAAAACTAGCGGTAATGGTAATTTACCAATCAATTTATAATAAATGAATATTCATTTAACATGATGCATTACAAATGTTTAATAGAAAAGTGAATGATTAGATTTACCATCAGCAGTGTTACAGTTACTAGTTTATTGGTATACGAGCCTTCAATATATCAACAAATCGGTAACGAGAACGATAAATAATTTGTGGTTAGTGGTTAAAACGGTATGGTAATCGTATTTGCAAAATGATAATGCTAACTATTACAATAACAACCCTAATTAGGAATGACAATGAGGCCGGTTTGGATGGACTTTTTGTATCCCAAACCCATCCTGGATTTTATAGACCCTGTTCGAAACTCGTACGGGCCAGGATTAACCTGTTTTGCCCCGAGATCCGACGAGGCTCTATATATTGATTCAAAATTATGTACTAATGTACATTTCTTATATATTTGTTGTTACTAAATGATAGATTAAATACAATAACAATGTGTTTACAATAATAAGAAAGATAATAAAATGAGGTGTACAATAACAGTTCAAAAAATATACATATGTTATTGTATAATTATCAATGACGCAACTTAATACTATAAATGTTTATAGCTTATTGATTGAAACGTTATAATATCCATGTCATAATCTCTTACATCTAAAAAGATTAACAAATTATCATTATAGTAATAAATCGATTTTATGATATCTCGGTAGTGCGGGTCAGGTTGGAGCCGGTCAGCCGAGCCCCGATCCGACCCTAGACCCGGAGCTCTCAAGAGCGGATCATTGGTTTATCTGTCCCGATGACTCAAAGTGACGGGTCTGGATGGATCAAAACATTGGTGGGTCTATGGGGTTTAGACCATAGATCGGCTCCATTGTCATCCATAACCATAATGCAGGGGCCCCAACCCCAACAATTTACTAATTTTCCCTCAAGAAAATCGGTAACATACCATCAAAATCTTCAAAGAAAAACAACATGGATCTGCCTAAAATTCTACATAAAAAAGCAAGGTATCACCGATACAGAACTATGGTAGAGATGCATTGAAATTTGCTTAAAAACATGATACGGGTCTGTCAATTTAAATTTTACATGCCGATAGAAAAATGGTAATTGCGTAATTGTGTAAGGACTGTTTTATTTTAGCACCCATAACAACTTTAAAGATATTTAAAAAAAAAATGACTTCTTATCCAAAATTTGAGTCCCTTTAACAATCCTCTTTTGATTTTAGAAAGTGAATGAATCGAAAATTCAATTAATCAAAATATCAGGTAGTTTAGCTAAAATTTTTTCTTTTGAATAATCAAGATGGTTAAAATTAAGATCTGTTTATTCTTTTTAGCATCAAAATCGACTTTTTGGATCGTGCTTTTATAAAAGAAAAAAAGTCGTTTTTCAAAAGTTATTCAAACAGGCCCTTACTACAAACTATGTTCATTCATTTGCATTAGGTCAGATCATGGAACGAACCTTAAGACGTTGCTTACAAGCCGTGCATATATTAACCAGGGTTTATATTTTTATTTATTTGTGTATTTTTGAACGTGGTTCATTAATGTCAACAAGTGTCAATGTCGGGAATTGTAATCGTGACCTTTAATCTCGTAGTCTAAACTACCAACCAACTAAGCCAATCATGTTGGCAACCACGATTTTTATTATGCATGAGGTGAAGAATATTGCCTCAACGCCTATGTATTTTATTATGTGTTTACTCTTTAGCAAATTGGGATTTGAAAACTTGTTTTATAGATGCCTGGTGAAATCACTTGAATAAGTACATGATATAATTCCAAACTAAATAGAATTTAAATAAGATGATCATACTATAGGTGTGGGGAAAACGTCTCTTGTGCATTTAATACTAAAAGGTTCTGCCATTGCTCGTCCTCCTCAGACTATTGGATGTACAGTTGGTGTAAAGGTAAGACCACTCCTTCATTACTCCCCATTTGAGTTTTTACTTTTATCACAACCACCTGTTTGTGCATTTTCAGCATATCACTTATGGGAGTGCCGTAAGCTCTTCCAATAGCATAAAAAGTGACGCAGAAAGAGATTTTTTTATTGAGTTATGGGATATATCGGGGCATGAGCGATACAAGGACTGTCGGTCGCTTTTTTATTCACAAATCAATGGTAATGTTTTTTTGGAAATTTCTACATATTAAGTTATTTTGTCAGCGGAATAATGTGGAAAAGTTTTGAACTTTAGAAACCTTTATCTTCTCTTAATCAGTGTATTGTGTGACAAGAAAAGTATCAACATTCAGTGTTTATTGGATTACATATCTTGTTACACCAAAATTTCATATAGTCTTGAGTATGTTATTCATGATTTGGTATTTTAATATCCAAGATAATTGGTTCTACACTCTGTTCCATGGATATTATTCATTAAACTCGTATAATATCATTCAAATGCTATTTTTCATTACTGTTTGAGTATTGCTTGAATGATTGCGCATATAATTGTTATTGTTTGGCCTCTTCCAACCGCAATTATATACCATTTCCAAACTGATTGAAGGGAAAAATCAAACGAAGTATGTGTGACACTTGGCTACAATAATGAGTAGATTATCTCTTTCCTGTCACTCTCTCAATAAACTTTTGTTTGTACTAAATACCATATATTTTGGTTTCTCATGTAAGCTCCATTTATATTACTTTGTATAGGAGTCATATTTGTTCATGACATCTCTCAAAGGAAAACAAAGACTAATTTGCAAAAATGGGCAACAGAGGTAGCAGCAACAGGAACATTTTCAGCTCCACTTGGCTCTGGGGGGCCAGGTGGGCTTCCTGTTCCATACCTTGTAATTGCTAATAAAGCCGATGTTGCTGCCAAAGAAGGTATAAGGGGCAGCAGTGGAAATTTAGTTGATGCTGCTCGACAATGGGTCGAGAAACAAGGTTTGCTTCCTTCAAGTGAAGAACTTCCTTTAACTGAGTCCTTTCCAGGCAGTACTGGAATCATTGCGGTAAGTTTATTTATTGGACATGTTTTCTGTATGTTGTTATCATGCATCTATTGTACCCATATAACTATGTTGCACGGATTTATAAAGTATAATGTCAGAATTATACTATGGTTCCAAAACCATGTTATCAGTTACTACTGGAACTTTTACTTGCTTCCAAAAGTTATCCTATCAACGGATACTTTATGGTGCGGATGGTTTTATATCTGCATTCATATCTGAAGTCATTTTCATATATCGGATTTTCGTATCCAAAATCATTTTCGGATATCGGATATTCGTATCCGTAGATACGGATGGCTATCAGATATGTATTTACTCCTCATAACATATAAATAAAAAATAAATGAATTTTTTTGATTCAAAATTTTTTTCGGTAATAATACTAATATAAACACAATAAATAAAAAAATATGATAAAAATCAGATTTGAATGGCAAATATTCATTTACACACGTATAATACGAAATATTACCTTGATAAAAAAGTAAAATATCAATCATTTTATGCACTATAATATGCATAATCTCACATCATGGAAAAACTCGGATGGATAATTTTCGAATGCGGATACTATCGTATCTGTATTCGTTTTTCAACCTTTGGGTTTTCATTTTTATTTCTTTGGACGCTGATGTGGATGGGACATCATACTTAAAGCGTACAAGGCATGGCTTTTGTGTTTGCTCCAGAGCTGAACTAATGTATACCCCCACCCATTGCAATAGCATTCATTCTTTTTAGCTCGTATCCTTGAGATTTTGCACAGTTTGTTGAAGACCACTTCAGTCACCTTTTCAGTGTTGAATTATAACAGGCCGCTAAAGAAGCACGATATGACAAGGAAGCAGTACTTAAGTTCTTCCGCATGGTGTGTATACCTCCCCACATTTGTTTATAAGGATATTTTGTTCTAGTTGCTAAAATTTCATGCTTATTCATCAGCTGATCAGAAGAAGATATTTCTCTAATGAACAAGCTGTAGTGAATCCATGGACTGCACCAAATCCATGGTCGGTAGCTTCATCTCAAAACTCTTCCCATCACTCCAATGACAATTTAATCGAAGATGAGCAATATAACGATAGACTGAGGTCAGTATAATCTTAAGTTGTTGTAAGTTGTTTTATTATCGATACTTAACTAGTATGTAACTCGTGCGTTGCTCACGGTAATGTTAGTAAAAATGATATTTATATTTTTAATTATTGTTAAAAGCATAATTTTATGCAATACATTATCAATTTATTGAGATAGATGAATTTCGAATTAAAATGACATAGGACGCTCAAATGTAAGGTTGAAAGTTCAATCTTTGCTAATTATATATCTATGTGAGAATTAATTTTCTAATTCAAATATGTATTATTATATTTGCATATTTTTAATATATGAATGAAAAAAAAAAAAAACTTTACCACTTCTATTAATATGAATGTTGCATACATATTAGATTGTTTTTTAGGATTTACAAATGAATTAATGAATATTACATAATTGAATTTATTTAAATAATTTATAAGGAATTGAATGTTAAAAAGTAGGAGAAAATTGAGAATAGTTCTCTACATAATTGTAGATGAGAGGAGCATCTTATGGTTAGCTTATCTATATGTGAATCATAACCATTATTTGAGATTTTAATTATTAAACAATTTTAACTTTGCTACCAACCATGGATTTCATTTTGTTGTAAGGGGGTCATGCTTACAATTTTGATAATTGCAAAATAATTGTTATATAGCATTAGTTGAGTTATGAATTTGGTAAGGTTTAATATCATGTTAAAAGATAATTTTGTATAACCTAATTTTTACGGTGTAATACGTGCGCTCACATTGCAATTTAAAAATAATAATATAAATTTATACTTTAAAGGTTGTTAACAACGAAATTTAGTTATGCAATATATGATATGATAATTTTTTAAGATAAATGAATTATAAATAAAAAAATGTTATCATTTATGTGTACATTTTATATTATGTGATTTATATGTCTTTATATCAAAAAAAGTCATCTCATTTTCGCTCATATATACGAGTACTGTATGTATATTTAAATCGTTTTTTAGGATCTGTTAGATGAATTAATGAATATTAGTTAAGTGAATTTATTTAAATACCTTGGATTTAATATTTAAAAAATAGTTAAATATATGAACTTTGATATAAAATATTAGATCATCGGTAGAGAACTGAGAAGAGTTTGTAAGTAATCGTAGAAAATTTAAAATGTATGCATTTGAAGTTAAAAATAGAAATTTTTAGTGCTATACATAGCTACATTTGGACAAACGAATTATAAAATAAATTTATTATTATTTTTAATGTATATAATTTATGTTATAATTTATATGCTTTGTATCTAAATGAAAAAATAATTTTATCAATTTGCTGATGAGACTAAGGTATACGCATTGAAATTGTCATCTTTTAGGATTTATTTGATGGATTAAATATTTGCTGAGTTTATCAAACGTTTTAAAATTTGAATTATGCAGTTAATTTAAATTTATGGGCTTGAATGTAAAATATTAGAACAAAAGTGTGAAGAGATTTGTAACAATTGTAAATTTTGTTGAAAAATTGGTTTTGAATGTAAAGTAGTGTAAGAAATTAAATAGAATAATTTTAAAATGATAAATTATAAAAATTTGAAAACAAAATATCTTGAGAGAATTAAGAAGAGTGGAGAAAACTCTTAGAATTAATAAGAGAGTCTGAAATTCTTCCGCTTTACTATTATTTAATAGATTAATCGTTCAGTTCATTGTAAAAAAAAAAAAAAATCTTATGAGTTAAATTCCTTTTAAATCGAACCAAAGCTTAACTGAAACCACAATTGAGAAAAATCATTTAGTCAACGCCGAATCAAAGAATATCAAGATGTATACTTGAATCTCCAGTTCAAATTTTTTTGTAATTCAAACAAAACAAAGATGAAACAAGAGGAAAAATTCAAATTTGGATTTGGACATAGAAACTTAAGTATCAAAACCAATTTCATATTATATAAATATTACCGTGGAAAGAGTAGTCGTTACTTTTATAAAATGTCATTTATAAATTTGTATTATCAAAATTTGTAGCATGCGGGGGGTGTGTGTATTATATTACAAATCTTTTGGACATATGATATACGATTCAAACTCACTTTTGATTCGAAGTTTGAACTTTACTATTTACGATTTAAATCTTGTCTTGAAAACTTTGGAGGTTCAATTGCTTTTTGAATTTAACAAAGTAATTTATCCAGCCCATATCCATAAAATTATTTTTTAGGCAACATAATCAATGTGTGTCTTGTCATACCCTTCGAATTCATAAAAATAAAATTACTATTTTTGTGGCAGTTTAAGCAACGATACGTACAAGTACAATGCAATCCCACCAGTGCCAGCTCAGCGCAACCTGGCCCCACCATCTACCCTCTACCCTCAGCAGCCGTTCTCTATTTCTGAAAACAACAGCTTTCACAGGTTCTCTACAGGTAGTCTGTCCGAAGTAGGAAGCGCCAGATCTAAAAGAACCGATATAAATGTTTGATTGTTTGTTAGCTGTAGATCTTATAAAACAGTTGCCAATTGCTCTAATATTTGATGCTACTTGGTTTAAAAGATATTCATTATACTTTTCATATAAATTCAAATGTCTTGTTGCTTCCTGATCAGCTACCATATGTAACAGTTGTGTATAATTTGATTGCTTTAGCACATTCTTTATTGTTCTATAACATTTGTCTTATTGAAGTGTAATCTAATAAAGTAAAATTCATATGTTCAAATTTGTGCATGATATGCTGTATGGTTTGATGTTTATATGGTGGAATATAAAAGAGAGGAGATCCATCTACATGTTGGATACAAATACCACTCATGCTATAGACAAAAATTAGTGCAAGTCTCGTACCATATTTTTATAGCCATAAAAATAACATTCATTTGGTTTGATGTTAAGGAAACATTAAGAACAAACACAAATCAAATTACAAAAATGACTGCTAAAATAGATATTAAAAATACTTAAAAATGGTTCAACTTTTATCTCGTCTTTTTCATCAGCAAATTCTTGGTTCTCTTCCTCAACCGCATGAAAGCAATGACCATGCAGGCAATGATCCAAGGAGGAAACGTTTTGTTGTTGGTAATAACGGAAAGATTCAGCCATTTTGGAGGGTCTTTCATGACAACGGCTATCATAAGTGTAAGGAATGCAACTCCCACCAGTATTTTTGTTATTGGTTTTATCATGGGGTCCTGCAACAATTTATAAGGATTTTTTTTTTAAATTAACGATATTATGAGAAGTAAACAAGTAAACATACAAACTGAAGGTACATAAGAGCAAAGACAACACTTCAATTTTCAGGCCTGTCTAATTTGATTTTTAGATGTTAAAAAACATATATAAGTTATAATCAGCTGTTGACAATTCAATCTTGATTCATGTTTATTGAAACCAATGAAACCAGGTTAAAAAAAAAAATCAATAGGTGGAAACGCCCCGCTCGGCTACACCAGACACATGGGGGGCTTCAGAGTCTTTTTTCTCATTTCACATAAACATTTTGATGTCGGATTCAGAGTTGTTTTCCAACACAAACTGAGTTGCAGTATCTCTACGGTTCTCCTTAGAACTAATAGCATTCGACATGCATACCATGTATGTATGTATGATACTTTTCGGAGGTGGAAAAAACAAGTAATCAATTGATAAAACACACATTTTTCCTATGAATAATCACGTGTCAAGAAACCACAAATATTCTACAAGAGGTCTTTACAATCCTTCAGGCAAAGATGTATATTTTCAGGTCAAAGAGAGGAATGAGAGAGCAAAAAGGTAGGTTTAAAAAAGTGATATGGTTGAAATAAGGCAGGTTTGCTTATTATTAGTGGGGATATTAACATCCTTTGAGACCTGTATAGACAAGAAAAGCCATTGTAACCTGGACAGAGCTCAATTGATTATTGTTTAAAAATATCAGATGAATAAGGATGCTCAAGTGTGACAGTATTAAGAAATTAATGTGCTTCTATTAGTCGCTAGGAACAAGTTTTTGATGCAACACATTGTGTGTGGTGGAAATTAGGATCCGCCGCTTATTTTCAAACTTAATACTTGAAAACCATTCTAAAATACAAATTTCACAAAACACCCATGTTAAAGCTTCCAGCAAAAACATGTATTTTAAACTGCATATATCTACAGCTAGAACTACACATTTGCAATTCTAACTGCGCATTTTTGTAAAATGAAAATTTGCAAAGTAAACTGCAAATATTTAAAGAATACAATGCATATTCTTACAGTGTGGACTGTTTACGAAATTATGCAGTTAGAAATGTAAATAATTGCACTGTAGAATGCAAATATTTGCAGTTCTAGCTGCAAATATATAAAGTTTAAACTACATCGCTGGAAATTTTGACAAAAGTGTTTCGTGAGACTTTTTTTAAAAAGAGGACGGAAGTCAATTTTGAAACTTTTTTGTGTTTGAAAAAGTGTCCCTATTATATTTCAGGAGAGATCTGTTGGAATAGCTATTTCAACCGCATCGAGGTTCGGGTTTCTGATAAAGATGACGATATGACTAAAACAGTACCATTCGGTGCAGATTTTAATGTAGAGCTTATCTATGATAAACAAAAATCGCGACTATGGTTATAGCACCTGTGTGACATTTAGTTACGACGGAGTTGAGACGAAAGTCCAATAATTTATAGTATGACTGGAGATATATTTTCCATTAACATACCATTATCAATCAATCAGTTACCCTTTTTTAGTAAATTTGGTTTACCAGTATAATCGGTATGAGAACAGTAAATTTATCATTTCCTACAGTAAAACATCGTTAATTTTTTTTTAAATCAATGGTATCGACAGTTTATCAGTCCATTTAATACATACATAGTCATGCAATAGGTTGTACTATAAGCATTTAAAAGCAAATAAATGATTAAATTTAGTTCAGAAATTTAGTTTAAATAATGATAAATACATTTTTCTTTCTTTCTTATTTATATTTTGTGCATGTGACGAGGAAATATATGATGAAGCATCATTACAATGTAAAAATATGTCAAAATCTTGATCTTTTCTGATAAAACGGTAATTTACCATTATTTGTGTAACGGTTTATAGATATATCATCCTTCGGTATACCAATAAATCGAAAACGGTAAATACTTTTAGCTTTCCAGTAAAACGGTATGGTAACGATATTTGCAAAATGATAACGCTAACCATTACCATAACAACCCTAATTTATAGTGCAGATATTTGATCTACCAATAACTGCACTACCAATAATTGCAATACTCGGATGGAATGATTAATATTCTTGCGTACCACTCAAATATTTTACAGTGCAAGTATTAGACATTTTCAACTTAAACAATTGATAATTGTACCACTCATATATTTTACAGTGCAAGTATTAGACATTTTCAACTGAAACAATTAATAATCGTGAAAATATGCAGTACAATTGCAAATAATTGGACTACAGATGACAGTGCTCTCTAGGCATTTTATGCAACAGTATTTGAATAAATTAAATTCGGTATTTGAAATTCATAATAATTCAAAAAAAAAACTATATTTCAATACCGGTTGAAGAGAAGTTCACAAAATCAAATTATATAAATTTGAATGCCATTTATAAATAAAACAAAAGGATTTGTGACTCACATTATTTTTATGGGAGGAATTCAATTAAACATTGGGAAATAGATGATACCATAAAACTACTAGAAAAAAGAGAAAATAGTTGCATGACCCTGATTCTCTCACCAACTCACCCAAATCACTTACTACCCCTTTTGAAGAAAAGACCCAAAAAACAGAGATAATAATTGTTAATTCTCCGTTGATTTTGTTGTTAAATTGCTTGAAGTTCAACATCTTCTTGCTACCATACAAAAAAAGATGATGCCATAAAAATGATTTAAAATTATGCCAACTAATTCACTTGATTTTCTTATTTCCATAAAATACTTGAATGCCTACAATGTTTCATCTACCACAACAACAAAAATAGTTCAGTCGTTGTTTCTACAATAGGTCTACGATGGATATATAAAAAATGGGAAATTTTTTTGCTTTCACATGCGATGGATGTGCATCTGTGCAGTTAAAGCACCGCTAAACATAGTTGTTAAGACGCTATGATGCAAAAAGGCACAAGGCTTGAGCCTTGGGCTTTTTTGCGCCTTAGGCTTTTTTGTGCGACTTGTATACAAGCAGCGACGGCAGCAGTAGGCGACGACGATAGCAGTAGGCGGCGGCGGTAAGAGGAGTCGATGGCGGCATCAGTTCTATTTTGTTCGACTCAACTTGTATTTTTTGAAACCTAAAAACAAATCGACCAAGTCGAAGTCGATTCAATTGAAATCAGGTCAGGTTTCGGGTCGAAGAAAGGGATTGACCTACAAAATAACTTTGTCTACTCGAAGCGCGCCTGATTAAGCCTCATCGTCTTGAAAAAAGGCGTGCATTTTGTGTGCCTTCACTAGCGGAGGCGCCTCGTCACTAGAAAAGGCGCGCGGGTGCGCTTGCGTCTTTCTGGAGCTTAGACGCGCGCCTTGATAACTATGCCGCTAAAGTCCTGCAAAATCTTCACTATAGCTCATGGTGTTCTTCGACCGCTACGTTTCTTCAATTTAGCGCTAAGAAACAGTAGAACTGCTTTAAGCCTCGTTATTTTTCGCCACACCCGCTAAATCAAAGTTTAGCACCCACTCTAGCAACATTAATATAAAAAGATTGATTTGATTAGTTCTCTTTTAAACCAAATAAATAAATTTAAAGTAAAAACTTAATTTGAAGGCATAAATGTCCAATATAAGCTAGAAATTTATTGTAGTCACCAAATCTGAACTGCATGAATCATGATATTCTTCGGTTTTGTTATATAAGATTAAATAATATTTTTTCCCTACACAAATGGTGTAAAAATGAGAATAAATTAATTTTAAATATTTGAATTTATATCTACTGAAGATTTTTGCACATCCGCTATTTTCCACTATATCACTGCTTTATCCCCGCTATAACTTTTTACATCCCCGCCATTATATACCTCCTAAGCGTTTTAACTGCACAGATGTACATAATACAATTTTATGAAAGTACACTACAAAATCTCTGTGATTGTTAAGTGACATAAGGCCAAACATTGAGTTATAACAAAACCATCAATATTACACAATTATTCCACAATGCTATATTATTGTAATTGTTGAATTGTCATAAGCTAAATTTAAGCTACCATAGGTGCATTAACATATTATAACTGTTTGATTAATCAATGTCTACCAATTAATGGAGAAGTCACATTGACATTAAAGTTTGAGGACCTCTTAAATTTTGATCAACGGGTTGAATTTTGATATCTAAAATATATCATACGTTTGATTGATCAACTTGACGATTTCGAAAATTTTGAAAGTTTTAGTTTTTGTTTTGGTTTCGATTTCCATCCTGGATTTCAATATTTGTTAATGAAAATATAAAATAATGATCTATGTAGATAAAATATAAAATCCATAAAATATAATATAATATACATTGAACTTAACAACAAACTATACTAAATCCTAATCAAATTAAGCGTAATAATATATTAAATTAAATTAAACAGTTTCAAATTAATTTTAACTTAATGCCATATTAAACTTAAGACTATAAGCCAAACTAAACCCAAATTTGACTTAGCAATAATTATACATTAAGCCAAATTAAATAATTTACACGGCCTAGCCCAGCCCAGTATGACTTGAGCTAACCTAGCGTGTAAAAAAAAAAAAATTGACGCATTGTCTCAAATACAATCTGCTGCACAAAATCTTCTCCCGCTCGCTCAAATTAACGTCTACGAAAGTTAGGGCAAGTGAAAATTCAAAGTTTTTGTTCCTTCTATTGAGGTCAAAAGCTGACATTGAGGTAGATCGATCTTGCTGGTAATTTGTTTTTCAATTTCGATTTTCTTTCGTTTTTGTTATTTTTTTTATTTTCACAGTGAGCTGATTTTTTGTATTTTGTTTGGAACTTGGTTGATTTTTTTTCTTTTTATTTGGATCTTCGTTGATTTTTTGTTTACTGTCGATCTTGGTTGATTTTTTTTTACACCATAACCGAAACAGATTTTTTCGACCGGTTTCAATTCGCTCACCAACGGTACCGGTACAACACCCTAAAATTTCGGGGTACTGTTCGATACCTCAAACCATGGGCCCCGCCTTTGAGTTTGCATTGCATCTCAACTCAAAGTGACAAAATTTGATGATTTCAGGACCGAGAACTTCATGTTAACAATTAGATAGTCACTCTTGGTTTGGCGAAGAACTTCAAAACTATTTTCTACCAGCATAGTGAAGAAACATATTAATAAGTTCAAAAGGTGATGAAATGTATAAAGATGAATTCCAAAACAGTTACAGGCTCAATACCAATATCTATTAGTTCCTAACCAACACCTCCCTATCTATTAGTTCCTAACCAACACCTCCCTACTGCTTCCTCTTTAGTTCAAGTATTTCGTTAGTATAATTATTAGCCCACATTACAATGGAAGCACGTATTGATTAAAAAACATAACAAAGCAGCATGCATCATTTTGTCAATTAGATGCTACTTCTTAAATTCTGTCCTTATCTCGTCCATAAATTAAACAATAAATACCATTCCATCCATAGCTAGATTTCTCATTTACCCTGATTGACTAAGAATTCGTCAAGTGAACAAAATATTCACCCATCACTATGATCAACCATAGCTTGCTTGTTATTCAGTTTTCCCCATTTTGTCAAGTCTGTGTTTCATAAGCTCAACTGCTGTAATTAAAACATTGAGCCATAGCATGCTTGTTATTCAGTTTTCCCCATTTTGTCAAGTCTCAGGTGTTTCATAAGCTCAACTGCTGTAATTAAAACATTTAGCCATAGCATGCTTGTTATTCAGTTTTCCCATTTTGTTAAGTCTCAGGTGTTTCATAAGCTCAACTGCCATAATTAAAACATTGAGTTCATGTGTTATTCTACAACTCTATTTTCCTTACAGCCAATATAGGGAAATCAAAGCTGCTGCAAGGATCTGGGAACATCAAACTTTAGATAATTAAGACAGCTAGTACCATATAATGTAGAACTGCTATAACACAAAAAGGTCTGAAGCAATGGCGAAGAAAAAGGCTGTGATCGTTCACTAATCTCGATCCCTTTCGCACTGAAAGATTATAAGTGAAAAAATGGGAAGGGGAGAGTTAGTGAAGGGGATTGATTTATCACTCCGCTGTAATTATTAAAAACTGAAGTGTTGGGATGATGTAAAATTAAAATCCAGCTTTTAATTTGAGTTAAAACATGTCAATTATTATATCACTCATAAAACAAATATAAGCGATAACAAATCAACAAATACCAAACCTTTGGTTCACCATCAAGATAAACGACGGCGCCATCCCGATAAACAGTTTCGGACCTTCCATTCCTAGGGTTATATACTATCGGGACTCCTCTTACTGAGTCCGAATTGAAAGCGAAAAGCGATTTCAATTCGTACTTTTCAAGGATATCCTGAACTTCTAACTGATTTTGATCCCATCCTCCCAATTTCGATTTGAACACGTCGATTGGGCCTTTTCCCCTCTTATATAGATGGATCTCCACTTCTGGTACTTTCGTCTGTACCGACTTTTTGTGAGTGTTGATTTCGTGCACTTTTTCTTCGGAAATTTCCACCATTATTAAAAAGTTCACCAGGCAAGCTTTTTAATTTTGGAATTTATTTGTAAACTTGTGAAATGGGACAAATCGTGCCGGCTTTACGTGCCAATCGCTGCAAGAGACGCATATGTATGTTTATGGGTGTACCCAAATAAAAGCTTGTTCGAGGTTAAACATGCTGATATAATTTTATGTAATAGGCTCAAGGAAAGTTTAGTTATTTACATTTTTTTTCAAAGACTCCACTCTCGTTGGTTTATGCTTTTTAGTTTGTGTGCTCCTAAAGGCAACTCAAATTTTCTATTCCGAGTACTATTATTAAAAAATACCATACAATTTTCTTTCATATTCTTCCTAATACTAGATGTATATTTTAAACGGCTATCAAAAATATTGATTTTGACTCATTTTTGCATGGCGAACAACCGTCGATCAATACAGTTTTCCACGGCGATCAATCATCGAATAATGTAGTTCAATAGTTGATGGCCGTGGAAAACGTGTATTCTATATTCTTCTAAATACCAGACATTTCAAGGGCTATCAAAGATATTAATTTCGACTTTTTTTTGCACGACGAACAACGGTTGATCAACACCGTTTTCCATAACGATCAACCATCGAACAACAGTAGTTCGGTAGTTGATGGTCGTGAAAAACGGTGTTGGTCAGCGGTTGTTCGCTATGCAAAATAACTTTATGCGATGATTGATTATCATATGAAATGACTTTGGTATTCGTAAGCAGCATAAATTTTATTGTGTTTATTATTATCTTCTATGGTATTATTAGGAAGAGAGAAACTGAGTCTCAGCAACGTAATTTAGTTTTGGGTTTTCGACTTACAAAAATGCGCATGATGCATGTATAATGTGAAAAACGACCAATTCAGAAAACGAAGTTAATATAGAAAATAGAAAACAACTTTCATTATTTTTCGTATTTTGAAAAATAACAGAAACACGGGAAATAATTCATCCTTCATTTGTTCTTCCATCCCCTTCGTCGTCCTATTTATCTTCCTTTCACCTCCTCGGTCGTCCCTTCACTCCATTCATATTTTATAATTGATGCTGAAAACCCAAAACATAAAATGCAAAATAAAACAAACTGGCTTTGTTTTTTGGATTGAAGGGAAAACATTGAAAAAAATCATGTCGTCCTCTTCTTCAATCTCAACTTCGTGTCGTTGAATCTTCCATCTCAACTTTATTTTTTGTCCTATGATCTCAACGCCGAATCTTCTCGGATTTTAACATTGAATCTCAATGTCAAATCATTTTCTCTGACCCGAAGGACACGGGCAATTTTAGGTTTACTTCAACGACTTTGATTTGACATCCATCTCAACGAGTTCAAATTTATTTTAGGCTTTTTTATTTGGGAACGTTTAGCATACATCCCTAATAAGTTTGCAAATTAATTATAAGTTTCACGTCCATATTTTTTAATGCAGTAATTTTATTTTCGAAAATACCCTTTTATCTTCTCCAAACAAAACACAGAGTCGTCGAACAAGATTTCATTAACCGTTGTTTAAAAACCATAATCTCCTTAAATATCAATCGTCATTTATTCCAAAACAATTGATCGAAGATAAAATCGAACCCACTTAAAAAGAAAATTGAAATTCAGAAGATGAAAGCAGTAAAAACCACAAAATCGAACGTTATCAATTAAATTTTTTTGTAATTTCAATTTTTTTCTATTACAATTGGTTCGATATGTTGTTAGGGTTTATCGACTGTTCAGTAGAAATTTTCAGTAATCACAGCCAAGCCCGCAAATATTTAGAATAATTGTAGACAAGTCTGTAATAATTTACAAGTTTAACTACTACAATCCATTTAACACACATACAACGTCTGTAGTTTATTACTCTCTTAAAATCATTTATATTCATCTTTCTTTCAATTATTCATAATAATTGCAAAGATGTATGCAACCGTTATGAATAATTGCATGTATGTCTGCAAATATCTAATTAATTGCATGCTCATCGGCAACTATTCATATAAAAATATTTCAATTCAAAACTAGACATTTATAAATGTAAAAACAAAATAAAGAATTTTAATTCAATTATGAAGATTAAATTCATCATTCTTTACAATCATTCATAATATTTGCATAGTTATCAGCAATCATTCTCAATAACTGCATTTATTTATGTAATTATTCTGATTAATTATATTTTTATCAGCAATTATTCATGTAAAATCATTTCGCTTCAAAAATTCATCTTTCTCTGCAATTATTCATAATAATTGCATAGTTATCAGTAATTATTCTCAATAATTGCATTTATTCCTGCAAATATTCAAAATAATTCATTCTTATCAGCAATTATTCATGTAAAATCATTTCAATCCTAAATTCATCTTTCTCTGCAATTATTCATAATAATTGCATAGTTATCAGCAATTATTCTCAATAATTGCATTTATTTATGCAAATATTCAGCATAATTGCATTCTTATCAGTAAGTATTCATGTAATTATTTCAATCCTAAATTCATGTAAAATCATTTGAATCCTAAATTCATCTTTCTATGTAATTATTCATAATAACTGCATAGTTATCGGCAGTTATTCTCAATAATTGCATTATTTTTGCAAATACCCAAAATAATTGCACTCTTATCAACAATTATTCATGTAAAATCGTTCCAATCCTAAATTCATCTTTTTTAATTACATTTTATTAGCAATTATTCATGTAAAATCATTTCGGTCCTAAATTCATCTTTCTCTGTAATTATTCATAATAATTGCATAGTTATCATCAATTATTCTCAATAATTGCATTTATTTCTAAAAATATTCAGAATAATTACATTATTATCAGCAATTATTCATGTAAAATTATTTCAATCCTAAATTCATCTTTCTCTGCAATTATTCATAATAATTGCATAGGTTTTTGTGTGAAATGAGGCAGATACAACATGTCACTGGTACAACATGACATACGTCACATGTAAATATATGTTCGAATCACGCTACGCAAGTTTCGACTTGTGACCTCTCGCACTAAAGTCGAATCACTTAACCACTGGACAATGGTACTTGTCAATAATTGCATAGTTATCAACTATTATTCTCAATAATTGCATTTATTTATGCAAATATTCAGAATAATTGCATTCTTATCAGCAATTATTCATGTAAAATCATTTTAATCCAAAAAAAGAAACTTGTTGCAATTATTCATAATTGCAAATATTAAGAATCTCATATTTTGTAAAAAAGCTTGATTTGTCTTCAATTTAATTATAGTTTTCCATTTAAATTGAAAAAGAAATCTTTGCTTTTGTAGAGTCTTCGATTTAATTTCTTGATTCTCATATTTTGTAGACTCGGCTCGGTTTTCATTTTGATAAGAAGAAACCGAAGAAGAAGAATCGAAGCTTGATAGTGAAGCGCAAGGGTAATTTAGGGGAAAAAATAGGCGAAAAACAAAAATAGGGACGTAGAAAGCACATTTTTTATGACAGGGATTCGCTTTGAATTAAGTTCTATTTTAAGGATATATGCCTAATATTCACTTTTTATTTATTATTATTTTGAAATACGCTCACTGTTAGATTCATTTTTAGAATTGTTCTTCTATTTTGTTGACTTTTATTTTGTTGGCATTCACTGTTAGATTTTTTTTGATTTGTTCATGGCTGATTTTGGTTCAAACAATAGCAGAATTATTTTCAAGTCGTTTTTATATGTAGTGCTATGTTAATCTATCATTCTGCATTAGTAATTCATTATGGCGGGTTTAGAAGATAAAATTCTATATGTATCTTTCATTCTTCATTAATAATTCATCATATTGGATTTCAAAATAAAATGCTATGTTTACATATCATTTTACATTGCTAGTCTGTTTTATATATTCGCTTTATTTATTTGTTTTTATTTTATTTTACTAATTTGTTTTTGGTTTTTTTCTTTTACAGTAATGATTGTAACGGTGTTGAGCCAAATAACTTGCTAGTTCTTTTTAAACATAACAAGAATTGTTATTCTACTTGCCTTACCATGGATTCTTCTTTGTTTGGTGTTAAGAGTGAAATTTGTGAACTTTGGTCGCATCTTGGCCCTTTTTCTATTTAAATGTCTTATGTTCTTGAAAATAAGGTTATTATTATTAATATCGATTCTGCTTTGTTTAGTACTGTGTGCTTTTTATTATATAAGAGGAGCCAATATTTTAAGTTTACCATTAAGTCAAAATGTTTTGTGCATTGGAATTTGATATTGGTGGCAGTGTTTTAGATACTTCTAGTGTTCAAAATACTTCAATCAGTAGTATTCCTCATGCAAACAGTGATTCACATATTGATTTCTCTTGTTATTTGAAAGATAGTTGAAGAAAGGTTTTCAAAAATCTCTTATAGATTTTCTTGGTTTATGTTTTAACAGAGCTGGGGATTTTATGGAGTTTTTGATGGCTTATCAAATTAAAAATGGATATGATTTGGCATTTGTTAGAAATTCTTCTAATAGAATTTCCATTATTTGTTCTTGGTCTAAGAATGGTTGTAAGTTTTATGTTGATGCTTCTTCGGATCCAGGATAACTTTCTCATTTTTCATAAGAGCCTACAATTTTGATCATTCATGTGATGCTTGTCCTAGAGATGTTAATAATATTCATATTTTAAGTAGATTTGTGAAATCATTAATCATTGATCAAATTCAAAAAGCTTCAATGAAGAAATCAAAATATATTATGAAGGTGTTTAGAAGAGAGTATAACTTTAGTGTGTCATATGCTTATAGTGGAAAGCAGTTGGCATTGAAAGAAATATATGGAGATGATGCTATGTCCTATAACAATTTAAATTGGTATTTGGAGGCTTTGCAAAATTATAACCCTGGTAGTTACATAGCAATGGATGTTAATTCTTCAACAATTTGAAAGGTTTTGTTTTAGTTTTAGTGTTTGTTTACTTGGATTTAAGCCATTGGATTTAGGCTAGCACATAGCGGGGTAAATGGTAAATTTCAAAAAGAATTATACAATTTTAGATTTTATTGGGCCTATGAAATTTAAATTTATTTAGATTTATCTAATTTATTCTAAATAATATCAATATTTTATTCAAGTTACAAATAAAATTTTATTTTAATGTTATGTTTATATTGTTGGAACTGGGGCAGACTGCAGCTGAAGCAACAAAGTGATTTTTAAATCTTTTTACCATTTTGAATCTTATTTGGTTAATGAAACTTAATTCACTTAGAACTTTTTTAAATTTCTTTTACATAAAATCATTGTTTATTTTATAAATAAAGTTTTACCTTTTATTATTTTGTATTGTATTTAAGTATGTGTATTACACACATATGTCTGTACGTGCACGTGGAACGTAATAAAGTGTACATAGTTGACATACTCGTGTATATGTGCAAGGATTTACATTGAAATAGACATATTAGCCCCTCTAATATTATATGAGCTAACCAAATGAACATACATACATACATACATACATATGTGTGTGCGTGCGCATCGAAAACTATATGTATGTATGTATGTATGTATGTATATGTATATTTATGTAAAATTATACTTGTGTAAAATATAATCATGCAACACACACACAAAATTATGCAGAAATAATAATTATAATAATTTATATATAATATTTTAAAATATATTTAAACAAATGTTTATTTATATTAATAAGATTGAAAATTGTTAAGTACGATCAAGTTAGATAAATGACATTTTAAAATTCCTAAAATAACAAAAATGGCGTCTCAAGCGGATGTAGGAGGGGAGGAGGCAGATGAAGAGGGATGGACTATGGTGATGGATCGGAGGAAAAAGCTGGCAGCTACGCAGGAGGCTAATCGCAAAGTGCTAGGTCGTGCAAATAATCACATGCTGGATCGGCAAAGGCAAAAAACGACTGTAACATCTCGAACAGATCTGAATTGGCAAAGGAAGAAGGTGGCTATAACAATTCATGCTAAATCAGATCAGGCGAAGGCTATTAAAGCAAATGATGGATCAGGTTTTGCCGTTAATCCCAAGGCACCACCCATAAGTTGGTGTGATTTGGTCAAAGGAAAGAAGCAAGATGATACCATACAATTCTTTGATCCGGTTATTGTTAATGACAGAAAAACAGCTATAATTGAAGAGGAAGAGCTCAGATCTGCAGAGAAAATGTGGTCCAACTCAATTCTGATCTATTTGGTGGGAAAAAGACCATATTATATGTTTTTTAAAGCATATATTAAAAGAACGTGGCTTCCAAAAGGTAATTTTGAAGTTTTTGCTAGAGATAATGGTTTTTATCTAGTTCAATTTGAATTAGCAGAAGATTGTAATAAAATACTAGAAGGAGGACCATGGATGATGGATGGGAAGTTCATTGATATGAAAAAATGGAACAGTTCTATCAAATATGAAAAAGATCTTTTATTATCTATACCTATATGGGTAAGGTTTCCAAATCTCAACTTTGCATATTGGAATCACATATCACTGTGTAAAATAGCTAGCACTATTGGAAAACCTCTTGCAATGGATGAGCATACCAAAAAAAGAAGTAGAATAGCTTTCGCCAGAATGCTAATAGAAGTAGATGCGTCATACAAATTTGAAAATGAAGTTCAAATAAAACTGCCCAAAGGCGACTGTGTTATGCAAAAGGTTGAATACGAATTCATCCCACCAGTTTGTCACAACTGTATATGTTTTGGTCATATGGATAATGAGTGTCCTATATCATTTAAACAAAAATGGATACCAAAATCTACATGCGGTAATCACGAGACTAATAGCATGGATATTAATCCAGCGGACATCACAACTCAACAAACATTCTATGTTAATTCACAAGGAGTAGTGCATCATAATGCAGAAATTATCACAGTTGATGAGTCCAATGTCCAAGATCATACAATATGTAATAAAGACAATAATTTAAGCATAGAAAAAGACATATCTCCATCAGATTCAAATGCTCTAAATGTTGATACAGTTCAGACATCTTCAAAGGAACCGGCAGTTGCAATTGCAGCCTCGCCATCAACAGTATGTGTAGTATCTGACTTACCTTTAAAAACTAGCATGGCTGCTACAATTGCAAAGGGTCACAATGCTCATGTTTCTGAAACACCTCACATTCATAACATTGAAGAAGGACCATCTATGAGTATAAGAACTCTGGATCCTAATGCAGTGACGTCATCGGCAAAAGCCTCAATCATTTCATCATCATCGGAGATATATAGTACCAGGGAGTTGTTAAATCATACTAAACCTGCTTCAAATAACTCAAATTCTCAAATTTCTGATCTAACAACTGTAGTGCTTAATACTTTTCAGGTGCAGAAAGGCATGATAGACTCGAAGGTGGATGAATCTTCTCTATCTCAATCATGTATCAATCCCACCTACCCTTCAAATGATAAACCTCCCAATATTTTGCCCACAAACCTCACATCCATCAATCCTGAATTTGAAAAAGAAATTGCAGATATGAGAAGCAAGAATTCGTATGACAGGAGAAAGAATAAAGGGATATTTGATAGTGTGACTCCCACTATAAGGACAAGGAGTCAAGAAAATTCATCCAAATAATGTCTGTCCTATGTTGGAATGTGCGTGGTCTTAACAAGGCAGCACATATTTTAGAGGTTAAAAATATTGTGTGCTCTCATAAGCCATCTATTTTTTGCCTAGTGGAAAATAAATTGAGAAGAAATAATCTTCAGCAATACATAGAATCTTGGGGAAATAAATGGACTTGCATAAACAACAATGAGTATCATCACAAATGCAAAATTCTCATCATGATAAATTCAGATATTTGAAACAGCTATGCAATTTCTATGAGTAAACAACACATCACTTGTATGCTTAACAACACTGCAGGGGCACAATGCATTATCACTGTTATTTATGCTTTAAATCTTGAATCAGATAGGGCAAGTTTATGGAGACAGTTGGAAAAAGAAGCTAACATTTTTAGTACACCTTGGTGCATCATTGGAAACTTTAATTGTGTTAGGCTCTTGAATGAAAAAATGGGAGGGAATAAACTGACCATTAGAAATATTCAAGAACTTAATAACTTTATCAATTCTACAGGGGTTAATGAAATCAGTATTTCTGGAGTTAAATATTCATGGAGATCAGGGCCTCAGAAAAACATTGCTTCAAAAATTGATAGACTTTTCTGCAATATAGAATGGATGAACATGTTCAAAAATTCTCATGCAAAATATTTAGATCTATCAACAAGTGATCATGTTCCTAGCACGTTCTACTTTAATTACATCCAAACATATGAAGGTCCTAAACCCTTCAAATTCATGAATCACTGGATTATGTGTGAGGGGTATAAAGAGACAGTTGAAAAATGTTTATTTTCCCTGAAGGTAATCAGTTATACAACCTTATCCAGATGCAGAAAACCATCAAAAAGGAAATCAAAAAGTGGTGCAAAGGAAAAAATGATTTACAATCACAAGTACTAAAAAGCAAGCAAGAGGTCAACACTGCTCTGCAAATATTAGAATCAGATCATAATTCCTTGAATGCACATAATTTGCATGAGGCTCAAGTGAAAATGGCCAAAAGTATGGAGTTGTTTGCAATTGATAACAAACAAAAAACTAAATGTCAATGGATCAAGTGGGATGATAACTGCTCTAAATTTTTCTTTGCAAAACAAACAACCAGAAAATTTGTCAACAGCTCCCACAATATTCTAAAAGAAAATGGAGATGTAGTTAAAACCCAAAAAGAAATGGAGGAAGAAGCTGTTAAATTTTACTCCAATATATATAACAGAGGCAATTTGGAGAATCAGTTCCCTAATATCACCCCAAAAAGGAAACTAAATGATTGGGGAAAAACATTTCTTAATGCCACTTTTGATGAAAAGGAAGTAAAAGGAGCCATTTTCAGTGTGCATAATGACACAGCCCCTGGCTATGATGGTTTTAATGCCAATTTCTACAAAAGCCATTGGAATGAATTAAAGAAACCTCTTCTTGAAGCTATGCAGACTTCGTTTGACAATGGTAGAATAGTGAGAGAAATTAATCACACCATCATATCCTTAATCCCAAAAGTTAAAACTCCTCAATCAGTTTCAGATTTCAGACCCATAGCCTGTTGTTCCATGTTATATAAAATCCTATCAAAACTTCTATGTGACAGAATGAAGTTTGTGCTTGCAGAATTAATATCGGACAACCAAACAGCATACTTACCAAACAGACAGATAAAAGATGGGATAATAATTGCACATGAACATATCAGAAATTTCAATAAACATGGCAGCAACAAAATGTGCATAAAGGTAGATCTTAAAAAGCTTATGATTCAGTAAACAGATATTTCATTCTGCACATGATGAAAAGCATGGATTTTCCAGCCAAATGGGTAAAAATTATTCATGAAATGATATGCACTCCAAGTTTTTCATTTTCTATTGAAGGATATTATAAGGGATATTTTACTGGTAGTAATGGATTAAGACAAGGAGACCCATTATCCCCTTATCTTTTTACTTTACGCATGGAATATTTCACTTTGTTGATGGATGCAAAGGCTGCTAAAGGTAAAATAGAATCAGTTATCAAAAACAATTCCACAATTACACATTTAATTTACGCAGATGACCTCTTAATTTTCACTAATGCAACTGCTACTGGAGCTAAAGCTATTAAACATTGTTTCAAGAAATTACAGAGAGTTACTGGTTTGGAAATGAATAATCTCAAAACCCAAGTGTTTTTCAACAAGTTTTGCAATAATAAGGATCAAGTGCTTAACATTCTGAATATTCAAGAAGGACAATTACCTGTCAGATACCTTGGGCTACCCCTATCAGTGACATATATCAAACAATCAAACTGCAAACAACTGATTGATAGAGTGCTAAAAAAGATGCAAGGTTGGGAGTGCAAATTCCTCACAGTTACAGGAAGAATTGAACTGATAAAGGCTGTTATATATCCTATGATCAGTTTTTGGATGCAGTGTTTTATGCTTCCTAGCTTAACTATTCAACAAATCAATCAATTATGCAAACAATTCATCTGGAAGGGTAAAAAGAGCAGTGTTCCATGGGAAACTGTTACAAGTGTTAAATCTGAAGGTGGAATGGGGTTGAAAAAACTATCTGATATAAATATCACTTTCTGCATAAAAAGAATTTGAGAGACACTTAATAATTCAACATTCAGTGCAAGGTGGCTAAATGAGAGATATGCCAACAAAGATACACTGTGGGAATCTAATTACAATAACAATTTCTCATGCATTTGGAAAAAAATGCTATACCATAGAAGAGATGCACAAAAAATAATTGACAGAAGAATTGTGGATGGGAAATCTACAAGTTTATGGTTTACTCCATGGATAAATGGTTCAACATTATTAGAAAAATTGGGGCAAGAAACTTTATCATACTCCAGAGGACAAAATCATAAGGTAAATCATATCATATCTGGAAATACATGGAGAACTGAGAATATATCATACCTTGGTAACATAAGTGAAGATATAAGACAAGTACCCATTTCATGACAAAGCAGAAGACTATTGGTTTTGCAAAAATAGTAAAAATGGCAATTTCTCCTTTCATAATGTATGGAACAATCTTAGAATTAAACTTCAAGAGATCAATAACCACAAAATCATATGGAACAACAAATCCCTTCCTAAATTGAATGTTTGTCTTTACAGAGCCAATTTCTACTTTCTACCAACAAAAGATAAATTAAAAAGGCAAGGAGTGACTGAAGATTCTATCTGTGTTTTATGCAATATAGAAGAGGAAACTTGCAAGCATTTATTTTTTAACTGTTCTTTCTCCAAGCATGTGTGGTGTTGGATCAGAATTATGATGGGTGACCCTACAACACATAGTAATATTGACACATCTATCTCAGACACCATTACCTACATAAGTCAAAATTTTGCAGCCAACAACATTAAGAGGGATATCATTATAGCTGCTCTTAGCTCAGCCATATGGTTCATTTGAAAGAGCAGAAACTCTAAGATCTTTAACAATGACAACGCAGACAAAATTGCAGTTTGCAAATCCATAAAAAATATGGTTCGTGACCTAATCATCAACAGATCTAAGTTCCTTTCTCACAGTATGGTTAATACCGATGACATCCTAGTTAAATGGGAAATTTTACCTTCGCGTGCAGACCTTACCTTTCCCACGATCCCTAATTTCCCAACCACAGCATCATCCTCAAGGTACATGATTGATAGAGAAGATGTAAAGATCACGATTTTTCGTTGCCGAAAAACCGAACCTTTATGGTTTTAAGAAAGAAGAAAGAGGTAGAAGGAGGGAGAAAAAGAGAGAAGAAGAAAGAAAAGAACAACAACAGAACAACAGAAAGAACAATAAATCAATATCAGAATCTCACAATCGCAGCGGAACAACATATAATAGATAAATAAATAATCATTAAAACAAAAGAACTATGCATTTTATACATTACATCACATTACATTCATTATCAGAGTGTACGACAACAAACAGCGGAAAAGAAATACTATATACAATAGATAATCTGCTACGCCATCCAGCTCGCCTCCAGATATCAGTAGCAACACCTGAATCCAGAATGACCTGATAACCTAACTCTAGACTGCCCGTGTAGAAATTGGTGGGCACCCAGAGTTTAGGAAGGGAACAATAAACTCCAGGTCAGTCATGTGACTGGTGTGAGAACTAAAAACAGTTATTTATCTTTTAAACAAAGAATAGGAGAAATTTTAAAAGAAAATTCACAATGCTTTTTGAAAATGAAACTACCATAAGGTCTCCCGCCACACACACAATGCAAACGCAGACTTGGAGGAGGTTTCTCCTTATGATAGTCAAAGATGCTTACTACGCAAAATCAAATCACTTTTGATATTATTATTAGTGCATAGTGTAGAAAACAATTTCGAAAGTAGAATATAAATCTTAGCCAGCATAGGTACCATTATATTATGCTTGCAATAGCTACCATATTAAATGGCAGGTTCTACAACTAAAACCGTACAAGGCTCGTATTGTTTCTTTGAATTTCCAACAAATGGTCAGACCAAGGAACTTCCCATTGCCACATGGAAACGCCTCTGGAATGACGTCCCGAGAACCTAACCGGATCTCTGCCAACACAAGGCCGGGTTACCCCTAACTGGGTAACTACTGACACGAATATGTCATTCCCCGATCGTAACCGATCTATATCCGAGGATCCCCGATTTCCAACGACCACTAAGTAATAAATTTGCAGTAACCACATAGGTTAAGTATTTGGGCTCCATACCATGATACCACCTCTATCCAGAAGGAATGACATACACTAAAGGGGCGCTACCCCCTAATAACCTTGCTGCATCTTTCCTGTTTTGACCATTTCCGGGGTGTGAGGCTCGATGAAGTCTCGTCCACAAAGCCACGCTTTACAAAAGCAGTGCTTTGGGTCAACAAATGATCAAAGCAATGATCATCAAGATAGACGATCAAACAAATGATCCTATCACAAACGATCAACCAATGATCATTTCACAGCATCACTCAGCATGCCACACTACCAAATTGGGAGTATATCACTAATAACCTTCAACTATATAACCTCTGAGCTCGTACGTCTCAGAGAAGGGTGTTAAGCTAAGAGAATAAATTCTCCGCCACCAACAGAAATATATTTGAAAGAAATCAGCTTTATATCTCAACTTGTAATGTCAGACATACAATCCATACAAGTCTATTCCGGGCTCGAACAGAACCGAAGGCACTTACAAAGAAGTCCTTGCAATCCGGATATTCATTAATCACGTCCGGACTTCCCGTCACTAAGGGTGATAAAACCTCTGTATCGGAGATCAGTCGATGCAGAGTAACTCGACGGTAATCCTTCCATTTTCACAATTATCCGGTCTTCAACACCGGTCTTCAAATGCAATTCATAACGACGTATCACTATTCGGAATGGGTTATACGACCCCATGGTCCTTTCCCGGTTAACCCGAATAGTGAGCGCTTATTTAAAATAAGTGTGGCATTCAATTCAAACAATCACAACAAATACCTATTTAAAGGTAAATATTGATAGTCGGTTATTTAACTATCAATAAAGATGCGCAACATCACCAGATTCCAAATAATTTCTCAAATTATTTATTTTCCCAAAAAATAATATCTTTACAAGATATAAAATTTCCACACTTCAAAAATAAACAACATTTATTTTGAAACCAATTTTCCCTTTCCATTTATAAATTCCATAGTGAATTTATATTTCAAAATATCTACTGATCTACAGTTTTCAATAGATTTCAAATATTCAATTCCAATTTATCTTCAAAAAGATAAATTCTAAAAAAAACGTTCCATTTCATATTGGAAAAACAATTCCATACTTATTTAAAAGTAAATGATTCACAAATATTATTTATTTTCACAATTTGAAAATATTTGGTATACTTAACCCATAGTTAAGTATATATTTCATTTGTTTAAGGAAAACGTTCTTTTATTCACATTTACTTGGGTCAAAACGAATGTTGCGTAAAACATCGTTACGACGACCCAAAATCACTAGTATAGGGATTCAAAATTTAAAATAGATATATAAATCCCAATACTATACAAAAATATTTCCTTTCGGAAACCATTTACTATAACAACAGTGTTATAGTCCATTATTTCCTTATTTTCTCGAAAACGTCTATTTCAACAATGAATGTTGAAATCTACGACTTCCTTTCCTTCTATTTCTCGAAAACGTCTATTTCAACAATGAATGCTGAAATCTATGTTTTTCGATACTTGATGCATTTTAAAACATCTTTAAATCGTTTTAAATTCTATTTAAAACATCCTTTTCCCAAAAGATATCCCTTTTATTTAACGATATATTCACTGTTCAAAAACGTGAATATAACTCCTTTAACAAATTCTATATTCAATTTATCAAATTCCATTTATTTTCGAATTTATAACAATGTTAATAAATTCCATCTCTATTTATAAACTTCAATTTACTAATCTCTTTTATTAAATCCAATTCAATTTATATAACCCAATTATAAACCAAAATCTATATTATAAGTTGAATACTTATAATATTATTTATTTACCAAATCGTTCCTTTGAACTTCACAAATTTTTTTAAATCTTATTACTCATAAAATTTCTATATATATTTTCTTTCAATTTCAACTTATATAAAAAAAAAAATTTCTTTTATTAACTGTTTCTATCAGTATCCCATTTAAATGCCCAAAAGCCAGTTTATAAGTTAATTTCCTATAAAACTTTTATTTTCAACATCTATTCATTTGATAACTTTCACAACTTATAAATCTATAAATTTTAATGAAATTCATTTTATACATCAACTCAACACTTTATAAACCCGTTTCAGAATTCCAATAAATTTAATTCACAAATATCCATTTATAAAATCTTTTATATAAACCGATAATAAAATTTATCCAAAATCCCAATTTAACTATTTTATAAAAATCTATGTATTTTAAAAATGACCTTTCTGTCATATTTCATGAAAATGTTAATTTTTTATAACATAAAAATTCATAAGTTTATTTATTTTAAAATGAATCAATACAAAAATTTAATAAAACATATTCTTTGAAAAATCACTTTAAAAATCCTTTTAAATTCAAAATTGTTATTTTTAACTTTAAAAATGAATCCGATAATGCAATAGCATCGAATAGTCAATCACGGCACAAATATCATATATCGATATGATAATCAATAATCACACAATATCTATAATCATATAAATATTTGTGAGGAATCCAGTTGGATCCCTCCAACCTGTTTCCCTGCATCCACAGATGTTAGCACAATACCAATTCCACTTCAAGGTGGAATATCGCGGTATATGGGATTTTTAAAATATTATCCGCTTAATAGGCGGCGCAATAGGGTCTCATCCGCTATACAATGCGGGAAATCAATCAATTGCAATATATACATATGCCAATATATATATATATTGCTATATATAGATATATATCCTACTATATCTAATATCACAATCAAATAACAATCCATCAATCAACAAATTTTAAATATAACTATTTAAAATTTAAAATAACCCTTTTGAGCGAGAAGTTCTCACCTTTGCCTTTATTCGCAATCCATTTTCCATCTTGACTCGATTTCCTTGTTTTATACCTTGTATAAATATTACGCAAATTAATTAACATTCGGACCAATTTAAATAACAAATTTCCGTTTTTGATTGTTTAATTAACCAATGATTTTGTTTTAAACTAATTTTCTTTCTTTTCTTTTTTTTTAAAATTATCTAATCGAAGAATTAAATCTTGAACTAGAATTCCTTTAATAAATTTATTTTAACAAATTCTTTTACAAATTATTTTTAGTTATTAAAATAGATTTTTAGATAAGCTAATACTTCAAATTTTTTAGCAAAATTCCTTTTTAATAAATTATTTTTACTAAAAATTTAAATTTGAAACTAAATTCCCTTTATTAGCAACTATTTAATCTTAGAAATAAATTCCTATTTGATAAATTTAATTAACTAAAAATTTTGATTTTTACTAAACTTATAGATGCTTTTCAAAATTCCCATCATTATATTCTTCATTTTATAAATTCTTTTAACCGTTCATAACAAAATTTATAAATATTAAATTTCAGTAAATAGCAAAATAACTTCTTCTTGACTGTTATGTACATTTTCAATCTAAATTAAATTAAAAATTTCGCATATACTTTACTGTTAATATATATCCATATACACACAATGCATATATTATAAAATTTAACTAAATAATTTAAATTAAATTATTTAAATTATACCTTCACTGCCGAAACTGGCCACGAACGACCACTGCTTGAGATCGACAAATCCTCCAAATTGTCAAACCTCCCTGACATCGGCCTTCTTCTCCTTCGCCACGACAGTGCCACCACCATCATACGACCCACCTCGACATCTAACCCGAGTTCTCTTCGCCTCCGATTAAATCAAGTCGTCGCCGCACCTCGCAGTCGCCATCCAAACCCAACGCCGAGCCCTCAAAACCAAACGTATCTTCGCCTCCTGAAACGCCATCGCGACACTTGAAAACCCCCGGCCACGCACTTGCTCGCGAGCTCCAAGCCCTAATCGCCCTAGCCCATTCGCGTTGCCTCACTCGACCGAGCTACTCGAGCTCCTCCTCCTCGCTCGCGCTCGAGCGATTCGATTTTTGATTTAGATTGAGGACGAAATCGACTTCGTCTTCGGCCGATGGTGATTTCCTTATGCGGCGGCCATTAATTTCAATTCGATTTGGGTGCTTGTTTTTGATTTGAAAGAGGGAAGCATAAATTTAAACAGGCTTCGGCCATTTGATTTTTTCTATTCGAATTCAATTTTGAAGAAGATTATCTCGGCTTTGATTTTAAAAATGAATGAAAGCGGCCATTATTCCTTCTGAATTGCTCGCGTAATAAAAGGAGACGAAGGGGACAAATGTACGTGATTAACAGAGGGTAGGTCTGCTTGAACAGCATAGGGTGGCTTTGAAATGACAATGGCTGATATTGACCAATTTAAAATTTAAAATTTAAATCGAATTCGTTCTAAAATTTCTATGCGTTTTCTCACCGTGTGTCCACATAGCAATTCCGAAAAATATGAAATTTGAAATTCGGCAATAATTCAATATTCCGGACCCAATGGAACTGGTTTCGTCGAATTCCGAGACTGTATGAAAAATGACTATTTTTAAATATCGATTTAAACGATATAAATTCAAAACTGAACAATTCACTTTCAAATTCAATTCTGAAGCTTCTATTATCTTCAATATTATCAATATAAATTTTATAAGCCTTTGAAATATTTTTAATCAGCTTAAAATTGAAGATTCAAATTTTTATTCAACTTTAATAGATTAAATTTTATAATTTAATCGCCATTTTCAAAGTTATATTGAAAATTCAATCCAAACCATCATTCAAATATTTAAAATTAATTAAATATTTTCAATTTAAATTATTCAAAATTCTGGGTCGTTACAATCTTCCCCCCTTAAAAAAATTTCGTCCCGAAATTACAAGTTAGGAAGAATGGTCCTTAACTCGTCTACTATTTTTCACAATCCAAATAGTTTTATCAATGTACTAACCTAAATCTTTTTATTAAAGATCCATTTTCATTTCAACTAGTTTTCCAACTTCACTTATAAGTTTCAACCAACATCGTTTACTTAATTATTCAAATTTAAATTTAAATTCAAATTTCAAACTTCAAAATTTTCTCAAAAATTTTCTAACACTCTAAATTTTCGAAAAATTTCGCCAGCGTCTCCTTTGCGCGGCTCGATCGGTACGACTACAAAATGGCACCACGGCCCCTCAGAATCAAAAAGAAAAGAGAAAGCCAAGTGGCTGGAGAAGAAAATCATCAAATCCCATACTGAAATTGAAATACGTACCTTTTTGTCGAGTAATTCAATTTTATCTTTGAAATCAAAATCCCAATTCCTTTATAACACCTGTATAACCTGCTAGTAGTAGTATACATAATATCCAACTACAATATTCAAACAATTTTGCCAATTCTATTGCAAAATTTTAAATATATAATTCTTATATCATCTTTAGCTTTACTATTGAAGTTATACATTCATTTCCATTCAATTTTGCATTTTAATTTCATTTGAATTCAATTCACAATTTCAATTCTATTCAAATTTAATTTCCTCTGAATATTGAACTTTTATTGATTAGCTTCATTTACAACTAATTCGTATCACTATTTTAAATTAGTTTCATTTACTAACTCATTTTAATTCCCATACGAATTTTAATTCATCTTTCATTTACAATTATTCAATCCAATTTTATTGCTTACAAATTTGAAATGAATTTCAACATTCAATCTCATATTTTATTTTAATTATTTGCAATTGCAAATTTTGTTTATTCATTCACAATTTACTTCCATTTGCAATTAATAAAGTTTCAATACAAATTAAATTGCTTACGACCAATTCACATACCATCTTTATTCAAATTTGTTTACATTCCATATTCATATTCATTCCATTTGAAATTATTTCACAAATAAATAAATTATCAAGTTAATTTTACTTGAACTCAATCCAAATCAATTCTATTCAAATTCATTTACTTCCAATTTGAATTTAATTTCATAACTTTCAACTTCGCTAATTCAATTTCATTATCACTTAATGAATTTTATATAATCAACTAACAATCAAACTAACAACCAAGGTATACACCCCACAACCAAATTTATTTACTCTTCATGATATTCAATTTGGTTAAATATTAAATTGACTTCCATTCAATTTATTCAACTTCCAATTTATTCAAAATTTTTTTTCCTTTAAATCGATTTACATTCAATTTTTCTTATCAATTCAATTGTTAATTCATTTAACATTTCAAGTTGAATTTCATTTATATAACTCAAGTTCACATCATTTAATTCACTTGATTATTTTACTTCGATACCAAAATCAATTTCATTCAACTTTACTTAAGTTATATTCTCTTTCAAACATCATTTGTTTAACTTAACTTAAGTTTCCACTTAGAAATCCAGTTCTATTTATTTAACTTCCTATAGTTAAATTTTATTGTGCTTATTCACATTTGTTTCAACTTTTCCAAAGTTAAAATCTTTCTTTTTATTTATAAATCACCTTTATAAATCTTTTCATTTAGTTTCACTTCCATATACAAGATTATTTCACAATTGTAAACCATTTTAATTATAATTTCATACTTATAATTCATTTGTTTATACAATTCATTTCCTCTACCATTGTTGTTTTGATTTAATTTATGCAAACAACCTAACAATCAATTTATATACACTTTACTAATTTCTGAAAAATTATTCTTTTATATATAAATATAGTCAAGGTAAAATTATTTCATTTACCCAATTTTAAAACAATATTGTGTCGAATTGTTCTATTCAAGTGTTTAGAAACCCCTTCGATTCAGTTTCGAGGCTGCGCCGACGAAGGTTCATATACCACTCAACAAACCAATCGTCACAATATAAAACAATTTTATATTCACTAACAAATACGCACTCATATCTATTATTACACTCAAACTCATTCTAGAGTACTACTAACTCTATCTCTAATGAGTAACACCCAACAGAACCATGGTTGTCGCTTAACCATATGCTCTGATACCACTTGTAAAGATCACGATTTTTCATTGCCGAAAAACCGAACCTTTATGGTTTTAAGAAAGAAGAAAGAGGTAGAAGGAGAGAGAAAAAGAGAGAAGAAGAAAGAAAAGAACAACAATAGAACAACAGATAGAATAATAAATCAATATCAGAATCTCACAATCGCAGCGGAACAACATATAATAGATAAATGAATAATCATTAAAACAAAAGAACTATACATTTTATACATTACATCACATTACATTCATTATCAGAGTGTACGACAACAAACAGCGGAAAAGAAATACTATATACAATAGATAATATGCTACGCCATCCAGCTCGCCTCCAGATATCTGTAGCAACACCTGAATCCAGAATGACCTGATAACCTAACTCTAGACTGCCCGTGTAGAAATTGGTGGGCACCCAGAGTTTAGGAAGGGAATAATAAACTCCAGGTCAGTCATGTGACTGGTGTGAGAACTAAAAACAGTTATTTATCTTTTAAACAAAGAATAGGAGAAATTTTAAAAGAAAATTCGCAATGCTTTTTGAAAATGAAACGACCATAAGGTCTCCCGCCACACACACAATGCAAACGCAGACTTGGAGGAGGTTTCTCCTTATGATAGTCAAAGATGCTTACTACGCAAAATCAAATCATTTTTGATATTATTATTAGTGCATAGTGTAGAAAACAATTTCGAAAGTAGAATATAAATCTTAGCCAGCATAGGTACCATTATATTATGCTCGCTATAGCTACCATATTAAATGGCAGGTTCTACAACTAAAACCGTACAAGGCTCGTATTGTTTCTTTGGATTTCCAACAAATGGTCAGGCCAAGGAACTTTCCATTGCCACATGGAAACGCCTCTGGAATGACGTCCCGAGAACCTAACCGGATCTCTGCCAACACAAGGCCGGGTTACCCCTAACTGGGTAACTACTGACACGAATATGTCATTCCCCGATCGTAACCAATCTATATCCGAGGATCCCCGATTTCCAACAACCACAAAGTAATAAATTTGCAGTAACCACATAGGTTAAGTATCTGGGCTCCATACCATGATACCACCTCTATCCAGAAGGAATGACATACACTAAAGGGGCGCTACCCCCTAATAACCTTGCCGCATCTTTTCTGTTTTGACCATTTCCGGGGTGTGAGGCTCGATGAAGTCTCGTCCACAAAGCCACGCTTTACAAAAGCAGTGCTTTGGGTCAACAAATGATCAAAGCAATGATCATCAAGATAGACGATCAAACAAATGATCCTATCACAAACGATCAACCAATGATCATTTCACAGCATCACTCAGCATGCCACATTACCAAATTGGGAGTATATCACTAATAACCTTCAACTATATAACCTCTGAGCTCGTACGTCTCAGAGAAGGGTGTTAAGCTAAAAGAATAAATTCTCCGCCACCAACAGAAATATATTTGAAAGAAATCAGCTTTATATCTCAACTTGTAATGTCAGACATACAATCCATACAAGTCTGTTCCGGGCGCGAATAGAACCGAAGGCACTTACAAAGAAGTCCTTGCAATCCGGATATTCATTAATCACATCCGGACTTCCCGTCACTAAGGGTGATAAAACCTCTGTATCGGAGATCAGCCGATGCAGAGTAACTCGACGGTAATCCTTCCGTTTTCACAATTATCCGGTCTTCAACACCGGTCTTCAAATGCAATTCATAACGACGTATCACTATTCGGAATGGGTTATACGACCCCATGGTCCTTTCCCGGTTAACCCGAATAGTGAGCGCTTATTTAAAATAAGTGTGGCATTCAATTCAAACAATCACAACAAATACCTATTTAAAGGTAAATATTGATAGTCGGTTATTTAACTATCAATAAAGATGCGCAACATCACCAGATTCCAAATAATTTCTCAAATTATTTATTTTCCCAAAAAATAATATCTTTACAAGATATAAAATTTCCACACTTCAAAAATAAACAACGTTTATTTTGAAACCAATTTTCCCTTTCCATTTATAAATTCCATAGTGAATTTATATTTCAAAATATCTACTGATCTACAGTTTTCAATAGATTTCAAATATTCAATTCCAATTTATCTTCAAAAAGATAAATTCTAAAAAAAAACGTTCCATTTCATATTGGAAAAACAATTCCATACTTATTTAAAAGTAAGTGATTCACAAATATTATTTATTTTCACAATTTGAAAATATTCGGTATACTTAACCCATAGTTAAGTATATATTTCATTTGTTTAAGGAAAACGTTCTTTTATTCACATTTACTTGGGTCGTAACGAATGTTGCGTAAAACATCGTTACGACGACCCAAAATCACTAGTATAGGGATTCAAAATTTAAAATAGATATATAAATCCCAATACTATACAAAAATATTTCCTTTCGGAAATCATTTACTATAACAAAAGTGTTATAGTCCATTATTTCCTTATTTTCTCGAAAACGTCTATTTCAACAATGAATGTTGAAATCTACGACTTCCTTTCCTTCTATTTCTCGAAAACGTCTATTTCAACAATGAATGTTGAAATCTATGTTTTTCGATACTTGATGCATTTTAAAACATCTTTAAATCGTTTTAAATTCTATTTAAAACGCCCTTTTCCCAAAAGATATCCCTTTTATTTGACGATATATTCACTGTTCAAAAACGTGAATATAACTCCTTTAACAAATTCTATATTCAATTTATCAAATTCCATTTATTTCCGAATTTATAACAATGTTTATAAATTCCATCTCTATTTATAAACTTCAATTTACTAATCTCTTTTATTAAATCCAATTCAATTTATATAACCCAATTATAAACCAAAATCTATATTATAAGTTGAATACTTATAATATTATTTATTTACCAAATCGTTCCTTTGAACTTCACAATTTTTTTTAAATCTTATTACTCATAAAATTTCTATATATATTTTCTTTCAATTTCAACTTATATATATAATTTTTTTTATTAACTGTTTCTATCAGTATCCCATTTAAATGCCCAAAAGCCAGTTTATAAGTTAATTTCCTATAAAACTTTTATTTTCAACATCTATTCATTTGATAACTTTCACAACTTATAAATCTAGAAATTTTAATGAAATTCATTTTATACATCAACTCAACACTTTATAAACCCGTTTCAGAATTCCAATAAATTTAATTCACAAATATCCATTTATAAAATCTTTTATATAAACCGATAATAAAATTTATCCAAAATCCCAATTTAACTATTTTATAAAAATCTATGTATTTTAAAAATTACCTTTCTGTCATATTTCATAAAAATGTTAATTTTTTATAACATAAAAATTCATAAGTTTATTTATTTTAAAATGAATCAATACAAAAATTTAATAAAACATATTCTTTGAAAAATCACTTTAAAAATCCTTTTGAATTCAAAATTGTTATTTTTAACTTTAAAAATGAATCCGATGATGCAACAACATCGAATAGTCAATCACGGCACAAATATCATATATCGATATGATAATCAATAATCACACAATATCTATAATCATATAAATATTTGTGAGGAATCCAGTTGGATCCCTCCAACCTGTTTCCCTGCATCCACAGATGTTAGCACAATACCAATTCCACTTCAAGGTGGAATATTGCGGTATATAGGATTTTTAAAATATTATCCGCTTAATAGGCGGCGCAATAGGGTCTCATCCGCTATACAATGCGGGAAATCAATCAATTGCAATATATACATATGCCAATATATATATATATATATATTTCTATATATAGATATATATCCTACTATATCTAATATCACAATCAAACAACAATCCATCAATCAACAAATTTTAAATATAACTATTTAAAATTTAAAATAACCCTTTTTGAGTGAGAAGTTCTCATCTTTGCCTTTATTCGCAATCCATTTTCCATCTTGACTCGATTTCCTTGTTTTATACCTTGTATAAATATTATGCAAATTAATTAACATTCGAACCAATTTAAATAACAAATTTCCGTTTTTGATTGTTTAATTAACCAAATGATTTTGTTTTAAGCTAATTTTCTTTCTTTTCTTTTTTTTTAAAATTATCTAATCGAAGAATTAAATCTTAAACTAGAATTCCTTTAATAAATTTATTTTAACAAATTCTTTTACAAATTATTTTTAGTTATTAAAATAGATTTTTAAATAAGCTAATACTTCTAATTTTTTAGCAAAATTCCTTTTTAATAAATTATTTTTACTAAAAATTTAAATTTGAAACTAAATTCCCTTTATTAGCAACTATTTAATCTTAGAAATAAATTCCTATTTGATAAATTTAATTAACTAAAAATTTTGATTTTTACTAAACTTATAGATGCTTTTCAAAATTCCCATCATTATATTCTTCATTTTATAAATTCTTTTAACCGTTCATAACAAAATTTATAAATATTAAATTTCAGTAAATAGCAAAATAACTTCTTCTTGACTGTTATGTACATTTTCAAATCTAAATTAAATTAAAAATTTCGCATATACTTTACTGTTAATATATATCCATATACACACAATGCATATATTATAAAATTTAACTAAATAATTTAAATTAAATTATTTAAATTATACCTTCACTGCCGAAACTGGCCACGAACGACCACTGCTCGAGATCGACAAATCCTCGAAATTGTCAAACCTCCCTGACATCGGCCCTCTTCTCCTTCGCCACGACAGTGCCACCACCATCATACGACCCACCTCGACATCTAACCCGAGTTCTCTTCGCCTCCGATTAAATCAAGTCGTCGCCGCACCTCGCAGTCACCATCCAAACCCAACGCCGAGCCCTCAAAACCAAACGTATCTTCGCCTCCTGAAACGCCATCGCGACACTTGAAAACCCCCGGCCACGCACTTGCTCGCGAGCTCCAAGCCCTAATCGCCCTAGCCCATTCGCGTTGCCTCACTCGACCGAGCTACTCGAGCTCCTCGTCCTCGCTCGCGCTCGAGCGATTCGATTTTTGATTTAGATTGAGGACGAAATCGACTTCGTCTTCGGCCGATGGTGATTTCCTTATGCGGCGGCCATTAATTTCAATTCAATTTGGGTGCTTGTTTTTTATTTGAAAGAGGGAAGCATAAATTTAAACAGGCTTCGGCCATTTGATTTTTTCTATTCGAATTCAATTTTGAAGAAGATTATCTCGGCTTTGATTTTAAAAATGAATGAAAGCGGCCATTATTCCTTCTGAATTGCTCGCGTAATAAAAGGAGACGAAGGGGACAAACATACGTGATTAACAGAGGGTAGGTCTGCTTGAACAGCATAGGGTGGCTTTGAAATGACAAATGGCTGATATTGACCAATTTAAAATTTAAAATTTAAATCGAATTCGTTCTAAAATTTCTATGCGTTTTCTCACCGTGTGTCCACATAACAATTCCGAAAAATACGAAATTTGAAATCCAGCAATAATTCAATATTCCGGACCCAATGGAACTGGTTTCGTCGAATTCCGAGACTGTATGAAAAATGACTATTTTTAAATATCGATTTAAACGATATAAATTCAAAACTGAACAATTCACTTTCAAATTCAATTCTGAAGCTTCTATTATCTTCAATATTATCAATATAAATTTTATAAGCCTTTGAAATATTTTTAGTTAGCTTAAAATTGAACATTCAAATTTTTATTCAACTTTAATAGATTAAATTTTATAATTTAATCGCCATTTTCAAAGTTATATTGAAAATTCAATCCAAACCATCATTCAAATATTTAAAATTAATTAAATATTTTCAATTTAAATTATTCAAAATTCTGGGTCGTTACAGAAGGCGATGAAGCTGAGAAATCTATTATGTCCAGACGCACCGAAAGTAGCATCACCATAGTTGGAAGAGAGGAAAATTTGCCAGGCAGAGAAAACGAGCCGCCATGAGGAAAAGAGCATCGCTTATTTTTCGCAGTGTGTTTAGGGTTTGGTCGAGAATGTGTTGGGCCGCATACAAGATGAATGTTTTACTTGTATATATTGTGTTTGTATTGAATCTTCAATATCAATAAAGCTTTAGACCTTTTTTCGAAAAATAAATAAATGTTTATTTATATTAAATAAAAAATCATTTAATAGTTAATATAAAATAATTTTGATTTTTTTTACTCGAATTGCTACTTTAAAATTGTGTACAAATATTTTTTAATATTTATAAACATGTATACATACATGCACATATATAAATATATATCCATATACATACATACATTTTCTAATAATTCTTAACTTTAAGGTCATGGTAGAAAAATAATTCTTTAGATTTTAAAATGATTTTTTAATTAAAAATTGTAAAATAATTTTAAAACCGATTTAATTAAATTAATTAAAATGATTAAAAAAAATCATTTTTGAGATCTGAAAATTATGTAATATATTTATGTAAAATATTATAATTAATTTCAGTCTATATTAAAAAAAATCAATTTCTAGTTAGATAAATAGTTATATCATTAATTAAATATAAAATATATTAAAATTGAACATTCATTGCTGCCAAATTAATATTGTACAATTTTTTTATATAAATTTCGAAATGTGTATTATATGACTATTATCTTTAGATATAATATATTAATTAATAGAATCATATATGTAATATTATTTAATTAAAAAATGATTTTTTATTTTAGGCCTCGATTTTAATGCTAGTATGTATAGAATGTTTTTAAAAATTAATATATATATGTAGTTGCACTAGTATATTCAACCATCTAATATGTGCTAGAACATCGATACAGTAGATTCATATTATAATCTAATAACCTGTAATATACTACAATACTAGATAATAATATTAATTTAATTAGTAAACATGTAGAAAAACTTTCACCAAGGCCAAGAAATCTCACTTTGAAATAATGTAATGGCTTCTTAAAACAAATTCCAATTTCTAGAGTTTTTGGCTTCCAAACTGCTTTACCACCGACGATTGAATTAAAGAATTTTGATGTGATTTAAGCTTGGATTTTTTTGAGTTTAGCTGGGGCTTGCTGGTTGAAAAGAGGGAGAAGAGAGAAAAAGTACCAAAAATACGGTGTAGAGAGTGACATATAAATAGGAAGTCAAATGGGGAGAAAAATGAATCTTAACATTATCACTCTCTTATTGTAACTACTTGAATTTTTTCAACAATTTATTTATTGAAGATTTTGAAATAAAATTTATTTTTAACAATAAAACCTGGCAAAGAAAATTAGATATTTGAAATGCGTCCATTGAAATGAGGCCAATGAAATTTATTTTACGTCAAAATTTGTTCGAAACTCGGCCAGCATATTTTTCAGTACGAATTATCAAATTTTGAAGTATAAATATTTTTACATAGAAATGATCTAAAAAAATTTCTGATTAAAAAATCAAAGTTCGTTCCGTCCAATTTCGACTTTGTAGCTCCATTTATCAGAAATTGTCATTTTCTTTCAAATTCGAAGTGGTAATAGTGGCGACAAATGAAATTTTATTACGAATGTCGTAACATAGATTTTAGCACATCATTGAATTTGTCTCGCCGTGTTGATCTCTGCGGTATATTTGTATTCGTATTTTGGCTTCCATTGGAAAATGCTAAATGGTCAAGATAATGGTCCGTGACCGTGCTCACACATCATAATTACTTACATTCTTTAGCAGCCTAAATTTCTTTTCCAACCGACTCCTTTGCGTGCGCAGCCTCATATATTAATTGCTGCATTTATTAGTCTTCATGCATTCTCTTCCTTCTATATATATGCGTGCCCATGCCCTATGCTTCTCCTCATTTTCATTCTGCAATTGCTTAGGAGAGAAGAAAAAAATATGTAAAACAAAGTATATATATATAAGCTAAATCCATGTAACTTTTTCCCCTTCTTGTATCTTTCCCCATCAACCTCCGAAGTCACCTGCCCCTTTAGCCAAGCACGCAGCCTGCACCCTCCTTAGCCTTGCCACCACTCCTCCACCCACGTCCTCCCCGCACCTTCGCCCTCCACTTTAGCCCTTGGCCTCTACCTACCCGTGCATCCTTGCCGCTAACCCAACCCTCACCGAGCCCAGTCACCACCCTTGACCGCCTCGCATCCCGTTCATCAACCCATAACCTGATCTCCCGAACCTTCCAGCCCAGCCACCTTTACCCGACCTGCCACCCCACCAAGCCCAGCTGCATCCCTACGACCGAACCACCCCAGCTGAACCACCCCACCCCCGAACCCGGGCTGAAACAACACCCGCAACCACCCATTCACCCATCAAACTTGCCTATCCCGCATCACCCAATCGACCGCACCTTGCTCCGCACATAGTCTACCTTGTCGAACCTGTACGCATCAACATTTTAGAAAAACAGCAGTCTCATTCTAGCTCTAGTACGTGTGCGCGTGTCCATGTCGCCTTGTCCGTTCCTGCTTTTCTAATCTGCGAAGGTGGGTGTACAACCCATGACATTTATTTTTATGAAGTTAATTTAGTTAATTTAGTTAAGTTATAAATTAGTTTAGTTTAAATTCATTTGGTTAATTTTAAGTAGTTTAATTTTTTTCAGTTAGTTAACGCTTAACTTTGCAAATAAGAAATGAATAGTGGAGAAGTGTGTTAGTGATGTGTGTGCATGTGTATATTTTGTGTGTTCATATATTCTCGTGTGTGTGCATGCCGTGAAGTCATATGTGCAAGCATGAAGGAGATAGGGAGTAAGATTTGAGGTATTGTTCGTCAGAAATGAGGGAGGCATCACTTTTTTTTCCAATTTTTATTTTTGAATGAAAATGAACAGTTTTGTTCATCTTTTCTACACGCATGCAACACAAAAATAAACAGACACTTTTCATTCTTCAATTCTCTTCACGCACTTTTCTTTTGTTTGTCACATTCCATTTCTTCTCAGCAAATTCAATATGCCACCTTTATATTTCTAATTCATATATTTATGCACATTCATAAGAAAAGAAAGAAAGACATGCATACGCATGGAATAATGTTGGAACAGTCTCCATTTCAACAACAATAATTTTTCATTACCCTTTCCATATCATTTTTCAGAACACTCCCTACACACTAACGTTTACCCAAAAGTGTAAACATTGATGTTATAGAGGATCGAAAGGGCTATGCTTTTCGTTCAGGACGTACTCAACATGGTGGCTTGTGGAGGTCATAACGGTCGATGGTTAATAGTCATGGTTGGAGTTAGAAATACCCTCCAATGCATCTATCAGCGCTGACTTTAATGGTGAAGATGGCACGAGATTTAGCTTAGCGAAGGGAGAGATATTGGGGCCGAGAGTTTCGGTCATGGAGTTTGAATGCATGGACATGAATATATATATATATATATATATATATATATATATATATTCAGGTAGAAGAAAAAGGTGATGGTGCACGCATATGTTTGATTAAGCCGTGCATGTTGGGTTGGGTGAGAGTTTACTAAGTGATGATTTAGTATATTTAAATTAGTTTAAGTGCATTGGTTAATTTAGTTAGTGTAACAATCCACAATTTTATAATTATATATTTAAATGTTTTATTTAAATATGCATCGTTAGTTGGATACAAATCCTAAGTGTGACTTTTTGTAAATAGTCAAATCCGGACTCGAGACCACTTTCATTGAGTTCAAAACGACGTTTATGTATTGTTAGCACCAAAATTGGTCACTGACACCCTTGAGAAATATTGTGTAGAGAGATTAATGAAGAAAGTAAATTAAAACAGAGAACTATATGCTAAATTTAATGCAAAAATAAGAACACCGGATTTATAGTGGTTTAGTGAACTGCCTACGTCCACTTTGAGTTTTGATCTTTATTGCTTTCACAAACGATTAAATACAGATGTAATCCGTACAATAATGACTTGAATACAAGTGCTAACTGAAAAAAGAGTCTTGAAAGTGGCAGAGTCTTCCCAGTGTTCTCGAAAAAAGATCCCTTTCACTGTGCCACTGTCCTTCTATTTATAGAGGAAGATGGGTTGGACTTCCCTCATGGGCCTAGGAACAAGGTATCTCGGCCCGTAGTAAGTAGCTTCTGCGCACCGAGCCAAAGATGTCGAACGGCAATTGCCGAGCGAGGTTAGTCGAACCAGAGAATGCCGAGCGAGGTCTCCATGCCGAATGGCACTCGTATGCCGAGCCACACATCCAGGCCGAATGGCATTCGTATGTCGAGCGAGGGATGCATGTCGAACCGTACTCGTATGTCGAACGAGGTATTGTGCTGATCGAGGTACTTAGGCCGAGCGAGGCTCATTTGCCGAACGAGGGGAGGTGCGCCGAACGACTCACCTATGCCGAACAAGGCATCATGCTAATCAAGGCTTTATGCCGAGCGATGGGAGGTGCGCCAAATGACTCACCTACACCGAACGAGGCATCCTGCCGATCAAGGCTTCATGCTGAGCGAGGGGAGGAGCGCCGAATGACTTACCTATGCTAAACGAGGCATCATGCCTATCGGGGATTCATGCTGAGTGACCCTTCTATGCCGATCGAGGCTCCATGCCGAGCGGCTCATATATGCCGAACGAGGCATCATGCCGAGCGATGGGAGGTACGTCGAACGACTCACCTATGCCGAACGAGGCATCGTGCCGAACAAGGCTTCATGCCGAGCGACCCTTCTATGCCGAACGAGGCACCATGCCGAGCGACCCTTCTGTGCCGAGCCCCTTGTTACATGGTCAAGCAATCGGGTAACACTTGCCCCCCAAAGTGTATCATGTGGATGAACATTATGCGCTTTGAACCATGAACTCTCCGCATTTCTCTTTAAGCCCTTGCTCTCTCTCCTCAATAGTGGACTCTTACGAACTCCTGAATGTAGAGAGAGGCTTGAATGCCAAATGAGGCATTGATGCCAAATGAGGCATTGATGCCGAACGAGGCCTTGGATGCCGAACGAGCGCCTAAATGTCGAACGAGGCATTGGATGCCGAACAATCCCCTGAATGCCGAACGAGGCATTGATGCCGAATGGGGCATTGATGCCGAACGACCGAGGTGCCTTGATCGGTTCTACCGGTCACTGTCTATTCGCCTTCCTTCTTTCCTATATAACCCAACATTTCTCAACTTTCTCACTTTTACTTTTACCTCCGCTTTAACACCCTTACGAACTTGTCTTTTTCCAGACTTTTGCTAACATCTCAACCTCCCTTTGGACTCCCGAGTCCTATACGTTACCTCTCGACTGCCCTCAACAACAAACCTGAGTGGATTCCACTTCTAAATCGAGCACCTCACTAGACTTCGACCCCTTCTTCTAGGTATGAACCTTTCACTTGCTCGACTTTCTCCAATTAGGGATTTTGGACAAGATTTGAATTCACGACCTTCCTTTAACCCATGAATAATGGAAGTCGTGTAGATAAGGAAGGTGGATCTGAGGTTTAAACGAGCCTTAGGATTAGATTGGGAGGAGGACGGAAGAGGCTGTCAGCCCAGTAGGAATTGGTGTGGGTTGGGATGGTCGGTCGAAGGTGGCGTGCGAGTTGAAGTGGTGATCGACTGGCCACCTAGGAGGGTATCTAGTTTGTTTGTAGAAATGAGTTGGAGGAAGACATATGGCTGTGGCTTGGCATGAATTCTACATGCCGAACGATGGCGAGGGAGTGTAGGAGTGAAGTTGAAATTGGGTTTAGCATGCCGAGTAACGTGGCTCAGTATGACCATGGCTCGGCATAACTCCCTTATGCCGAATGAGGTAATAGGGAGTGCAGGAGAAAAGTAGGAGATGGGTTTAGCGTGCCGAGTGATGTGGCTCGGTATGACCACGACTTGGCATGACTCCTCGAATGCCGGACGATGGAGAGGGAGTGTAGGAGAGTGATGTAGGCAATAATGTTCGAGTCCCTACAGTGTCGCTCAACATTAAGTCTGGTTGTAGGCTACAACAGTCAGAACCATCTCAACTTGAACATAATGCACGCTAATTGAACTTACTGTATATGCCTGGACATATGACAAAAATAAGGATAAGGACATAGGCGAACAAGCATATCGAACTAATCCGGACTAATAATCTTTCTGTTTCAACAACTATAATCATGGGTTTAACTCGATTTAAACAGATAATAACCTTCCACATAAAGTGTCGATGCCGAGCTCAAAACAGGAACTATCATACGACAAGCTCTTCGAGACGGTCAGCGATGACGGTCTTTGTAGACGAGAGTCCAAAGCTTAACTTTATTTCATCAACTTTATGACCTTTAATTCTTTGGCACTTATACTCGAACGACTACACTAGTTCACACACCACACGGGGGGAGTATTTTTGTTGTTATGTCTAATGTTGATTGTTCTTCAAGTATAGTTTAAATAGGTGTTTCACCAAATCCAACATCCATTAGAGATGTCTAGAAAATCTAGCTCTGCCGCAGTCTAAGATAGACTCGAGATAACTTCTCAATAAGAAGTAATTGGAACTTCAAATCCATCGACTATTCCTGTACAAGATGTTCCAAGCCCCATGATCGCATCCGTCGACTTGGGTCCCGATGCCTTGGATGCAACGATCTTCCTAGACAACCCAATCGATTCCCAAGCTTCGAAAATACACGAAAGCGCTCTTCGTCGCATATGCTCAATACACGGGATTTTGTTTGACGATGTGCTGGTTCCATCGGGACAAGACTGTCCTTACTTGCCCCCAGTCGGATATATAGCCGCAACAAATTCATGTGCTTGGTTGGTAGCGTGCCACCATTTAACTCCTTCCTCCACGACCTGTTGCAGTATATTGAAATCCATCACAGTTACATCCAAACAGTCATGCATTCGTATATGGCACGTGCATTCTCTTCACGAGCATCCTTTTCAGGCTCCCGACTCTTGGCGATATCTGCTACATTTATCGTTTCAAGAGACGATCGGACAACCTATCTTTTTTATTTCTTGAGCCACACAACAAGTGTCAGATTCTGACTGGGGCATGGAGAAAATTCATCCAATATAAGCAGGACTGGTTCTACGTGCGCTGTCCTCCTGGCTTCGCAAAGAGATAGGTGGAAGGGAGTAAGTCTCTTTTCTGAATCAATACTCGCATTCGGCAAAAATTGCACCTTTTCTAACTCTTTTTCTACTTTCACAGACATCAGCCCACGTCCTGATGACTCCAATATTTCGAAGCCATTGAAGCTATCCGAGCTATCCCCACGGAAGACCGGGATATTAGATCTATTATTTCCAACGAATCGCTCTCTAGATTCGGGCTGTTGGCGGAAGGTCGTCGAATAAGTCTTCCTCCAGGCGTCACCATTACCGGGTCTGCCTTGGACAAAGGCAAAAGGTCAGCGGGGACTTTAATACATGACGCCCCCGACACATCTGAGGAGGGCGAGATTATCTTTAGCCCGAAGTACCGGGTGAGAATGTCAGTCCCGCTCGGGAGCTGGTAGTCGAGGTTCACGATATCGAAGTAATGCCTTCCCCTACGAAGGGAAAGAAAAAATCAACTTAAGAATTGAGGAAGAAGACAGCGGGTGGAACCTCTAAGGTCACAATCACTCCGGTGGAGAGAGAGCCTTCTCCTTAACACTTAGAAAGTTCATTGAAAGGCTTGTCGGACCTTACTATTCCCAAAGATTTGCTTAACTATGGATTCAATGGTCCGAAGGCCCTTAAGCTTCATTCGCCCCCAAGAGGCGATGTTGGCGCTCAAGCCCATAACGAAGGAGAAAAAACTCCTATAAGTAAAGATAAAGAAACTGGTCCATCAGGGGGAAACACTAGGACACTCACGGACACGGGCACTTCACTTTGCACTTAAACTTTAGTCATCATACTATTTTTTGCTAACTTGTCGTTATTCAAATTCTGTGCAGGTGATATGGGACATACTCACGGTCTCGATCATCTTCGTGGGTCATCTATCTTTCACCACTTTGGACAGGATTGGGCTCCAGAAGATGTCGGGATAGAGATGATGACGACGATAGGGATTATCACTCCCGGGATTCATCATCTCGAAAGAAAACTTATCATCAGCCTTTATATCATCATAATCCTCCTTCTCACTCAGAGCAAGGCAGGGAGAAATCCGGCCATAAGGGGTCCCAGTCCGATGCTCCCCGCGATCAACACTCAGGTTCATCCAGCACAAGGCAATCTCAGGAACTCCACTAGAAATCTGAAGTCTCAAGACCATCTCCCTCTAGTCCCGTAGCAGATCCGTCGATATCGGAGAGGGTAGCCGAGCTTAAGGCTAAGTTCCCCAAAAATATGCTTCGATGGTCTGAAGTTTCTCCCAACGATCCATCACATTCCGGGACACATCAAAAAAAGTGCCATTGCTTGCAACAACGACGTTTATGTTCAACATGACGCGTTTGTCTACTTAGCTGAAAAAGTCTCGGAAGTCTCTGTTGAGCGCCAACACAAAATTGATCGCCTAAAGCTCGAAGCTATTCATGATAAAGACATTATTAAAGCTGAGAATGAAGAGCTCTCCTCATACATGTCTCAGCTCGAAGCAGCCCAAAAAAGTGCTAAAGACACAACGGAAGCCGTTAATCATTTAGAGACGTCACATAAGAAAGAAATTGACGAAGCAGTCCAACACTGTGGGGCCTTAGCTTTAGAGAAGGATTCTGTTCAAAAGGAGAGGGATGCATTTGCCCAACGAGTCAAAGAGTTGGAAGAGCTACTCCTTAAAGAGAAAGAAGAAAAAACTGCTACTCAAGAAGAGTCACAATGATATTGTGATGAGATTGTTGCCACGGGACTCCTGAAGACAAAGCTCGATGACGAACCCTCTAAAAGTCGAGATACTAAAAGAGGAAGCCCATGAGAAGGGCAAAAGAATTGCATCCATGGAGTTTGAGTCTCGCCTTGAGGCGGCTACGGAGGCTGGCAGGGAGGAGATCAAGTGCTTGTTTGACCCGCTTATAGCAGAATACAAATCCCATGTCCTCATGCATCGGGACTTAACTTTTCTTGGCGAGAGCTACCTCGAATCTCTAGCCGAGGCATAGGAAACTTTGATAAAGATCAGAAAGGTCGAGTTGGGCACCGAGGAGGCTGACGAGGAGGCTTTGGTAAAGGAATTTATCAGGGGAATGAGCCTTCAGACCTGTCTGCAGCGAAGGCTCTCTAATGCAAAGGTTCTTCCTCCTCAGAAGGAAAGGATGACATTGCCGGTCCATCTAGAATTGGGTCTCCAGTTCCTCCCCCTACTCAATCGGCTGGTCGGCCAGTACTTGATCCGTTCGAGCAACACGTTGATTATGACCCGGAAGACCCTGGCCTCGACATTCATGTTCTATCTCCCATTCCTGAGGGTGAGACTCCTCGGAAGGTTGAGAGTCAACAAGAAACCGATAAATAACTCTTTTTCTTAAAGTTTAAAGAGCCATCGTTTTCGGCGCGAGTTCACTATATTCTAACGTTTGTCTCTTGTGATTTTGCACAGGCTGCTCTGACCCGGAGCCCACTCCAAGGAGAGATGACGCTAAGGAGGAGAAGGACAAGGCAAGCGAGGCTATTCAAGCGGGAGAGACTCCTGGTCCTGATGCTCAAGTGATTGAGGCGCTTGACGAGGACAAGTCCGAAACTTCATCACCCGTTGAAGAAAATTATGAAATTGAGATTACAAGCACCTCTGAAGACACTTCAAAAATGAGCATGAAGGAGCAACTCATAGTGGAGAAGGAAAAGAAAGCTGAATCAAAGTCGAGCCTCGAGTTGTGGATCTAGATGATCCTTTGAACAGGCCTTTGAAGGTCATTCTCCCTGGTGGGTCTAGGCCACTAGAAGTCCCTCGTCCTCCCTATGGTGTTACTTCCCTATCAAGAAAAGCATCCAAACAAAAATATGTAGGGGAGAAGTCGTCTGAGAAAACGAGGGAGGAAAAGAAATCGAAGAAATCGAAGAAGTAGCTATTACACTCGTTCAACGAGAGTTAGCCTAGATTATGTAATTATTTCTATTTATTTTCATAGTCAATGTAGATAGACTTTTGACTCCGAGTTTTTTAGGAGTTGTAATAGAACCTCATTTTGGATTAATAAATAAAATTTAGTTCCTTTGTCTTTCAAACGACTTTTATTGTTCAGCTTACTGTATAACTATGGTCGAGACCCAAAATCTTGTGAGTTACATAAATTCTAGTTCACTTCCATATGGCTCAGAGATTTTTTTGGAAATCGTAGGTACTCTGTTTCATGCCATGAGTACTTAGAATATTTTTGGTCCACACTCTGGGGACTTGAAAATTTCAAGTCGTTTATACTCTAGTCAGCACTTTGGGGACTTAGAGTACTCCAGTCCGCACTCTGGGGACTAGGAGATTCCAAGTCGTTTATACTCTAGTCCGCACTTCAGGGACTTAGAGTACTCCAGTCCGCACTTTGAGGACTTTGAGATTTTAAGTCGTTTATACTCTAGTCCATGCTTTGGAGACTTACAGTACTCCGGTCCATACTTTGGGGACTTGGAGATTTTAAATCGCTTATACTCTAGTCCGCACTCTAGGGACTTAGAGTGCTCCGGTCTGCACTCTGGGGACTTGGAGATTTTGAGTCGTTTATATTCTAGTCCGCTCTCTGGGGACTTAGAGTACTCCAGCCCGCACTCTAGGGACTTGGAGATTTCAAGTCGTTTATAATCAAGTCCGCACTCTAGGGACTTAGAGTACTTCAGTCCGCACTCTGGGGACTTGGAGATTTCAAGTCATTTATACTCTAGCCCGCACTTTGGGGACTTAGAGTACTCCAGTCCGCACTCTAGGTACTTGATATTTTGAATCGTTTATACTCTAGCCCACACTCTGGGGACTTAGAGTACTTCAGTCCGCACTCTGGGGTCTTGAAGATTTTGAGTCGTTTATAATCTAGTCTGCACTCTTGGGACTTAGAGTACTCCAGTCCGCACTCTGGGGACTTGGAGATTTCTAGTCGTTTATACTCTAGTCCGCACTCTGGGGACTTAGAGTACTCCAGTTCGCACTTTGGGGACTTAGAGATTTTGGGTCGTTTGTACTCTAGTCTGCACTCTGGGGACTTAGAGTACTCCAGTCTGCACTCTGGGGACTTGGAGATTTTGAGTTGTTTATACTCTAGTCCGCACTCTGGGGACTTAGAGTACTCCAGTCCGTACTCTGGGGACTTGGAGATTTTGAGTGTTTGTGCGCGTTCGTACGTCAGATAGAATAATGTAACTCTAGTTTTTTCCATAGAATTATCATACACGGAAACATCAATAATTCATGGAAAAGATGGCTTCAAGCCTTTATTAATGAAAACAAGCTAAATTGTCTTATTACATGCCAAAAACTAAGAATGAACGAAATAAAAATATACTGGAAATAATTGCAACTAAAATATGAAAGAAATAGACTAAGTATAATAATGTCGTAGATGCTCGCTGTTCCATGCTCGGGGGAGTGTCGCGGCATCAACGGTCGCTAGCTTGAAAGTTTCCTCTCCCAAGATTCTGTTCAATGATGTATGGACCTTCCCATGTGGGATTCATATGCGATGGGACCGGGAAAACTCGTTCCAAAATGAGGTCGCCCACATCAAAAATTCTCGGTCGGACTTTTTCATGATAATATCGAGCGATTTGGTGCCTATATGCACCCACCCTTAAATCGACTTCTTCACGTTTTTCATCAACGAAGTCCAGTGATTCAAGTAAAAGATCCTAATTCATCTTAGGGATGTAATGAGTTACCCGATGTGATGGAACTTCAAGTTCTACAGGTATAACAGCTTCTGTGCCATATGCCAATGCGAATGGAGTGCGGCCAGTCGTGGACTTGTGGGTGGTTCTGTAAGCCCAAAGCGCTGTTGGGAGTTCATCCACCTACTTGCCTCTAGCCTTTTTCAAACGCTTTTTCAATATGGACTTGAATATTTTGTTCATAGTTTCTACTTGTCCATTGACTTTTGGATGAGCAACTGCTGTAAACCTTTTTTCAATGTCATACTTTTGTCGAAATTCTTTGAACTCCCTACTTCGAATTGAGTTTCGTTGTCTGTAATGATAGTCCGTAGGAGGCCAAAACGGCGTGTAATGTTTCGTACAACGAAATTAATGACCTTCTTGGTGGTGATCGTGGCTAAGGGCTCTGCTTCTGCCTACTTAGTAAAGTAATCGACTGTAACTATCACGTATTTCGCACCACCTTTGGATATGGGTAAAGAACCAATTATATCAATCCTCCATATTGCAAATGTCCAAGGACTAACCATTTATGTGAGTTCCGTCAGCGGAGCTCTTGAGATTTTCGCATACTTCTTTCATTGTCACATCTTCTTATATAGTCTGCAGCATCCTGATTTACAGTCGGCCAATAGTATCCATAGCGGAGGATTTTCTTTGCTAACGTCTGCCCTCCAGTATGGTCACCACATTCTCCTTCATGGACTTCCTTCAGAACTCGTTTTATCTCATCGTGGGCAATGCACCAGAGTAAGAGGCCGAGAATCCCCTTCTATACATTAGTCCGTTCCGCATTACATATCGTGAAGCCTTACAAATGACTTGTCATCTTTTGCTCTTTCTTTCGGGCAAGACCCCGTGTAGCAAGTATTGCTTGAATGGGGTCATCCATAATTCCTTCTCAATTTCTGTTTCTAACACGAAATTTGTCTCCATCATATTTATTCTCAGAGCATGTAAGGTTTCGATGGGAACCGATCCTATTTGTTGTGCATCGCCAGTACTCGTATATTTTGCAAATGAATCGGTTTCTCTATTTTGTTCATGCGGGACATGCGAAATATCATAATATTCTATATTTGCTAGCAGCTCTTGAACTCGTGCAAGGTATGTGGCAAGTCTCCGTCCCTTCGCTTGATAGGCCCCCCCGCACCTGGTGTACCATCAGTTGTGAATCATAAAAGTTTTCAACTGATTTTACACCCAGTTCTCTGATAAGTTTCAAGCCAGCAATCAATGCTTCATACTCGGCCTCGTTATTTGTTGTTGGGAATTCGAGCTTCAAAGCGTAACAAATTGATCAGTATTCGAGAGTCATAAGAACTATACCAGCTATTGAGCAACGGTCGTTAGATGCCCCATCGGTGCACAGCTTCCATCGAACGGGAGGTATGACATTGTGATTGTTTGATTCGTCTAACATGTTGAATTCAGCAATGAAGTCTGCAAGCGCTTGCCCTTGTATGGCTCTTTGTGGTAGGTAGGTAATATCAAACTGACTCAACTCGATATCCCATTTTAACATCCTTCCAAATGTTTCCAGTCGTTGGAGTACCTATCGCAAGGGTTGGTAGGTATAAACACTGATTGAGTGTGCCTAAAAGTACGGACGAGCTTGTGTGATGCAATCACCAAGCAGTAGGCCAGTTTCTCAATCTTAGGATAATTTCTTTATGCCCCCATTAAATGTTTACTTACATAGTAAACCTGCTTCTGAACTTGGTCCTCCTCGCGAACCAAAGCCTACTGATAGCATGCTGGGATACAGCCAAGTACACATACAATACTTCATGGAATATAGGCTTCGACAACACCGTGGGACTTTTCGAATATCTCACCAAAGCTCGGAATGCATCCTCACAGTCGGATGTCTATTCAAAATTTCTCTTTCCTTTCTTTATTACATCAAAGAAGGGAATACACTTATCTGTGGCTCTGGATATGAATCAACTCAGCGCGGCTACTTTTCCATTCAGGCTTTGTACTTGCTTTATTGTTTTAGGCACTCGTATATCCCGAATAGCTTGAATCTTTTTTGGGTTAGCTTCAATTCCCCACATATTAACAATGAAACCCAAAAACTTCCTTGACGCAACGCCAAAGGAACATTTCAAAGGATTGATTTTCATTCCATAATATCTGAGTATATCAAACATTTTCGCTAAGTCTCGAATGTAGTCGTTTGACTGCCGTGACTTCACGAGCATGTCATCTACATAGACTTCCATTGTTCTACCTATCTGGTTTTTAAACGTTCGATTCACCAGATGGTGATAAGTCGCTTCCGCATTTTTCAATCCAAAAGGCATCACTACATAGTAATATAGCTCGACGTCTGTGACAAAATTGGTGTGTTCTTGGTCTGGAATGTGCATCTGGATCTGATTATATCCCGAGTATGCATCCATAAATGACAGTAACTCGTGTCTAGCCGTTGAGTCGGCCAGCTGGTCGATTCTGGGTAAAGGGAAACTATCCTTCGGGCATGCTTTGTTTAAATCAGAGTAGTCTACGTAAGTTCTCCGTTTCCCATTTTCTTTCATCACTAGCACAGGGTTAGACACCCATTCAGGGTAGAAGGCATCGTGGACGAACCCGTTGGCTTTGAGTTTGTCCACCTCCTCTCTGAGAGCAGCGGACCTCTTCGAGTCCATGCCTCCCCTTTTCTGCTTTACAGGAACGTGCTTCGGGTCTACATTCAACATATGACTCGCAATAGTAGGGGAAATCCCGCACATATCATAATTTGTCGAAGCGAAAGCATCCAAATTCGCTCGGAGGAAATCTGTGAGATCCTCGGCCACTGAGGGGTCGATTTGTGATTCAATCTTAAGTACTCGCAATGGGTCATCTCGGTTGACAGAAATGTCAATCGTCGGTTCAGCCGGTGCTGCATTTTCTTTCTTGGGTTCTCCATCATCATCTCTCGGATCTATGTCTTTATAGATCCGATCGTGCTGCCCGAGCTAGAGCTCAGGCACTACTTGTCAATTTTCAGTGATCCGACTGCGAACGGAGCTGTCCGCAACCTTTCCTTTCTTCCTCCGCTGGGCCTCTCTTAGCTCAGCCACATAACATGCTTGACCGGTTGCCTGATCACCATGCATAACACCAACTCCTTTGTCTGTCGGAAATTTTAAAGTTAAACACCACGGGGCCAAAGCTGCCCTAAACTCTGCTAGGGCTGGTCGATCCAGAAATACATTATATGAAGAATTAACATGAAAAACTATGAAAGGTAGGATTCACACCCTCATATGTTCACCTTGCCCAATTTCAACTGGCAATTCAACATAACCCACAGCATCGGTTGCACCACCATTAAAGCCATGAATACGAGCTTTAGATGGCTTTAAATCCTTCATCTCCATCTTCATTTGGGTATATGCTTTCTTGAAGATGATATTGACAGAACTTCCGCAATCAATCAAAATTCTCTTCACAAATGCTGGCCCGATTGTCGCGGAGATGACCATTGGTCAACGGTAGGAGCCTCCACCTGGTCAGTATCTCTGCTCCTGAAAGCTATATCGTCCGTCATTGTCCACTGCTGCTTAGCTGGGTATCTGTCCTCACTATTTGAACAACACTCAAAATCTACATGCCTTAGGGAGTTAGCATATCGCTCCATTTCCTGCCAGTTCTTGTCTGCAGGGTGACGTCCACCGACTATGGTATTTATGACCAATCTACCCACAGTTCGCGCAGGTTCCTCTGGATGGCGTAGAGCCGGCCCGTGTCCGGGATCTGACGTTCCTTGCCTACCTTCCTATGGGTTCTTGACAAACCCGTGCAACTTTTTGTGTCTAATCAGCTTTTCTACAGTATCGTGGAGGTGTCTACACTCCTCTTTATCGTACCCATAAGTCTCATGGAAGCGGTAGTACTTCCTAGTCCGCTTTTGTTCCTTTGTTGACTCCTTTGGGTGCGGCTTTCTGTATTGGAAAGTATTGCAGGTTGATAGGTAAATATTTTCCAAGGATGCATTCAGAGGAGTATGTTCGTTGTAAGTTGGAATCCTTGGATTCCATTTTCCTGCTTCCCTTTTCTTTCCGGGATTTCCTCCTCCGTGCCCTTTAGATAGCCCAGGCTTGTTCTGGATATTTACTTGAACCTTTTCCGAGTTGTCACCGGATTGTTTTACGGCGATGTTGCTTTTCACAGTCTCCTGAACAGGCCCTGATGCCTTATCTTGCGTTGTCCATCTAGCTTCCTCTCTTCTTATGAGTTGATGAGCGTTTGAAAAAAACACTCCAACATAGTTGGAGGTTTCCCTGCCAACCAATCTCCAAACTCTGAATCAGGATCCACTCCTCGCATAACAGCCATTAGAATTGCATGGTCATTAGGGTTGCTAAATTAAGTAGCCACAACATGAAATCTCTGTAAGTACTCTTTCAATGACTTCCCAGAGCCTGGATTACACTAGATAGGGACGTCACATCCTTGGGATGAGTGGCATGTATCCTGAACTGTTCTACAAATTTCGTTGCCAATTCGTCAAAGCTGGATATAGACCATGGAGGAAGTCGAGTGAACCACATGGTGGCGATTCCGGATAATGTAATTAGGAAGCATCTATACTTGGTTGTGTCATTCGCTCTAGCCGAATCCATCATCCATTCATACCTCATCACATGTTGTCTGGGATCAGTCTTCCCTTCGTAGGCCGGGATAGTTGGCATGCTAAACTTCTTGGGGTACTCGGCCTGTAGAATAGTATCTATGAATGGAGTATGACTCCTGGATATCCCTCAATCTTCATTGGCCAAGCCTTAATTTTCTCTCATTAACTGTCTAAGCATAGCTGATAAGTCCGGGGTTTGTATGGAGGACGGAAGGTTGGACTTTGTTCTACGGGACCGCTCAGGTTGATGTCTCCTCTGTTGGCGATCTGCCAAACGTGTATCTTGGGGACCAGCTTCATTAGGGTCTTGGTGAGTCGAGCGTCCAGTTTCCACATGTGCTCCAGCTCCTAAGTATCCCGTTCCGACTTGGGTATGGTAACCAAGATGTAAATGATCCCTAGTTGATCGATCAGCGGCACGTGCTTGTGTAGTTTCAGTTCTGCGGCGTCTACGCCTGGGAGGTTCATCGGATGAAGTCGAGCTATCAGATGAAGAGTAAGGAACGGGGCTACCTCCATCATTTTGATGCTGTTGCTGAGTAAGCTAAGTCATGAGGTTAGCGTTAGCTTGAATCTGCTAGCTGAGTTGTCTTTTGCTTTCCATGAGTTCTCTCATCAAGTCGTTAAACTATGTTCTGGTGACAACTTCCATTTGATTTTGGGTGGTAGTTCCTGCACCTAGATTTTCTTATTGATTGCTAGGTCCTATTTGTTGTACGCTATCAGTCTCGCTGACGTCTGCGTTATAAGAGGCTGATCAGGTACGTGGTCTTTCCATAGTAGAGTTATTGATAGGAACTCTGAGTAGAATCAACGGACATCCTGTGAATGACTTAGATCTCCTTCGAGGGATTTATTCAATCCAGTAGCTACAAAGTAGATCCTAGCGGCCTGAGAATTCGATTCTCAGTGAAAGCACCAAATTGTTAGCACCAAAATTGGTCACTAACACCCTTAAAAAAGATCGTGTAGAGAGATTAATGAAGAAAGTAAATAAAAACGGAGAACTGTATGCTAAATTAAATGCAAAAACAAGAACACTGGATTTATAGTGGTTCAGCGTAACTGCCTACGTCCATTTTGAGTTTTTATCTTTATTGCTTTAACAAACAATTGAATACAGATACAATCCGTATAATAATGGCTTGAATACAAGTGCTAACTGAAAAGAAAGAGTCTTGAAAGCGGTAGAGTCTCCTCGGTGTTCTCGAAAAAAAGTCCCTTTCGCTGTGCCTCTGCCCTTCTATTTATAGAGGAAGATGGGTTGGGCTTCCCTTATGGGCCTAAGAACAAGGTACCTCGGTCCGTGGTAAGTAGCTTATGTGCACCGAGCCAGAGATGCCGAACGGTAATTGCCGAGCGAGGTTGGTCGAACCAGAGAATGCCGAGCGAGGTCTCCATGCCGAATGGCACTCGTATGCCGAGCCACACATCTAGGCCGAACGGCATTCATATGCCAAGCGAGGGATGCATGTTGAACTGCACTCGTATGCCAAATGAGGTATTGTGCCGATCGAGGTACTTGGGCCAAGCGAGGCTCTTGTGCCGAACGAAGGGAGGTACTTGGGCCGAGCTAGGCTCTTGTGCCTTTGGACTCCCGAGTCCTACACGTTACCTCTCGATTTCCCTCAACAACAAACCTGAGTGGATTCCACTTCTAAATCGAGCACCTCACTAAAATTCGACCCCTTCTTCTAGGTATGAACCTTTCACTTGCTCGACTTTCTCCAATTAGGGATTTTGGACAAGATTTGAATTCACGACATTCCTCTAACCCATGAATAATGGAAGTCGTGTAGATAAGGAAGGTGGATCTAAGGTTTAAACGAGCCTTAGGATTAGATAGAGAGGAGGATGGAAGAGGGTGTCGGCCCAGTAAGAATCGGTGAGGGTTGAGGTGGTCGGTCGAAGGTGGCGTACGAGTTGAAGTGGTGATCGAATGGCCACCTAGGAGGGTATCTAGTTTGTTCGAAGAAATGAGTTAGAGGAAGATGTATGGTCGTGGCTCGGCATGAATTCCGCATGCCGAACGATGGTGAGGGAGTGTATGAGTGAAGTTGAAGTTGGGTTTAGCGTGTCGAGCGATGTGGTTCGGTATGACCACGGCTCGACATGACTCCCTTATGCCGAACGAGGTAATAGGGAGTGCAAGAGAAAGTAGGAGATGGGTTTAGCGTGCCGAGTGATTTGGCTTGGTATGACCACGGCTTGGGATGACTCCCCGAATGTCGGACGATGGAAAGGGAGTGTAGGAGAGTGAAGTAGGCAATAATGTTCGAGTCCTTGCAGTGTCGCTCGGCATTAAGTCTGGTTGTAGGCTACAATAGTTAGAACCATTTCAACTTGAACATAATGCACGCTGACTGAACTTACTTTATATGCCTGGACATATGACAAAAATAAGGACAAGGACTTAGGAAAACAAGCATATCAAACTAATCCGGACTAATAATCTCTCTGTTTCAACAACTATAATCCTGGGTTTAACTCGATCTAAACAGATAATAACCTTCCACATACAGTGTCGATGCCGAGCTCAAAACAGAAACTATCATTCGGCAAGCTCTCAGAGACGGTCGGCGATGACGGTCTTTGAAGACGAGAGTCCAAAGCTTAATTTTATTTCATCAACTTTACGACCTTTAATTCTTTGGCACTTATACTCGAACGACTTCACTAGTTCACAAACCACATGGGGGGAGTATTTTTGTTGTTATGTATAATGTTGATTGTTCTTCAAGTATAGTTTAAACAGGTGTTTCTCCAGATCCAACATTCATTTGAGATGTCTAGAAAATCCAGCTCTTCCATAGTCTCAGATAGACTCGATATAACTTCTCAACAAGAAGTAATTGGAACTTCAAATCCATCGACTATTCCTGTACAAGATGCTCTGAGCCCCACGATCGCATCCGTCGACTTGGCTCCCAATGCCTTGGATTCAACGATCTTCCTAGACAACCCGATCGATTCCCAAGCTTTGAAAGTTAACGAAAGCGCTCTTCGTCGCATATGCTCAATGCACGGGATTCTGTTTGACGATGTGCTGGTTCCATCGGGACAAGATCGTCCTCACTTGCCCCCAGTCAGATATATAGCCTGAAACAAATTCATGTGCTTGGTTGGTAGCGTGCCACCATTTAACTTCTTCCTCCACGACCTGTTGCAGTATATCGAAATCCATCACAGTTACATCCAAACAGTCATGCATTCGTATATGGCACGTGCATTCTCTTCATGAGCATCCTTTTCAGGCTCCCGACTCCTGGCAATATCCGCTACATTTATCATTTCAAGAGATGATCAGACAGCCCATCTTTTGTATTTTTTGAGCCATACAACAAGTGTCAGATTTTGACTAAGGCATGGAGCAAATTCGCCCAGTATAAGTAGGAATGGTTTTACGTGCGCTGTCCCCCTGGCTTTCACAAAGAGATGAGTGAAAGGGAGTAAATCTCTTTTCTGGATCAATACTTGTATTCGGCAGAAATTGCACCTTTTCTAACTCTTTTTCTACATTCACAGGGATCAGCCCACGTCTTGAAGGCTCCGAGTATTCCAAAGCCGTTGAAACTATCCAAGCTATCCCCGTGGAAGACCGGGACATTAGATCTATTATTTCTAAAGAATCGCTCTCTAGATTCGGGCTCTTGGTAAAAGGTCGTCGAATAAGTCTTTTTCCCGGTGTCACCATTACCGGTTTTGCCTTGGACAATGGAAAAAGGTCAGCGGGGCCTTCAACACTTGACGCCTCCGACACATCTAAGGCGGGCGAGATTAGAGAAGCTAATGAGCCTGAAGTACCGGGTGAGAATGTCAGTCCCGCTCGGAAGCCGGTAGTCGAGGTTCACGATATCGAAGTAACGCCTACCCCTACGAAGGGAAAGAAAATATTGACTTAAAAATTGAGGAAGAAGATAGCGGGTGGAACCTCTAAGGTCATAATCACTCCTGTGGAGAGAGAGCCTTCTCTTCAACGCTTAGAGAGTTCATTGAAAGGCTTGTCGGACCTTACTATTCCGGACGATTTGCTTAACTATGGTTTCAACGATCCAGAGGCCCTTAAGCTTCATTCGCCTGCAAGAGGCGATGTTGGCGCTCAAGCCCATAACAAAGGAGAAAAAATTCCTATAAGTAAAGATAAAGAAACTGGTCCGTCGAGGGGAAACACTAGGACACTCATGGATACGTGCACTTCACTTTGCACTTAAACTTTAGTCCTCACACTACCTTTTGCTAACTTGTCGTTACTCAAATTTTATGCAGGTGATATGGGACGTACTCACGGACTCGATCATCTTCGCGGGTCATTTATCTTTCACCACTCTGGACGGGACTGGGCTTCGAAAGATGTCAGGATAGAGATGATGACGGCGATAGGGATTATCACTCCCGGGATTCATCATCTTGAAATAAAACTTATCATCAGCCTTCATATCATTACAATCCTCCTTCTCACTCGGAGCAAGGCAGAGAGTAATCCAGCCACAAGGGGTCCCAATCCGATGCTCCTCGTGATCAACACTCAGGTTCATCTAGCACAAGGTAATCTTGGTAACTACACAAGAAATCTGAAGTCTTAAGACCGTCTCCCTCTATTCCCGTAGCAGATCCTTCGATATCGGAGAGGTTAGCTGAGCTTAAGGCTAAGTTTCCCAAAATATGCTTCGATGCTCTGAAGTTTCTCCCGGCGATCCATTACATTCCGGGACACGTCAAACAAAGCGCCATTGCTTGCAACAACGAAGTTTACGTTCAACATAACGCGTTTGTCCGCTTAGCTGAAAAAGTCTCGGAAGTCTCTGTTGAGCGTCAACACGAAATCGATCGCCTGAAGCTATTCATGATAAAGACATTATTAAAGCTCAAGATGAAGATCTCTCTTCATACAAGTCTTCATTCGAAGCTGCCCAAAAAAGTGCTAAAGACATAGCGGAGGTCGTTAATCTTTTGGGGACGTCACATAAGAAAGAAATTGACGAAGCGGTCTAATGCTGCGGGGCCTTAGCTTTAGAGAAGGATTCTGTTCAAAAGGGGAGGGATGCATTGCCCAACGAGTCAAAAAGATGGAAGAGCTACTCCTTAAAGAGAAATTGGAAAAAACTGCTGCTTAGGAAGAGTCGCAACGATATTGTGATGAGATTATTGCCATGGGACTCCTGAAGATAAAGATCGATGACGAACTCTCTAAAGTCGAGATGCTGAAGGAAGAAGCCCATTGGAAGGGCAAAAGAATTGCATCTATGGAGTTTGAGTCTCGCCTTGAGGCGACTACGGAGGCTGGCAGGGAGGAAATCAAATGCTTGTTTGACCCGCTTATAGCAGAATACAATGCCCGTGTCCTCATGCATCGGGACTTAACTTTTCTTGGCGAGGGTTACCTCGAATCTCCAGACGAGGCAAGGGAAACTTTGATAAAGATCAGAAAGATCGAGCTGGGCACCGAGGAGGTTGATGAGGAGGCTTTGGTAAAGGAATTTATCAAAGGGAATGAGCCTTCAAACCTGTCTGCAGCGAAGGCTATCTACTGCAAAAGTTCTTCCTTGTCAAAAGGAAAGGATGACATTGCCGGTCCGTTTAGAACCAGGTCTCCAATTCCTCCCCCTACTCAATCAGCTAGTCGGCCAGTACTTGATCCGTTCGAACAACACGTTGGTTATGACCCGAAAGACCCTAGCCTCGACATTCATGTTCTATCTCCCATTCCAAAGGGTGAGACTCCTTGGACGGTTGAGAGTCAACAAGAAACCGGTAAATAACTCTTCTTCTTAAAGTTCAAAGAGCCGTCATTTTCGGCAAGAGTTCATTATATTCTAAGGTTTGTCTCTTGTGATTTTGCGTAGGCCGCTTTGACCCCGAGCCAACTCCAAGGAGCGATGACACCAAGGAGGAGAATGCGAGCGAGGCTATTCAAGCGGGAGAGAATCCTGGTCCTGATGCTCAAGCGATTGAGGCGCTTGATGAGGACAAGTCCGAAACTTCGTCACCCGTTAAAGAAAATTATGAAATTGAGATTACAAGCGCCTCTGAAGGCACTTCAAAAATGAGACAACTCGTGGAGGAGAAGAAAAAGAAAGCTGAAATCAAAGTAGAGCCCCGAGTTGTGGATCTAGATGATCCTTTGAACAGGCCTTTGAAGGTCATTCTCAGTGGTGGGTCTAGGCCACTAAAAGTCCCTCGTACTCCCTCTGATTTTACTTCCCCATCAAACAAAGCATCCAAATGAAACCGCCACATAGCCACAGTGTAGTATCTTTGAGTTTGTGTGTGATATGCTAGATTTCCTCTTGAAATGAAATGTATGACCTACTATCTGACATATCGTTACTCACACAAAGTAATTACACAGATGGTCACTCCTCAACATCCTTATTCTTCGTACTAATCGACGAGATTACCCAGTAGTGTTCTTGGTTAGTGTGAGTATAAAGGTGGGGCGTCACAGCTAGTTATATTAAAACGTAATTAATAACTAAATTTAGAAAATGAATACAGAGAAGCCTGCAGGTGTTAAGCGCACGCAGGTAGGAATTATGAAGGGTAAGTGAGCCTTGGGCTTGGAAATGTTTGTGGTGGGAAGATTTATAATTTAGTTTACTAAAAAAAATTAGGATAATGTATAACGTTAAGTTAAAATTATTTTAACTAGTTTCAATAACTCAGCAGCTTTTGAGTTTCATGTTTGATTTTGATAAGTTTGTATTGGGCCGTGCTTTAGCGTTTGGTTAGGTAGGATACAAATATAAGTTAATATATAAATTAATTTAGTTTAATTAATTTAATAAGTTAGAAATTGGTTAAACTATAAAAATGTATAATTCATCCACACGAAGTCCTTTTTACCCACGGACTTCGACAGTAGATTCGTATAAACGAATAGAACACACCAGTGAAGTTTATTGACATTTAGAGAAATATAAAATATTGATAAAATATTAAGTGATCTTTTATTAGTAGAACAACTCCCCATTCTGCTATTATAAACTATGTATATTTGTTATTATTTGGTAATTGATCTACTTGATATTGATTGTTAATTTTTTTAATAAAAGATGCGTTGCTATTTATTATTGTTGTTGATTGATTATTTGTTTATTTGGATTACGCTCGGCTAGTTTATGAGTAAATTACCCTTTTTAATTAGCATAGGCTGGGTAGGAGGTAAAAAGAAAAAAAATTAAGCTAACATCTTGTAATATATTTCATAATTTAACTACAAGATATTTAGTAATATTACGAATTCATTTAGTTATTATAATTAGTTGTAATAATTTGACTTGAATGGAATTGTTTTGAAATTGGATTTTAATAAAGAATATAGTTTGAAATGTTAAGGAAAGAAGTTGTTTACAAATGGAATTTTGGAAAAATAAAAGATATTTTATCTTTTATATAAACTGGTTCTGTGAAATGAAATCGAGAATTTGGTCAAAGAAATTATTTCCAAAAATGAGTATATTGCTAATAAATTTAATATGAATTCGTAAATCGAAATGTGAAAATTGAATTCAAACTTGAATTTTATTGCTCATATGAAGTTGATGCAACTTGTTTAGTCTCTTAATTTACTGTATCTATATTGTTTGATTTGAATTTCTTACATAAGAATATATAGCCCTGACTCGAGTGTATTATCTTTTCATTACGCTCGGGTCAGCCTGAGTTATTTTAGTTCTCTAAGACATTAATTACTTAAATACGAAGACAAAGATTGAAAGACTGTGCTTACTACAATTATTTCGGTGCATTATATTAGTATTTCAGTTAAATGTACAACTCTAATAATACTGAGATGGAATCAAATGTATATTGATAAACAGTTTTGTAATTATGTTATTATTATATTTTATCCTTCCGTTGTGAGATTCTATATGTTGTTCTTTTCACTTCTTCTTTTCTTTTCTTATAAAACCCCCTTGATAATTCGTCTTTTTGAACGATTCAGATTAGACATGCATGGCTTATTGTGTACTTGGATTGACCATAAAGGGTGGGTCGTCACACTTATCCATTCCACTTTTAAACAATTCAAAAGCATCCCTCTTTTGCCAATGTTTGGTTGGCCTATCAAGCTATTTTAGTCGAAATTTTCATGCCCATATGGGCCTCAACGCCAACTCCAGCGTAAACAATGTTGTTTGCAGTTTAAATCTAAATTTAAACGTGTACGGATATCGTATATCGATTTATATATTTATAACTATTATAAGTACATTATTTAACATTGTTCAACGCATCAAATATAAAATTTTAGAATTAATATTTCATAAATATTAATTAAATTAATTAATATACAACCATTTCAAATTATTTAAATCAAGTGATAAAAGGAGTATTCATTGTTTCGGTTGTGTGATTCTTGGGTGTAAATTTTATCAAAGATTAATACAGAACAATTCGAATATTAATGTTCATATGCCACCTAGTAGGTTGTGTGATATTATGACCAAATTTATTGCTTATTTGGTCTTGAAAAAACCCAATTGTACTTTATCAAACGATACCCGATTGCGACAATTATTTACACTAATTCTCTTCATCACTTTGGAATTATGGAATTTGTTAAGGTCAAAATTCTAGTATTATCCATATTCAACCTTATAGTCCAAAGACAAAGTCCTTAGTTCAATAATAACTGTTATTATTAACCGAAATGCTCTGGCCAGATACTTTGACTTTGCGTTGACTTTAGTTGACTGTAATGCTAAACTCATATAATCGAGGAAACGAATCCTCTTTTGAATAGAGTTTCACTTCAAGTGATTCACTCAATCTAACTATAGTCATTCGATGGACGTCGTACCATGACTTAACTATTATCAAAGCGGAGCTTCCACTTTGAAGATCAATAGTATTCTCAAACCAAAAAACTATGTAATTTTGTCACACCGATATTTTCTGTTTGACCTTAGTTATATTAATCAATAGAAAACTATCGAGCGAGTCATTACATAGTTATCCAATAACTATCAACACGTAATCCCTTGGTGCTCCTCCAATAATCATGAGTAATACACTTCCAAACATTTAGAAAGCATTGCGTACTCCAGTCTTAACTAATACATCGATATCTAGTCTCGATACATCTTGATTAGGAATGTTTAAATATTTTTATTTTATTGTGATAAATCACTCATTATTACAACGCATTGTAACTACTATCACAAACATACCATTTAGGGATTTTCTATTTAATATAATTTTAATTAATTCACTTAATTAATATAACATATGATACTAAGTATATAATAGAAAGAAAACACCTTTTATTTTGAAAAAGATTGGTTAACAAGTTAGATATATATAGGCATACTCCTAACTCTATCAATATCCCACTTGCACTTGGGATCAATTATAGAATCTCTATCCCATCCATTCAATCAGTTTGATGAGAACTGACCTAGTTAAACCCTTTATGAATGGATCTGCTATGTTTGTTTAATTAACTATTTTATCAATCAACTCTCTCCGATGTTAATAAACTACCTTTATCATGAGGAACTATTTGGAATATTTTTTTCTTGACTTATAATAAGCCCTTATTAAATAACAATGATGTAGTATTTTCTTTCAAAGAAAACAATAATGTAGTATTCTTAATACTTGAAATCACTCCTAACTCGACGATAAATTTGTGCATTTATATTTATAACCATTGCTTTTATAGCTGCGCTATTCAAGGTGATGTACTTAGTCTTTCGTTAAATTAGCCAGAACCTTTAATTTGGATATTTCCAACTTAACACTTCTTAGTTAAGGTTTGAACATGAATTAATATCGACATACTATACTCGATTGCACTTATGAACTTCGAGTTTGAACACTCTTTCATAAAGAATTTGAAGTTTCTATAAATAATTCTATAGTATTTCGTAAATACCCGAGAACACTCTAAATTACCATTTGGTGATCATACTTCAGATTTAATATTTGCTTCATGCATCAAATACTTAAGCATATTACGATATTATGGATAATTAAACATGTATGATAATTCCTATTGTCAATACATAAAGAATTCATCTTACATGTTCCATATTAAACATTTTAATATGGTGTCTTTGCATATCATTTGGGATATTCCCATCATCCTTTAAAGATTTAAATTACAAATCCAATATCGAGTATTAAATAACCAAAATATTGCTGATTTTAACATAAGTACATCATTAACTATCAGGAGTATCTTGTTTATTTATAAACTGTAAATATTTATGTACTTTTAATATTCTTTATTATGGACACACGCATCTCTGCATATTGACTGAAAATCAAACTATTTGATATTTCTATCAAAATACTTATTCACTTTCGATGCTTATAGAATGATACTTTAGTATCGTTTCTAGGATCATAACCAAAAACCTACAAACTCAATATCGCTTCTGCTGACTTCGAGACACTTTGGTTGTTATCTGCAAATAACATATTCTAAATCGATATTTAGAACTTTCCGTTTTGACATATATGTAACAAACATAAAGTCATACCAAGCGATAATTTTATGAGAAAATCTGAACTTCCTTAAGCACATTGACTGACAAACCTATTACGCTAATTTCAACAATTGAAATTTACTATTTATTCTTATCAATGTTGCTCAATGTTTCATTAGTCTTGCTTTTAAAGATACATTAGCAACGGATGGATCATATCCCTTTGGGTACAACTACCAAAATCATATTTTGATAACATACTTGGAATCCTTTCGAATTTGTACATCATACCATATGGAAGAGTCTATACTCTTAATGGTTTAATTCACAACCGAGGATTATCTATTCTCGATTTTGATAAGAAACTTGTAGTTTCTCTTCAATGTGCGAGAATGCTTATTAGACACTGTAACACAATGTGTTCTTTTAGGTTGGATTAACTTCATTTCATGAATGTAATCAGTTTTATATCCAAATCCATTTGTGACGACCCGTCTTGCCATACCTTTTGAATCGACAATAAACCAAACATGTTCGATCCAAAAGGTACAGAATGACGGAAGGTCGTGGCAAAGAAGATAGAGGCTGAGAAGAAAGAAAGAAGAAGAGATAGAAGAAATAGAAACAACATATAGAATCTCACAAATAGTAGCAGAACAATATACAATAGATAAATACATATCTTTATACAAAAAGAAACTATAATTGTTAATATATATACAATCATCAGAGTACAACAGTCAACATAGAAATCTGGACAACTATAATAACTTGTCCTTACATGTACCGAATATGCAGCTTAACACACATAGCGGAAATAACCAAGTACGGTAATATGCCTGAAATCCTCCAGCTCGTCTCCTGAGCTCCAAAGCACCCTAACCTGGATCTGCAATACTCTGTCTGACCCGAGCATTATAATAAAATAACACCCGAGTCAGTCTGGAAAACCAGCGTGAGAAAACATACTCAATTTGAATCATTATTGTTGTCAAAATCCTTTGAAAACAAAGGTATCTCGTAAGACCTTGCCGAAGGTAAATACGAGGGTTTTTACCTTACGGTAACCAAAACATTTTTATATAAAATCCAGTGATATTATAGTAATGTCTACGTACAAATACTTATTAAAATTGCCGAATCGTTACATTAATTGAATTCCAGCATACTAGGCTCTACATTCAAAACCGTAAAGATATGTATTAGAGAATGGATTCCATACTATGACTAGGTAAGGAACTACCACAGATGGGTACATTTCTGGATCAATGCACCTGGGTCTGACAAGAATATCTTGTACCCTTCCATATAGAATCGACCTACCACCGACTAATAGTACCGAATATGTCATCGTCCCGGTCTTCGAACCTTAATCAAGAGCTTTCATGCATAACGAAATCCACAAATATAGGGTAATCTAGAAAGATGATGACATATCCTAATGGGAGAGACCCACTTAGTCCCGCTACATGCCCTGTTTTAGTCATTTCCCGGTTAATGAGGCTTGAGGCTATGTTTATCTTTTTGAAAAGCAATCCCACTTGGAATGCTAACCACTGCCTTCCAAGAAATAGTGCAATGATAGCATTCATCCATACAAGTTATTCTGGGTCTGAACAAACCAAAGTCTTCAAAGATCACTGTCGTCATTATCCTTAAGATTTCATAATTCGTAATGCTCAAATCGAATCAAAGTGGATAATAAAATCTGATCCCCCTCTCTTCAAAACGATCAACGAAATTGGCTAGATTTGATAATCGATTATTTAACTATCAAATTACACACATAAGCAGTCACTAGGCCCATATTATAAATCTTTCAAACATTTATTTCAAAATATCTTTACAATATATATTCAAATTCCTTTCAATAATTCAATATTTGAAAACAATTTCAAATTCTTATATCCATAGCAGGATATTTCAACCCATATCGACACTTATAATTATTTCCAAATCCAACTTATAGTTCATTACTTAGAAAAATATTTGTATATAATTCATTTCACACTTAAAATATTTTCCAAAATCCTCTTTTCAATACTTAAGAGAATATTCATAGGCAGATTCTCCAAAATCATTTTAATATCAAACTTAGGAAATATTCCATAACTTATCTCATAAATTTCCTAAATTTATTTATAAATTCTTTTTTTACAATTTCCAAAGCCTATACTCTTTTATAACCCAACCAACCATTTAACACTTGTTTTATGAACTCAGATTCATTTTCGAAGTTCCAATATGTCAACGTTTTGGAAATTCCATTTTCTCCTAAAATCCCTTATATGATTCCTCTTATCAAAACATATCCATTAAATAAACTCCGTTTATAAATCTTGAGAGCATTTATAAATATATTTCAATCATTTCAAAACTCTATATATATGATATGTATTTCTAAAGAATAATAATTTATATTTAAAACACGTTTAAGTAATTATTTAAAATATCAAAACACTTTTAGATAAACAACGATACCAATTTCCAATTCCTTTATAAATGATACTAATCGATTTACCAATCTTATTATAAAATTATAATACATTCCAACTAATATCAAATATTTGAATAACCAATTTTCCAAAATGCTTTCAGTACTAAAACAGTTTTAAACTACACAGTTTAATAAATATAAATCCCTTTCTAAAAAACAAAACTTAAAAATCTATTTTTAAATTCCAATATAACCATTTTAGCATTTATAAATCTCTCTTGATTTATCACAAATCGATTTGCGCCTCCAATTTCATAACTATTTCTAAATTCAAAACTGAATCCACTATTTCTTTCTAAACCGATTTTTATATCTTGTTATAAATTCTCACTGCGAATTTACATTTCTAATTTATCAAATGAAAAATCAACGAGCACCATTATCCTAGTGGTTAAGTGATTCGGCTTTGGTGTGAGAGGTCACAAGTTCAAAACTTGGGTAGCGTGATTCGAACGTTTATTGGAATGTGATATGTTGTCTCAGTGACATGTTGTATATAAAGTACCATTTCAAAAAAAATGAAAATGAAAAACATTTCACTTTATTCATAAACATCAGTTATAAATTTATAAACTCATTTAGGTTTCACTTGTTTATAAAAATAATCTCATTTATAAAATTTCATTTATGAATCCATTACTTTATAAATCCCATTTATTTTTCAAATCTATTTTTAATATCGATTTCCACTCCTTTCCCATAAATCCAGAAATCTCACTTAAAAATCCATTTTTAAAAGTCCCTTACATAAATTATTTTAAGATCTCTATTTAAAACATTTTATGAACAATTAAGTACAAATCCAAAATCAAATCATTATTTTATCCAATCAATTTTTCTTTAAAATAATCCAAAATTCGATATAAATATTTCCATTTCTAGAATATCCTTTGAATTTCTTTTTAAAATTCAAAAATATTATTTGTGGTATTTATAATACCAAATTTAAGGCCAGTGCTACCATAGCACTGGCTAAATCAAACATATCACAGTCCATAGCAGGATATTCACAGACATCATATATCAACGGATATGAAATGAAATCAACATTTTTGAGGAATCCAATTGGATCCCTCCAAACCATCTCTTTGCAACCATAGATGTTATATGACATAAAATATTAATCCCGCTTCGAGGCGAAATATCGCAATAAAAAGGGCCATCCGCTATTATCGGGGCTCATAGTGTCTCATCCGCTCCAATCGGCAAGAATCTCTTTCTAGTTGCTCTGGAACAATTTAGAGATTCTCTGGAAGAGATATAAGATTCTGCTTTTGGTGGCAACATGCTATTGGGTGTTGGTCGCACTTATGGGGTCAAATCAATATGTTCTAAGAAGAAATAATTGAATATAAATCTCATCGATCTCGTAAGTGTCATACCAAATTCCATCAATCGAATCACTTTTTCAACTGACAAAATTTATAAATTCATCCAATAATTAAGTTTTAACATTTTAAATTAAAACTAGATATCGAAAAATGAGTGAGATTTACACACTTTGATTCCAGTTGTTGCTGCAGCATTTTATTTGGAATAAAATTAAATGAGTGTTTAATTTTACCTAAAAGTCCTGCAAGCTCCAAATCCATCGAAACCATCTCCCTAGCATAGTATTTTTTGATATGAACCCAACACAATTTGTTTCTTCTGATATCGACCTCGTATGAAGAAGTTATACATTTTTAAACATTCGATGAATTTTATAATTAAATAAATTTACAAATTAAATTCTTTAGTTAACCTAGATAAATCTAGGCCATTGATAATTTTTCTGGGAATCAAGGCCAAGCAATTTCCTTTCTTCCTTCTCGCGTGCTCCAGGTCGAGATAACTCACAGCCGCCATTCTTCCATCGATCGCCTGAGCCATCTCGTTCGCCCATAACACGATCAACCACTGCCATTCGAACGCCCTCGTCGTGTCGCAGCACTGCCCCAAGCTATGGCAAGCTCGGCCTCACCATCATCTCGAAATTCACCCCCAAATACGTGAAGAATGCGGCTAGTTCACGCTTCCATTCGACGATGATAGGTCAAATCCTCCGTTGGATATATAGAGCTCGCAATGCTATACGATTCCCTAGTTTAAGTCTCGGCCTAAAAGTCAATGGATGGAGAGAAAAACGAGGGGAAAGATGGTGATTTTTGGCCATTGGTTTGAAAGGTGGCGGCTGGCCCCAGTTAAAATGTTTTACCCCTATTCCGAACATAATGGAATATATATCAGGAGCCAATTCCATCGTATTTGGAAGATAGGTTTTCAAACCGAGTTATTTTAATTAAATTTACTTAAATAAATTTCTATGCGTTTCAGCTTTGCACGCCCAAACCGTAAGTCCAATTGACATGCAATTTGGAATCATATAATAACTCACTATTATTGATCCAATGAAATTAGTTTCGCCAATTATGAGACAGTGTCCCGCATGGCTATTTTTACTCGTCTAATTAAATATTAAAATTTTCAATTTCTGTAAATTAACTTTTAATTCAGTTTTAAAAGTTTACTAATTATATTTTAATTCAAACAGAATTTAAATCCGCATTATAAATCGTTTTTATTCACATTAGATTCCATATTCAATTATTTAACCAATTCCGTTATTCAAATAACCATTATATTTGAAATTAATCTATTTAACTTATAAATTTCAAATTTTCAATATTTGAAATCATCTAAATATTCTAATTCAAATGACCAAAATAACTGGATTATTACATTCCTCCCCCCTTAAAATAATTTCATCCCCAAAATTTGCCAAGGTAGGAAAATGCTCCAAACCATTAACTTTTCAAAACCCACTAAGTTAAAACTCGACATTTCACTTTTCTAAATCTTTTAGTTTCAACCAAAACAATTAGTTTCCAAACATTCATCAAAACCCTTTATTTCCCATTTGTAATTTCAAACCAAGTTTTAATTAGCAAATTACTTTCAAAAAAAATTCAAACTTTTTCTAACACGCTAAATTTTTCGATTTTTTTTGGCAGAGTCTCCTTTATACGGAGAGCTTTTGCAATATCATAAATATGATAAAAAGATATACATCGGCTCTCATGGTTGAAAAACACAATATATATCAATATTTTTATTTTTCGCACGTTGAATTCATAAGCGTACTTTATTTTAGTGTTATTAAGCGAGCTCGCTCAGTTTATATGCAATTACGCTGCCAAAATCAAGTCAAACAACTCCATGTACGTGTACTTACTCAAATAAAACCCATAAGTACGAAAATTATGAAATTCGATAATATTTTATTGAATTTAACTAAGTTAACACATACTTCATAGCAAAAACAGGTTATGACATCTATATCTAGCAGATAAATGCAAATACAATGTCCTAACATTTAATTATTCACTTCTAATTCAACTCATACTCCATTTATTCAATTCCAAATGATTTACAACAATTTATTAGCATACCAATCATATTTACTCACCTTACATACATTTCCTTTCCAAATTAATTCGAATCAATTTATTCCCTTTGCATTTGTTTGCGTAACTTGTTTATTCCCTTTTATGTCGAATGTCAATTTCTTTTATGCAAATATGGTGATATCCATTCGATAAAATAACTACTCAAGTTATAAACCACTTAAATTGATTTCAAATTAATTTATCAAGCTCCATTGACTCACATTCAATTTATTCATAAAATCTTGTTCACTTCATTTTATTTTAACAGTGTTTCATTCCATGTCAATTTATTTATGAATCACTTCATAGAATTAATATTAAAGTATATTATACCCTTTTATACATCACTTATATTCATTTCCACTTCAAAAATAAATTTCATTTACATAGTATCTCAAAATCAAATTCAATTTATTTACACTTAAATTAAATTTGTTTATAACTTAAGTTATCACCATTTTAAACCATTTCTATTTTATTCGACAACATTCAAAATATATCTAATTTGCTTACATTCAAGTCAAATTCCATTTATACCGAAGTCCCACGGTCAGTTTCAATTTCAATCCATAATCCATTTTACTTAACCAAGTTAAGTTCCATTTCTATATTCAATTAACTGTTTAATTTGTCTAATTAGTTCACTTCCATTATATAATTCAAAATTTGATTTTTATTTCAAAAATCACCTCATTTGGTATGACTTGAGCTTAACTTTATTTTCTACTTCAAGTTGGATTACCATTTCTTTATAAAATATCTAACCACTTCCATTTTGGTTTTACCATTCCACTTTTCCACTTTAGAAGTTATATAACTTATTTTCCACATTTTATCAATCCTATACTTGAGTTGACTCCATTCAAAAATTTATAACCTATAGTTATATAATTATTTTGTGACCCAAATCTACATACAATACAATTCGATATTCTTTTTATTCCAATTAAATTTTGTTTAACTTATCTAAAGTTAAATCTCAATTCATTCAATCCGTTTAACTTGCTCAAGTTAAATTTTAATTCCAAAATTTAATTTTCACACTCTCTCTTTATTAATATCATTCTCAACTTATAAGTTCAGAAACTTATTTCCTGATATTTTTTCTTCCAAAATATTTAAGTAAGATTTCCAGGATTCAAACACCCAAGATTTATTTCAAATCATTTTGAAATCATATATATATAGCTCATTTGGTTTAATAAACCATTCCTTTGTGTAACGACCCTGGATTTTGACCCCGGTTATTTTAATAGATATCTAATCTAAACTAAATAAAATGTAAATTGACCATATGAAAATGATTTTAATTTGGAAACACTGCCAATTTATTTATTTAAATTGTATTTTTAAAAGGGAATTAGACTTTGGGAATTCAAAATAAAATCTTTTGATAATATTTACAATAAAAATTTTCTTATGTAATTCAATTAAAATAAAATTTATCTTATATGATTGAATTACAATACCTTGTCTTATTAACATATATAGTGGTGTGAATGATAATGTATAGAGTTTAAAATCTAATTCTGTCAATATGAAATATAAATATTAGATTTAAGTAAAACTTAAGGATATAATTTAAATGTTGTTAGCTAAATTATAAAATATAAATAAACAAGAAAATGAAATATAAGCCAAATAAAATCAGTCAAAGCATGGAAATAAAACTTGACATATATATGTATATTGAAGTTCAACATGAAGTCAAAGATAAAACAAACATTTTTACTTTAAATATCTTCATTCACAAGCCTGCCTAAAAGTATATGTTTTTTTAACAAAAATCTTTATACATAGTACAACATATTTTCATTCATAAGGCAAACATCTACCTGCAAGTATAAAATAGTATCTGACAATACATGTGAGTATAAATTAATTAGGCTAGAAGGTTATAAAACAAGCTTTTATATAAAGCAAATATTATAAATAAGTAGGTTCATATACAAGCCATCGGTTAACTACAAAAGGATCAATTTTATACAAATATCTTTATGTACAGCAAGTCACACTTATAACATGTAAACTAACTAAGAAACAAATTAAATATATTTGCTGCTGTGAAGATTTTATATACATAAGAAAATAAGCATCCATTTCAACAATAAAACAAATATCTTTGTACAAATTACAGAAATCAGAAAACCATTAATAACATGCTATCATAAATGAGAGCATGAGCATTTATTAGCACAACGTCTTGGTCATGCAAAGTACTGCAGCCGAAATTTCTGAGAAAATTTCCTTCTGCAGTATATAACTCTTAGCCAATAAAAAACATGGCAATACAGGTAAAAACTGGTCAGTAAATACCTATACTGTTCAAATGCCTTTATATATACAAACTTCACATTATAATGTTCATTGATAAAACCTGAGACAACCACAGAAAAGAAAGAAAAATGGGGCAAGTTCAAAATTTTTAGTTCAACAGCAAAAACAGATTCAAAGGCTGCAGTTTCAAACTTTAGTTCAAGCAGTTAGGCTTCAAAAACATTCATGCTTACTGATTCACAAGAATATTTTGGTGAGTAAACTTAATTTTTCCCAATCTAAAATTTGTATATTTATCTTACAAAGATATGTGCTTTGATACATGCTTGACTATTTAAACCTGAGTACTCCCTGTTAACTGTTATATATGAAGTGTTCTGTAGGAATTTTGAAAATCTGAACAAAGTAAAGCCAAGGAATGTAAACACTTGTTCCTATACTTGTTGTAACCTGGTGTTGTTGTTGATTTAAGTTAATTATCTTTAACATAGGCCTGAAACTTGTTTCCAAGTATAGCAGTAAGATTTAAAAATTGTTATTGCAAGATTACAGGTGAAATAAATTAAAGGATCAAGAACTCGAATGTTTAAATTTGTAAATTCAGTAACATATTTAGATTTCATACACATAATTATGATTTTTAGTATAAAAATTATGATTTTTAAATAAGAGTGTGAAGAGCAGTTTTATAATGAAACTAAAATGGGTTTTTGCAAATTTTGGGAGATCGAGTAAACTTTAAGTTCTGTAAATTGATATGAAGTAAGAATGTAATCCATTTAACACCAGAAAAATGCTGGAAAAATTATTTAATGAATGGATTTTGGGTTTGAATCTTAAGTAGGGTTTAGTGCTTATCTTTTACAAGGCTCTGTAAAAATTTGTTTTCGGCATCCACACGTGATCGAGCTCCACGATGTTCAAGGGAATGGTAGAGAACCGTGTTGTCGTGGTGTGACCAGGGGTGGAGAGTCTCAGGTGGTCTAGGCGGCGGTGGCGAACACGTTTTGCCGACCGTGTGATCTTCAGTTTTCGACCCAAATGATCAAATTTCTATTTGAAAATGTTGAAGATGATGCGAGGTTGGATTTTGTGTTTCCATGGAATTTGCGACATGCTGATGATCTTAGAAGATCATCAATGGCTCGTGAGCCACCGTGCACGTGCACGGTGCCGATGGAGGTGGAATTTGTTTTTCTGACAACGTGAATGTGCTTCGTGTCGTGCTCGAGTCGACCCACTATTTTCTTCGGGCTTGTATACGAGATTGGTGCGTAAGTATTCACTGCTGTTTTGATTTTAAATAAAGTTAAACTTAACTCACTGAACGAAGAAAAAGGTAAGGGAGAAGAAGAAGTTACGAACAAGGGAGTCTCGGAGGAATCGCGTGAAGAACTCGAAGCAACACTCGAGTGAGAATAGGGTAGTTCTCGGGTTTTTAGTGGGAGGTCTCGGGTCCATTGATCTGCTGTTTTCAGTGGAAATGTTTTGCAAAATTAAGATAAAATTTAACACTGTTTTAATTATGGAATTAACGTTTCACAATGTTTCGAAATTCTTAGCTGCTATTTAAATTATGGAATTAATTTAAATTAAGTATTAGGTTAACTAATAATTAAGTTGTAGTTAATACTAAAATTGATTATCAAAATTTAAAAGAAAACTTTTATATGTTTAATTAAGTCGAACATATAAGATAAATAAATTATTATTAAATCGCATTTAGCGATAGATTAATTATATTTTGGGAAGTGATTGGAAGTAATCACTTTATAATCAGAGATCGAGTAAATAATTAAGAAAAAGGGGTAAATTGGAAATTAATTACCTAAAGTTAATTTATGAATGATTAAAAGCTAATTAATCGAGTAAATTAATTAAGAATAAATAAATGGTTAAATAAGTAATTAGCAGCGATCAAATGAGTAATTAAGTTTGATTAATAATTAAGAACCAATTAATTAACTGGTAATTAAGTAATGATTAATGAATAAGAGTTAATCAATTGAATAATTAATAAATGGATAATTAATGATTAACTGAGTAATTAATTGATCTTTAATAAGCTAATTAACCAGTGATTAATTAAACAAAATAAAATAGTTTATTCTTAAGCAATCAATTAAGTTAAGAAACCAAACTGTTTGGTATGCATTGATAATTCTGTTTGATTGACTTTAACATCTGTTTGATGATATTCTGTGATATGTGGTAATATATTCTGGTTATATCTATGATAACTGTGTTTGATTTATCTATTATATCTGTTATGTGAAATCTAAATTTTTAATTAAACTGTTAAGTTAAATAGGCAACTTGGCCCTTAAAATGTCGTTTGGATTCGATGAGACCGGGATCGGAAGAATCAATTTTGATTCTCCGAAAACCACATCGATCCAATTTAAACGTTAGGTCGTGAATCCTGAAATGAAGACCGAGATGGCGTTTTCAGAATACAAGGGTTATTGTCGTTGACTCTGAGGGTGATTCCAAAATGAGTGTGACGAGATAATGCCTTCGGTTTCGTTCGAACCCGGAACGAACTTGAATGGATTGAATGCTTTCAACACATCGTCAGGCGGACGATGAGCATTATCAGAATAATGTTCACTAAAGGTAATCGCAGCCTCAAGCCTCTTCAACCGGGAATGGCTAAAACAGGGGAGATGCAGCAAGGTTAGGTGGGTCATGCCCAAGCAGGACAAGATATTATCCCTGTCTAGATGTCCCTTTATATTTTGGCTGTGTGGGCGGTTGCTAGCTACAACCGCGGGGTTTATCTTGTTCGGAACTGTTCAGTAAGGAATGGTTCCGGCCTTGTGTTGTAGGTGGTCGAGAGTGATCCTCGGTACGGTGATCTAGGCCCCGTACTGTGACGAGCGGTACTCCAGTAGCCCTGCCATTGTTGGAAATCCATTTTCCCTACGAGACCCTACGGTTTTGATTTGTATTACCCACTTTGGTGGCTAGTAGCTGGAATTTAATCATGTAACAATTTCGGCTATTTTCTATTTGCTTGAAAACCCTAGACACTATTATAATATCATATGATTTCCTATGAAATGTTTTGGTTAGCGTAAGGTAAAAACTTACCCGTATTTATTTGTGGGGAGTCTTTCGTGATACCTTTATTTTCAAATGTTTTCAAAGTTAAATAACTTTAAACCGTTTACTCATACCAGACCCATGTCTGACCCGGAGTTTATATTTTGTTTTCATAAACTCTTGGGTACTCAAATTTTTATAAGTAGCCAAGTGATAGGTTATGGACGTTGATTTCTGGAGGAGCATGGAGCAGGATTTTCCAGACATATATAGCTTTTTATGTAGTTCTGCCGTGTTAGTTGATATGTACTGTACCTCTGATGTATATAGTGATAGATGTATGCATGACTGTCATATATATTGATATTGTATAACTCTGATATATGTAAAACTATGTAATATTTATGTGATATATTATATTTTGGTCCATTCCGCTGTGAGATTCTGATATGGTTGTTCTTCTTTCTCTTTCTTTTCTATTTCTATCCCTTTCTTTCTTAATGATGATACGTCTTTCTGGTTGTAGAAGGACAGGTCGTCACACTTTGGAATTTTCAAATCAACTTGGTTATATCCAAAAAAATTTCCTTTGGAATATTCAAAACAACACTTGTTTCAAAACAAAAAAAATCCATGTCAAATTATTACAGTAGCAATCCATCACTTAGAAACTCAAAATTGAACACCGATGATGTCACGATCATCATCAGAATTATTTTCTAGCGATTGAAGTGAGTTTAGTGCTTTATCATTTCCAAAATCCATTTAAAGCAAATTTTATTCCGAAAATATTTTCAAAATAATACCATTTTTATTTTCACAACACTTCGGAATATATTTTCCAGACCTTCCGAGATTTTAAATCTCCAAACTCTAGTTTGAATACATTTTTATTTATAACTCATATGCATAAATCATTCTTAAACCGATTTAATTTGGTTATATAAACCATTTTTATTTTATAATTTTGTTTTGATTGGAATAATATCAACCAACACTCCAAATGTACTGTAATAATTTCAGAAAATTATTTCCTTTATATCCAAATATAATTTGGATAAAATTATTTCATTTATCCACTTCAAAACAATACCGTATCGGTCTACCTGGTTCAAGTGTTTAAGAATTCCTATCGATTTTGTGGCATCCCACTATTTGACATGAATTCATAAAGCACTCAATAGATAAATCAACACAATATAAAACATTTTAGATTCAATAACAAATACGCGCTCATATCTATAATACACTCAACTCATTCTAGGGTACTACAGACCCTATCTCTAATGAGTAATCCCCACCAAAGCCTAGGTATTCACTCAACCTAAGCTCTGATACCAAGTGTGACGACCCGCTGTTCCGTATCTTTTGAATCGACAATAAACCACACATGTCTGACCCAAAAAGTACAGAATGATGGAAGGTCTTGGAAAAGAAGAGAGAGGGTGAGAAGAAAGAAAGAAGACGAGTTAGAAACAACACATAGAATCTCATAAATCGCAGCGGAAAAATATATAATAGAAAAATACAGATATTTATACAAAAAAAATTTAACTGTGAATATACATACAATCATCAGAGCACAACGGTCAACGTAGCAATCCAGACAGTTATAATAACTTGTCCTCACATGTACTGAATATACAGCATAACACACACAGCGGAAATAAACAAGTATGTGTAATACGCCTAAAATGCGCCAGCTCGTCTCTTGACCTCCATAGCATCCTAATCTGGATCTGCAATACTCGGTTTGGCCCGAGCATTATAATAAATTTACACTTGAGTCAGTCTGGAAAACCAGTATGAGAAAACACACTCAATTTGAATTATTGTTGTTACCAAATCCTTTGAAAACAAAGGTATCTCGTAAAACCACGCCACACATGAATACGATAGATTTTTACCTTACGATAACCAAAACATTTTTATGTAAAATCCAGTGATATTATAGTAATGTCTAAGTACAAATACTTATTAATATCCGAAATTGTTACATTAATTAAATTCCAACATACTAGACACTACAATTAAAACCGTAAAGGCACGTATTGTGCGACGACCTGGATTTTTCAATGTTTAATTCAGGATATTTAAATGATTTTAAATATAGGGATTGAATTATAAACTGGTTTTGAAAACTTGGATTTATCTATTTAGAATGTAGATACAACAATTTGTTGGATAATATAATTATTCAATTCAATAATTGAAGATTGAGTGAAATATTTAATCTTGAGTTTTAAGCCTGTTAAAAATAATTTAAGGGTTTATGAAATTTATATTGATAATACTGAAAGTAATAGATGGGGTAAAATTGAATTTAACAGTAGTTTGTTCAATTGTAAAAATACATCGTTTAAATTGATGTTCAAAAATAGCCTTTCGAGGCACAGTCTCGGATTTCGACAAAACCAGTTCCATTGGATCCGTAATATTGTATTATTATCGGATTCCAATTTTCATAATGATTAGAGTTGTTGTGTGAGCATAGGATATATAAACGCGCTGAAGTTCATATAGGAAATTTAATATAATAACGGATCAGAAAATCTATCTTCTCCATACAATTGAATTAAGGCTTGAAACCCTTTCCATTGCATTCAGAATAGGGGTTTAACATTATAAATGCCCGGCGGCATGCCTGATAGGAGATCGAGATTGTGAGTTGCGATAATCGAGACGATTTAATTTGAATATAAATTTGAATATAATAAAATAATTAAAATACTGTTGCAAGCAAGACACGTTGAGAAATCTAAAGCAAGTGTCCCTTGCCTTTTCAAATTTGCGGACACGTGTTTCCCCTTTTCTGATTCAAAGGGGGTACGTATCGGTTTCTTCTAGAAAATATCGTAACCGAAAGATAAAAAGAATCTATCTTCATCCAAAATCAATTCGAAGCAACCCTTGCTTCAATTATCTTCTTTCCTCTTTCAAATCGAAATCCCTCAGTATAAAAAAATATAATAAAAAAGGGAAACGCGAGTGCATCTCGAATCGATCGAAGGTGCAACCTGATGGTGAAGCGCATGCGAGGTCGGCATCGATCTCTTGTAGCCGTGACTCAATGTTGGAAGTAGGATCGCACGTGAGTGAAGGAGGGAGGAATCTCGATTTGGGCTCGCGATCGTGTGAAGAAGGCAGCGCAGGGGTGTCGTGTGGTTTGCTTGAGCTCGATGCATTGTGGCTTGTCGAGTGGGGTAGCTGGGAGTTAGGGTTTAGGCAGCGACGCGACTTCTGGGAGGAGCTCGATATAGAGCTTGAGTTCGGAGGACAACGAAGGCCAGAAGGAAGAAGCGCACGGTGCCCAGATGCTGGGCATCGATATGTGATTTGGGTTTTGGCAGCGTTTTCATGGAGGAAGGAAAGCCGATCTGGTGAGTTATGTGTATTGTTTAAGATTAATGATTTAAACTAATATTGATTGTAGGATTTAAATTGTTAAGGAATAGAAAAATCAATAGCAGAGATTTTTTTTAATTAAAAGCAGTTCTGTTGTAATATAGGTTTATTTATTTTACTGTAAGATATTTTTAATAATAGTGAAGTAAATACTTGTTGTTTACTGAAGATAAGGGAAATAAAAATATATATAAATATCCTACAGTAAGTTATATAAAGTAATTCTGTATGAATTAATATATGGATTTGCAAAGAATTTTAATTCATCAGAATCTAATGTATATATATATATATTAGAATTTTTGAGGTCTATAAATTATTTTTATAAGTTTATATATAGTAGTTTCAAATGGAAAATGTCAGTTTAAAAGTAAACTATTAGTTTAAAATTAAGTAAATAAATTGTTCGATTGGTTTAAATATTAATAAATTCATCTAATGTTTATACAAGGTCCTAAATTGTGAAGGAAGCAAGTCGAGATGGATAGGATGGCAAAATTAAAAAGGGCAAAGGTGAGTTAATCTCACTCACCTGGTGGTTAAACTGCTTGGATGATGATGATTGTCATTGGTTAAGATTCAATAGACCCTATGCGCCGCATAATAGTGGATGATATTATATTTAAAACCCATATACCGTGATATTCCACCTCGAAGTGGAATTGGTATTTTATATTGTGCTAACATCTGTGGATGCAGGGAAATAGGTTGGAGGGATCCAACTGGATTCCTAAACATTTATTTAGATTATTTAATATTCTCTGTTATGATTATTAGATATCCTGGGATGAATTATATTGATAATTGGAAATGTCGGATGCTACAGGTTGATCGAATATATTTGGCTATACCGATTTACCAAAAGTATAAAAATGGATTTTTGAAAAGAAAATAAAGGAGTAGATTTTTAAGGAAAATAATTTTAGAGTATGAGAATAAATCTAAGAATGAATTGGAACAGAATAAAGGTGATTTTAAATCTTAACTAATAAATTCCGAGTATGGAAAGGGGATTTTGAATAAACAGAGAGAGAATGAATTTTAAACTTAAAGAGATATTATTGGAAGTAATAAAAGAATTTATTTTAAAATTAAAGGTTTGAATTTGTTTGAAAGGATAAAGAAGAAAGTTTAGGAAATATGAAATTGGTATTTTCAGTTAAAAGATTTTAAATCATAATGGAGAAATAAAATATGAAGTTTATGGATTTTGAAATAAATTGAGTAAGTAAAGGAATTTATTTCAAAATGGAGTAAATTAGAAATCAATTTGAAAATTGATTTAAGTGTTTGGAATTGGAAATTTAAAGGAGAATGTGACTATGAAATTTATAAACTGGGTTTATAAAAGTGAAGTAATATACAAGTGGATATTTGAAAGAATAAATTCACGGTGGGAATCTATTAACGGAATGGGTAAATTTGTTTAAAAATAAATGGTGATTTATTTTTAAAAGATGTGGAAGGGAAGCGTATTTCCCTGAATAGCCAAGTATGTTTCAAACAAATTTTAAGTATGAGTAAAAAGTTTTAAGTTGTTTAAAAAATATATTTAGAAAACTTATTATTTCTAAATGTTTAAATTCTAAAGTAAGTAATTTCTTTTAATCTATTTATAGTAGTAATTATTTAAAGTTGGCTTGGTATTATGTTTTAAAAGTTAGAAATTCAGTTTTATATTGTACAAAGTTGTTTTATTTTAAATATTCTTAAAGTATATAATTTGAATAAGTATTAAAGTAATTTTTAATTTAAGTGTTTTAAAGGATATTTTATGATAAATTATTTTAAAAATCTAAAGTTTTATGCTTGGTGTTTTCAGTGGAAATAAATATTTGAAAATTATTTCATAAGAAAAGTGTGGTTTGAAAACTATTTTCAAAAAGGGTTGAAAATAAAAATATATCTTGTGAAGACATTTTGAGGTTAATAAATAATTTGGGAAAATTATTTATGTTGGATGGTTGTTTGTGAATGTTAATTGATAGTTAGATAACCGACTATCAATATTGGCCAATGCGCCGATCGTTTCGAAGAGACCGGGATCGAGATTTATTTCTCGAAAACCACTTCGATTCGGTTTGTACGTATTCGTGAGGAAGACGAGTTCAGAGTCGAAGATGGAGCAGTGAAGTACAAGGGCTAGTCGCTACTAATCCTGAGGATGATTCCAAAATGGATGTAGTAGGAGTAGTGCCTTCGGTTCCGTTCGAACCCGGGACGGACTTGTATGGATGAATGCTTTCGGAACATCATTAGATGGACGATGGGCATTCTGAGTGAAACATTCTAAAATGGTAACGCTTAGCCTCAAGCCTCATTAATCGGTAATGACTGAAAATCAGGGGTTATGCAGCAAGGCTATGTGGGTAGCACCCATTAGGGTGAGGTCATCCCTGTCTAGATGTCCCTTTTATTCGACTTAGTGGAGTGGTTGCTGATCCCAACCGTGGGGTGATCTTACTCGGGATTATCCAGTAAGGGGTAGTCTCGGTCTTGCGTTGCAGGGGATTGGGAGTAATCCTCGGTACGGTGATCTAGGCCACGTACTGTGACAGGTGGTACCCCAGTGCCTAGTCATTAGTTGGAAATTCATTCTCCCTACGTGCCTTTTACGGTTTTTGTTTGTATATCCCACTTTGTGGCTAGTAGCTGGAATTTAATCATGTAACAATTTCGGCTATTTTAATAAGTATTTGTAAATAGACCCTATTATAATATCAAAGGATTTTAATAAAAAGCGTTTTAGCTATCGTAAGGTAAAAACCCGATATTTTTTTTTGTGGCGTGGTCTTACGAGATGCTTTTGATTCTCAAAGGATTTTGAAACTTTAATAATCAAAGTGAGTGTGATTTTCTCACGCTGGTATTCCAGACTGACTCGGGTGTTATTTAACTATAATGCTCCTGTCAGACCGAGTATTATAGATTACAGGAAATGATGCTATGGAGCTGGATGGCGATACGTACTTCCGTATTTGTATGAAATGTTCCGCTGTGTATTCAGTTTTGGAAGGACTAGATATTATAACCATCCCGAGATGTGTTGTTGATTGCATTGAACTCTGATGCTGTACTTTGATGATGTAATGTACAAACAGATGTATTTTCTTTTGTGTAAAGATCTATTATTATCTATTATATTTTATTCCGCTGCGATGGTTAGATTCTGATATTATTTTCTATTTTCTTCTTCTACCTCTTCTTCTTTGACCCTCATGGTTCCTGTGACGCCCCACCTCTATACCCACGCTATCCAAGGACACTACGGGTAAAGCCGTCAACTAGCGCGGAAAATAAGGCTGTTGAGGAGCGACCATCTGTATAATTGCTTTGTGCGAGTACCGATATGCCAGATAAAAATATAACAACCTGACATACCGATACCAACTCAAAGCTACTACACAGTGGCTATATATCTTCTTCGGAAACAAATATAGAAATAAACATAACACGTATCAGTCACAGATATCCATATCACAAAGGCGGAAGAAGATATGAATATATAACACTTAAAAGTGTACATCAGAGTAGTGGTCAAACAAGATCCACAGTATCACAAAAGAATAATTACAAGTGCTAGACAAAAGAATATGTATACATTAAGGAGTCTCTGTCTCAAATGTATACAGCCAAAAACTACTAATCTAAGCAGTTAGCCAAAAGTCAGGATAATAATCTCACATGAAGAGTTGAGCAGAAGCACCTGTAACATCTCGGTCTGACCCGAGTATTATTTAATAAGAAAATAATAAACGGATCAGTCTAACTATAAATATCAGATAAAATTATATAGAATAAGAGATATGACAAAAACGTATGATAACCATAAAGCCATACTATGATAAGTATGTAATTGAAAATCAACCAGAGATTAATCAATATCACAAGAATCTTCTCAAAGATCAAAAGAATGTCATACTCTTTAGTTTTATTCACCAAGCCACAAATATCGACATCATATCGATGCCAATCATAAAAGCTGGTGGAACACCAATTCTAGAAATCATCAACAAAAATCCAGAAATCACAAAAAAGGAGGAGGCCTATCACAAAACGGAAGCATGAAAACTCACCAACACGTGTATCACAAACGGGACGTTATCCCATGGTCGCTAACCATAGAGCCGGTACAACGACGTAGTACAAAATCGGTACGTCCGAGGAACCTGAAACTCGAATAATTCGAAACAACAATGTAGTACAACGGTACGCCCGATGATCTTGACAAGCTGGTGCAACAACGTAGTACAAAGGTACGTCCGATGGACCGAACTCCATAAAAGAACATGGGTCGCTAGCCCACAAAAATTGAGTCGAAACTCCAAATAATACATAGGTCGTTAGCCTATAAAAGAAATGAGATGAAACTCAATAAAACGAGGTACCGTCCCCTACGTGGACAAAGAAACATAGCATATCGCTAGTCTAAATCACAAAAATGATCGTCATCAATCATCAAGAAGTGTCAATTACACTAAGCTAGTAAATATATGAGCTTAGCTTCATGTCCCATAACCACTAGCTTAACTTAAATATTTACGAACAAATTGTAGATCTCCACTCAAAAATTGTCACAAGTGATTCAACCGGACAAGTCCAAGAATTAACCGATGAAGTGAACGCAAGCATTTCATACCACTTGTTTTACTAAGTCGTTTAATTAGATTTCTGATATGAGTGAGATAAAGGTTTGTATATACTAGTAGATTGGAAAACAGTTTAAGAAACGAGCTTTGAAATAAAATAGTGTTGAAATTGTTTTGGTGAAAGAGTTTTGGTATTTACTACTAGTAGCGAAACCATTATATTTTTTTAAAGTGACAAATCACAAAAATGATTGTAGAAACAATCAATCATCAAAATTCACATACGAAGACGTGAATCAAATCCAAAGAAACCGATACCGAATCCATCAAAGTGGATATACCCAAAAATTCCTAAAATAGAAGTTATCAAAGTCGACAAAGGTGATAACAACTAATCGGAGAAGAAGAATCGATTAAAGATTGGAAAACAAAGCAAATTGAGCATAAATAGGCAAAACAGGCAAAACAGGAGCAAGTCAGTCGGCTAAACTCCCTGAGTCAGTCGACTGAACACAAACCTGAAAAATTCTCGGGCTTCAGCTCAGTCGACTGACTCAGAGAATTCAGTCGACTGAACCTGATTTCCTGCATTTCCTATCCCATTTTAAATGAAGTGCAAACTCTCTCAATTTGCAATCGGACAAGCACGAACGCTAAGGGTTTACGCCTATCGGCTACCCGGTCCTATAAGCTCTTCGATTCATCACCAAAAACATGATCAGACGACAAAGTTAGGATTCTAAAAGAATTGAACTCAAAACACCAAAAATTGGAATATTCTCCAATTCAATCCAAACCCAAAGCAAATGCACATGAATAAGTGTTAGGAATTCATACCCAACAATCAAAGATAGATATAGGCATAGATGTGAGATAAAATCTCACCTTTAAACCCAAAACAAATGAAGAAGAAGCTATAGATCAATGGCAAGGACAACCACTCTTCAATTCCAACCCAAAGAGCTTGAATCTAAGCTTTAAAGAGAAACATTTCCTAAATTTGGTTTAGGAATTTCTGAAATTTGTAAGAGAATGAGTTGGAGAAGAAGAAGAGGAGGCTTACCAAAGCTTCTTCTATAAATTTGGAGCTAGAACTTGATTTGCAAATGGAAATTATGGCTTGGAGTTTTAATTTCCCATTCCTCTCTCCATTGTTGCCAAAGCTTGAGTATTAGGAAATAAAAGTAAAGTAATGAAGAGAAGAGGGTGAAGCTTGGGTCTAATGAGCTGAAACAAAATGAAAGCCCTAAGTGATAAAGTAGCAAAATTCTACAATCTCCAAACATATCGAAGTTTATACTCAAAAGGCCGCAAATGTCATTTTGAACTCAATAGGGGTGGTCTCGAGTCCTAATTCGACTGTTTGCAAAAAGTAGCTTTTTGGACAATAGTCCGACTAACGATGAATTATTTTAAATAAAATATTTAAATATTCAATCGTAAAATATGTGGGTTGTTACAGACTCCCCTCATTAAAGAAATTGCGTCCTCGCAATATTTAAGAAATAAATGAACAAAAAGTAACAACCATAAAAGCATATCAACATAAAAGAAGAAATTTGGAATAAGAAGCTCACCTCAAAGAGCACGAGAAAGTAAGTCCGGATGTGTTTGCTCGATGAATTCTCTGAATTCCCAAGAGCAATCCTTAGGATTTGAGAACCATTGAACTTTCACAAGAGGAACATCTTTATTTCAAAGGCGTTTTACCTCCGAAGCAATGACACGGGTAGGATGTTGCTCATAAGTCAAATTAGGTGAAACTTCAATTTCTTCCAAAATACCGGGCTCAAGAATAGAATCAAAATCTCGAAGGCATTTCTGTACTTGAGAAACGTGAAACACGTCATGAATAGCAGAAAACTGAGCCGGTAATAAGAGGCGATAGGAAACGGAACCAATACGTTCGGTGATGGGAAATGGACCAATATATCGAGGTGCTAACTTTCCGGATCGACTGAAACGCACAACACCCTTCATAGGTGAAACAAGAACAAACACAAAATCTCCCACAAAAAATTCTAATTTCCTTCTTCGGTTATCGGCATAGGATTTTTGCCTACTTGGAGCTTCTTTCATCCTATGACGAATAAGGTCAATCTTTTCTGTGGAATCACGAATTAAATCTGGACCAAAAACCAGCTTCTTACCGGCCTCAAGCCAACAAGAAGGAGATCGGCATGGCCTTCCATAGAGTGCCTCAAAAGGTGCCATCCCAATACTAGATTGGAAGCTATTATTATAGGAAAACTCAACAAGAGAAATATGATCTTCCCAACTTCCACCAAAATCACGAACATATGCACGAAGAAGATCTTCAAGAGTTTGATTCACACGCTCGGTTTGTCCATCAGACTGAGGAAGATAAGCGGTGCTAAAATTAAGCTTCATTCTCAAATCCTTTTGAAGACTCTTCCAAAATGCACTAGTAAACAATGGATCACGATCACTAACAATAGAAGTAGGAACTCCATGTAATTTAAAAATTTCTTTAATAAAGAGCTTAGCCAAAAGAGGAACGGTCCGATTAGACCGAACGGGAATAAAATGGGCGGATTTAGTAAGTCTACCAATAATCACCAATAAGCTATCATGACCCGAACGAGAACGGGGAAGGTCGTCTATAAAATCCATGGAAATTTGGTCCCACTTCCAAATTGGAATCTCTAAAGCTTGCAATAACCCACTGGGCCTTTGGTGCTCGGCCTTGACAAGTTGGCAAGTCATGCAACGCTTAACAAAGTTAGCAATATCAGATTTCATTCCATCCTAATAATAAAGTCGCTTCATATCCGCATACATTTTTCTATTACTGGGATGAATGATAAATTTAGAATGATGAGAATCTTCTAAAATGTCTTTACGAAGGTGACTAATATTTGGCACGATAAGTCTACCAAATTTTCGAATACCGCCACGAGAATCAATATTAAAGTCTTTCAAACTTTCAATACCAATTTTATCCCTACAACTTTGGCTAAGTAGAGCCAATTCGGGGTATAGCTTTTGAGCTTCAAGAATGCGGTCTAAAAGAGAAGGATAAGCCTCAAGGCTACATAAAGCCAAAGATGAACATAAATCGGACTCACGATCCCGAATCTCACAAGTGGATAAAATTCCGAGATCATTCCATTCGGATATCATCATGGAAACAACTGCTTGTAGCTTTCGGCTAAGGGCGTCGGCAACATGATTTCCCTTTCCGGGAGTATAAAGAATGTCAAGATCATAAGATGCAAGGAACTCGAGCCAACGTTGTTGATGTAAATTAAGTTCCTTTTGAGAAAATAAATACTTCAAGATTTATGATTGGTATAGAGAATAAATTTTTCTCCCAAAAGATAATGACGCCAAATCCAAAGGGCGAAAACAATAGCCGAAAGCTCCAAATCATGAGTGGCATATCTAGTCTCGACAGACTTCAATTGCCTAGAAGCATAAGCAATAACACGTTCTCCTTGCATGAGAACGGCTCCCAAATCAACACGACTAGCATCGGTATAAACAATAAAATCTTGTTTCCCCTCGGGAATAACAAGAATAGGAGCATCAGAAAGGAGTTCTTTTAATTTCTGGAAAGAAGTTTTACATTTGTCCGACCAAATGTATTTAACTCCCTTCTTTATCAAACTAGTAAGAGGCACAGAAATTTTGGAAAAGTCTATTATGAAACGGTGATAATAACCTGCTAATCCAAGAAAACTACTGATCTCTGTCACACTCTTCGGTCTCTTCCAATTTTGAATCGCTTCAATTTTTGAAGGATCTACGGAAATTCTGGATTCGGAAATGATATGACTGAGAAACTTCACACAAGATTGCCAAAAGTGGCATTTAGAAAATTTTGCTTTCAATTGATTGCTCCTAAGAGTTTCTAACACAATCCGAAGATGCTTTTGATGCTCCTCCTCGGTTTTAGAATACACAAGAATATCATCAATAAAGATGAGAACAAATCGATCGAGGAAGTCTTTGAAAACTCTATTCATAAGGTCAACGAAATAAGCCGGAGCATTTGTTAAACTAAATGGCATGACAAGCCATTCGTAAGATCCATAACGCGTACGGAACGATGTCACAGGAATGCTATCCTCTGCAATACGAAGCTGATGAAAACCGGTTGCTAAGTCTAATTGTGAAAAGACTCTAGCACCACTAAGTTGATCGAATAGATCATCAATCCGAGGTAAAGGATATTTATTCTTGATAGTAAGATCATTAAGCTTGCGGTAGTCAACGCAAAGCTAAGTGTACCATCAGATTTCTTCACAAAAATAGCCGAAGCTCCCTAAGGAGAGGAACTAGAGCGAATAAATTGCTTCGTCTCCAATTCAGATAATTATTTGCGCATCTCCTCATTTTCTTTATTTGACAAATGATAAGGAGGACGAGTGATAGGTAGAGCTCCAAGAACTAGATTAATTCTGAACTCAATTGCTCGCTTAGATGGTAATCCTAAAACGGGCTCAAATATGTCAGAAAATTCACGAACAACTTGAATAAGAGAAATGACATCTTTCTCATCATCATTATCGTCATCATGAGGATTTAAAGAATATAAAGATGCAACCACGTTGGAATCCGAATCTTTAAGATCAATAGAAATCTGCTTAACAAATTGAGGATGTCGAAGATGAATAGTCCACTCAGGACATAGGATTTGAGCTTCATAGCGGTTAAGCCAATCCATTCCCAAAATCATTCCAAAGCCTAAGTAGAGCATAACATGCAAATCGGCTTGGAAATAAAAATCAAACAAAATAATCTCGACATCTTTACAAAGTAAACTAATTGTTGCGTATCCACCAACCGGATTTACAATTCTCAAAGAAGTCATTAAAGCAACAACACTTAAAGAAAAAGTATCAACAAGTTGTTTTGATATAAAAGAATGGGACGCACCCGTATCAAAAAGAACTCGAATAGGTTGATCATGAAATAAAATAATGCCATCAAGGATAGGAAGATAAATACCTTGACCACGAGAAGTGTTGCTAGGGGCTTGTGCAACATTTAACTTTCCCTCCTTCTTGCCTTGAAGTTTGGGACATGAAGGTAAAAGATGACCCGAACTTTTGCAATAGCGACAAAAGAGAGGTTTCGGACATCTATTGGCATAATGGTCTTTAGAACCACAATTGTAGCATTGCCCACTACTAGGGGTAGGAGTCTTTGCTACAGAAGCTGCTTGTTTTCCTTTCTTGTTGTGATTAGGGCCTTTGAATTTAATAGGCCTTTTCTTGTTGTTGTTGAAGTTTGGTTTGGCACCCACAACTTCAACACCACTTTCTTTATCTACCTCTTCAAGTCGAATAGCGACATCAACAAGTTGATCAAAAGAAACTTCTAATAAGTAATGGCTTCTTGAGATTTTTGTTCAAGCTATAGACAAATCTTTGGTTCTTCTTCAATGGGGTGTTTATATATTCGACTCCGTATTTAGAAAGTGACTCAAATGATGCGACATAGTCTGCCACGGAGGATTCACCTTGAACAAGGTCTATGAAACGATGAGCCAATGTCACTTTCTCAGCTTCTGGCACAAATTTTAACTCGATTCGTTCCCGGAATTTCTCCCAAGTAAGATCCGCTTCAATAATTTCAGAAATAAGAAGCTCGTACCAGTCTAATGCTCTTTCTTGGAGCATACTAGAAGCCACCTAAACTCGGTGAAGATCTATAAGATTCATGCGAGAAAAATTCGATCGCATGTTTTGAGCCAAGCTTGGAATTGAATGACGCTTTCGAAACCCTTAAATGGCTTCCCGCCCAAGTTGGTATAGTCACTGCACAAACGTGCAAATCCGGACTTAAGGTGAGTAGGCTCTGGAATGGGTCCGGCAGCTTGAGCATTCTTTACAAGATCAAGAAGTTGTTGTGCAGACATAAATACTCTATCCTGGGGAGTAGCACTAGATTGACCGGCGCTGTGACGGCTAGGTCTAACCATTTCTCTTTTTTAAGAAAGAAAGAAAGAAGAAAAAGATTATTCACAAAATAATTATCAAACAATCATGATTGATAAAACAAGGCGTCACAAAGAAAATAGGATAGAACGGTTCGAAGACCCGAATAAAATCCTAAAGCACGACTCCTAAGATGGACTTAGGACGATGATCTTTGTTAAATTATTCTACATTGTTCCGAAGTTTGGCTCTGATACCAAGCTGTGACGCCCCACCCCTATACCCACGCTAGCCAAGGACACTACGGGGTAATGTCGTCAACTAGCGCGGAGAATAAGGCTGTTGAGGAGCGACCATCTGTATAATTGCTTTGTGCGAGTACCGATATGCCAGATAAAAATATAACAACCCGACATACCGACACCTACTCAAAGCTACTACACAGTGGCTATATATCATCTTCGGTAACAAATATAGAAATAAACATAACACAAATCAGTCACAGATATCCATATCACAAAGGCGGAAGAAGATATGAATATATAACACTTAAAAGTGTACATCAGAGTAGTGGTCAAACAAAATCCACAGTATCACAAAATAATAGTTACAAGTGCTAGACAAAAGAATATGTATACATTAAGGAGTCTCTGTCTCAAATGTATATAGCTAAAAACAACTAATCTAAGTAGTTAGCCAAAAGTCAAGATAATAATCTCACATGAGGAGTCAAGCAAAAGCACCTGTAACATCTCGGTCCAACCTGAGTATTATTTAATAAGAAAATAATAAATAGATCAGTCTAACTATAAATATCAGATAAAATGATATAGAATAAGAGATATGACAAAAACGTATGATAACAATAAAGCCATACTATGATAAGTATGTAACTGAAAATCAACCAGAGATTAATCAATATCATAAGAATCTTCTCAAAGATCAAAAGAATGTCATATTCTTTAGTTTTATTCACCAAGTCACAAATATCGACATCATATCGATTCCAATCATAAAAGCTGGTGGAACACCAATTCTAGAAATCATCAACAGAAATCCAGAAATCACAAAAAAGGGGGAGACCTATCACAAAACGGGAGCATGAAAACTCACCAACACGTGTATCACAAACGGGACGCTATCCCATGGTCGCTAACCATAGAGCCGGTACAACGACGTTCAATATCGGTGTGTCCGAGGAACCTGAAACTCGAATAATTCGGAACAACGACGTAGTACAACGGTACGCTTGATGATCCTGATAAGCTGGTGCAACAACATAGTACAAAGGTACGTCCGATGGTTCGAACTCTATAAAAGAACATGGGTCGCTAGCCCACAAAAATTGAGTCGAAACTCAAAATAATACATAGGTCGTTAGCCTATAAAAGAAATGAGACGAAACTCAATAAAACGAGGTACCGTCCCCTACGTGGACAAAGAAACATAGCATATCGCTAGTCTAAATCACAAAAATGATCGCCATCAATCATCAAGATGTGTCAATTACACTAAGCTAGTAAATATATGAGCTTAGCTTCATGTCCCATAACTATTAGCTTAACTTAAATATTTACGAACAAATTGTAGATCTCCACTCGAAAATTGTCACAAGAGATTCAACCGGACAAGTTCAAGAATTAACCGACGAAGTGAACGCAAGCATTTCATACCACTTGTTTTACTAAGTCGTTTAATTATATTTCTGATACGAGTGAGATAAAGGTTTGTATATACTAGTAGATTGGAAAATGGTTTAAGAAACGAGCCTTGAAATAAAATAGTGTTGAAATTGTTTTGGTGAAAGAGTTTTGGTATCTACTACTAGTAGCGAAACCTTTATATTTTTTTTAAAGTGACAAATCACAAAAATGATTGTAGAAACAATCAATCATCAAAATTCACATACGAAGACGTGAATCAAATACAAAGAAACCGATACCAAATCCATCAAAATGGATATACCCAAAAATTCCTAACATAGAAGTTATCAAAGTCGACAAAGGTGATAATAACAAATTGGAGAAGAAGAATCGATTAAAGATTGGAAAACAAAGCAAATTGAGCATAAATAGGCAAAACAGGCAAAACAGGAGCAAGTCAGTCGGCTAAACTCCCTGAGTCAGTCGACTGAACACAGACCAGAAAAATTCTCGTGCTTCAGCTCAGTCGACTGACTCAGAGAATTCAGTCGACTGAACCTGATTTCTTGCATTTCCTATCCCATTTTAAATGAAGTGCAAACTCTCTCAATTTGCAATCGGACAAGCGCGAACGCTAGGGGTTTACGCCTATCGGCTACCCGGTCCTATAAGCTCTTCGATTCGTCATCAAAAACATGATCAAACGACAAAGTTAGGATTCTGAAAGAATTGAACTCAAAACACCAAAAATTGGAATATTCTCCAATTCAATCCAAACCAAAAGCAAATGCACATGAATAAGTGTTGGGAATTCATACCCAACAATTAAAGATAGATATAGGCATAGATGTGAGATAAAAATCTCACCTTTAAACCCAAAACAAATGAAGAAGAAGCTATAGAGCAATGGCAAGGACAATCACTCTTCAATCCCAACCCAAAGAGCTTGAATCTAAGCTTAAAAGAGAAACATTTCCTAAATTAGGTTTAGGAATTTCTGAAATTGGTAAGAGAATGAGTTGGAGAAGAAGAAGAGGAGGCTTACCAAAGCTTCTTCTATAAATTTGGAGCTAGAACTTGATTTGCAAATGGAAACTAGGGCTTAGAGTTTTAATTTCCCATTCCTCTCTCCATTGTTGCCAAAGCTTGAGTATTAGGAAATAGAAGTAAAGTAATGTAGAAAAGAGGGTGAAGCTTGGGTCTAATGAGCTGAAACAAAACCAAAGCCCTAAGTGAAAAAGTAGCAAAATTCTACTATCTCCAAACATATCAAAGTTTATACTCAAAAAGGTCACAAACGTCATTTTGAACTCAATGGGGGTGGTCTCGAGTCCTAATTTGACTGTTTGCAAAAAGTAGTTTTTCGGACAATAATCCGTCTAATGATGAACTATTTTAAATAAAATATTTAAATATTCAATCGTAAAATATGCGGGTTGTTACAGTTCGGTTTTTCGAGCGTCGGAAAATCGGGTTGTGACATATTGGAAAATGGATTTCATACTATGACCAGGTAAGGAACTACCTCCGATGGGTACATTTCTAGATCAATGCACCCGGGTCTGACAAGAACATCTTGTACCCTGCCACACGGAACCGGCCTACCACTTGACCTGTAGCACTGAATATGTCATCATCTGGGTGTTCCAACCTTAATCAAGATCTCTCATGCACAACCAAATCCATAAATATAGGGTAATCTAGAAAGATGATGACTTACCCTAATGGATGCGACCCACTTTGCCCTGCTGCATGCCCTATTTTAGTCATTTCCTGGTTGACGAGGCTTGAGACTACGCTTATCTTTTTTAATAGCAATCCTACTTGGAATGCTAATTGCCGCTTTCCAAGCAACAATGCAATGATGGCATTCACCCATACAAGTTGTTCTGGGTCCTAACAAACCAAACTCTTCAAAGATCACCGTCTTCATTATCCTCAAGATTTCATAATTCATAACGCTCAAATCAGACTGAAGTGGTTTTTGGATAATAGAATCCGATCCCGATTTCTTCGAAATGATCAACGAAATTGGCTAGATTTGATAGTCGGTTATTTAACTATCAAATTACACACATAAGCAGTCACTGGGTCCATATTATAAATCTTTCAAACATTAATTTCAAAATATCTCTACAGATACACACACACACATATGTATATAAATATTCAATTCCTTTCAATAATTCAATATTTGAAAATAATTTCAAATTCTTATACCATAAAAGGTATTTCAACCTATATCAACACTTAGAAATATTTCCAAATGCAACTTATAATTCATTACTTCGAAAAATATTTTTATATAACTCATTTCACACTTAAAATATTTTCCAAAGCCCTATTTTCAATACTTAGGAGAATATTCATAGGCAGATTCTCCAAAATCATTTTATATCAAACTTAGAAAATATTTCATAACTTATCTTATAAATTTCCGAAATCTATTTATAAAGTCATTTTTTACAATTTCCAAAACCGGTTATACTCTTTTATAACCCAACCAACCATTATAACTTCTTTTATGAATTCAAATTCATTTTTGAAGTACCCATATTTCAACATTTTGGAAATTCCATTTTCTCCCAAATCACTTATAAGATTCCTCTTATCAAATCATATCCGTTGAATAAACCAGGTTTACAAATCTTGAGAGGATTTATAAATAAATTTCAATCATCCAAAACTCTATACATATGATAAGTGTTTTTAAAGAATAGTAATTTATTTTTAAAACACATTTAAGTAATCATTTAAAATATCAAAACATTTTTAAACGAACAATGATACCAATTTTCAATTCCTTTATAAATAATACTAATCAATTTACCAAGCTTATTATAAAATTATAATTCATTTCAACTAATATCAAATATTTGAATAACCAACTTTCTAAAATATTTTCAATATTAGAACAATTTTTAAACTACGTAGTTTAATGAATAAAAATCTCTTTCTAAAAACAAAACTTAACCTCTCGATAAAAATCTATTTTTAAATTCCAATGTAACCATCTTAGCATTTATAAATTTCTCTTGATTGATCACAAATCAACTTGCGTCTCCAATTTCATAACTATTTCCAAATTCAAACAGAATCCACTATTCCTTTCTAAATTGATTTCTATATCTCATTATATATTCTCACTGCGAATTTATATTTTCAATTTATCAAATGAAAAATCATTTCACTTTATTTATAAACTCATTTAGGTTTCACTTGTTTATAAAAATAATCTCATTTATAAAATTTATTTATGAATGCATTTCATTATAAATCCCATTTATTTTTCAAATCTGTTTTTAATATCGATTTCAACTCCTTCCCCATAATTCCAGAAATATCAATTAGAAATCCACTGCAAAATATCTCTTACATAAATAATTTTAAAATCTCTATTTAAAACATTTTACAAATAGTAAAGTACAAACCCAAAATTAAATCATTGTTTCATCCAAACAATTTTCTTTAAAATAATCCAAAATTCGATATAAATATTTCCATTTCCAGAATATCCTTCGAATTTCTTTTTAAAATTCAAAAATATTATTTATTTTATTTATAATACCAAATTTAAGGCCAATGCTACCATAGCATCCAATAAATCAAACATATCACAATTCATAGCATGATATTCACACACATCATATATTAACATATATGAAATTAAAATCAAAATTTTTAAGAAATCCAGTTGGATTCTTCCTACCTGTCTCCATGCAACCAAAGATGTTATATGACATAAAATAATAATCTCGCTTTGAGGCAGAATATCGTAATAAAAAGGGTCATCCGCTATTATGCGGGGCGCATAGTGTCTTATCCGCTCCAATCGACGAAAATATGCCCAACTACTAATATATATACTACTATATATAATATAACATCCAACTGATAATAATTTATAAATCCATCCAATCAGCCAATGATTAAATTTTAACATTTTAAATTAAAACTAGTTATCCGAAAATGAGTGAGATGTACTCACCTTGATTTCAGTTGTCGCTGCAGCGTTTTATTTTGAATAAAATTAAACGAGCGTTTAGTTTTACCTAAAAATCATACGATCTCCAAATCCATCCAATCCAACTCCATAGCATAGTATTTTCCGATACGGACCCAACGCAACTTGTTTCGTCTAATTTCGACATCGTATGAAGAAGTTATACATTTTAAAACATTCGGTGAATTTTATAATTAAATTTACAAATTTAATTCTCTAGTTAACCTTGTTAAATCTGGGCCATCTATAATTTTTCTTCTAGGAATCAAGGCCATGCAATTTCCTTTCTTCCTTCTCACGTGCTCAAGGTCGAGATAACCAACGGTCGCCATTCTTCCATCGAACGCCTAAGCCACCACGTTCGCCCATAACACGATCAACCACTTCTATTTGAATGCCCTCGTCGTGTCGCAATTCCGGCCAAGTGAGACCGAACTCGGCCTCACCATTGTCTCAAAATTCACCGCCAAACGCGTGAAGAAGCGACCAGTTTACGCCTCCATTCGACGATGATAGCTCAAATCCACCATTGGATATATAAGCTCGCGATGCTCTACGATTCTCTAGTTGAAGCTCGGCCTAAAAGTCGATGGATGGAGAGAAAAACGAAGGAAAAGATGGTGATTTTCTGCCATTGGTTTTAAATATGGCATCTGGCCCTAGTTAATTAGGGTTTTGGAGAGATTGAGGGGTAGGGGTCCTATATTTATAGCCAATAAAAGTTACTATTCACATAAAAATATTTCGAACTCCAAATGAAGCATGCCGCTTGGCGTTATAAACGTTTTACCTTTATTCCGAACATAATGGAATATATATGGAGAGTCAATTCCATCGTATTTGGAAGATAGGTTTTCAAACCAAGTTATTTTAATTAGATTTACTTAAATAAATTTATATGCGTCTCAGCTTCGCACACCAAAACCGTAAGTCCGATTGATATGAAATTTGGAATCCTATAATAACTCACTACTACGAATCCAATGAAACTGGTTTCGTCCAATTCTGAGACAGTGTATTGAATGGCTATTTTTACCCGTCTAATTAAATATTAAAATTTCAATTTCTGTAAATTAATTTTCAATTCAATTTTAAAAGTTTAATAATTCTATTCTAATTCAAATAGAATTTAAATCCATATTAAAAATCGTTTTTATTCACATTAGATTCCATATTCAATTATTTAACTAATTCCGTTATCAAATAACCATTATATTTGAAATTAATCTATTTAACTTATAAATTCGACTTTTCAATATTTAAAATCAACTAAATATTCTAATTCAAATGACCGAAAAATTCGGGTCCTTACACCATTTTACTACCAATAATTTATAAAAGAAATTCCTTCGCTGTGAAGTTGGTATTTCTTGAAACATTAGTTGTTTCTCAGTGCGAGAAATAGATATTCATAAACACTTTATGAATTACCTTATATATAAAACTGATTTGGTTTTAATTTACGATGCTTATGTTTAAAACATAAGTTATTCATCCAATGACAATCATTCCCAAAAATTTTTTAGGGCGATTCACACAAGGTTTCTCACATACAATTATTATGTATAGTCTTTCAACTCACCTCGCTCGCCAACTCCTTGGAATAGAGCATGTTGAGGTTTCTTATAAACTTTTATCTTGAATGATTTTGTGAAACATTCTTTAGAGGAAATTAATTTTAACCTTGTGTACTACCCTTAAGAACATGACCTTATAGAAAGAAGTTAACTCAACTTCACTCATAATTGATCATACTTTGTCAAACAAAGTTTGATTACTCCTTATTGATACATCATTATGTATCATAGGGAGAAGTGACTTTTGAGATTCAATCTTTATTTATTTTTAGATAAGTTCAAAACTCTTTAAAATATACTCGCATATTCAATCGAATCGAATAAATTTAATTTTTTGTTGCATGGTATTTTATTTATTCTATGAGCTTACCATACACATGCCATATGTGTATCAAATACACATGTCCATGTCAATGATAACTCATCGGTGGATATAACAAAGTCTATGGAGCCGTTTTGGCAATCTGAAGAGTTCATTAACTCTTATCATGCTCCCACTCAACGAGTGCTTTGCCCTTATATTGTTAAGATATATTTCAATAGTACCATATGATTCATAATCAAATAATCACAGAATTATTTCTCCCAGCTGCAACTCAATGCATAATTCCAAAATAATTGCAAATAAATTTAGATACTTCTGTATTTTCCAATGCTTTTCAAATACCGCTATTATAGTTTTATTTTAAAATGAATACCATAATACTCATACTAAAACAAAACTACGTCTATTTTTCAGTTAACACTGAAAACAGTCATTATTTCATAAATAACGTTTGTTACGCTTTACAAAAATAATTTTCATAATTTAGTGTGATTAATAAGTGCCTTATGGCATGATCCCATTATCTCCACCATTCTTATAATTGCATATGAAATTCGAAACTCCATTCAACCACTTAATATAGGCTATTTATTACATTTACTATAACTAGTTACAATCAATAATTTTTAGATCAAATGTCTTAAATTCAAAGAAATAAATCTTTTAATAAACAATATTCTATTTGAAAAAACATTTTGGAATATAAATCATATTTGTCATTCCAATGTTAAGTATTAACAATTATTTTACAATTACCATTTCCATTGTTTCTTTATGAAGTAAAAGTGATTATTCACAGTCTTCATCCCAATTGTACGTTAGGTTACATCCACTTTTATACATTCTCTTTTCTTTCTAAACAGTCGAACCATTCAAAAGAGATCCTCACTACAATGTCATAAATAACTCTTTACTAAAGTGCATTTGGTCATCCTTAACTTTTGAGGATATCAAATAAATTGTACTTTACATAAACTGATCATACTGACATTGCAATGATCAAATTCTTAAATCTATTTTGTAGCCTTTGGTCTAGTGTTATTTTGAACACAATAAGATCATTATTTCAATTGATCATATTGAATGCATGATCTCACACTACAGTTTAATATGTATTTCAGTGAACTAGTTTCATCAAGGTTTCATACATTACAAATTGTGACCATTCACCACAAAACATTTATATGTGATTGTAACATTTTTATGTGATTGTATATAGATCAAATACCAATATTCTAGTATTTCTTTTAGAATTTGAAACTCATTGAAAACAACACATAGTCTCGGACAAGTAAACTCGTAAGTGACCATGTTACGAACATAGTTAATGGTTGTATAAAAAGACGCTTGTTGATAGAGTTAGGAGTATACCCTGAAGGCAATTATATAATTTGTTACTTATATCTAACTTGATAACCAATCTTGTTCAAAACAAAAATTGTTTTCTTTCTATTATATACTTGATATAATGTATTGTATTAATTAATTAAATTAAAAGTGTATTTATTAGAAAATCCATATGGTATTTTTGTGATAGTAGTTACGAAGTGTTGTAACCATGAGAAATTTATCATAATGAAAATAAATATACCATTCTAGATATTTATAGTCCAGATGTATTGATATCGGATACTGATACATTCATTAAGACTAGAGTACATAACGCCCTTCAACTGTTGGGTAGTGTATACTCATGGCTGCTGGAGGCAACATGGAGTCCTAATAGTTATTGGATAACTATGGAATGACCACTCGATAATTTTTTATTGGTTAATGTAACTAAAACCAAACATAAAATATTGAGGTGAAAAAATTACACAGCTCTTTTGACTTGAGAATACCGTTGATCTTCAATGTGGAAGCTCCACTTTAATTGTAGTTGAATCATGGTATGGCGTCCATCGAACGACTATAGTTGGGTCAAGAGGAAGCACTGAAAGTGAAATACTATTTAAGAGAGAATTGTCTCCTTTATTATACAGGTTAGTATCATGGCTAACCGAAGTTAACTGTAAAAACCCACCCTTGAACAGGCCTAAATTTTGATCCAAAAAGGTTCATCGAAACTTAGATCCATTTTAAGGCAAGTTGTTGGCAGTAAAAAGAAAATTACAGTATAGAATTATAACTAAACTTTCAAAATTCACAACAGATGAAACAAAATATAATAACAAAGTTTACCCATTTCTTTCAAACCATAAAAATGTCATGGTACAGAATTCCATAAAAATCGTAACATAAAATCCATTATAACAATTGTCTAAATACTTGGGTACACATAAAAGCAAGTAATAATAACAAATACTGCTACAATCTAAGCTTCTCCATCTCTAAGCATCATCATCACCATTACTCCACCTTTAACCTATGTTGTAATGAGGAGAGAGTTAGAATAACAAGTGTTGGGTGAATAAAAGCCTCGAGTCTTACCTTTTCAGTTCTTGAGCAGTATATTTCAAAATAAGAATATGTCTACGAATATAAAACCATTAAAATCATTTAATACTTCTTTATAAGAAAGGAGGCAGGTCCAACCACTTAATACCTTCCATTCCAGAAGTAGATCCCATATCTCAATCACACGTCATAAATAGCTAATAATGTGAGAGACGATACCCATGCCACTTAATACTTTCCTGTGGAAAATAGGCAGACCCAGTTATTTAAGGCATATTTCCAAAAGCATGCTCCTTAGTGTTACTATCTAGCCGACATCATATGAAAACTCATAGGCCACTTAATACTTCCAAGTGAAAAATAGATAGACCTCGTCATTCAAGGCCTAATTCCAGAAGCGGACTCCTGTAGAGATACCGCCTAACCTAACCCTTGGCCTTTAATACTTCATTTGGAGAAAAAGGTAGGTCCAACCGCTAATACCTCAAAACCCGAAGCAGGCTCTTCGTCTTATGGCCCATACCCATTATGATGTCTCACATTTGTCCTCTATGCGTAGGAACTGGTAGCCAGATTAGCTGGGCAGATTTTCCCTACAGAATTTGAAACTAACCTCGCATCATTACAAATATTTATCTTAAGGATATCTTACATCAATAAAAGTGTACATAATTGCTAGTAGCCTCAAAGTAAAGGGCAGACTTCCGTTATGTAACTCTATTAACCTCGCATCCCTATGAATTAGCCATACATCAATTATTCTATATATACATACAATCGTCTCACTGTTTCATAAATAAGGCCTTATATGGAATCTTCCTTGTTACGCCTTAAAATAATAATTACTCTATATAAGAGTTTTCTCTTATTTTCGCCTACCAATCAGTTACCTTCCTAATGGGGGAAATAATGAAAATAAATGCCTATTTAACTATGCCATTATGCAATAATTGTACATTAATTACGTAAATAGAGATAACTAAATATTCGCGCCTAATAACTTCTAAACACATGGATTTTACGCTCTAAAGTAGCACTAAATGTCAATTACCTAACCAATTATTATTACAATCCATTTTCTTTAATTTTCCAAGATTTCATGGAATTCTAATGTCCAAAACAGGGAATAGATATTCATTATCAAACTGCAATAACAGATTTATAGGTAAAATAGAAATTCAATTTATTACACCAACTCAATGGAATATCTTAAACAATAAGAATTGCAATCTAAACCCCATACTCTATTCAACTCCTCTTTTGTACAAAGAAATAGATAAGAATAAGTGGTGTAAACTACAAATGGAATTCGTAATTTAAGCCCCTTATTTTATTGAAGAATCACAATTTAACCCAAATAAGAGAGAGAAGTAGAATCGACTATGAAATTATCAAAAATTGCATAAATGAAACAAATTCCATCAAACTAATATAATGAATTGAAGATCTTAACATGAAATTGACATTTCGAAATAAAAAGAAACTTTGGGAGATTTTATCTATCATATTTTCAAAATCTCAAAATCCATTAGGCATATTCAAATCCAAAATGAGATACACTAAACAATTAATAAAAAAGAAATACTAAGGTTTCCACTCACAGATTAGCCTTAGCTTTACTCAAATGGATCTTAGCATTCCGGTCTCTTCTAAAATCTCTCTCTTTTGATACATATACACACAATAGGAAAGATATATATATATATATCCATTAGATTTAGAATAATTGGAGAATGATAGGATATGAATAGAGCGGAGGAAGAAAAAACAAATAAGAAATAGGTTGAAACCTTACCTGAATTCTCTATGGAGTTTCTGAATCTTATTAGAGAGATAATAATGGAAGAGTTTCGTCGTATTCTCTAAAATAATATGAATAAAAGTGGAGATGTAGGGTTCTATTTATAGGAGTAGAAATGCATCAGAACCAAAAGATGGAAGTGGTTAGGAAACATGTAAATCTGGAGCGCACACCTGAATAAAACAGAACTTAAAACCCTAGCCGACGCTAGCAATTGCCATTACCAAGTGGTCAACTGCCCTTGGGCGACAGATCGACCTCTACGGTCGACCGGTTGACCTTTTCAGGTCGATTGCTATTTTATTTGGGGGCGTTTCTTTTTGTTTCCATTGCCGTGTTATTTTATTCCCTAATTAACTTTTTAACATTAAGCGTTAATTAAACGTTTACTTAGACCCCAAGCTAATTTTTAAAATTTAAATCCTAAATTTGATTTCTCATTTGAATTTTAATTCAAACTAAATAAAATTAAATATGAGAACTTCAAATGCTCATAACGCCTTTATTTGAGCTCCATTTTCAGCATATTATATATGGAAATAAATTAGGATTTCACCACGAACGCAACATAATAAAACTTTCATGGTAAAATTCCAACTTTCATAAAATTTCCATATCCAACCCTTATCATATTTAATTTAACTTACTCCATTTATTCATGATTCATTTTGTGAGGTGTTACATTCTTTCCTCCTTAAAATGGATTTCATCCCGAAATCTTTCAAGGCCGAACAACGTAGCTTGCAACGACCCGCTATTTTGGACCATTCAAATCGACAATAAAGCCATACATGTCCAACTTGAATAATTCAAAATACCGAATTGTTAATTAAGTTTGACAAAACTCAGCATATATAGTAAAATAAATCAATCATAGAATCACAGATACAGAGTAGTACAATAATACGCAGCGGAATAAATAAATAGTAGTTCATGAAGCTACTATATACATCAGAGTAGAAATAAAATACAACCGAATAGTTCAAATGCAGTGAAGTCTCCAATGCAACACATGACTTCTCTGAACCAATCAACTGGAAAAGCTGGAATCTGAATCGATAGTTGGATCTCCAAATGAAGCTCCAAACTCCAGAGGTGAGTCTCTACTGATGTATCACTCAGTCTGACCCGAGCGTAAAGCAAACACAAACACTTGAGTCAAGATTAACATTCTTATATCAATAAATCGAACTCAATTGAAATAACAAATGAAATATAGGTAACTCAAAGGATGTTTGGGATAACCATCCTCTAAGGATCCGCGGAACTATCTACAATGTAGAAATATACACTATAACACAGTGGTCATTTCAATTTAATTTATACTTCAAACCGAAATATCATTTTTATTTCAAATATATCAGTTTCCCAAAATAGTGTATATATATATATAGTAATTTTTAAAGTAAAGTATTTGTCATTTCCTCAACTTACCAAATCGCTTCAAAAATCAACTCGACTTTCCATCAAATTTAATTCAATCCCAGTTTATCAATTTCCATTCGATTCGGGTTTTCTAAATAACAAATTCAAATTATATTGGTTTCAAATACCTGAACTCAAATAAACCATTTAGATTCCAGTATATTTCAAAGCTTTATATTCAACATTTCAAAGTTAAATCTAACAGTTTCCTATAGATCTCCTCATTATTAATTAGTCTTGAGATATTCACTTAATAAATTCAGTATTATTTAAATAACTTTAATTTACCTTTAAACCAAATATTACATTCGATTTGTTTAGACTTGAAACATCCATTTACTCACTTTTAAATAAAAAATCAAGTTATCAAATCAAATCTTAAACTTCAACTTAAATAGTTCAATCGATTTAATTCAGTAAAATTCTTAATTAAATACCATTTCAATTAATTCGACTTTATCTCATCAACCTTAACTTATTCAAATTTTTAGACAATCTATTTTGAAATATAGATTTACATAACTACTTAAACATATTTTAAATTAATCTGAAAAATATTATTATCAAATCTATATTTATACATAAAATTACCATTATATGTATAATATTTTAAGAACCAATATTTATTAAAAACCATATATTTCTTTTTAAAACCATAAAAGTTAATTTCAAAACATTTATATATATGGACCAGTGGTGTCTGTATACATTTCATATCTATGGTCAAGTGATGCAGATATTTATCATTTCAATCCGAATTTTAAATATATATACACAGGTAGATATCATTTCGATCCGTAATCCCTGATTTAATTAAATGAAAATCGGTTGGGTCTATCATTTTAACCCATAACGAAATTCTCTTATTCTAAAGTCCGTTCGGGTATGTATCATTTCAACCCATAGTGAATTCTAAACTATAGGGAACTTGCCGAGTGATAACAGATAATGCAATAAAATAACAGGCATATATCATCAATAATTTAAATAAAATACAAACAATAGGATATGGTGTCATATCCCACAGGTGAACAATTTCAGATAATAACATATATAGCAATGTAAAATCTAACAGCAGCATATTACAATTGTCGTTTCAACTGAAATCAAATTTAATAAATAAAAGAACGTTAATCGTGAGTGATTGCTCACCTTTCGAGGCTAGAGAGGATAGACAACAGAGCAAGCTACGAATTCCAAAGCAAAGTGAGATGGGCATGAATTTAATGGACAAAGCTGATAGATAGGAATAAAGGAATTTAAACCAGGGCAGGATCGAGGTAGATAATTGATATAGGTGAACTTAAATATAACTACAAATACCATATTCTAAATCTAAATACATTTACAATTTAAAATATATAAGTATTTCAAAATCATTGTTTTAACAAAACTTATATATATTAAACTCAACATATATATACATAAGATATTTAAAATAAATACTTATATATTATTTTCATTTCTACCTAACATATCCTATTAATTTTAAAGTTAGCTTAACAATTATGCAAGCTTATAACAATGCAGACCATCAGCTATATATCCATAACCAAAATCTGGGTACACAACCACAAACATGAATACATAATACATAAAAGAATTCACGTCATTACTTATAACACGTCGGCACAGAAAAACGAATAAGGCCATGGTATGAACCGTACGCAATAGGCTTTTGAAATACTATTTTTATAATATATATATGTTATATCAGTGGCTTCCAAAGTTTATATCCATGTCGTAACTTATAAATTAAGTACCCTTTTATTCATAATTGAGAATTAGATATATTACTGTATTTTTGAAATAAGTGATTACTATGTACTAACAGAATGTTTAATAAGCCAATGTGTGACTAAATTAATATGAATATTATGAGCTTTACAATTTCATTCCTGAAGGGTCCAAATATTTTGTTCGCCAAGTAAACCACATAAACAAAGCTTCATCCCTATAATCAAATGTATAAATATCTGAGTACACAAAATTTTATTGTACACTTTAATAAAAGAAAAATATGTATACATGGAAACAGATTGTAAAACTTTAAGATTTAAAACTATAAGCATACTGAAAGTATATCTAAACTAATATATGTGACTTTATAACATATAAACTCACGGCATGTATATAAGTTTATTATATATATCTATATACGAAATGCTATACCATATAATACAGGTCAAAAGGTAACAAAACAAAATGTATAAACATCAAATATTAAAGTGACAGCCATCTATATACTAACCTAAACCCACAGAGCAACTATGTTAAATATATGAACTATAAAGATTTATAACTAGTTTGGTACAGACTTATATATAAACTTTTTATATAACAGACCTTTACACACACACACACACATATATATATATAAAAGTATACTTTATATAAGAATAAAAGAAGTGGGGAGGCTGACTGGCTTGGAGGCGAGTGTGGCTCATGGCGGCCTCCGACAATGGAAGAGGAAGCATATAGAGATGGGTTGTGGGGTTGTAGCCGAGGCAAGGAGAAGAGGCGTTGTGGATAGGTGGTTCGATGTGGAGGTTGTGGTAGTCTGGAAAAGGTGAAGTGCTTACAAGGCGGAGGCGGAAAGGAAGTACGGGCGGTGGGAGAAGGTGATGGCAGCTTGGGACGTTGCTTCATGCGGCAGGGATGGTGGCCGAAGAGGCGTTGGTGGGTCTTGGCTGCAGTTGTGGAGGCGGACGCAGGCTCCGCTGGGTGGAGAAAACATGCGGAGGCCGAGTTCCATGCGTGAGAGGCAGAGGAGGGTGAGTGAATTTTTTTTGGTGAAAGAAGGTTCTGAACTAGATTCTCAGAGCAAAAAAATAAATAAATAAAAAGAAGAGAGAGGAAGAAGAATAAATAGAAGCGATGTTACGCGTGATTTCAGACCATTAATAAAAGTAACGGCTATTGGCAAAATTGCAAATGAATGGTTAAAACAAAAAGAAAAGGAAGCAATGGACTGAAGGAAAGGAAAGAAATGGTCAGGAAATAGTAGGAGTTGCCTTTAAATTCCGGAAAGAATAAAAGTAACGTCTACACATTGATTCAGGAGCTATCAAAGCAATTTATAATACTGCGTGGGCTGCACGTTGAAGTTTAAAAAGGCAGAGTAACGGATCATAAAATAATTTGAAACGATGGATTGATAACAGCTGCACAATTCAAAGCAATTGATTGATGCACGTTTAAATTTTAAAACGCAAAAGAAATCAAGTGGTAACGGATCCGGTACCGATACAGTTACCGGTTTCGTGGGTTCCGCTGTGTATCGAACTTCAAAACATAGAAATAAATATACCATAGAGATCAGCGCGACGAGACGATCAAAATGGTATACAAATATCAGTGATACGATTGAATTAGAAAAATTCGAATTTTCTACTAGCGGAAAAGTGCAGCAAAACGCCGTAAAATAAGATCGACGGAGCTAAAGAAGTCCGAATTTAGAAAAACGAAAAATGACGTCTCAGTCAGAAGATGATTTAGAATTTTTCTATGAAAAAAAATATATTCAGGTTTTGCAAATATTTTATTATCAACAATTTTTAGCTAGCTTGAATTTTATAGAATTTCCCAATGAAATAAACTTTGATAAAATAAATTGAAAATTTACCATCTGCTATGTTTAATTGGACGTAATCCAAATATTAAATTTTCATTTCAAAATATTATTATTTAAGTTTCTCAAAAATTCAATTAAATACGTAAATAAAACCATTAAAAATTATTAAAATTTTACGGGTCGTTATACTCTCCCCCACTCAAAACTTTTCGTCCCCGAAAAGGAAGTAGGTAGGAGAATAGAAACAACTAGAAAGATAAATAGATTGAAAGACTAGAATAAAAAATTAATTTAAGACTATATAAATTTTACTTGAAATATTCATTTGAAAACTTCATTTGAAATTAAATTATCTTTAATACTTTAAAAATTTTCAAAACCCATTGAAATTAAATATGTTTAAATAACACATTTATAAATATGTGAAAACTATTTGAAAACAATTTATTTACATAATTAGTTATATTTACATAGAAGCTATTAAAAACATTAAATCTATAATTCATGAATTTATTAATTTATCTCAAGATATTTTCCAAATATTATCACTAATCATTTACTTTAAATATGTTTTATTTAATAATTTATAACACTAATTTTTTTTCGATTAAACCATGTAGTATATGAATAAACCATATTTTAAAAGAATATATTCCAAAAAGGAAAGAAGGTAGATTCGAAAAATAGAATATAGGTGGATAAATAAAGCCGAGCAGATAAGGTAGGTTCAAAGGGATAGTATCGGGCTCGAATAGTTAATTCAAACCATAAGAATTTCAATTACAAATATTAATACAAAAATTTCTTGTTGGAAATACTTTTATAATAAAATATTTTTATAATAAAATACTTTTATATCAAAACCAATTTTCCTTTCAAAAATACTTCTATAACTCGATGTTTCAATAAGTTTATCCTCGTTCTTGCAGACTCTGGCCATGCATTGATCAGGCACAAAGCTAGAATTCTTCAAGTACTTAGTAGACCTGTTTCAACACCCAATGAAAACACTTGAAAAACCTTTAAAAACAGATATGGAAAGTACAATCCAAATAAAACAACCAAACCAAAACCTTTGTCCAATCATGGTTCGCAGATACACAATGGTTACGCCTGGATCCCCCAGGAAACAATCTGTATCCGTAAGCTTTCTCAGCCTTGCGAGTTACACCATGATGACTAGTAGGGTGCAGGATACACAATGGTTACGCCTGGGTCCCCCAGGAAACAATCCGTACCACTAGGCCATCTCCGCCAGGCAGTTTCGCTACTAATGCGACCTACACAGATTGTAGGATACACAATGGTTACGCCTGGATCCCCTAGGAAACAATTCGTACCCCTAGGCCAGACTCAGCCAGGCAGTTGCGCTATGCAGTCGCGAGAGAAAAAAAACCATGGGTTACACCACGGTGGGAACACTCGAGTATCACATCAGGAAAACAAAAAATCAGAGAGAATAATATCGATAGAATGAATCCACAATGTAGCCACAAAGAGGATATCAAGCAGAAGACACTTTCCATATCTTTACTTCGAAAAATATATATCATATAGTACCTTTCCAAATACTTTCAAATATCATACTTATATAAAGTCCATTATATATAGGATTCCTTTTCCAAATCGAATACTTTCCAAATCAATAGTATATCAAATCATACTTACATAGATTTCGATTATAAAAAAATTCTCTTTGCAAATTGAGTATATTTTAGATCAATAGATTTTAAATCAACTTCATACTTATACAAATCCATTTTATATAAGTTCGACCACTCCCAAATGAAGTATTTAGTAAATCAAGGTTCTCAAAAATTTTCTCGTTTCAATAACATTTCAGTTTCAAGATCATATATGATTTTACCAAATTTTCTTCCAAATTAAATATATTCAGTTTCAAAGTTTCTTAAACAATAGGTTTAGAAAATAATCCAAATTTCCAAATCAACAAAATTTAGGTCAACAAATTCATTTCCAAAATCACCATATAAGTACTGGTTTTAATTCCAATCTTATTTCAAAACCAAATATTCTTCTCAAAATCAATTATACTCAAAATGGTTTCTAAATTTATAATTATCCCTTTAAAACCTTTAACTATTTATTTCTATATGAAAAATCCAATTTTCCTTTCTGAAAACCATTATTTAAAACTAATTTTTTTCAAAAATTTCAAAACTAAATTCCATATTAGTATAATTCAAAATAGTCATATTTATTTACTTAACAAAAGGTTTCAAACTTAAACATACAAAACTAAACTTATATGCTTTATCAAATATTTTATCCTCTTCGAAATTTCTTAGCTTTAAAATTTTAAACCTTGATTTGGAAGTGTTCGAACATTCAAAAATAGTTAGGGAAATCAAAATTTCCAATTCAAGAGTTGAAAATCAACAATAAATCAATATATATCAATTTCAATAGATAGGATTATACCAAATCAAATTCGAAACTCGAGGACTGAATATCGGTCTCACTTTAAATTGTTTCAAATATATACATATATCTTTCGAAAATATCAAATTACTTTGGAATTTGAAATTAAAAACGGTTTTGCAAAATCACTCGCATAACGAAGCTATTAAAGTGGCCTCTCCTCACTTTGAAACTCGAAAATCAATGTCGATGATGCGTGCACTCATCACCGAAATTTATTCTCCAGCGACATAAGTGAGTTCTGGACTTCTATTTTCTTGAAAACTTCTTTGAATTTTTTTTATTTAAAATCCTTGGAACTCATTTGAAGTCATTTGAAACATTTCTTATTCATAAAATACTTTCAAATCTAATTGTTATATATTTCAAAATCTTAAACCAATTTTCAAAAATACCGGAGTTCAATCTCTCGAATTCCAAATTCAAAACCTTTCAGTTATAAATCATTTTTATATAAATAAATTTTCTTATAATATTTTCAAAATTTCAAATCTTTTCGAAACTTCAAATTCGCATTTTTTTAAAGGTATATAATCCTTATCGAAAACATTTTCTCTTTTATATATAGAATAAAATCATAGTTACCCAAATAAAAATTTCGGCATATAAAACAATTTTAAAATACAAACAAAACCCCATTTTCAAACGATGATTCAAGAATGGAGTTTTAAAAAAAGATAGAGATTTAATTTAGAGGAACTCCAATCAATAGAATCCTGATTCGAAGATAGACTCGATCGAAGATGAGATAAATAAATTACAAAATAGAAGATGGGTATACTTCTATAAATCGCGGGCGACCTTTTGCCGGTCAACCGTGATTCCAAAATTAGATCGGTGTAGCATTCTGAGGCAATTCGACATTCGATCGCCAAAGATATAATTCGAAATAACAAGAGATAGTAGCATCTAAACCGAGGGATATATAAATCTCCGGTGAATCAATGCCAATTGTAAAGGAGTTTCACCCCTTTTACAAATCATTCAGTGGAGTCATTGGATACTCTAGAATCAAACGAATATAAATAGAAAGTCACAAGAATGAATTTCGGAACCGAGGGACATTCCAAATTTTAAAGGAAATCGAGTCAAAAGGGAAGAGATTCAACTCGAACGAAAGTGATTCTATAAATAAATTTACCATATATGCTAGGTTTTGCCTGGAGCCAAAGCTCTGATACCAACTGTAACGACCCGCTATTTTGGACCATTCAAATCGACAATAAAGCCATATATGTCCGATTTGAATAATTCAAAATACCGAATTGTTAATTAAATTTGACAAAACTCAGCATATATAGTAAAATAAATCAATCATAGAATCACATATACAGAGTAGTACAATAATACGCAGCGGAATAAATAAATAGTAATTCATGAAGCTACTATATACATCAGAGTTAGAAATAAAATACAACCGAATAGTTCAAATGCAGTAAAGTCTCCAATGCAACATATGACTTCTCTGAACCAATCAACTGGAAAAGCTAGAATCTGAATCGATAGTTGGATCTCCAAATGAAGCTCCAAACTCCAGAGGTGAGTCTCTACTGCTGTATCACTCAGTCTGACCCGAGCGTAAAGAAAACACAAAACACTCGAGTCAGGATTAACATTCTTATATCAATAAATCCAACTCAATTGAAATAACAACTGAAATATAGGTAACTCAAAGGATGTTTGGGATAGCCATCCTCTAAGGATCCGCGGAACTATCTACAATGTAGAATTATACACTATAACACCGTGGTTATTTCAATTTAATTTATACTTCAAACCAAAATATCATTTTTATTTCAAATATATCAATTTCCCAAAATAGTATATGTATATAGTAATTTTTAAAGTAAAGTATTTGTCACTTCCTCAACTTTCCAAATCGCTTCAAAAATCAACTCGACTTTCCATCAAATTTAGTTCAATCCCAGTTTATCAATTTCTATTCAATTCGGGTTTTCTAAATAACAAATTCAAATTATATTGGTTTCAAGTACCTGAACTCAAATAAACCATTTAGATTCCAGTATATTTCAAAGCTTATATTCAACATTTCAAAGTTAAATCTAACAGTTTCCTATAGACTCCTCATTATTAATTATTCTTGAGATATTCACTTAATAAATCCAGTATTATTTAAATAACTTTAATTTACCTTTAAACCAAATATTCCATTCGATTTGTTTAGACTTGAAACATCATTTACTCACTTTTAAATCAAAAATCAAGTTATCAAATCTTAAACTTCAACTTAAATAGTTCAATCGATTTAATTCAGTAAAATTCTTAATTAAATACCATTTCAATTAATTCGACTTTATCTCCTCAACCTTAACTTATTCAAATTTTTACACAATCTATTTTGAAACATAGATTTACATTACTACTTAAACATATTTTATGAATTAAATCAATCTCAAAAATATTGTTATCAAATCTATATTTATACATAAAATTACCATTATATGTATAATATTTTAAGAACCAATATTTATTAAAAACCATATATTTCTTTTTAAAACCATAAAAGTTAATTTCAAAACATTTATATATATGGACCAGTGGTGTCTGTATACATTTCATATCTATGGTCAAGTGATGCAGATATTTATCATTTCAATCCGAATTTTAAATATATATACACAGGTAGATATCATTTCGATCCGTAATCCCTGATTTAATTAAATGAAAATCGGTTGGGTCTATCATTTTAACCCATAACGAAATTCTCTTATTCTAAAGTCCGTTCGGGTATGTATCATTTCAACCCATAGTGAATTCTAAACTATAGGGAACTTGCCGAGTGATAACAGATAATGCAATAAAATAACAGGCATATATCATCAATAATTTAAATAAAATACAAACAATAGGATATGGTGTCATATCCCACAGGTGAACAATTTCAGATAATAACATATATAGCAATGTAAAATCTAACAGCAGCATATTACAATTGTCGTTTCAACTGAAATCAAATTTAATAAATAAAAGAACGTTAATCGTGAGTGATTGCTCACCTTTCGAGGCTAGAGAGGATAGACAACAGAGCAAGCTACGAATTCCAAAGCAAAGTGAGATGGGCATGAATTTAATGGACAAAGCTGATAGATAGGAATAAAGGAATTTAAACCAGGGCAGGATCGAGGTAGATAATTGATATAGGTGAACTTAAATATAACTACAAATACCATATTCTAAATCTAAATACATTTACAATTTAAAATATATAAGTATTTCAAAATCATTGTTTTAACAAAACTTATATATATTAAACTCAACATATATATACATAAGATATTTAAAATAAATACTTATATATTATTTTCATTTCTACCTAACATATCCTATTAATTTTAAAGTTAGCTTAACAATTATGCAAGCTTATAACAATGCAGACCATCAGCTATATATCCATAACCAAAATCTGGGTACACAACCACAAACATGAATACATAATACATAAAAGAATTCACGTCATTACTTATAACACGTCGGCACAGAAAAACGAATAAGGCCATGGTATGAACCGTACGCAATAGGCTTTTGAAATACTATTTTTATAATATATATATGTTATATCAGTGGCTTCCAAAGTTTATATCCATGTCGTAACTTATAAATTGAGCACCCTTTTATTCATAATTGAGAATTAGATATATTACTGTTTGTTTGAAATGAGTGACTACTATTTATGTACTGACAGAATGTTTAATAAGCCAATGTGTGACTAAATTAATATGAATATTATGAGCTTTACAATTTCATTCCTGAAGGGTCCAAATATTTTGTTCGCCAAGTAAACCACCTAAAAAAAGCTTTATCCCTATAATCAAATGTACAAATATCTAAGTATACAAAATTTTCCTGTACACTTTAATAAAAGAAATATATATATATATATATATATATACGTGGAAACAAATTGTAAAACTTTAAGATTTAAAACTATAAGCATACTGAAAGTATATCTAAACTAATATATGTGACTTTATAACATATAAACTCACGGCATGTATATAAGTTTATTATATATATATCTATATACGAAATGCTATACCATATAATACAGGTCAAAAGATAACAAAACAAAATGTATAAACATCAAATATTAAAGTGACAACCATCTATATACTAATCTAAACCCACAGAGCAACTATGTTAAATATATGAACTATAAAGATTTATAACTAGTTTGGTACAGACTTATTTATAAACCTTTTATATAACAGACCTTTACATAAATATATATATAAGTATACTTATATAAGAATAAAAGAAGTGGGGAGCCTGACCGACTTGGAGGCGAGTGGATCGAGTCAGAGTGTGGCTCGTGGCGGCCTCCGACAATGGAAGAGGAAGCATATGGAGATGGGTTATGGGGTTGTAGCCGAGGCAAGGAGAAGAGGCATTGTGGAGAGGTGGTTCGATGTGGAGGTTGTGGTAGTCTGGAAAAGGTGAAGTGCTTACAAGGCGGAGGCGGAAAGGAAGTATGGGCCGTGGGAGAAGGTGATGGCAGCTTGGGACGTTGCTTCATGCGGCAGGGATGGTGGCCGAAGAGGCATTGGTGGGTCTTGGCTGCAGTTGTGGAGGCGGACGCAGGCTCCGTTGGGTGGAGAAAACATGTGGAGGCCGAGTTCCATGCATGAGAGGCAGAGGAGGGTGAGTGATTTTTTTTTTGGTGAAAGAAGGTTGTGAACTAGATTTTCAGAGGAAAAAATTAAATAAAAAAAAGAAGAGAGAGGAAGAAGAATAAATAAAAGGGACATTACACGTGATTTCAGACCATTAATAAAAGTAACGGCTATTGACAAAGCTGCAAATGAATGGTTAAAACAAAAAGAAAAGGAAACGGTGGACTGAAGGAAAGGAAAGAAACGGTCAGGAAATAGTAAGAGTTTCCCTTAAATTCCGGAAAGAATAAAAGTAACGTCTACACATTGATTCAGGAGCTATCAAAGCAATTTATAATACTACGTGGGATGCACGTTGAAGTTTGTAAAGGCAGAGTAACGGATCATAAAGTAATTTGAAACGATGGATTGATAACAACTGCACAATTCAAAGCAATTGATTGATGCACGTTTAAATTTTAAAACGCAGAAGAAATCAAATGGTAACGGATCCGGTACCGATACGGTTACCGGTTTCGTGGGTTCCTCTGTGTATCGGACTTCAGAACATAGAAATAAATATACCGTAGAGATCAGCGCGACGAGACGACCAAAATGGTATACAAATATCAGTGATACGATTGAATTATAAAAATTCGAATTTTCTACTAGCGGAAAAGTGCAGCAAAATGCCGTAAAATAAGATCGACGGAGCTAAAGAAGTCCGAATTTAGAAAAACGAAAAATGACGTCTCAGTCAGAAGATGATTCAGAATTTTTCTATGAAAAAAATATATTCAGGTTTTGAAAATATTTTATTATCAACAATTTTTAGCTAGCTTGAATTTTATAGAATTTCCCAATGAAATAAACTTCGATAAAATAAATTGAAAATTTACCATCTGCTATGTTTTATTAGACGTAATCCAAATATTAAATTTTCATTTCAAAATATTATTATTTAAGTTTCTCAAAAATTCAATTAAATACGTAAATAAAACCATTAAAATTATTAAAATTTTACCGGTCGTTACATAGCTCGTAATAACATCCATGTTATGCAACCCAGTTATCTACACAACCATCTTCTTAACCAATAGCCCAATATGATTATGTACTACAGACATACTAAAATGAGCACAATCTCAGTCAATCCTAGCGTGAGTGTGTAATCATGTCATGAAAGTATGTATGCAAATATCCTAAACATGCATAAAAATTTCTACATGAGTGCAAAGTGGTTGTGAAAAAGCATAGCAACCATCATCTACCATCCAATCTAATAACTACGATGAAACAAAAATCCTAATTTTGGATAGAAAATTTTCCAAAGAAAGGTTTTGGATGAAGAGTCCTCATGCCTTCTATTAGATTTTCTCACCCATTATACTCGAACCAATCTAATTCTTTATTGCGGAGCTTCTGAGTTTCTTGCTCTATGATGCATGTAGCGGCATGCTATTGGCTTCATCTTAAAATCTACTTATTAATTAGGCTCTAAAAAAATTGCTATACTATGAAGATATTTCCTCAAATGCAAAAGTGTCATGGACTTCGGCCAACATAAAAGTTTTCTTGTTTTCCCCCACATTAGGAAAAGGCCCAATAAATCTGGTGCCTACTTTCCACTATCCAAATTGTACGCTACCTAAACAATTCTGACTTTCCAAAGTCTTGCAATACAAATCTGGTCCGAGTAGATTTTGTCGGTGGTTTCCTCTCCATAATTTGACGAATTGCATGGCCTCCCGAAAAAATGCTTTAAGGGTGCCATACTAATCATTCATTGATGACTACAATCCTACTGAATTCTACTAAGGGTAAGCGCTATTCCTAAGGTCCTCTAAAGTCCAAGATCCAAGCTCTCAGCAAATCCTCCAAGTTCCTATCAATTCCTTCAATTTGTCAATCGGTCTTCAATCGGTAAGCGATTTTTAATTTACCTCTTTAAAATATCTCATGTAACGGTTCGTAATTTGACCACTTTAAAATATGGATATTTAATATATTTTTAAATAAATAAATAATTTATTAATTGATTGATTTATAACTAAAGTAAAACACTTTAAAATAATGGTTAGTGATGGTTAAAGGGTTTTCAAAATTTATTTACAAAAATATTTAGTTCGAAGAAAAATAAAAAATATGACCGAAAATCGTTTTTCAAATTTTGGACTTTACATCTTCTAAAAGTTGTTCGAAACACTGTGAACATTTTAGTATACATAAATACAAACATTTTAAAAAAATTAGGAATTAGAAATCAAATTAAATATTTATTTATAATTTAAGAAAAAAAGGCGACTTGACAATTTCCTAAGTTTAAAATTAAAATAAAAAGCAAATGTCACATCAATGAAACATGTTTAAACATGATTTGATATTTTGGCAAATTGGATTTTAAATGCATGTTGGTAAAGGGGAGAGAGGCATTGTCACTGGAAACCATAGATAGGAGGGTATATGTGGAATTAGCCACTTTGCATGAGAATATAAATAGCAACTCCATGCTCTCGTTTTTATTTTCTTCCCAGATTTGACCTCCTCTTCTTACGGTCATAGCTCCCTCAAATATACTCCAAATTAAGAAATTCATTTTATAATTGAAGAGAATCGAGTTGTCTACAACTTTCGTTTATACCATTTTTTCAATTTCCAAGAGTTATTAGGCCAAAATTCATTTCTTTGTAGAGTATTTTCAGACATAGATTTTCAGGTCTGAAAATAACTCTTCTTCTTCTTACTATATCTTCCTCAAAATAAATCCAAATTATGTAATTATTTTTTAAATCGTAGAGAAAAGAATTTCCAAGAACTTTCTTTTTGATTTCTTCTCCAGATTCCAAGAGCGACATAGCCAAAACTTGTTGAGAAGAGTGACCAAATTCTAGGATGTTTGCTTAGCTTTTAGGTGAGAAAAGCTCGCCTCTTTAACTAAAGTTTTGGACTTTATTTGTTAGGAACTGGAGATAGCGGTTTTGATGACAACAACCTTTGTAACTTATTTTATTATAATTAATATGCTAACATTATCGTCTAGATATATATGAATGTTATTATGCAGGATATATATATAAGGCATGTACTGATTATTGAAGACTGTACAGTATAAAGAGGAAGAATGAAGAAATCAAGTTTGAAGACTCATGAGTATCAAGATCAAGATTTCAAGATATGTGTCTATTTTTTGTTAAAATTTCATAATAGCACGGAAATCTTCATTGCAAATTTCGTTTGGGATGGAACCCATTTCTACCTTCTTAGTGGCTTACAAACTCACGACAAGTAGCTTCCAAACCCACAACAAGTGGCTTATAAAACCACAAACATCTTGGTTTTGTACAAGTTCTCGAGTCCCGATGTGATGAGATTTTCTGTAGGAAGAAGCTTGCAAAACTACTTCAAAATAGTTTTTTAACATGATTTTCAAAACTGCTTTTTAGAACATTTTAGCCTTAAAATTATCTTTTCAAATAATTTTCAAAAAGATGTTTTAGCCTTAAAATATTATTTGTTTTAAAATAAACTCTTGTTTTAAACTTCATTTTCAAAACAACTTTTACATTGTTTTTAACTAGGGATATCAACAGCATGGGATATCGCATGTCGACATAGTGGCCATTGAATTCAAAAGTTTCAATTTTCAAAAGAAGTGTCTATTTGTTTAAATCTCTTCACGAATGGTTATGACCGTTGGTGCTTTATAAATATCCTTCACAAACGAATTTTTTAATTAACTAATTTTCTTATTTCTTCACTTCTTCTTCTCCATAGATCCATATTCTAAAATTCTCATATTTTTAAGATCATGTCGAAATTCTGCCGATTTCTTAAGTGAATCAAATTAGAATCTCATTCTTATTTGATTCTCTTCCCTCTCTAGAAGATCAAAGTGCTATTCAGGGTTATAGGATCAATTTGTAATCTAAAGTTTATCGAATCTCTCTATAAGGTGTGGTTGTGCTTGGAAATCAATTGGGTGATCTTATGTCCTGTAAATCAAGAGAGTTTGCCCCTAATTTGTGAGACAGGAGGCTACCTCAAGGCCTTTAGAAATTAAGGAATGTAATCTCGACATTGGTATAATAAAAATCTGTATGGGGTGTTTGCCTTGGTACAGGACTGGATGTAGGGTAATTTAGAACTAGTATAAAATCCGATGTGTTCTTTCTTTTTACTGCTTTTTATTTACTTTCTGCGTTTGTATTTGATTCTGTGATTTTTCTACGATTAAGTTTTGCATTTGTTTATATTAAATTTTTTAAATTAGTCCATATAAGTCTTAGAATCCATTAAACACTATTCACTCCTCCTCTAGTGTTAAATTAGCCTTAAGATATTTTATCCGCACTCCCTTTCAATTGGTATCAGAGCATAGGTTTTCAAAGTTTTCATAATATGAAAATTGAAAAGTTAAAAATGGCATTTTAGGAAATCTTGTTAATACTTGTTTGAATTTATGCATTTCATCAAAGTATCATAAGTCTGCATATAGTTTTTATGAAAAATTAAGTTATCTACCAAATTTGTTTGTTATGCAGGAACAGACATGTTACATGACTTTTAAAGAATCAACAACCAATGGACAAACTGTGCAAATTGAGAAAGATAAATGGATACTTGATAGTGGCTGTTCAAGGTAGATGACTAGAAATCCCGAGATACTCGATCACATTATATATCAAGATGGTGGACTGGTCAACTTTGAAGATAACTCAAAAGGATATGTGATTGGCGTCGACAATGTCAGTAATTCTAAAACTCCTCTTATTTTTGATTTTTTGCTAGTTAGGAATTTAAAACATAATTTGCTTAATATAAGTCAACTATGTGGTAAAGGATTTAAAATTAAATTTGGAAAAGATAAATATCACATCGAAGATAATAAGTCAAATATTATCTTTGAAGGAATTAGGAAGAAAAACATTTACATCCTTAGTATGAAAGTTTCAAATGATAACTTATGTAATTTGGCTAATACAAGTGACCCTTGGATTTGGCATAAAAGATTTGGTTATTTAAATTTCAAACTATTATCTAGGTTATCAAAATTTGACTTAGTTAGAGCTCTTCCCAAGTTAAACTTTAAAGTAAATAGTATATGTAATTCTTGCCAATTAGGAAAACTTAAGAAAAGCTCATTTAAATTAAAAGATATGATTTCTACTTCTAAACCTTTAGAATTACTTCATTTAGATTTCTTTGGTCCATTTCAAGTTCAATCAATTAATCACAATAAAAATGTTTTTGTAATTGTAGATGATTATTCTAGATATACTTGGACAATTTTTATTAAACTGAAAAGTGATGCTTTTGAATTATTTAAAAATTTTGCTAAAAGAATTCAAAATCATCTTTCTTTAAAAATAAAAACTATTCGTAGTGATCATGGTGGAGAATTTGAAAATGAAAATTTTGATAATTTCTATAATAAAAAAGGAATTACTCATAATTTCTCTTTTCCAAGAACTCTACAACAAAATGGAGTGGTAGAACGTAAGAATAGAACAATCCAAGAGTGTGCTAGAACAATGCTTTCTGATAGCAACTTACATAAAAACTTTTGGGCTGAAGCGGTTGCTACAGCGTGTTATATATTAGATAGGATTTTAGTTAGACCATTAACTAATAAAACACCATATGAATTACTTTACAATAAGAAACCCATAGTAGCTTATTTTGAAGTTTTTGGTAGTAAGTGTTTTATTTTTAATACAAAAGATAATTTAGATAAATTTGAACCTAAATCTGACAAAGGTATCTTCATCGGATATTCTAATAGAAGTAAAGCATTTAGAGTTTATAATTTAAGAACTAACACTATTGAAGAAACAATGCATGTGTTTTCGATGAAAATTTTAAAGATACTGTACAAATAGAAGATGAAGAAGATTTTGTAACTTTAAATAATGAACCTAATGAAACTAATTGTGAAATCGTCCAACCTAATAAAAGAATTAGGGTATTAAAAGATCATCCTGTAGAAAATATACTAATAAATTTTGAGTCTATAGTTAAAACAAGAAATCAGCTAAATAGTATGAGTAATGTAGCTTTCATATCAACTATTGAACCTAAAAATCCAAACGAAGCATCATCTGATGATTCACGGATTCTTGATATGCAAGAAGAATTGAATCAACTCAACAAAAATGATGTTTGGGAACTTGTTCCTAGACCTGAGGATAAAAGTATAATTGGAACAAAATGGGTTTATATAAATAAAATGAATGAACTTGGTGAGGTCGTGAGAAATAAAGCCCGTTTAGTCGTGCAAGGTTATTGTGAAGAAGAAGGAATTGATTATGACGAAACCTTTACACCCGTAGCAAGACTAGAAGCTATTAGGATTCTACTTGCTTTCGCAAACTACTATAATTTCAAGTTATATCAAATGGATGTTAAAAGTGCTTTTCTAAATGGTTTTGTAAAAGAAGATGTTTATGTTGAACAACCTCCACTTTTTTAAGATAATAAGTTTCCAAATCATGTATATAAATTAAAGAAAGCTTTATATGGTCTGAAACAAGCTCCTAGAGCCTAGTATGAAAGACTAAGATCTTATTTATTACAATCTGGTTTTGAAATTGGTAAAATAGATACAACTCTTTCAACTAAAAGAAACAAAAATGATATTCAATTAGTACAAATATATGTAGATGATATAATATTTGGATCAACTAATAACATAGTGAATAAAGAATTTCCAGATATAACGACTAAAGAATTTGAAATGAGTCATATGGGAGAACTAAGTTTCTTTTTAGGACTTCAAATCAAACAATTAGGTAAAAGAATTGTCATTAGTCAAGAAAAATATACTAAGGATTTGATTAATAAATTGGAATTGACCACTTCTAGTGAGAAACCAACTCCAATGACAACTAATGTAGCTTTAAGTAAAGAAGATAAATTAAAAGATGTAGATCAAAAATTATATAAGGGAATGATTGGTTCGCTGCTTTATATAACAGCAAGTCGTCCTGACATCGTGCATAGTGTCTGTCTTTGTGCAAGATACCAATCTCAACCTAAAGAAACTCACTTAAAGTTGTTAAAAGAATTTTAAGATATGTAAAACATACTTTAGATTATGGTTTATTTTACCCTAAAAACGATATATTTGATTTAATTTCATATTGTGATGCTGATTACGCTGGTTGTAAATTAGACCTAAAAAGTGCAAGTGGAACTTGTCACTTTCTAAGACATTCTCTGGTTTTTTGGTTTAGTAAGAAGCAAAACACTATATCCTTATCAACAACTAAAGCAGAATATATATCTGCTGCTTTGGCTTGTTCTCAAGTTATATATATGCGACAAACTTTAAAAGATTTTGGATTAACAATAACTAAATCACCAATTTATTGTGATAATACTAGTGCAACAAACCTATCTAAGAATCCAACTCATCATGCTAGAACAAAACATATTGATATTAGACATCATTTTCTTAGAGATAATATTAGTAAAGAAGTCATAACTCTTGAATATATTAATATTGAAAAAAAAATTGCTGATATATTAACCAAACCATTAAATGAACAAAACTTTACTAATTTAGAAGAGAATTAGGTATATGTTCATTAACTAAAATATAAAGTATAAATAATACAAGTATAGTTAATAATTAATTTAAATAAAAATTTCTCAAAAATTAAACTAAGCATGTCGACATGACCCATCCCCTTATATCGACGTACTAACCGAGATTTTCAAATTTAAATTTCCCTCTAAAATTAGTTATTAGGTTATATATTTATATATTTCGACTTTTACTCCTTTTCTCTATTCTATTCTCTATAACAAACTTCTAAAACAGTAAATTAATGTATTCCTCTTCTAATAATGAACCTTCTTCACCCACTTCTCCTCATTCTGGTCCTTTTCAACGATCCACACATGTACGAGTCATCAAATTGCAAGAGAAGATGAAAGATTTGCTTCAAATGATGACGGGGATTCAAGTGAGTCAACTGTGAATGGCTAGAGAACAAGATAGGCAAGGCATAATCCTAGGAATTTACAAAATTTCCTTATGGATAACCATGCCAATCCCATTGTTATCGAAGAATCATCACAATCCATAGATTCTGAAGAAGAAGAGCCCCTAGAAGAACCACAAGAGGATCAAGAAGAAAAACATCCTCTACCGAATCCGGATGTTCATATGGATGAAAACGATGGCCTGATTTGCATTAGACAGGTCCTTTTTGACGCTAATGGGAACTTGGTCGAACAACGTGGAAACTTTTGTCTCCACTATCCAAATTGTTCGGTCCATAAATCACCAATATTTAAGGGTCCTCGTTAAGCGTTTTTTTCGTTTTCTTAATTGTATATAGGTTTGTTAATTTGTATATAAGTGTTATCTTTATTAATGTACTTAAAATAATCTTTTGTGTATAAGATCTTGAATTCCATTTAACTTAGGATGCTATATTTCACTCATGCATAGTTATTTTTCTTATATCATATGTTTGTTTGTCTCATTTTCTATTAAGTTCAAAGTTCATACGTTAGTTTTTTTATTGATGACAAATGGGGAGAAGTTATACAAAATATTAGGCTTGGAGTAAGGGGGAGTTATGGTATGATCAAAGTGGTAAGTATATTTTAAGGTTGTCATCATCAAAAAGGGGGAGATTGTTAGGAACCAGAGATAGTGGTTTTGATGACAACAACCTTTGTAACTTATTTTATTATAACTTATATACTAACATTATTGTCAAGATATATATGAATGTTATTGTATAGGATATATATGTATATGTATATATATGTATATATATATATATAAGGCAAGTACTGATTATTGAAGACTGTACAGTATAAAGATCAAGAATGAAGAAATCAAGTTCGAAGAGTCATGAGTATCAAGATCAAGATTTCAAGATATGTGTCTAGTTTTTGTTAAAACTTCATAACAGTATGGAAATCTTCATTCCGAATTTCATTTGGGATGGAACCCATTTCTGCCTTCTTAGTGGTTTACAAACCGACGACAAGTAGGTTACAAATCTATGACAAGTGGCTTACAAACCCACGAACATCCTAGTTTTATAAAAGTTCTGAAGTCCTGATGTGATGAGATATTCTGTAGGAAGAAGCTTGCAAAACTACTTCAAAATGGTTTTTCAAAACTGCTTTTCAAAATATTTTAGCCTTAAAATTATATTTTCAAATGATTTTCAAAAAGATGTTTTAGCCTTAAAATATTATTTGTTTTAAAATAAACTCTTGTTTTAAACTTCATTCTCAAAACAAATTATACGTTATTTTTTAACTAGGGACGTCGACATCATGATATACCCTATGTCGACATAGTGGCCGTTGAATTCAAAAGTTTCAATTTTCAAAAGAAGCATCTATTCGTTTAAATCTCTTCACGAATGGTTATGACTGTTGGTGCTTTATAAATAACCTTCACAAATGAATTTTTTAATTAACTAATTTTCTTATTTTCTTCACTTCTTCTTCTCCACAAATCAGTATTCTAAAATTCTCATATTTTTAAGATCGTGTCGAAATTCTGTCGAATTCTTAAGTGAATCAAATTAGAATCTCATAGTTGTTTGATTCTCTACCCTCTCTTGAAGATCAAAGTGCTATTTAGAGTTATAAGATCAATTTGTAATCAAAAGTTTATCGAGTCTCTCTATAAGGTGTGGTTGTGCCTGGAAATCAATTGGGTGATCTTGTGTCCCGTAAATCAAGAGAGTTTGCCCCGGAATCATGAGACAGGAGGGTACCTCAAGGCCTTCAGCAATTGAGGAATGTAATCTCGACATTGGTGTGACAAAAATCTATATGAGGTGTTTGCCTTGGTACAGGACTGGATGTCAGGTAACTCTAAACCAGTATAAAATCCGGTGTGGTCTTTCTTTTTACTGCTTTTTATTTACTTTCTACATCTGTGTTTGATTCTGTGATTGTTCTACGATTAAGTTCTGCATTTGTTTATATCATAATTTTTAAATTAGTCCATATAAGTCTTAGAATCCATTAAACACTATTCTCTCCCCCCTCCAGTGTTAAATTAGCCTTAAGATCCTTAATCCGCACTCCCTTTCATTATTTCCTTCACATTATTGTAACTATTAATTTATTTGATTATGCATGTTTGTTGTAAGGGTTGTTACTTGGTTTTCTTGTTAGAAAGTTGACATCTTGAGTAGTTAGTAAGTAATCAAAAACTAGTTTTGTAGTTCGAAGTAAATTTGTATAAGTGATGCCTTCTTTATGTTCATACATATTGTTTACTTTTCCATATGCCGTGTTTATGTTATGTGATGTGAGGCTTGGATGAATATCAGCATGACATGAAAGTAGTTCTCGAAGTGTCCGTATAGCGACTATCGCTATATAGGCATTTTTGGAAAACACTATCGTTTCAACATCTTTTGTTATACTTTCGAGCTTGGGTTTTACTTTACAAAGGTAATTAAGTTTATGGATAAGGATGGATTTAAAATTAATTCACTAATTTAATAATGATTTTAAATTTAATTAATTATTTTAATAATGAGGATTAAGGATAATTAATTATCTTAATAATGATGTGTGTAAAATTAATTAATTACTTTATTAATGATGTTTAAAAATATTTAACCATTTTATCCAATGAAAACTAAGTTTGATTATTCTCTTAAATAATGATTGATTAAAGTTAATTAATTATTTCAATTAATGGTGTTTAAAATTAATTAATATTTTTTAATTAATTACTTTTAAAGTTAATTAGTTAGTTTAAATTTAATTATCTTTTCCATTAATGATATTTTAAATTAGTTAATCCTTTTAGTAAATGATGTTTTAAAATTAATTAATCAATTTAATTAATGAGATTTAAAAATAATTAATTAATTATTGATGATTTAAAATGATTAACCTTTTTTTACTTATGGGTATTTAAAGTTAATTAATCAAATTAATTAACGATGTTTAAAGTAATTAATCATTCTTATTAATGTTAATTAAAGATAATTAAGCTATTTAATAAGGATGTTTTATGTGATTAAATCATTTTAATAATGGTGTTTTAAATTTAATGCCATTTTTACAAAGTTGTTTAAAGTTAAAAACTTGTAATGAGAAGCCCAAGCATGAGTTCGGTTTTAAAAAGTAAAAGTTCGATTTGGTTATGGAAAAGAAGTTTTCATAAACGACATCGCTTATACAGGAAGAATTTAGTCATACTCTTGGCAACTAAACGTTGACATATGGAAACTTGATCTTGAAAGTTAAAATTATCGTCAAGGCATCACCTAGAGGTAACGCTACCTTCACTTGCCCGACTTTATTTTTAACCAAGAAATATTAAAAGTTTGAAATTGACGAGTAGTGGTAGGAATATGAGGTTTACTGTCCATATACGATCATTTTGTTATCTTCGATAGTCAGTTTGTCGAATATCGAATACCTCATCCTTCTTTCTTTTTCATTCTAAGACGATGTGTTGCTCATTTGAGCTTTGTTATCCTTTGTCGGAAATGACTAAACCCAAAGAGCGAGTGGAGGCCAAGCTATGTGGGGTTGCTCCCATTAGGTTATTTTCACATCCACTCTAGATTGGATTCGGTTGTGCATACTGAGATGTGAAATACTCGGATTCTCAGTAACAGTCGGCGGGGTCCGGCTTGGAAGTTTCCGAGAGCCATTTGAGTTCTCAAGTATATATTCTACAGGTATACTTTCGATAGGGGTGCACCCTCCTAGTCATTGTTGGTAAATTTCCTTTCCTTATTGATTCGAACCCTCAGATTTGTTTACTTTATTGCATCAGGAAGAGTATAACACTCTTTGTGATGTTAATTATTTGTATCCATTATTTACATTTGGACGTTGTTCTTGTGCGAGGTAACCCGTTTCGCGTTTGGCGGCATGGCCTCACATATGGTTGTTTAATTACAATTATTATTTAGAGTTTTACTTATACCATACATATTGTCTAACCAAAGTTGTTTGTTTTCACTAAACTCTCGGGTACTCAATTATATTTGAGTAGTCTGAGAGTAGCAGGTCTTTTACGGGCTCTTTTAAAGACGGTGTTCATCATGAAGCCTTTATCTATTTAGTTATAACTTTCCATTGTTTGTTTAGTTCTTGTAAGTGTATTTTGTTTTAGCATCTGTGAAGGCAAGTTGTTATAATTGCCTAAGCTGATTGTAGTACTTTTGTGTAACTCCAATAGCTCCAAGTTAAGGAGTAGCCTTATGTACTATATTACTGTTGTGTTTTATTTAACATTTTAGTTGTAAGATTTTCTGTTCTGTTCATTATTTTACCCCACTACAATTCATCTTTCGGATGCTTAGGCAACAACACGCGAATACGTGGATGTATTAAGTGTCATTTCCAGTGGTCAGAAAGGTGGATCGTCACAGTTGGTATCAGAGCTTCGGTTGAGCAAACACCTTAGCCTGATTGGGGTACAACTCATTAGAGATAGGGTGTGAAGAGCCCTAGAATGGGTTAATCTTTAGAGAGCATTATTTTATCACCTATCCTTATGATTTGTTTTAGATCCTTTGGTGTTGTTTCCCTTAAACCATTTTGGTCCTACTTTTGTATTCTAATAGCACCTACCATTGGTTAGGTAATTGAAAATGAGTACAAGAGAAAGAAGAGGGAGAGGATCTGGAACCAACATGGCTACAAATGGCAGAGGTGCTACAAATAGGCTAGTTGTAGAGCCGGTAGAAGAAGTAGTGGTACAAGTTCAACCACCTTAGAACTTTGCTACTCTGTGCAAAAATTATACTGCTTTGGTGGTAAACAATTCTTTAGAAATGAAGATATTCTTGGAGTTCAAACATGGCTCCGCTCTTGTGAAAGGATATTTGAGGATCTTCGGTTGGAGGATGTAAGGAAGCGATTGTTGACATTGCGACAGCTCCAAAAGTCAGCAATGGATTGGTGGGATTCAGTGACAGTTAATACCCCAAATGAAGATCTTACTTTGGCTCAATTTAAGGAAGTCTTCGATGCTTAGTTTATTACAAAGGTGGGGAGGCCTCAATTGTTTAGGAGTTTCATGGATTTGAAGCAGCGAGATATGACAGCGGCGTAGTATGAACATTGATTCAATGCATTGTCTCGCTTTGGACCAAGATTAATAGACACATCACTTAAAAAGAATGAGATGTCCGTGGAAGTACTGAGGCCAGAATTCCATCGTAAAATGACCAATCATGTTAATGGTACCTTTACCAATTTGATTAACATGGCCTTGAGGTTTGAAGCTTTTGATATTAAGCAAGGAGTTCAAAAAGGTGTAGTGCCAGTAGTTAATGCCCAACCTTTATCAGTTATTCCTGTTGCAAACAAGCCGAATTTTAAACATAAAGGAAAGAAGCAGTGGTCAGGAAAGAAACCTGGAGGTGGAAACCAAAATCAGAAGAAGTAGCCCAACTTGGCCAACGTTCTTTGTTCAAGTGTAACAAGCTAGGACACTTTGCATATCAGTATCCAAGTTTCTCCTATTGCAACTGCGGTCAGCTGGGACACAAGAAGAATGAGTGTCGCTTCCCAAAGAAGAGGTCGCAAGGTCAAGCTTTTGCTATCGAGGAAAGACCATCTACTTCTATGGATCAAAAGGGAAAGCAGGTGTTGCAAGATACCTTATCCATTTCTAGTATTCCTATTAGAGCGTTGTTTGATTCTGGTGCATCTCATAGTTTTATTTCAGTTAATCTTGTTAATAGACTTAACCTTAAATCCATCCTTCTAAATAATTCTCTTTGTGTGTCAAAACCAACCGAGGGCCAAGAAAATCCTGACACTATGTGTCTAAACGTGTCTATTTTATATCGAGATCGACACTTCCCTTTTGACTTGTTTGTTTTTAAGTTCATGGGTTATGGGGTGTTATTGGGAATGCATTAGTTGTCTAAATTTAGAGTGATCGTAGATTTTGATCGAAGGATTATCAGAATAAGTGATGCTGGAGACGTAGGTGTAGACATAAATTGTAGGAGGCCAAATGGGTTAATGAACAGTTTTTTCTATTCGCTTGAAGTGGCTAAAGAGGAGATAAAAGATATACCGATTGTTCAGGAGTTTAAGGATATTTTCGATGAAGTGCAAGGTTTACCTCCTAACCATGAAGTGGAGTTCTATATTGACTTGATTCTAGGAACGACACCGATCGTACAACCTCCTCGAAGGTTGGGCCCAAAAGAGAGAAGGGAATTAGAGATGCAGACGTTTGACTTATTGTAGAAGGGCCTGATCCGGATTAGCATATCAAGTTGGGGATCGCCGGTAGTTTTTGTTACAAAGGCGGATGGTTCTCTTAGATTATGTGTAGACTATCGGGAGTTGAATAAGAGGACTATCAAAAATAAGAATCCTTTACCTAGGATCGACGACAAGTTTGATCAACTCCACTGGGCTCGGGTATTTTCTCAACTGGATCTTGCTACTGGTTTTCGCCGATTAAGGTTAGCAGGGAAGAGTGTGCCCTTAACATCTTTTTGTACTCCTGATAGTTTTTACAAGTGGTTAGTCATGCCATTTGGACCGACTAACGCACCAGCTTATTTTGTGAACTTAATGAATCGAGTGTTTCAGATTTTTCTTAATAAGTTTGTTCTCATCTTTATTGATGATATTCTTGTTTATTCTAAGATGGAGGAAGAGCACAAGTATCACCTTCGAGTCGTTCTAAATACTTTAAGAAGTCATGTATTGAAAGCAAGTTTTCTAAGTGCCATTTCTGGAAATCCGAAGTTAGGTTTCTAGGGCATGTTGTTTCAGGAGAAGGCATATTAATGGACCCAACTAAAATAGTTACGGTACAAAACGGAAGAAGCCCGAAAATGCGACAGAGGTCAGAAGTTTCTTGGGATTAGCTGGTTTTTATAGAAGATTCATCAAAGATTTCTCAAAGATTGCTTCTCATCTGACAAAGTTATTAAGAAAGAAGCTAAATTTATGTGGACAACTAAGTGCGATTAGGCCTGTCAACGGATGCTTTTGGATGTGGATAATGCCATATCTGCATTTGCATCCGAAATCATTTTCGGATATCGGATATCCACATCCACGGATACGGCCGAATATCGGATAAGTATCCTATATGCTAACAACTGATAAATCAAGAATTATAAAAAGAAAATTTTAGTTTAACATAAATATTTTTCAATCCCATTGATTATAAAAGTGTTATATATTAACAAATATGTGATAATAAATAGTTTCGAGCAGTTAAAAAGCATTAAGTGCATATGATATAAGCTACTAACTTAATAAAGCAATAAAAAAACATATTTCACTGCACTAAATATGCATAATTTGAACTATAATCTTGACAAAAATTGGACAGATAATTTTCGAATGCGGATGTCTTCGTATCCGCATCCGCGTCGTTTTTTCTGGATATCGGAAATTTATCCGCTTTTCGGATGCAGATGCGGACGGATTGCAGATTTTTCACCCAGAAGGATTTGAATTTGAGGTAGCAAAGATGGTTGGAGTTTCTCACTTCTTAAGATCTAGATATTCTATACACCCCTGGGAAAGCGAATGTTGTTGCAGATGCATCGTGTAAGAATGGTGCGATGGTTTCCAACTTAGAAGTCAAGAAAATTTTGATTGAGAGGATTGCAGCTAATCAAAAGGAAGACCTTATTTTGGCTCGACTCAAGAAGGATGTCCAAGAAGGTATTGTTTCTAGTTATGAGATTGATCCTCAAGGAGTGTTGAGAATGAACGAGCGCATCTGTGTTTCTAATATTAATGGTCTTAGAAGAGAAGTGTTAGATGAATGTCATCGATCAAAGTTATCTTTCCGTCCAGGAGTGACCAAGATGTTCAAGAATATGAATAGAGTTTTCTGGTGAAAGGGGATGTAGCGAGATGTTTTGATCTTTGTGATTCAATGTGCAAATTGCTAGTAAGTTAAGAGTGACCAGTAGAGGTCAGCTGGACTGCTTCAACCACTTGAGATCCCAAAAAGGAAGTTGGAGCAGATCTCTATGGATTTTGTTGATGGACTTCCTTGGTCAAGTAAAGGTAACAAAGGAATTTGGGTTATTTTCGATTGGCTAACCAAGAGCGCTCATTTCATTCTGGTTAAGCCGACAAGGACCGTTGAGAGTCTGGATAATTTGTATGTGAGGGGATTGTGAGGCTTTATGGTATTCCCTGTAGTATTGTAAGTGACCGAGACCCAATATTCAATAGTAGGTTCTGGAAGGGGCTGCAAATACCTTAGGGACCGAGCCGAGTCTGAGTACAGCTTATCAGCCCCAGACAATGGGCAGATAGAGAGAGTGGACCGGATCTTGGAGGATTTTTTACGTGCATGCATTCTTGACTTTGGAGGTTCTTGGGAAGATCATCTACCCTTATGCGAATTCACTTACAACAATAGATATCAGGAAAGTATTGCCATAGCCTATTTTAAAGCTCTTTATGGTCGTCCATGCCATTCTTCCCTGTGTTGGATTGAGTCTAGTGATAGAATTGTTCTTGGTACCGACATGGTCTTAGAAGCAAGTGCGAAGGTAGCTGATATCCGAATGGAGATAAAGGAGGCGCAAGATCGGAAAAAGTGTTATGCGGATCAAAGGCGTAGGGATCTTGAGTTATTAGTGGGAGATTCGGTGTTTGTGAAGGTTTCTCCATTGAAGAGTGTTGTAAGGTTTGGAAAATCAAGGAAGCTAGCCTCTCGATTTATTGGCCCTTTCCCCATTCTAGACTGGGTTGGTAGACTTTCTTATAGAGTGAAGTTACTAGACAAACAGTCGGATGTGCATGATGTATTTCACGTATCCTATCTACATAAGTATATACATGATCCTACTTTAATTACTCTGCCATCTCAGCAGGAGGATATGGAAGTTGAGCCTGACTTGACCTTTGTAAGAGCCTCTTCAAATTGTCGGTCGAGGTAAGAAACAATTAAGGACTAAGGTTGTGGACTTGGTCAAAGTACAGTGGAATGCAGATCCTAGAGGTTGCACTTGGGAGACTGCAGATAGTATGAGGGAAGCATACCCTGAGTTGATGTTAGGATGGGTTTGTTTGTATAGAATATGTATGCACTGTTTGAGATATATTTAGCATGTATATTGTACGGGTTTCAGGACACACACACACACACACACACACACACACACTCTTTTTGAGTTATCTCCTTAAGTGTTAATTTCGGGGACGAAATACTTTTAAGGGGGGAGAGTGTAACGATCCATAATTTAACCTCTTTAAAATAGGAATATTTAATATATTTTTAAATAATTAATTAATTGATTTATCACTAAAGTAAAACACTTTAAAATAATTGTTAGTGATGGTTAAAGGGTTTTCAAAATTTTTTTGCAAAAATATTTAGTTCGAAGAAAAATAAAAAAATATGACCGTAAATCGTTTTTCGATTTTTCGACTTTACATCTTCTAAAAGTTGTCCGAAACACTATGAACATTTTAGCATACATAAAAACAAACATTTATAAAACAAAGTAGGATTATAAATTAAAATAAATATCTATTTATAATTTAGGAAAAAAAAGGTGATGTGATAACTTCCTAAGTTTAAAATTAAAACATAAAGCAAATGTCACATCAATGGAACATGTTTAAACATAATTTAATATTTTGGCAACTTGGATTTTAAATGCATGTTGGTAAGGAGGAGACACGCATTGTCATGTGGAAACCATAGATAGGAGGGTATAAGTGGAATTAACCATTTTGCATGAGAATATAAATAGTAACTCCATGCTCTCGTTTTCATTTTCTTCCCATATTTTACCTCCTCTTCTCACGGTCATAGCTTCCTCAAAAATACTCCAAATTAAGAAATTATTTTTGTCAAATTGAAGAGAATCGAGTTGATAACAACTTTCATTTATATCATTTCTTCTGTTACCAAGTGCTATTAGGCCAAAAATTCATTTCTTTGTAGAGTATTTTCGGACACAGATTTTCAGGTTCGAAAATACCTCTTCTTCTTCTTCTTACTATATCTTCCTAAAAATAAATCTAAATTAAGTAATTTTTTTTTCAATCATAGAGACAATAATTTCCAAGAAATTTCTTTTTTATTACTTCACCAGATTCCAAGAGCGACATAGCCAAAACTTGTTGAGAAGATGACCAAATTCTAGGTTGTTTGGTTAGCTTTTAGTTGAGTAAAGCTCGCCTCTTTAACTAAAGTTTTGGACTTTATTTCCTTCACATTATTGTAACTATTTAAGTTACTTGATTATGCATGTTTTTTGTAAGGGTTGTTACTTGGTTTGCTTGTTAGAAAGTCGACACCTTGAGTAGTTAGTAAGTAATCAAAACTAGTTTTGTAGTTCAAAGTAAATTTGTATAAGTGATGCCTTCTTTATGTTCATAAATATTATTTACTTTGTCTGTATGCCATGTTTACGTAATGTGATGTGAGGCTTGGATGAAAATCATTATGACATGAAAGTAGTTCTCGAAGTGTCCGTACAGCGACTATCGCTATATCGACACTTTCGAAAAACACTACCTCTTCGACATCTTTTGTTCTACTTTCGAGCTTGGATTTTACTTTGCAAAGGTAGTTAAGTTTTTGGATAAGAATAGATTTAAAATTAATTTACTAATTTAATAATGATTTTAAATTTAATTAATTATTTTAATTAATGAGGATTATGGATAATTAATTATCTTAATAGCGATGTGTGTAAAATTAGTTAATTACATTGTTAATGATGTTTAAAATTAATTAACCATTTTATCTAATGGTAGTTAAGTTTGATTAATCTCTTAAATAATGATTGATTAAAGATAATTAATTATTTTAATTAATGATGTCTAAAATTAATTAATCATTTTTAATTAATTACTTTTAAAGTTAATTAATTAGTTTAAATTTAGTCAATCTTTTCCATTAATGTTAATTTAATTTAATTAATCCTTTTTAGTAAATGATGTTTTAAAATTAATTAGACAACTTAATTAATGAGATATAGAATTAATTAATTAATTAATGATGATTTAAAATGATTAACCCTTTTTACTTGTGGGTATTTAAAGTTAATTAATCAAATTAATTAACGATTTTTAAAGATAATTAATCATTCTTATTAATGTTAATTAAAGATAATTAAGCTATTTAATAAGGATGTTTTAAGTGATTAAATCATTTTGATAATGGTGTTTTAAAGTTAATGAACCATTTTTACAAAGTTTTTTAACGTCAAAAACTTGTAATGAGAAGCCCAAATAAGAGTTCGGTTTAAAAAGTAAAAGTTCGATTTGGTTATGGAAAAGAAGTTTCCATAAACGACATCGCTTATATGGAAAGAAGTTAGTCATACTCTTGGCACTTAACATTGAGGTATGGAAACTTGTCACTGTCCCGAATGTTAAAATTATCGTTAAGGCAACGCTAAAGGTAACACTACCTCCACTTGCCTGACGTCATTTTAACCAAGAGATAGTACAAGTTTGAAATCGACGAGTAGTGGTAGGAATATGAGGTTTACTGTCCATATATGATCATTTTGTTATCTTCGATAGTTAGTTTGTCAACTATCGAATACCTTAGCCTTCTTTGTTTTTCATCATTCTAATACAATGTGGTGATCATTTGAGCTTTATTATCCTTTGTCGAAAATGACTAAACCCAAACACCGTGTGGGGACCAAGCTATGTGAAGTTTCTCCCATTAGGGTATTTTCACATCCGCTCCAGATTGGATTCAGCTGTGCACACTGAGATGTGAAATACTTGGATTCGCAGTAACAGTTGGCTGGGTTCGGCTTGGAGCTTTTCGAGAGCCATCAGAGTTCCTAAGTATATTTTAGAGGTATGCTTTCGGTAAGTAGAGTGCAACCTCCTAGTCATTGCTGGTAAATCTCCTTTCCCTATTAATTTGAACCTTCAAATTTGTTTACTTAATTACATTAGGAAGAGTATAACACTCTTCATGATGTTAATTATTTGTATCCATTCTTTATATTTGGATGTTGTTCTTGTGAGAGGAAACACGTTCGCGTTTGGCGGCGTGGCCTTACGTGTGGTTGTTTAATTACACTTATTATTTAGAGTTTTACTCATACCAAACATATTGTCTGACCCAAGTTGTTTGTTTTCACTAAACTATTGGGTACTCAATAATATTTGAGTAGTCCGAGAGTAGCAGGTCTTTTACGGGCTCTTTTGAAGACCGTATTCAAGTAGTGGGCCTTTATCTATTTAGTCGTATGTTTCCACTGTCCGTTTAGTTCTTGTAAGTGTATTTTGTTTAAGCATATGTAAAGGCAGGTTACTATAACTACCTAAGCTGATTGCAGTACTTTTGTGTAACTCCGATAACTTCAAGTTAAGGAGTAGCCTTACGTACTATATTACTGTTGTGTTTTATTTAATAGTTTCATTGTGAGATTTTCTGTTCTGTTCTTTATTTTACCCCACGTTAATTTATCTTTCAGATGCTTTGGCAATAGCACACGAATTCATGGATGCATTAGGTGTCGTTCCCAATGGTTAGAAAGGTGGATCGTTACATCTCACGTCAATAAAAGTGTACACAACTGCTGGTAGCCTGAAAGTGAAGAGAAAACTTCCATCATGTAACTCTATTGACCTCGCATCCCTATGACTTGACCATGCTTCAATTACTATATATATAAGTGTGTGTGTATGTGTGTAGACACATACACGCACACACTCATCTCACCATTTCATAAATAAGGACTTATAAGGAATCTTCCTTATTACTACTTAAAATAATAATTAGGCTATATAAGAGTTTCCTCTTATTTCCACCTACCAATCAATTTCCTTCCTAATGGGTGGGGGGATAAATGAAAATAAATGCCTAATTAGCTACGTCAGATACACAATAATCATACGTTAATTATGTAAATAGAGATAGATAAATATTCGCGCCTAATAAGTCTAAAACACACGGATTTTAAACCAGCGTTAAATATAAATTCCCTAACCAATTATTATTACCAGTCCTTTTTCTTCAATTTCCCAAGATTTCATGGTATTCTAATGTCCAAAATAGAGAATAAATATTCATAATCAAAACTACAATAACAGACTTGTAAATAAAATATAAACTCAATTTATTACATAAATTCAATGGAATATCTTAAACAATAAGAATTGAAATCTAAACCCCATACCCTATTCAACTCCTCTTTTCACAAAGAAATATATAAAAATAAGTGGTGTAAACTATCAATAGAATTCGTAATCTAAACCTTCATTTCATTGAAGGATCATATTTAACCCAAAGAAAAAGGAGAAGTGGAATAGACTATGAAATTACAAAAAATTGTATAAACGAAACAAATTCCATCAAACTAAAATAAATAATTGAGGACCTCAACATGGATTTGACATTTCGAAATAAAAAGGAATTTTGGGGGATTTTATCTATCAAATTTTCGAAATCCAAAATCCTTTAGGCATATTCAAATCCAAAATGAGATACACTAAACAATTACTGAAAAAGAAATACTAAGGTTTCTACTCATAGATTAGTCTTAGCTTTACTTAAATGGATTTGTAGCCTTCCGGTCTCTTCCAGAATCTCTCTCCTTTGATATACAAACACACAATAGGGAAGAGGTATATATATTCATTAGATTCAGAATAACCGGAGAAGAATAGGATAAAAATAGATTGGAGGAAGAAGAAACAAATAGGAAATAGGTTGAACCCTAACCTGAATTCTCTACGGAGTTTCTGAACTTTATTAGAGAGATAGCAATGGCAAAGTCCGTCGTATTCCTCAAAATAATATAAATAAAAATGGAGAGGATACGATTCTATTTATAGGAGTTGAAACACACCAGAACATAAGATGGAACTGGGTAGAAAATGGGTAAATCTGGGGCTCACAACTGAATAAAACAGAACTTAAAACCCTAGCTGGCACTAGCAATTGTTGTTGCCAAGCGATCGACCATCCTTGGGTGACTTGTCAACCACTATGGTCGACCGACTGACCTATTTAAGTCGACCGCTCTTTTATGTAGGGGCGTTTATTTTTGTTTCCGTTGCCGTATTATTTTATTCCCTAATTAACTTTTTAACATTAAGCGTTAATTAAACATTACTACATGAAAACGAATTACAAACTGCAACGTGTAACAGCGTTTAATTGCTGGTTGCGATTATTATTTCCATCTAAAGTACAACAAAATATACATGGCGTTGAGCTATGCTGTAGAACAAGTAAGACGTCAAAATTTGTGAGCAGGCATACAATATATTTTTTAGTCTGCTTCTTTACCAATTATTTTAGTTTGCTCTCGTGTTTGCTTTCCCATTTCTGCCTCTCAATTAGAACCCTAAGAAAACAAATTCCTAATTTACTTGTTGCTACTCTAGACAAGTGAACTCTGCGCCTTTGTCGCTGTGTTTTTCTTGCCTAAGTCACCTTCAACACTGATCAGTGAGCACTCCTTCTTAAAGCTATTGACAAAATCAATTTTTTGATTTACCTAGGATTGGTTGCTTGCGCTTCTCAAAGCTAGGGTTATTTTTTATTTATTAATCAAGAATTTGATCTGAGACTAATTTGATTATGATTATTGTTTATACTTTTTTGTTCTACAGGATGTCTAACTAATTTTGAACTCGATTCGATTGTGAATTTTAGTGGTTGATGTCGCTAGCAAATATAACATTGACCTATCATGGATTTTTTAGCAGGCTATTTGAAAATTATTCAACGTTGCAAGAGGTAAGTTTGTCGTAAAGGAACTCAATTTCGTGCTAGTTTGCTGTTTTATTCATTACAACAATATTTTTATAATTCTTTAGTGTTTATTAGTTTGGTTTCCAAAGGCTATGCTTCATTGATTTTGTGCCTTTCTAACCTTTTCCTGATACGCTTGAATTATTGACTGCTGGTTTCTTAAATTAATGAAGAAACTTTATGTGTCATTAGTTATAGAAATGGGATACTTCAGATCGACGAAGTAAGAACATGTAAACATGTACCTATATTTATATTAGTAAATATATACGCATTAGATACTCCTCTTCTTTCTAAAACCGTGTTACTTATCTTACGTATCGTCCAACAACCTCACTAACAATCTAGACAGCAAATGCATAACCTCATAATCCTCTCTAGATATCTTTCTCACAAGCTTTTGTTTAAATCCCTTTACAGTGTAATTTTACTTTGTATAGGTTTTCTCTTTGTGTAAGTTTTGTGTTGATGGGTGAAAATTTAATTTTACTAAATTACTAGAGCAATATGGTATTATGCCAAAAATTGAATATACTACAACATTTCAGCATAAGATCAATTATGCTTAAAGTGTTTTTTGATAGGTGTAGTTGGGCACCAAATTGTGGTTAGCTATGCAGATTGTATGGGGTTATCATTGTTCTAAAGAAAAACAAATGGTTCTTCATGGTATGAATCATATAGTGGTCCTTTATGTATTTCATTGTTATGTTCATGGAGTTAAATATTTCATCTCACCATCATTGGTGCAATTTTGTTACATGTTATATTATAGTTCGTGGTTCTTCCAAGTTGAAGACAAACTACATAGCGTTGTAGCAATATGATTCCTTTTGAAAGTTATTCTTCCCTTTTACAGTTTTAGTGCATATTATCTCCATAGTCAACCTTTAAAATTTATAATACACCTGCTAATTTTATTATAACAATACAGTAATGTTAAGATGTGCTCAATGGGTACATGTTAACTTTTTTTATTACAAGATGACTAAATGATTAGACAAATGCCATAGCTGTTAAAAAGTAAGATTGGTTAGTTAGTTATTCAGGACAATCCAAATATTAATTATAATTTAAAATAATAGTTATGAGATTCTTGCATTCTTATTTGCAAGTTATTTAGTTTTATGTTATTTAGTACGTTTTTCAATTTTAGTCTGCATGTGAGTTGATATTGAATTATTATTTACTAAGAATACTTTCAAGGTAACAATAAGCGAGCTAGTAGGGAAACAATCGTTATATATGTATTTGGTTAGGTCAATCACCTAGGATGTTGTCGTCTTCCTGATCATACAAAAGTTAATGGCTAAACCATTTCTTAATTGACAACTATTATATACAAAAGAAAAAACAGAGGAAAGCTAAGCATTCCTACAACTTTTATCAGCTTTGGTGAATTTATATATTGGTCTGTTTTATCTCATATGCTATTCGAAAATATGTTATTAACATATTAAATAGGCAGATGTTAGTTTAACTCACACCCTTAATTTTGAGAAAATAACATATTCCAGATCTTTGTGTTACTTTTTTTGCACTAATTAGCATTTTTATTTATTGAATAATTGCTTGGTTATTCTTAAAGATGGTTCCTTATACCAAAACTTTATTTATAAACTCATTTTTACACATACTCTTGATGATGATGCTTATATGGAACTCTTAATTTTTTTGATTTAAATAATATATAAACATGATCTAACTCAACTTTGTCTTAGTAAAGTTAGGTTTGCTTGAATTTAGGTTGTGGCCTAACAAGAAATAAAACTAAATTTATGGGCAAGCAAAGAATTAAGGAGCTTCTTATCCATGTGGCTACAACCAAATTCTCAAGCTATAATGCAAATATTGATGAAGTGTCCAAATATTTAGAAGGCTTTCTTTGTTAAGTAAGGGAAAAAAGGCTAGTTGGCTATACTTATAAGTTGACCATGGAATGATGCATCTTATTGTTTGAGCTACGCTATGTTACATAGAAATTAACTTTATTTAATGACTAACTTCATGTTCATTACTACAACACTATTTCATTTTAAAACTCAAGAATCTCATGAAGTATCACAAACTGATAATGTTAATCTCTTTATAAGTACCGTATTTACAATCTTTACGTTAGTTTTAGTCGACATTATTAATTATGAAGAATTATTAATCATGTTGTGAACTGTCAATGCCTATCCGAAATAGTTGAGTTAGAAAATGAATTTTCAAGGTAAATAAACTGATATATCGTGTCTACTAATTATGATTGATTTTCCCTGGGTTTAGTTTAAAGATTCTTATTATTTTTCCAATTTGAAGGTTTTGGATGAGATCCCATCATTAGTCCAGTTGAGTAATAATTCATAATTGTTTGTTGAGAAAATTTTTGAGATGAATGTAGAAAAGGCTCATATTCGATCTGTATCTTCTTTTCTTCTTCATAATACATGCCTAAGTCTTAATATAGCTGCAACAAATAATAGGGGTTTATCAGTTCCATTGTCTATTTCATTTTAAAATACAGACATCGATGGTAAGTGATGAGAATAAGATTGTGTTTGCATTGCCTATGGTTAAGCACAACACAGTTTGAAAAATAAAGCTGATATCATTTCTAAATAAATATAAGAATTCTTTCCCTAGACCTTTGGTTTTCCTTTGTAATAATTATAAACTTATGAAACTTTTACCTATTTGAATAATAGCAAGTATCTAGGTTCTGTAGAAGTGCAACATTCAAATAGAATTTATCACAAACTTCATCTCTAAAACCAATTTGAGAGCTTTGGAATAAAAAGTAAACGAACTGAAAAGAAGGTATATTTTCACTAAAAGTGCTATATATAAAACAAATTCTACACCCGTACCATTAGCACGGGTTTCATACTAGTGTGTGTGTGTGTGTGTGTGTGTGTGTGTATATCATTATAGAGATACCTTGAGTGGTAAAAAACTGCATAGGAAGATGTTCATAGAAAGTAAAACTTTTGGTTTTTATACACAGTAATTACTCATAAAAATATATTATACATAGAAATGAAGTTGTATGGTTAAACAGTTAATCTTTGTTTCTTCTTACAAAATATATGTTGGCATATTATTGGTTTTCTTATGTTATATATGGACTTGGTTACTCAATAACAGTTGATAGCTTATTGAATATGAACACTAAGATTATTATTTCACTCATTCCTCAGTGAAAAAAGGCTTCGAGTCGTGAAAAGAGGGGACCTTATCAAGACAATGGCAGTAAAGCTTCCTTAACACTCAACTCATTTTAGGTGCAAAATGAGTAGGAACTGAAGTAGTGGAATGTGTTTGTCTTGTTGAAATGCTTGAATTAAAGTTGGGATACTTGGTTTTTCTATGCTATCAAATTTGATTTTCTCCATGGTTTATGAATGGGTAACAACTACTTTTATCTATTGGTGAGAAATGATACTTCTATCATTTTCATTAGCCATAATTGAAATTAAGAAGTTTTGATTATTAATAGTAGAGATTTCACAAAAACAATGAATAAAATAGCTATCGAAATACACATACATAAATATATATATATATATATGTATGTATGTAAAGAAAAGAAATATGTAGTGAAATTAGAAAAAGAAATATATATTTCTTTGTGTGTGTATGTGTGTGTGTGTCCTTTTCTTCTTTTTTCTTTGTAAATACTTTTATTTTGTAAGCAATAAAATTAAGAACCATTTCAAAGATAGAATTCAAATGTTAAATTGCTCTACCAAATTTATCTTTATATCCGTAGAATTTGAAATATCAAAATATATCTAAATATTCTTGCCGATGAACATAGATTATACAAAAATTAGTGTATGAAAATAAGTATGTCCAAGGCCATTAAACTGTAATGGACGCAATTGGATACATACCAAAATCTGATCCATTTGGGTCAATGACACGTCTGCTACTAACTAGTGCTAGATGTTCAAAATAGCTGAAAACTGTATTTGAATAGAAAGATGGGTAAAAGGAACTAAAATAGATAAGAAATCTACCCCTAATTGTTGCACCAATCTTCGTTTACTGTATATGTCTGAGTAAATATGAATCTTGCTTTACTTCTCAAATTTACTAAGAATGATTAGCATACATTGAGTTTAATTTTGGTGCAGCTCTAGTTTATTTCTAGTTCATCATGGAGAAGCATGCTGAAAGGCATAGCATGCGATTGGTTTTTGGATGATTGCTTCAATTTATTTGTAAGCCTTTTATTTATTTTACGAGTTTGTCTGTCAGATCTATGCATTTAAAGCACTCAGCAGATTCAATGTGGCGGAGGTGTAAAAAGTCATAGCGGGGATACGACGAGGATATATCGGGATATAGCGGATGACTCTAAAGTAGCATATAAAACTCGTACTTAATGTTTTTACAAATATGTAAATGGTAATTAAATGAAAAATTAACATTCAACTGAATTATAATTGATACATAAATAATTTTAAATAAAAACACATGCGAACATAGTGTAAATAAATGTAAAATTGTTATATAACATAATTGAATCTAGTAGAATATTAGAGTATTTTCATTTTTGAAAATATATTAAAATTTCAATTAAATAAGTTAATTTTATTATTTTATAATGTATAAATATCATTTTTTAATTCATTTCTTTTAAAGGAGATATAGCGGAAATAACGAAATATAGCGAGAATAACGGGATATAGTAGAAATAGCGGGGCTTAAAGCGGAAAGGCTATATTTGGGGCTATTTGAAAAATCGGGGCAGCGGAAATCCACTATAAGATATAGCAGGGTTATAGCGGGGTAATAGCGGGGCATTAAATGCACAGTGCTAGATAACATTAAATGTCATCTATCATGGAGAAGCATTTAACCTTTTTACGTAATTTCTTAACTCTTTTATTGATTTGCATCTTTATTATTCCCTTTACTTTGCTCTATAGGTACACAAAATATTGCTTTGATATATGGAAGATTGCTAGCTAAAATTGCTAAAAGGTATGTTTTATGCTTTTAAATGTGTGTGATATCATGGAGTATATTTTATTATACGTGATATAAATTAGATATTGGTTTGATCGTGTAAATATATATTGAGTTAGGGTGTGCAAGAAAAAGCAAACCTCACAAATAAGATGATGTCGGAATGTTAAGAAATCCAATAAGTTCATAAAAATAACCAAGTCTTACAGAAATTAACCAAGTTTTGCCCGGTAACTGGTGGTTTGGAGATGGTCTTGGTAGGCACGTATCACTCAGGAGGCCCGGTAACTCAGGTTTTGCCTATAAATACAGTATGTGGGCCTTCAAAAAAGGGATCTTCATTCTGTTTCCCTTCATCTTCTATACTAAGGTTGGTCTACCATTGTTATTCCAAAATCTCTGGATTGTAACTTTAGTTGATTCTAGCATCAATAAAAAGGAAATTTCTGGAGTGGACGTAGGCCGGAATTAGCTGAACCACAATAAATCCTCTGTTCTTGCTACTTTCTTTCTAATTTTTACCGTTCTTCATATTTATACTTGCTACATACATTCTGTCCATGTTCTATGACTGTGATTTGGTGCTTTCATCTGGATTTGGGTGTTAGTGATCAATTTTGGCGCTAACATTTTGGCGCTTTCACTGAGAAGACTAGAACTCAAGGAAACTACAATTTGGACTTTGGATTTGAAGACTTAATGACTTGAATTTGGAAAACTGTGGCAAAGCAATCAACCAGGAGACAGAGGACAGAAAGAAGTCAGCATGAGGGGAGTCAAGAGGCTTCCTCTAGAGCTAACCATACCTCGATTTTCATCACCAGAGACGAGATGGAAACAGTGCTGAAAAGACAGGAGGAGATAATGTAGAACCTACGTTGACAAGTTGGACAAGCTGGAGCACAAAGTCAAAGGGAATGGACCAACCACGGCTGCGGGCAATGTAGAATAGGGAATTAGAGCTCTAGAAGTTTCCAAGGGTCAAAACCAGAACCGGACTGGTAGGATTGAAGGAAATTAGCAATGGCTTAGGGGCAGACCTCTGGGATTGGATATTGGGAGAGCTGTGAATGAAGCTCAGCGAGCGGGGACCAACGTGAACATGAATGGCCAATACGAAGAGTACTACCCAGAGTACCATCCAGGACGTAGGGGCAAGGTAGACATGCAACAGGGGACCACCCCCAGATGGAGACGAGCATATGACTGGATTAATAAGAAGGATTATGAGAGGAGGACTGCCGAGCAAAGGCTTAGAGGAAGTCAGTCGGAGTCCGTTCACTCCGGATATCAGAAATGTAAGGAACTCTCTAGAATTCAAACTGCCAACACTGGAGGCCTATGATGGAAAATCAGATCCAACTATGCATGTAACGACCCATAAAATTTTAGCAATTTTTAATTGGTATTTAACGTATTGAATTGGATTTTGAGAAATTATTAATAATAAAATTTTGAAAAAAAAAAGAAAATATGTTATGTATATTAATGATTTGTAGTACGAGCTGTGTACATATATTTTAAAGTTTGGTTGTGGTTATACCTATAAGATCTAGTACAAAAACTTTATAAACTATTATTTATACTATAATATAAGTTAAGTTTGATGTAAATTTGGTAGCATAGTTCATTTCTATTGGGTATAAATATCAATAGCGTGGGTAATAAATTTACGGTCTCCTTTTGCTTTTCAGCAAGGTGTGTAAATTTTAAGTATGTTGAGTACGTTCCATATATAGTTATTTTGGAAAACCACTGTATATGTATGATGGTCTATTTGAAGTGTATATATAGTAAAGCGTATTTATACCAAGTTTTATTTAATTTATATGTGTTATAATAGCTATATATATATATATGTTAGTCTTGATACTAGTATATAGTTTTACTGAAGTTTGATTTCTAGTCATGTTAAATATATATATATATATATATTTGATTTTGGGTTTTTGTGTCACCATTTCCAGTTTATTTTAGTGCATATTTAGTATATCTATACATATGTCGTCAGCTATAAATACGATAGTTAAGGGTTTCATATATCATATGAACCAAAGAAGAAGAGAAGTATATACTATATTTAACTACATATATGAAGTATATGTTTTAAGGGTTGATTTAAGGTCTGCATTAAAAAAAGTAGTTGTGATTACCATTATTTCATATTGTACCTTCTATATTCCTGACTGACTTTCAGCGTTCATTCATTCATTTTTAATTGTGGGTTTTTCTTTTCTCTCTCTTTTCTTATAAATAATTGTACGCATTCATCTCTTTCCCTTTCTTATATTTTGTCCCTTCATCATCTTTTAGCCGTCAATTTTGTTTCGAAAATCAAGAAAATTTGTATACGTTTTATTCTTTTTGAACGTGTAATAATAAAGATAAATCTGCATAGTATAATCAGATATGAATTGAGATCTAGGAAATAAATAAATATAAAAACGTATAACATGCCACTAATAATAAATTGCTTTAATAGCTTCTCAATTAGCGTACAGCTGTTTCCATCCCATGCCATGTCAAAAGTTTGAAACGTAATAAATGCTATATGATTATTTCGCATTTATTTTTTTTTCCTTTATTATTTCCTGTACGTTTTCATTCCAATCTAAATTATAACTTTTTGATTTCCATGCCTTTTCGGATCTCAAACGCGCAGCCCAAGGAATATTTCTTTAATAATTTTCCTAAAAATCAGCTTTTGGCCGTTTTATTGCATTGATTTCAAATTGTGCTCGTTTGTTTTTCTCATTCCTCTCATACGTTACCACCTTTATTTATGCTCGGGACACAGCTCATTTTTTTTCCTTCGTTCCCTTTCTTTTATTTGCTTCCTTCGTTTCCATCGGTTCAATTATATAGATTTTTATATTCGTTGCACGTTTACATTCATTTATTTTGACCAGTCCTTTCCTTTGTTATTCCCCTAATTTTGTGCGTTACTTTACCATAACCAATGCTCCGTATTTATTCGCTTTAATCTTTTCAGCTGAATTTGACCATTACTATTCAAATCAATTCATATTTATTGTATATGTTTCGTATGCAACGGTTCTTTTCTTTATTTATTTTGCCTTTATAACCTTGTTTGACTTCGTTTCTTTCATATTGCAAACTGCTGTCACTTCCAATCTCATTCCTCATTTTAAGTTTTCTTCCTCCTCCTTCTTCCATTTTTCTTTCTACAGATCCACCTATTTTCTCCCTTCTTTTACCGTGCTTCCACCTCCCATCGCTTCGTCACCCACCACATCCAACTCATCCCTCTCCCTCCGCGTTTTTCTCTCCTCCTCTCATGCACATATCTCTCTACACGTGTTGTCATCGCCTGCATGCTCAGCCATCCTCAGAGCCTTCACCATCAACAATCATGCCACACGTTATCTTTGAGTAATAGGTTAGCATATATTTATAATATATATGTGTTATTGTATATTTTCTATAAGTCTGTATTTGGAATATGTGATCTGTCCTACATGATTTTAAATTCATGTTAGTTATGTATCATATGGTATTATATATATGAGTTCATAACAGTATTCTTTTTTTTTTTTTTTTTTTTCGTTCATAGTGTGTATGATATTATACTATGTATAGAGATTTGATAACTTGATTGTTTTATACTTTATGTGTCACGTTGGTATTCAATTTTAAAAGTTTGAAGGTTATATATTAGTTAATATATAGTTTAATATATGTCAGTAATGTATATCTATGCAGTAATATTGTATGTATTATAGCAAAGTAAGTTTTTTTTTTTTGATTTAAGATATCATATATACATCTTATAAATATAGTATGGTTCCAAGTATGAAATGTTTGCAGTTTTCAGATTCTATATAATATAAAATTTTGTTCGCATGTTATAAAATTTGATAAGTGTATATATAAATATTATATAAAAAGTTAGTACATATATAAAACGTAAAGCATACTCATCTTATCAGTCGATTGTATATGTATTTAAATATATGATATGTTTAAAGCTATGTATTTTGTGAATAACTGGTTATAAGTATATATATACACATTTGATTTAAAGTTATAAAGGTATGCATATTGTGAATTAGACTATATTAATGGTTAGCTTACAAATATTTATATAGTTTTATAGGGAAGTACGAGCTATGTGGGTTATATTTTTAGCAAGCGTATTGTTACCACTTTAAAATGGGTGAAGTTTTACAGTTTACGGTCTATTTGTGTAAGTGTGTAATGTATGTTTAATTTAATAAAGTTATGATAGTTTTGTATAAAATGTTTAACTATTTATATATCTGATATAATGATAGTTTCATATCTGATATAGCTTATATATTATAAAGTTACAGGATACGCTAGTTTTATACGCTAGTTAATATATATATTTAATAATTGACTAAAATGTTTTCAGTGTGAGTTTACTTTTTTTTTTAGTGTTGGATTTTATACGGCATAGTATGTATACTTGTTCACAGTCTATATAAGTATATGAGTGCATGTGTCATTATAAGTATTTTGTTGTTTATAAATCTCGAGACATATATATGCGTTTAGGTGTTTGTACCGAATATAGGCTATGCATTTGGAATTTCTATATATACATTTTTATTATGAACATATATAGGTTGCTTTCATGGGGTTTTTAAGTAATATATATTACAATAAGTGGTTATATTGTTTTTATAATAATTATTGACTATAAAATATAATACAATGGTTTTTTTGGACGAATTATGTTTAAATTACATATAGGTATATATAGATTTTAAATATACATTTTTAATTTGAAAATTGGTTTTGGGAGAATTAATATCATAATAATTTATATTTTTTTCTGTAATATCAAAATTGATTCGATTCATTCTCATCGATTTCCCATTATCAGCCTTGTCCGTCGTGCCTATTTTCTACATCAAATCTTGTCCATCCAGCGTTGCTTTGGATTTCATAGCTCATTTCATCATCATATATCTCTAGCCTCGAAAGGTGAGCAATCACTCACGATTAACGTTCTTTTATTTATTAAATTTGATTTCAATTGAAATGACAATTGAAATATGCTGCTGTAGTTATTTAAATTGTTATATTTATGTTATTATCTGTAATAGTTCACTTATGGGATATGACACCATATCCTATTGTTTATATTTATTTTGATGATATATACCTGTTGTTATTATTATTATTTTCATATCTGCTATCACTCTGCAAGTTCCCTGTTAGTATAAAAATCACTATGGGTTGAAATGATACATACCCGAACGGACTTTAGAATAGGAGAAAATCGTTATGGGTTGAAATGATAAACCCAAACGATTTTCATTTAAATTGAATTTGGGATTACGGGTTGAAATGATATCCACCCGTATATATTTAGTGTACGGATTGAAATGATAAATATCCGTAGCATTTGACTATATGATAGGAAATATATACCGACACCGTTGGTCCATATAAATAATTTAAAGATAAATTTCTACAGTTTGAAAAGAAACATATGTGAATTAATAAATATTGGTTCTTAAAATATTATATATAAATGGAAACTTTATATATAAATTTAATAATATTTTAGACTGATTTAATCCATAAAATATGTTTAAGTATTATTTAAGATTTATATTTCAAATTTTACCATGTAAAGAATTTTAATAATTAAGATTGGGAGATAAATTTGGTTTATTAAAAATGGTATTCAAATGAAGATTTATTTAATTAAATCAATTTGAATTTATTGAATGGGAAATTTAAGGGTATGATTTTGTAACTGGATTTTTGTTTTAAGTGATTTATTGAATGTTTCATGTTTAAATAAATTAAAGAAAATATTGAGTAAAAGGGTAATTTCAGGTTTACTTAAATGATGTTGAATCTAAGGAGGAAATATTTCAAGGCTAAATAATAATTTGATTAAATCAAGATCTTATGAAACTGTAAAATTGAACTTTGGGAATGTAGAATATTAAATCTTTGAACTATACTAGAATATAAATGGGTGTTTCAGATCTGTATTTGAATTGATATAAGTTGAATTTATTATTTAGAAAACTAAATTGAATAAAGTTTAGTTTGAAACGTTGATTACTTAAAGTTTTGAAATATATTGAAATATAAAGGGTATTTGGTGATTTCAAATCCGAACTTGAGATCAATAAAATTGAAATGGTTATTTTAGAAATTGAGTTGAATTTAAATTGATAAATTGAGATTGAAAAAGATTTAAATGGGAAGGTCGGGTTGATGTTAAACGATTGGTTAAGTTGAGGGAATTGAAATTTCTTTACTGAATAAATTATTTAATATATATAAATACTATTTGGGAAGTATAGAGATTTTTGAAGTGAAAATGATAGTTGGTTTTGAAGTATAAATTAAGTTGGAAGACTACGGTGTTATAGTGTATATTTCTATCTTATAGATAGTTCCATGGACCCTTAGAGGATGGTTATCCCAAACATCCTCTAAGTTAATTATATTTTAGTTGATATTTCACTTGAGTTAGATTTATAGATATAAGAATGTTAATCCTGACTCGAGTGTTTTGTGTTTTGCTTTACGCTCGGGTCAGACTGAGAGATACAGCATTTGAGACTCATCTTCGAAGTTGGAGCTTTGCTTGAAGATCCAGCTATCTATCCCTTCAGTCATCCAGTTGATTGGTTCAGAGAAGCCATCTGTTGCATTGGAGACTTCATGGCATTTGAACTATTCGGTTGTATTTTATTTCTAACTTTAATGTATATAGTAGCTTCATGAACTACTATTTTTATCTATTCCGCTGCATTGTATTACTCTGTGTAAGTGATCTATGATTGATTTATTTACTGTATATTTTAAGTTTTGCCAAATTTTTATTAACAATTCGGTATTTTGAATTATTCAAGTCGGACATGTACGGTTTTATTGTCGATTTGAATGGTCCAAAATAGCGGGCTGTTACAATGCATGTAACTAGATACATTAGACATATGAAAGTGCTGGGGGCATTTGAGGAGGTGATGGCAAAATGTTTCCCTTTATACTTAACGGATTTGGCTACGCTTTGGTTCAGGCAGCTGGAGAATGGATTGATCAGGACATGGGGAGAGCTAGTGGAACGATTCATAAGACAGTTCAGGATCCACGTGACATGATCCCAGAATGTAATGATGCTAGCATCGATAAAGCAAAGGACATGAGAGTTCGTGAGAGGTTTTCTAATGCGATTTAATGCAGCTGTGGCCTTGGTAGATCGTCCGGATCCATCAATGGTTTTGATGGCAGCAGTAGCAGGGATTGCGGAAGGCACGAAATTCAAGGATTCATTAGCATGGGATCCACCATAGGATCTTGGAGAGTTCTATCATGAGGCGGAAAGATTCATTCGGTTAGAGGATTCATGTGCCAAAAGGCAAGAGATAAACGGCGTGCAAGGCGAAGGAACGTCTGATGAAGGACGAAGACTGGATAAAGGAAAGCGTAAGCTGGACGATGGACCTGGTGGTTTAGACAAACGGAGGAGAGGTCGAGAACCCAAATTTACGAGGTATGCGAATTTAACAGATAATTTGGTACGGATTTACTTGGACACTCGGGGCCAGCTCCTCTATCGGAAACCACCCAGGAGGGATCCCACTGAATGAAAATGCAGAGCAGGAAGTACTGGCTATTCCATGAGCTGGAAGGGCACTCCATGGATGAATGCTGCCACTTGAAGGATGTGGTGGAGGAACATGTTAGAAGTGGCAGGTTGTCATAGTATGTGAGGAATCAGACGAGAGCAGTAGAACATGTGCAGCTACCGTTTGGATCAAACGTGAACGACCCTGGAATGGGGTCGTGACTCGTCATCCGCTAATTGTGATGGCAAGGACCAAGTTCAGGATCTGGACTTTGGTCATCGAACAACATTTTTCGATTTTTTTTAAAATAAAAATAAACAACAACTACGCCACTTACACATGTAAGGGAACTAGAGTGATCCCCAGGCATGCTCTAAGATGGTAATAGACTGCTTTGCTCAGAGAGGCAGCCCTTAGCTTTTTTTGTTTTTTCTTTTTAGACATTTGGACCTTGGATTTGATAAATTAATTTTGGTTTTAGCAAAAAATACCTAACCAGAGAGTTATGGGACGTATAGTGGAAGTCAGTTGGAAATTAATCGCTTTATGTTCATGGACACTGAACCAGAGTGCAGGGAGCGACGCCGCTTTGCCGGAGAGTGACAGCATCGGCTCGCTCGTCTTTGTTTTCCTTTCACCGGAGAGTGATATGATGGGATCCAACAAGAGCCCATAGAGGCTACAATCAGCCTAGGACTTAGGTCATGACATCGCTTAATTTGCAAGGATATTGAACCAGTGTGGAGGGACTGACGCTGCTTTGCGGGAAAGCAACAGGATCGGCTCACTCAACGCTGTTTCCCCTTCACCAGAGAGTGACAGGATGGGATCCAGTAAGATCCTAGAGAGGCTAATATCGATCCATAAGGATCAGGGCATCGCTTAATGTTCAGGGACACTGAACCGGAGTGCAAGGGATAGGTTGCTTCGTTGGAGCGTGACATGATGTGCCTATTTAATCGTTAAGTTTGGATCGAGCTTAGCAAGGGTCTAGAGAGGCCATCAATGATCTAGAGAGATCGTAGGATTCGATTACTGACTTCCAAGGTGTGAAATGGATTTGGATAGAGGCTTCAAACAGCCATAGATTTGGATAAGGACCCAACGAGGCCTAGGATATGGGTTTTAGGACCCGGTGAGATCTTGGCTTAGGATTTGGATCTAGCAAGGTCCTCGATTTGGACTACAGGACTTGGGATGAATTCGAAAATGGATAATGACTTGGAACGATCGTGGAATAGACTATCAGATTTGGATGGAATTGCTTGATAATTAATGTAACATGGACTTTGGATATCGGGTTTGAGACTATTCAAAACACACCTTCCAATAGCAAGGCATGTTTTAGGGGGAAAATGTTAACTCTCCTTTGGCAAGGCCATGGACACGCAGATTTAACTAAATTGACCACTCGTTTGTCAATATTGGAATATGATGGGTCTGAGCTAGTTGGATGGATAGACGACCGTCCATGGATGGTTCGGTGTGGGTCGTTCGGCAAGGGCGGCTTGGTCGTATGTGACTCGGTCGTTGGTGGTGTGGGTCGGCGTGTTGAAGTTGATCAGCACCGGTGGGTCGGCTAAAATCAATGAGCTAAGATGGGTCGGTCATGAGTGATCGATCAAAGGAGTTCGGCCATGTAAGTCGGTCGGCATTTATGGTCGTTCGGTCTAGGAGGAATGGTTCAATCGACATTGGTGGTCGTTCGGTCTGGACAGAATGGGTAGTCGACATTGGTGGTCGTTCGGTCTAGGAGGAATGGTTCGATCGACATTGGTGGTCGTTCAGTCTAGAAGAAATGGTTCGGTCGGCATTTATGGTCGTTCGTGCTGGGAGGCATGGTTCGGTCGGCATTTATGGTCGTTTGGTCTGGGAGGCATGGTTCGATCGGTATTAGTGGTCATTCGGTCTGGAAGGAATGGTTCGGCGATGGTCTTAGTGGGCCCGTATCAGTCAAGAAGCCCGATAACTCAGGTTTTGCCTATAAATACAGCATGTGGGGCTTCAAAAAAGGGATCTTCATTCTATTTCCCTTCATCTTCTATACTATGTCTGCTCTGTCATTGTTATTCCAAAAACTCTGGATTGTAACCGTAATTGATTCTAACATTAATAAAAAGGAAATTTCTGGAGTGGAAGTAAGCTGGAGTCAGCCGAACCACTATAAATCCTCTGTTCTTACTGCTTTCTTTTTAATTTTTACCGTTCTTCATATTTATACTAGCTACATACATTCTATCTGTGTTCTGTGAGTGTGATTTGGTGCTTTCATCTGGATTAGGGTGTTAGTGACCAATTTTGGCACTAACAAATAATAAATTAACTAAGTAACTAAGTTAATTAAATAATAATTAAATAATTTAACCATTTTTTTGAAATTAAATAAGTTTGTAAAATTTGATTAAGTTTCATAAAAATTACTAAGTTTATAACAATATACATGCAATTGTTGCATAAAGTATTTTAAACAAAATTTACATCCATTCTAGGAAATTCCATATATTATTATTATAATTTCCATATGATTATATAAATTAACAAAATTTTATAAAACTAACTAAAGTTCATATAAACCAATTTAATTTTATAAAAATTAACTAAGTTAATCAAGTTTCATATAAATTAATTAAGTTCCATATAAATTAATTAAATTTATAAAATTAAGTTTCGCATACACTCACACATATGTATGTATGTATATAATTAACATATTTAAATCAAGATTTTCAATCGTATGACATTTATCTATTAATTGTAATGGACCAATTGTATATGTGACGACTCGGATTTTAAGACCAGTTAAAATTGCCGAAAAATCCGTCCATTCTAAAGCTACTAATGAAAACTACCAACTTAATATACCATATTTGATAAATATTCAACATTACTAAATTTATAGGATACAATTTCAATTATACAACTTATTAGAGTAATTAATTTATTTATTAATCCTACAAAATGTGCTTTAATACATACCAAATATAATGAATATAAATCTACCACTGCACAACTCTGATGAGAAAGACATCACTATCCTTACCTGCGAACTCAATAAACAATGTAAATGCGGAATAAAATAGTAAGCAAGAAAGATACAATAACACAAGATAAACAACAACCAATAACAGATTAACATGAAAGGGTTATACTATTTTAGGGGCTGCATCACTACTACTTGTGACTGCCTACATACCCCTATCTAATTGGGTACCCAATTAGATACAGGATCAAGCTAACATAGTTCTTCTACCGCAAATAGGACTCATGGAGCCTACGACGCAACAGACAATATGCAATTCCCAAAAATTCCCACTTAGGCTTAATCTTCAATTTTAGATTTTCAAATCTAATTACCTTTACGGAAATTATCTCTTTGGACTTTGTTCTCGAATTCTTATTTCAAAACTTTTGAAATATACATACATACATATATATATATATATATCTTTTATATTCAAATTATACTTTACTTTGGGATCTTAAACCAAATCACTTTTGAAAGTTTATTTGGAAAATCCAAATACTGTAATAAAAACATATCAAACCATATGCAACCGGATAGAGAGGTTTCTCCTAACAACAAGGCAATTGGGTCCCAGCCTTCAATACAATCAATAAATAAGTACATCCCTCTACTCCAAGAGCGGGCTATACCAAAACATGTGCCCACATTTTAGTTTCTGGTTCCCAAATCATCGGTAACATAACAAATCATTTTATATCCCAAAGCAATAAATCATTTCACACTAATATTCACAAGTACTTTCAAATCTATAATAATTTTCATTTCCCAAATCCGTTTCAAAAATCATCTTCAAACCATCGGGTTCAATCCTTGAAATTCTTTCCGTTTTATAATATATTTTTTCATAAAACCATCCTTATATAAATCACTTCAATATAACATAACTTCAAAATATTTGTTACTAAAATTTCAATTTCTTTTTAAGGGAAAACATTTCATAACATTTCAACTTGAAAACTAACTTTTAAAACAATTCATTAAATTGAAGTAAACCAAATATTACCACTAAACACCTTATAGTCAAATCGTGAAATAAATCACAAGGTGTTATCCTACAATTATTTAATACCCAGCCCATACATATGGATAATTAATTTCTATAAACTGGTTGAGACAAGTCAACAACCAATGAATAATAATCAGTACTCATAAACTGGTCGAGCACAATCCAAACAACCAAACAATCATTTAACAAAATAAACGCAACAATAAATGATAAATCAACGCTTCATTTTATCAAATATTTATAGCACGTTTTACTCTATCTTGAGCTAAAATGATTTGATATTTATTTTGGAGCATCCGGGCTTTCCCTTTGACATGTTCTGTCCCTCGTCCAAGTTTTCTTGGATCTCATAGACGAAACACATGTACTAGTCGTTTTCGCATACCCCATTATGTATTTAACTTCTAAATTTTAAAATACTTAATTAACCATTCAAATAGTCAAACAAAGAAATAAAACCATTGTTATAGTAAACAAAGTAAACAAGCATTCAATAAGGGTTTTCAAACAACACTTAACACTTAAAGTTGCTTCAACTTAGCAATGATTTTAACGAACATAAAGGAAGAAATAACTCACTTTGGATTCCACTCCATCAAACTATAAGGCAAGGAAATTAAGATCTAACCCATACTTCCTACCATGCTTGGAAAACAAATAAAAATAAGCCTAATGTTCTCCTTTCTAGTGCTTGGCCAAGGCTTGAGATGGAGGTTGGCCGAAAGTATAGAGAAGAAGTTATTGACCTTTGACCTTGAATTCTCAAAATCAGGTCATTTTCTGTCTAGTATTTGACCCTCTTACTCATAGAATTTGAAAAATGGTTTAATATAAAGTTGTTGAAATTTCTTTTCTATTGAGTTTAAAAAAAGAAGCACTAAATTTCGACTAGTTATGTGGAAGTTATGATCAAAATAAGAGAGGGTATTCTCGGATTGATAAAAAATGAAGCCCAAAAATGCACCGCAAAGAATTGAGTTTCAACTATAGCAAACCTCAAAACTAGAGAAAGTGATCAACATGAAAGTTATAGCCACTGGAATTTTATATGATTTTAAAAATTAATTTCTTAATTTGAGCGATCAAAACAATATGGGCTATTCTTTGGCTTAAAAACTGGGCTAGAGAATGCACTGGAAAGAAGTGGATTTTTGACATGATTAAGTTTAGAATGAGACAAAATGATCAACATGAAAGTTGTAGCCACTGAAAAAATACACGATTAAGAATTTATTTTTGTATTTTTGTTCAGTATTGAAGAAGTTATGCTCGATAGAAGAAGTGGTAAAATATGGAGAAAAGAGGAGTTTGATTTGAAGAGAATGAACATTGATTTATTTTTAATATTTTGTAAATATTTTGACATTATTTCTTTCTAATTTTTTTTCTATGGCTTGAAAGCCATTAAAGAGGAGAGGAAGAAGATGAAGAAGCATGAAAAAAGAAGAAGAAGAAATGTGAATGAAATAAAGAATGAGGTGGGTATTTATAGAAAAAGAAAGAACATGTAATTTACCAAAATAACCTCTTACCATATAACCAAACTAACCTTACTTCAATCTAAAGCAAACTCTACTTTTTTAACACTTAACATCATCCTTCACATCCTTACTATGTCTTAGTCACTTAAAGATTAAGTAAAGAAAAGCAATTATTTTGTTGAATTTTGATGTGATTTGGATTTGATGTTTACGTTTTACTTTTATTAAACTTACTTTTCTTAATGATGTTCTAGAAGTTTTCTAATTATATTTAGTAAAAGTAAACATGTTTAGTTATTAAAATGTGTAATACATATGTTAGAACATGTTAAAAAAGGTGCAATAACGTTGCGACAGATTATTTTGAACAAAACATTGAATTTCGACAAAACGTTTTATAATCACATTTTGACGTTGTAGTTAAACTATTTATTTTTGTAAACCAAATTTAAAAATAAATCTGTATAATGTTATTTAAAAATATAAACACTCATAAATCAATTAAAATAATTTATTTAACCATTGAAACTTACTTTTTTGAAACTAGCATTTTGTCACTTTTGTCGATATAAGCAAATGTTACTAGGTTGATGTATATTTCTATTTCTATCCTATCTAATATTATTTAAATCATAAAACCTTTTATATTTTATATTCAAAATCACTCTCATTTGTATATTTAAAGCGCTTAAATTCTAGTCGTTAGAGTACAGGTTTTGATTCCTATCATTACCTCATAACCATTTTAGGAGTATAGTCTTTCGATATAATAAATTGAGAGATGCAGTCTCTTTGAAATAGTTGGTATTGTCTGAGTTGCTTGTCTACCTTGAGTTTAGCCTTTGTAGATGTATCTTAGTTATAGTTATTTTGAGTGATTAATTCATAAAGTTTCTATCTGAAACCATGTTGTTTAGTACTTATACATTTCTACATTTATGACTAACATATGCATGTCATGTATATGCTTCTTTCTGACAGGTGTTGCATGATGCTTTGGAGATTTCTACATGATGTCGCACTCTTTCTCTTTCTAATCGGCCATGCTTGCTTAATGTATTGTCTATCGACGTTCATACGCCTCTGTTTTTAACATGTATCATTTTTGTTAACTATAATTATATGTATTGTTACTTTTGGTCACAAATATTTATATGCTTAATACTCCATGTATGAAATATTATGGATATTTTTTTTGGTTTGGCTTATGGTTCTATTTGATAACGTAAATTACGATGTGATAAATGTGGTTTTTTGAATTGTTATAATATATTGTTGAAATAAGTTTAGTAGAATTGAAAATTGTAAGCTTGAATGTACATGGATAAAAAAATGCAATGGAAACTTTTTTATGCATTTTAACTATGCAACAGAAAGAAAAATTGTTACAGTTTTCATATATTATAGCATTATGCTAGTGCTATACAAAATATTCTGCAAGGATTAAACTGTTTTCATAGCAAAAAACAATGCTCCAATAGATAGTAATGAATTTTCTATAGCGTTTTAATGCATAATAAAAGATTAACATAATATACATCGTTTTTAAACGCTATAATAATACGGCATGCCAACATATTATAGTGATTAAATGATGTCATAATTGTTAGTATCATAAAACACAACTATATGTAAAAGTTTTATAGCAAGCTTCAAAATGCTATAGAAAAGTAGTTGTACCGATACGTCTAGTCGAAGATGGCAACAAAACGCTGTTAAAAGTCCGTTTTCCATTGTAATTTTGAACCGCTATGGTATCTATCAGATATATTACAACTTGTTGATCTATGGCGTTTATAGAAACGCTATAGAAGGCTTTAATAGCGGTTTTTAAGCGCTATAAAAGGGTCCGTTTATTGTCATGCATTTACTTAACCATAAGCTAATTTTTGAAATTTAAACCCTAAATTTGATTTCTCATTTTAATTTGAATTCAAACTAAATTAACCTAAATCTAAGAACTTGAAATGCTCATAACTACTTTGGTTGAGCTCCGTTTTTCAGCATATTGTATATAAAAATAGATCATAATTTCGCCACAAACGCAGCAGAATAATTTGTGGTCATGTTCCAACTTTTATAAAATTTCCATATCCAACTCCTATCATATTTAATTTAATTTACTCCATTTATTTATGTTTCATTTTGCGGGCTGTTACTTTAACTCAAAGTTAATTTCTTTGACTAGAGCATTTTGGTTAATAATAATTCTTATTACTGATCCAAGGACTTTATATTTGGACTATAGAGTTGAATATGGACAATGTTGGAATTTTGACCATTACCAAAATCCATAAGTCCAAAGTGTTATAGTTTTGACGAAGAGAATTGGTGTAAACAATAGTCACAATTGGGTTACGCTTAACAAAGTAAAATTGGATTTTATTGAAACCCTGTAAGCGATAAATTTAGCCAAAATGTCACACTAAGTGATGTGTGAACGTTAATATTCAAATAGTTTGATGTCAATCGCTCGCTAAATTTACACCTAAAGAGTTGCACAATCGAATCATTGAATACTCCTTGACCATATGTGTGATTAGTTTACAACTGTTACAAATTAATTTAATTAATTAATATTTATGAAATATTACTCATAAAATTTTATTTTGATTTGATAACCAAATATTACTAAATGTATTTAATCGATATACGATATTGACACACGTTTGAATTGGATTTAAATGCAAAATATTTTGTTTAGGCTTTAAATGGCTTTGAAGCCTATATAAGGGCTGGTTGGTTTGGCTATAATATGGCTAGAAGGGTGAGGCTATTTGATGGAAATAAAGGGGTTCAATTTGGTTGGATAAGATAAAAAGAACTGGTAAGAGATAAAGGGGGATCTTGATCCTAACTTGTCTCTAGTCACTCCTTTGTATAAACATTTTAACCTACACCTATTGCAGTACTTTTAGAAGCCTCCAAACCCATCATTTCTGGCTAAATACATCGTCTCCTCTCCTCCATTCATACATGCTAAATTTAAATAAAATTAAACACTATTCGATAGTCGGTAGTCAGTAATTGGGAGATAGCACCTTTAGAATTAGATTTCATTTCAGAAGTTCATTTCAATGCTCTAAGGTATGAGTTTGTCATTGGTACAAGGTAATGTTCTGCTTCCCAATTATACTCCATTGAATTATTATACATACATGCATGCATATATATATATATGTGTGTGTGTGTGTGTGTGTGTGTGTGTGTGTGCGTGTGCGTGTGTGTATGTACATATCATATTTTGTTATCTTAGTTAGGTGATGATTCTATTATATCAATATATTCTCACAATCAGATTGGTTGTATATTTATATTCTTATATGTTTATTATATTTTTTTCATAAATCTACCTATAACATGCATGGCTCAAAATAAAAAAATAATATTTTTTTAGTAGTTAATCAATATTTTATTTTATTTAAATATAGATAAGCTTTATAATTTAAATTCTATATTCTATTATATACAAAACTTGGTTTTATAGTTTTATTTGAATAGTTTCTTATATAAAATAGTTTCAATAGAAATAATTATGTGTATATATATATTGTTATATATTATTTAAACTAATTAATTATGTAAATTAATTATATTTATATATAAATGTATGTATTTCAAAATATGTTTGATATTTTATAAAATAAAATTAACACCCAATCTATTTCAGCAGAAAAATAAACAAACAATTTTTTGTATATAATTTCAATTTTTAAAATCAGCAAAAATTTAATGTTGATTTTAAAATTGTTTTAAATTATATAAATTTTGGAATCCTAGAAAATCCGGCTTCGTGGGTAACAACCGAGGGAATGTAACATCTCCCTATTTGAAGGCCCAAAACTAGCGGTTATGGATGCTGCAATCATCCATAGTTATTAATCTTCGACAACCAAACACGTCGATAGATACATTGATAAACAAAAACACAAGAATATGGCAACAAAACACATTCCACATTCCATTTCAAAATATTCCAAATTGATTACATAATCCCAATTCGCTGACCACGTTCAGATAACATATAATTATTACAAGATACGCCAAGAGCAACATATGAAGATGCCCTCTTGGTAGATGAGAGTATATAGATAGTCAAGAAAACAATTTGCCTTTACACACAAACACACAACGGAAATAAAAGAACTCGAATAACAATATTGCTCCTACAACTCCTTGGAAGCTCTATTCGTCAAATAGAATGTCTAAAAACCTTAACTCTCAACCTACTCAAAATCAATTAGTTACCGAGAGTTTAAGGAAAAATAAAAATTTCGAGTCAGATAGAAAGCCTGGTATGAATAATAATTTACCATCTCAAACCATTTGGCTATCTAGTGAGACCAAGCCATTTAGAGGAATGGGTTTTCTCCTCACTATTATCCTGAAACATTTATAAAAACATATAGTGTGCTCCCGCATCCACAATGGTTAATACATAGTATTTCAAAGCATATAATGATATGCAATGCAAATAAATTAATTCTGGATTACTCATCCTTATTCATTCTGACTATCTGTCTCAATTATAGTTTCTAGGATTACTGTTAACTTGTTAAATGTTAAGGACTATCTGTCTAATTGCATAGTTTTCATGGGATCACAATGAACCTATTAGTAAACCCAATATCTTATCTTTTATCCTAGATTTCATGGGCTAACTAGGAACCTATTGGCTGACTGCCAATATCTTAATCCGGATATATTTTTCATGGGCTAACTACAAACCTACTGGCCCCTGCCAATATCAAATCATAGTTTTCATGGGCTGACTATGAACCTATTAGCGCCTGCCAATATCATATAGTTTTCATGAGCTTACTGCAAACCTATTGGTCCATGCTAATATTTTAATTAAAATTTTAACATCTGTTGAGTTATATTTACTATTGGGTCAACCTAACTGGTTATTCTACCATTTCCCAAAAATAAAGTTATGGGTTAATAACAACGTGAATAATATTTTCAGAATCTTTATTTATGCCATGGTTATTACTAAATTGAGATTGGGTTTATGTTTTGAAACCATAAAACATCTCTTTCGAAACCTCTTGATAGCCTCCTTTAAAAGTAAAGACCTCTTTCAAAACATTATATACATACCTTTCGAAGCCCTGAACATTCTCTTTCGAAACCTATTATACCTTTCGATGGTATCAAATCTTCCTTTTAAAATATAGAGCTTCGAGACAAATGAAAGTACACCTTTCGAAAGCATTGGGTTTACTCTTTAAAATATCATTTGGATAAAAATGGTTATATACAAAAGTATCTCTTTTGAAATCAACAAAAATTAGTTTGGGTAAAATTGATGGTGTCGAAACCATCTTAGTCGAAAGTGAAGGACTTAAAAATCAAAACTACGATGGATAGAGTCGAAACCCCCTTTCAACCCCATCACCTTTGAAACCCTCAATCCCATCAAAAGAATACATGAAAAAGGTTTAAGTAAAACAGAAGTAACCCCTTCGACAATGTAGATGACTTCAATGCTATCGAAAGGGGGACTAGCAGCTTGGTTTCAACTGAAACGAAAACTATCCTTTTGAAAGTAATTATTTAAAGGAAAAAGTTACTCCTTTCGAAAGCAAATACTTTAACACATCATAGCAATGTTCTTAGAAAGCTAATTATAAAACTTTTTTTGAAAGCATAGCTTTCGAGTGTCAAAAGCTTTAGGTAAAACTAGGCAAGGGTTTAACTTCTGAAAACATAGCAGGGTTTTGATCCCATCGGAAGCTACCCCTTTCGACACTATGGCTTCCACCTTCCTTCCAACCCACTGCATACCACCTAAGTATATCATGTGTATTGGTTTTGACTGTAATGGTTTCTTCTGAGACAAGACGGAGTCAATGGAATCAGAAGTTTCTTACTAATAGAGGCAAAATACCCATTTTTGATTTAAAGGCTGAATTATAGCAACTTTTAGTAATTTCTTTTTAAGAACTTGGTTATTTGTAAATCACTGATTGGCCGCCATAAACCTTTTCAAATAGTTTACCTTTTTAAAACTACCGCATTTATTCAGGTCCAAATTAAAGGATTTAAACGTTGTTGCAGAAAAGCCCTTCCTTTAAAATAATTTATTTCCCGAAATAAATCAACAGGGAAAAATCTTCAAAAATCATAGAAAATCGATTTTATCATTCAATCAAACATATTAAAATTTTAGACCTAATTTCTTCATGAAATTCTCGAAATAGATATTAAACCCAATTATATCATATCTTTCATCAAAAATTCATAATAAAATTTCCATAGCTTGGAAAATTCTGAAAATTAAAACCCATCTCCAAAATCAAGTTTTTCTTAACATAATTTTTTTTCCATGGGAATGTGAAATCATATATTCTCGGTTTACCAAAATTATGCAAATTCATGTGCTTGTGAACTAAAACAAATCATCATAATATAACTCAAGCAAAACATCATCCAATTTATCACAAAAACGAATTTAAATCATAAATTTGAAACCATATAATCATAGAATAAAATAGAGATGGTAGAAGATTATTGTTCATCTTAGAGTTGACAAGAATATTGAAATTTGTTGTAGCTTAATCCTTCCTAGCTTTGATCTTATCTTTTGATTGAAATATTTCTCTTCTCCTTTGTTCATGGCCGGCTCTATTAGGATTTTGCGTTTATTTTGATTTGGGAATAAAAATGAATGTGAATGGACAAAATGAGAATCATAGCCGTGTATAATTAATTGGCTAATTTACTAATATGCCCATGCGTTGTTTAATTAACCTTTAAACCAATTTGAAGCCTATTTATTTTATTAATTAACATGGCCCTATAAATATTTTAATCAAATCCAATCTCCTTATCATCATTATTTTATTTAACTTATCTAATTATATCTTCTATATAATGTTATAAAAAATTTAGGGACGCATAGGCTCCCCCCTTAAAGAATTTCATCCTCGAAATTTAGTAAGGACTAAATACTAAACGTAGCAATCATTTGTAACTACTCCTAACAACCATACTAGTCTAACTGACTAGCAACTATCTTTATAAATCTAGTATAGACTTACCCTCATAGCAGATCAAGATAAGTATCTCTAATCCTATCCTCTGTCTTCCAAGTATAGTCCTTGTTGTCGCTCCACTGAACTTTCACAAACCTTACTGTCTTATTCCTTAATCTTTTATCATCTCTAGCTACAATCCGAACTGGTTGTCGAACAAAAGTTAAATTAGGCTCTTCCATTAAGTTATCCAACCCTGTCGGTGGAATAGTAGTCTCTGGATCATGCACATACTTGTAAAGATGAGATACATGAAATACATTATGGACACCTGCCAAACTGCTCGGTAACTCTATTATGTATGCATGTTTTCCAATCCTTTTGATAATCTGGAATGGACCTACATAATTTAACTAAGCAATATTTATAACCAAAACTATTTTTAAACAAAAGTTTAAATTTTGAAAATCCAAATTTTAAAACATCATACTCTAAGTCGACATCCTTTATTATAAAACTAGTTAAACACTTTGTTTAAAATTCAACTTGCCTTCAAATTTTGAAAATTCAATTTAGTTCAAAAACAGAACAGGATTTCAAATCCAGGAACCAGTTCACTCGAGACATCACACACGACACCCCCTCACGACTTTGAGTCGAAACACGAGAAAACTTCAAAAATCCCCTCGCCAAACTCCTCCTTCCCAAACCAAAACCCAGATGCACAAGTAATCACCGTGCATATGCACGCTAATCCTGGTCGACAGCGATCATCATCACAATGCTCCACAAGTCAACTCTGAGCCTACTGATCCTCTCGACCCCTTAGATCGACGCCAACACCATCGATTCGAAAAAAAAAGCTTCAGCAGTTCAATAGATAATAAAAACTCGATTGAGGAAACCTCCTGCCAACGGCGAACCCCATCACCAGTGGACCTGCCGCCTTGACCATAAACGCGCCTAGAACAACAGAAACTTTTCCTCCACAAGCGATTCGTTCCGGTGCGCCACGTTCGTCGAGTAAACAACAACAAACTCGTTGATCCAAACTGATAAATAAACCCTACATCGCCGCTTCACGGCCACCACGACCATCAATAACAACTTCCACCATTTTTCCTATGTCCCTTGACACCACGACCACCTCTACGCCGAACCACGACCTTCCCCTCGACTCTGATCAGTGGAAAAGAACAAGTGTACCAAAATTGATCAACACAAAATTTCACAATCAATACTAAGTTAAAAATCACAAACTTTACTTTAAAATTCATGATTTGTTACTTCGATTCAGATTATAAAATCAAAAGTTTAAATTAGCTTGATTATCAAATAATAGGATTTTCACTGTTATTTACTATTCCAGAGCTAATTGCTAAATAAAAATTTTTGAAACCATTTTTAGAGTTGATATCATGTTGTTATAATCAAATTTCATTCAAGGATCTATGTTTAAAATTGCTTATATTTGGAGTTATGGATTTTTAAAGGAATTCAAGAAAACTGTAAAACAAGCAGAGACCAAAATCATACATATACAGGCATATCCATAATACAGATATTAATTCAAGTCATATTCCTGCTAAACATCCATGCAATCCAACATTATCTCACACATTTCACTTATATTAAAATTTAAATCTCAGATTTAAACTATTTTTAAAAGAAAATAGGTTTACTCACCAGGTTTAGAAACAGATAAACAGTGAACAGTCACGTTGAAATTTGTTTTCTAGAACTTTGAATTTTACAGGCGTTTTAAATCTGTTGTTTGAGTTCGAAATATGCCAGCTGTTTTGATTATTGTAGTTTGAGTTTATTTTGCATGTTGGTGTTGAAATCTTGTTTGTTAAATTTTGAAACTGTTGTTGAATTCTTGTTGAACATTGTTGCTGCTTGCACTTTCCTACGTGTTGATTCCAGGTTTCAATTTTCTTTTTTTAGAAATGAATGAATGGAAAAAGAAGATGGAGGAAGAAAAGATTAAACAGAAGAAGATTGAATTGAAGAAAAATAACAGGCTTTTCTTTTAAACAAGATGAGGCCACTTGTTTTATTGCATGTTACTTAAGTGACAATTGTATCTACAAATGTATTTTAATCCATTTAGGTGAATGACAAATGTAAAATCTTCTTTTTAATTCATTTTTTATTACAAGTGTTAAGAATTTATTATTAAATTAATTACTTATTATTACAATTGATTTTAAATCTTAATTAAATATTTACCAAAATACTTTTGTTTAATGTAAATTATGAAACGTATTTATCTTTATGTTTTATTTATTTATATTAAAAATCCATTTTCAAAAACTAAGTTTAAAAGAAAGAAAATTAAAAATATGAACATTTATATAAACCTTATTTTAAAGTTTAAACTTAAGTTATTATATCTGACATTGATATCATATATATAAACTAAATTTATTTTCAACAACCAATTTTAAAAGAAACAAATTAAGCTTTTATAATAATATACTATTTTTAAGCTATTATATTTTTAGCAAAATAAATTTTCTTTAAGTTCTTTTGAAAATATAAGATTAATTTTTAAATAGCTTTTGAAAAGCATTGTATCAAATTCAAACATTATCTTCCAAATCACAATATATACATATTCATATATATATATATATATATATATATATATATATAATAAATTTGAAAACACATTTTCTACTTAAGTTTAAACCAAACTTTTCTATTTACAATATATACAAATATATATATACACACATTATAAATAGAAACATTTTTAATATTAGCATTAGAAATTATTATATTGAATTTTAAAACAGAACGTCAAATCACAATATACAAACATATATATTATAATTTGAAAACATTTTTATTAAATTTAAATTGAAACCAAACTTTTTTCACAATGTATATACATATATACATTATAAATAGAATATTTTTTTCATTAGCATAGAAAGATTAATTTTTGTCAATAAAATAATATCTTAACTTTTGAAAAGAATAAAATTTCCAAATTAAATTATTATTATTATTAAGTTTTGAAAAGATAACATTTATTAAATTAGATTAATTATTAGCTTTTAAAATATAACATTTGGTTAAATTAGATTATTAAATCAATATTATACACTTTAAGACAATTATAAATGGAAATTATTAAATAAATATTGCCCACATGTTTTGGATTTCACTGTATATTCTTCTTCCAGTCAAAATTACTTCCCAAATATACTTAAAAATATTTTTAAAGCTTAGATCTTGACAATTCAAACATATTTTGTTTAAACATCAAAGCCTATAAGAGAATAAGTGAAGAGTTTTTGATTTTTGAATAAGTTTTGTATCTGTGAAACAAGAACAGAGGATACTAAATCCAAACACAGACATGCATACACATTAACTATAAACTGATATACATGCAAGCATATTTACATTCATGCAAACATTTTTCACAATATTATTTCAAGCATTTGTCACATGTAATCAAGAAATAAACAGCTTTAGTTTTAAAAAGTTAGTTTACTCACTGGAAATGTTGAACAGAGGAACTTCTTTGAAATCTGGAAATGCTTGATTTTGAAAACTGGAAAATTGGTTTTGAAGTTTGATCTGCTTGTTTGAGATGATCTTGTTTTAAGCTTCAGGTTGGAATTTGCAAAAGATTGTTTGTTATCTTCGTTTTTTTTCTATTTTTTCTCTGGTTTGTTTCAGATTTTAGTTTTGAATGTATCATAGAAAATGAAAGATAGAAGAAGAAATGAAAGTGTAGAGTAGAGATGTGTATATATATAGCCTTGATTTTATTATTTTTAAAAACAAAAGAAAATTAAAAATATGACACTTATTAAATTGCATGTTATATTAAGCCTACACTTGTTAATTTGCATGCCTTTATGATTTAATATGTTTTTATATTATATTTTCAATTTAGTTTTATATTTATATATGTTTTTATGTTTTTATATTTAAACCTTTCCTTTTATTTATATTTATATAACTTTAAAGAAAATGATTTAAAATCTAGTTATACACTAATAAATAATCATATATATATATATATATATATATATATATATATGCTAGCTTTAAAATATAGAGTTTTAAATCCAATTTATTTTTAAGATATTTATTTTTGAATTCCAAATCCAAATTCTGTTTACAATATATATATATATATATATACATAAAAAACACATATTTTATTTGTTTTAAAAGAATAATTTTATACATTTAAAATAATTTATAAAAGAAGATTATCACATTATTATTTGCCTGAAAATTCCAGGTTATCACATTTCCGTTAGTTATGGTGCTTCGTTCACCAAGATTTTCTCCTCCGTTTCCTGCTTCCATATCTCTTTTCTCGTAAATCTGCATACGAGCCTTAGTAAGATACATAAGAACGGTCTAAGGGAGCGGGGGATACATACTAAGTTATATTAACTATATATAGCAAATACAAGTATGTTACTATAGCATTAACCCAAACCCAAATCTTATTATCTGATTCATTGGATTATGCTTGGAAAAATCTTTTAGGTTTAAGTTTTTTTTAAAGTTTCATAAACCTATGCTCAGATACCAACTTGTAACATCCATCTGTTTGAAGGCCCAAAATTAACGGCTACGGATGCTGTAGTCATCCATGGTTATTAATCCTCGGTGACCAAATACAGCGATATTAGATACATAATACACAGAAACACAAAAATATGGAAAATAAATTTAAAACAACAAAAAACATTCCACCTTCCATTTCAATATATTCCAAATTGATTACATAATCCTATTTCACCGACCACGTTCAGATAACATATAATTATTACAAAATACGACAAGAGCGACATATGAAGATTCCCCCTTTGTAGATGAGAGTATATAGATGGGGAAGAAAAAAATTTGCCTTTATAAACAAACATATAGAGAAAATAAAAGAATTCTAATAACAATATTGCCTCCTGCATGTCCTCGGAAGCTTAATTCTTCTAATAGAACACCTAGAGACCTTAACTCTCAACCTATCAATTGAGTACCTGAGAGTTTAAGGTGAAAACAAAAACTTCGAGTCAGACAAAAAGCCTGGTATAAATAATAATTTACCATCTCAAACCATTTGGATATCTAGTGAGACCACGCCGCTTAGTGAAACAGGTTTTCCCCTCACTGGTATCCTAAACTTTTATAAAACCATATATTATGCTCCTTCTTTCACAATGGTTAAAACATAGTATTTCAAAGCATTATTATGATATGCAAAACAAATAAATTAATTCTGGATTACTGATCCCCATTCACTATGACTATTTATCTTGATTATAGTTTCTAGGATTACTATTAACTTGTTAATGTTAAGGACTATTTGTCCAATTGCATACTTTTCATGTGATCACTAAGAACCTATTGGTAACTCCAATATCTTATCTCTTATCCCAGTTTTCATGGGCTAATAACGAACCTATTGGCTGACTGCTTATATCTTAATTCGGATATAGTTTTCATGGGCTAACTGCAAACCTATTGGCCCTTGCTAGTATCAAATCATAGTTTTTATGGGCTGACTATGAACCTATTAGCCCATGACAATATCATACAGTTTTCTTGGGCTTAATGTAAACCTATTGTCTCCTGCCGATATCTTTAATTAAAATTTTAACATCTATAGTTATAGTCACTACCAGGTCAACATAACTGGTTATTCCGCCCTTTTTTCCAAAATACAGTTATGGGTTAATAACAATGTGAATAATATTTCCAAAATCTTTATTTATGCCATGGTTATTACTTTATATTGACATTGGGTTTATGTTTTGAAACCATAAAACATCTCTTTTGAAACCTTTGGATAGCCTCCTTCGAAAGTAAAAACCTCTTTCAAAACATTGTATATATACCTTTTGAAGCCCTTAATAAACATTCTTTTTTGAAACCTATTATACCCTTTCGATGGTATCAAATCTTCTTTTTAAAATATCGAGTTCAAGACAAATGAAAGTACCCCATTCGAAAGCATTGGTTTTTCTCTTTAAATCATCGTTTGGGTCAAAATGGTTATATACGAAAGTATCTCTTTTGAAACAAATAAAAATTAGTTTTGGGAAAAATTGATAGTCGAAAGCAAAGGACTTTAAAAATCAAAACTACGATGGACAGAAACCCTCAACCCCCTTTCGATCCCATCACCTTTGAAACCCTCAACCCCCTCAAAAGCATACTGGAAAAAGCTTAAGTAAGACAGTAGTAACCCCTCCGTAGCATAAATGATTTCAATGCTATCGAAAGGGGAATTAGCGGCTTGGTTTCGACTGAAACGAAACCTATCCTTTCGAAAGTAATTATTTAAAGGAAAAAGGTACTCCTTTCGAAAGAAAATACTTTAACACATCATGACAACCTTCTTCGAAAGCAATTATATAACTTTTTTCGAAAGCACGGTTTTCGACTATGTCAAAAGCTTTAGGTAAAACTAGGCAAGGGTTTAACTTATGAAAACATAGTAGGGTTTCGACCCCATCGGAAGCTACCCCTTTTGACACCATGGCTTCCGCCTTCCTGCCAATCCACTGCATACCACTAAGTGATATCTTGTGTATTGCTTTGACTATAGTGGTTTCGACTGAGACGAGACAAAGTCAATTGAATCGAAAGGTATTTACTAATAGAGGCGAAATACCCTTTTGTGATTTAAAGGCTGAGTTATAGCAACTTTTAGTAATTTCTTTTTAACAACATACCTATATGTAAATCACTGATTGGCCGCATAAATCTTTTCAAATACTTTACCTTTTTAAAACTGCCACATTTATTCAGATCCAAATTAAAGGATTTAAACGTTAAAACCTTTCCATATAACCAAAACCGACATTTTGCAAAAAAGCCTTTTCTTTAAAATAATTTATATCTCCAAATAAATCAACGGGGAAAAATCCCCAAAAATCACAGAAAATCGATTTTATCATGCAATCAAATATATTAAAGTTTTAGACCATTTTCTTCCTAAAATTCTCGAAATAAATTTTAAACCCAATTATATCATATCTTTCATCAAAAATCATAATAAAATTTCCATAGCTTAGAAATTCTGAAAATTAAAACCCATCTCCAAAATCATGTTTTACTTAACGTAAAAATTTTCCATGGCAATTTAAAATCATATATTCTCGATTTTGTACCAAAACCATACAAATTCATATGCTTATGAATTAAAACAAATCATCATAATATAACTCAAGCATATCATCATAAAATTTGTCACAAAAACAAATTTAAATCATAAATTCGAAACCATATAATCATAGAATAAAATAGAGACGGTAGAAGATTATTATTCACCTTAGGGTTGATAAGGATATTGAGATTTTCTGTAGCTTAATCCTTCCTGGCTTTGATCTTATCTTTTGATTGAAATCTTCCTCTTCTCCTTTGTTGACGGTCGATCCTTTTAGGGTTTTGCGTTTACTTTGATTTAATAAATAAAAATGAACGTGAATGGACAAAATGAGAAGTTATAGCCGTGTATAATTAATTGGCTAATTTACTAATATGCCCATGTTTTATTTAATTAACCTTTAAACCAATTTGAATCCCGTTTATTTTGTTAATCAACACGACCCTATAAATATTTTAATCAAATCTCAGTCTCCTTATCATCATTATTTTATTTAAATTTTATAATTAAATCTTCTGAATAATGTTATAAAAATTTAGGGATATCACAAGGAATACACGCTGGTTCGCTCTAATTGAATCCCTCATTTAAGCCAGCCCTTTCGAGCGACTCAATGCTGTTGCCAAGACTTGAACTCTCAAACTACTACAAGGGAGACATACGCACTTTCCTACCATACTAGGCATGTGGACTTTAAATATTCAAATAACAAAATATCACTCAGATTTTCTACTAAAAATTTAAAGTTCGAAATTATTTTTCAAAATATAATATTTATTTATTTTACTTATTATTCATAACGATATTTATTTCAAATACGCATGCACACACACACATATATAGTTCTTCTTTGCCGTGCACATATATAAATTTAATATGTATCTTATTTATTTTAGAGGTATTAATATTTATATAATTATTATTTACATATGCATATATGAATATATGTATATATTTAATATATACACATTTAAAAAATTATTTTGATTTCAGTTTTATATAAAACAGTCATACAGCATTGTAAATATTTTAAATATACTTATAATATATATATATATATATATATATATATTTAATGTTAAAATTCTAGTCTGTGTATATATATAATTATTTAAAATAAAATATAGTACATACACATTTATATATGTATATATTTGTAATACTTATGTATATATATATAATAAAGTAAATAAACATACATTTGGAAGATATACTTGCTACTAGATGAGCTAATATGTCCATTGTAGTGTAAATCTCGACACTTATGCATGGGCATGTTACACCTTACATGAATTTCCATGTTAAACACGCACGCGCGCGAATGCGCACACACATATATATTTATGTGTTCGATACATGTTTATATGTAATATAATATTAGTAATATAAAACTATATTATGAATTTAAATAAAATAATGATTCATTTAAAAGAAATTCAGAAATGTTCCAAATAAATTAGACTTCATGGGCCTATAAATAAAAAAATGGTAAAAAAATTGAAATTCACCCATTACTTCCACTATGAGCCGGCCCAGTTCCAATAATGGTATCAGAGGCCAATAGCCTGTATGGTCTAAATTAGTCATGTTAGGATTAACTATTTAAGCTCACAACTCAAATAATAGAGTGTTCTGAAAGGTCGTAATGAAGGATTGATTTTAAGCAATCAAGTACTCTATTCTACCTAGCTACCGGCCTGGCCCTAATAAATATGTAAGCCTAAAAGATTGGCCCTAATAGAAGAGGCCCATTTTGAACTGGGCCTAAGGCTAATTTTCAAAATTGTTTAATAATTAAAAATATAAGCTTTTTAATTTAATAGTTAAATTTAAAATAAAAAATATACATATTATAAATGTTATAATATAGTAAAAATCTTCAAAATGATTGAAAATTAATATAAATTAATTTTTGAATTTTTTAATAAGGTTAATAAAAATAAATTTATTAGATTAGTTAATTAATTAATGTATGCAAACATTATATATTATGATATATGTTATGTTGTTTCAAAATGTTAAAATAACATACGTTTACATGTATATATATATATATATATAAATGAATTTTGAAATTAATGTAATTTAATTAAATTGTTTAATTAAATGTAACGACCTGCCTTTTAGACGTTTTAAGCAGATACAGCGTCAAACTCAAACCATTCAAAAGGTCAGATTGTTACAGGGTAAATAAGGTAAAGAGAAAGAGATGAAAAAAATACAGTATCACGCAGAATGACAAATATAATAACCAAATAACAGTTCATGAAGCTGTTTTATAAATACATTTGATTATTCTTTACAATACAAACATCAGAGTTACATAAACATGAATAAATGAATAAATAATGCAGCGGAACAACATAATGTAGTGGAATAAATATAATAAATAATGATAGTACAACTCTTCGTCTTTGTCCTCCAAAAATATAGTCTTCAACCCTGAAATGCTCAGGCTGACCTGAGCGAATTGAAAAGACAAAACACTCGAGTCAGAACTAAAAGATCTTATGTAAGTTAAATCAACGGTAAATATGAGTGCAACGGCGTCAGAGATGTTTACGGGGTTTGACATCTCCTATCTAGTGTCTAACGTGAGTGTAATAACTAAGGAGATGTTCGTGATTCACATCTCCTAAGGATCTGTTAAACTATCTACTATGTAGTACCATACGCTATTATAATATGTCTACAGTAAAGTAAAAGTATAAAATAGCGTTAAGGCGTTACCCATATCCCCCTTAACACATTTTATATATTCCCATAATCTATATAGTCCCGTACGCTCCTCCGTAAACTGGAGGTTTATCTAGAAGGCACTCCATAGGTATGGTACAAAACAAACTCGTAGAAGGCACTCTAGGGCATGTGAACACGGCACTCGAGGAATTTCCAGGGTAGATTTACCAATTGCAGAACCGGGCTAGTGGTAACACATAGCAGCTGCTACCGCCCACCAGAAACACGCTCCAATAATAAAAAATCAGGGGGTAGCCACCAAATCATTACAAATGTCATAATATGATATCGAAGAAGCATGTCCGATCGGAGGAACGACCATACTTGGCCCAGGTATAGCTCCTGTTTTAGTCACATCTAAGCTGACTCACGGGAGTCAGGGTCACGTCATACCTTATACAGAAATCATATGCCAAACCATCCTACTTCATTTCTGGAATCTGCACTACGTACACAGTTGTTAAAGTGGTTTTCAGTATTGGCAGAGAGTATGATAATATCCGATTCTGGTCTCTCTAATAACCAAAGGCTTATTTCACAATGGATAACTCTTTTACATCTCAAAAGTCAATTCACAATTTATATCAAAGTATCTTATTTTCAAAACCATATCACTTTAGAAATCATAGTCACTTTGAAATCATATTCACCTTTGAAATCATATCATTTCCGAAATCATAATTTCTTTCAAGAATCGTATTTCCAATTAGATTAAATCCTCACTTTCAAATCATCATATTCAATTAATTATAACATTTAAATCCCAACTTAGGTTATAATGTCATTTAATCGTCTTTTCTTTTAAACCAATGAATTTGAATATGAACACCTCCACTTACTTAGTTTGAAAATTTAAAAAATAGTTTAAATAGATATAAATAGTTAAATACTCTAAAATGGTTTAGTTTTTAGATTAAGATACTGTTAAATCAATTTAAGATAGTTAAATATATTTAAAATAGACTAAATAAAATTAAAATAGATTAAATAGTTTTAAAATAATTAATTAGATTTAAAATAAGTTAAAATGGGTTAATTAATTTTAAAATAAATTAAATGGTTTAAAATAGGTTAAAATGATTTAATATAGTTAATATAAATTAAAATAGTTTAATAACTTCGAAATCTTAAAAATTTAGAATCTTTAAAATAATATATATATATATATATATTTAAAATAGTTTATATTAAAACATGAATTTGAAATTTATATCAATTTAAACTATTTAATTCTTTTCAACACATTGGACTATTTTCAATTTCCAAAAACCTAATTTCAAGTCTTTCAATTCATATTCTCAATAAAATATTTAATTCTATATCACTTTAAATCCATGTTTGAAATATCAATTTAAATTACCTCAATTCCAATATATTTCAAAATTATATTTCAAACAATTTTAATAACTCAATTTCGATAAGCTCCACTTATATTTCAAATTCAACTCAATTTAATTCCTTTAAACAATTCCTTTAACCCCATTCCAAATTTTTACATAAACTTGAAATAATAATTCAGTTTATACAAATCAAGTTCTACCTTAAAATATTATTTAACTAAATTCAAAAATTAAGGATTTAAAATCCTTTAATGTAACCAATTCGGTATCCGTATATAATTCTCTACCCTAGAGTCAAGTGATACAAGTATTTATCATTTCAATCCGCAATTTAAAACTTTATGGTTATATATCATTTCAAAATACAATCACGAATTAAATAAAAATCCATAAAATCACTCGAGTCTATCATTTCAACCCATACCAATTTTTTCCTAATTTATAGATCGTTCGGATATGTATCATTTCAACCCATAGGGAACTTGCAATATTATAACAATATGAAATGCAACATACAGTCATCCAACATTAATAAATCAAACATACATCACAATCATTATCCAAATCAATCAACGAACATCAATAGATAACTGATAATCAATGAAGGGATTAAATTGACAATTTAAAATTCAATGTTCAATTAAATGATAATTAAATGCAATAAATCAAATTTAATCAGAATGACAATTTAAATACACCAAACATCGATCAATAAATTTCTAATCACATCATAAATTAAATTTAACAATCACAAGTAATTTTAGAAGTTATGAGTGGGTTAAAACATCTCACATTCGATTTTAATTCAAACAAAAATCCAATTTAGGGCCCAAATTCAAACAGTCTCAGAATTCGTCCAGACCAGCGTCAAAATGTCCGAAATTTCGATACGATTGCAATGAAAGAAACCGTGCCTGAAACAGAGATTTATGTAAAAGCTATTGATGTTAGAACATTTGAATTAGGAATTTAAATAAATAAAAAACATATACCGTACATGTCAGTAGGCTTCTCTCCCAAACCCTAAACGCTTACTTCGTACGTGATTCAAAAAAAGGGCCATCGCCTTGATCTAGAAATGCCACCTCCACAAGATGACATCGACTAAATCTGGAAGCACCACCGTTCACCTGACCTCCGGTCAACTCTATGCATCCTTCGCCACGTGCCCTGATCGCCCCAACTCCTGCCACCGCCGTTAAATCGCCATATTCTGGCGATTGAGACCCTTGCAACTCAAGCCAAACATGCCGATTCAAACTGCATGTCGACCTCGACAGGCTGCCTATGACGGCCCGAATTTTCGCATCCGAAAATCGACATCCATACTTCACTCGTATTCAAATGCCGCAGATTCAAACGTTCGAATCCGATTTGCTGGAGCTTATAGCACATTAAGTACAACAACACAACGGAAGAAAACAATGAATATTATTGATATACAACATTTCTTACAACTGAATATCAATACAAATCAGAGATAGAAATATAACAGCGGAAAGATAATCTTCGACAGAGGAACACCAATATTATTTTCAAAAGGAAGAAGGATAGAAATCCCAACAACTCCATCACTAAAGCCAAAGCTCCAAAGACTCCCAGCTCCAAATCGAAAGCTCGAACCATCATCAATGCTGAAGTGAAACAAACTCGATCCCAATGTGATTGCCAAACCAAAAACTTCAAAGACCAAAGACTGAAGAAGATTTCCAAATGCTACCAAACCAAATACTTAGAAGGCTATCGAATCTACACCTACGATTTGATTATCTGAAAAATCTAACTCTAGACTACCCGTGTGGAAAATTATGGGCACCCAGAGTTTAGATAGGGAACAATAAACTCCAGGTCAGTCATGGGGCTAGTGTGAGAAAAAAAAACAGTTTTTTCTTTAAAACAAACAACTAAAGAATTTAAAAATGAAATCCGCAATGCTTTTTGGAAAATGAAACTACCATAAGGCCTCCCGCCACACACACAATGAAAACGCAGAATTGGAAGAGATTTTTCCTTATGATAGTGAAACATGCTTGATACGCAAAATCCTTTTGATATCATTATTAGTGCTTAGTGCAGAAAATCTTTCGAAAGTATAATATTAATCTTAGCCAGCATACAAATATTATTGTATGCCTACTATAGCTACAATGTTCAATAGCAGGTTACCGCCACATTCCATGACAGGTTATACAACTAAAACACTACATGGCTCATATTGTTTTTTTGGATTTCGAACAAATGGTCAGGATAAGGAACTTCCTATTGCCACATGGGTACGCCTCTGGAGGGACGCCCTGAGAACCTACCCGGATCTCTGCCAACACAAGGCCGGTTTACCTCCTGCCCGAAAGTAACACATACAGATATGCCATTCCCGGTCATTTGCAACCTTTATCCGAGAGCTCTCAACCACAAAGCAACGGGAAAGTAATAAATTTGCACTGTCCACATGAGTTAAGTATCTAGGCTCCATACCATGATACCACCCTTTTCCAGAAGAAATGGACATACCCTAGGGGCGCGATCTATAACCATGCTGCATCTTTCCTGTTTCGACCATTTCCAAGGTGTGAGGTCCTGATGCAGTCTCGTCCACAAAGCTACGCTTTTCACAAAGCCATGCTTCGATCAACTAATGATTAGCAGCACTTCGTATGCCATTAGGAATGTATCACTAGTAACCATCAACTACATAACCTCTGAGCTCATACGTTTCAGAGAAGGGTGTTAAGCTAAGAGAAAAATTCTCCGCCACCAAATAGAAATGTATTTGATAGAAACCAGCTTTACATCTCAAAGTGTAATGCCAGACATACATCCATACAAGTCTGTTTCGGGTTCGAATAGAACCGAAGGCACATCCAAAGAAGCCCTTACAATCCGGATAATCCCTAATCACGTCCAGACTCCCCATCACAAAGGGTGATCAAACCTCTATACGGAGGAACAGTCGGTGCAGAGACATTCGACGGGTTATCCTTTCATTTTCGAAAATAATCATTCTTCACCACCGGTCTTCAAATGCTACCCATAATGTCGTATTATTATTCGTAATGGGTTAAATGGCACAAAGGTCCTCTTCCGGCTAAACCGAATAATGAGCGCAATATTTAAAAACCATATGGATAATGGGATCTCAGTTAAGTCACAACTTAAAGCCTAAAACTTTTCTTTCAATGGTTTAAACAAACTACCATTTTCAAATCTTTAAATAAAAAGATTCACTTCACAAAGTTCACCAATCCTTTCACAAAGATTCATTTATATCCTTTCAAAACAATTCCATTTCAATCCCAAATCTTTTATACAAAAGATACCTTTTAAGATCCTTTTCAATTTCAAAACAAAGTTCAACAATCTTCCATAAAGATTCAATTATAGATTTCAAAACAATTCACAATTCAAATCTTTTATATAAAAGATACACCATTTAAAATCCTCTTCAATTTCAAAACAAGGTTCAACCATCTTTCACAAAGATTCATTCATAGCTTTCAAACTATTTTCATTTCAAACTTGAAATCCTTTCAGCACAAATTGAAAGCTATTATTATTTGAAAACAAATACTTTTTGTTTTAGAAAAATCCAATTACATTTGCGCAAGCTATATCTTTTAAAGTATAAAACCTAGGTTAAATATAAATTCCCAAAACAATACCTTTTAAAATGGTTTAAAACACATATAAACACATTTATAACTTGTATAACCTTTTTAAACCACAGTTTCCAAATATAGAATTCAATTTCAAATCTTGAGTTCAAATTCAAGATCAAATTATTTAAGTTTCAAAACTTTATCAAGTTATTCAAAATAACTTTTATCTTCAAAACTTCTTTCCAAAAGCTTTTCATATTTAACCCAATTCCATTTCCAAAACCATTTGGATTCAAGATTCAACTTTAAAACCATTTCAAAAATCTATGACTTAACCAGTTTCCTTGTGCAATCCATATTTGTGTGTGTAAGGTGTAGTCCAGGGGATTTACACAATAGTGCAACATTAACAAACATCACAGATTCAAGTATAGAAAAATCAATGAGCGGTATAATCTATAACGCTTATCGTTCATTCACAGATTCACAGATAACATACAAATGTATAACAAATAAGTGAATAAATTATACACAGCTCAATCCATAGAACAAAATATCATAGATCAGATAGGACAATCAATTCATGGCATCTCATACAATACAAACAATCCAAGCATTCAATAATCATTTATAGGCAGGATTAATTAATTTTTAATCATTAGTTAATTCAATTAAATTTTCAATTAAATTAATTACTTATGGATTAATTACTCAATCTTAATTTAACTTAACTTAAACTAGATTAATAAATTACTAATCCTGGTTAATTAACATTAATTAATTACAAACCATTTTAATTAATTATCCTTTAATAACTAATAATTTAATCACCCTTTAATCATTAAATAATTAGCCTTTAATTATCTAATTATACTTTAGACTAATTTTTCTTAATTCATTAATTAAGAAATTAATTTAATCCTTAATTAATTACCATTAAATTAATTATCCCAAATTAATTATAATAATTAATTAAACTTAAGTTAATTGCATAATTAATTAACCCATAATTAGTTTCCATTTAATTAATAAAATTACAACAAGTGATTATCTTAATGGCTTAATCAACTTTCATAATTAAATAATTACTTTTTAATTAATTACAATAAATGATTATCCCTAATCACTTAGTCAACTTTAATTATTAAATAATTACCTTTAAATTAAGTAATTATATTTAAATTAATTACCTTAAGTAATCTTTGATTTATCACATAAATAAATTAATCAATTTGATAAATTTTTCTTTAATTATTCATATTAAATAAATCTTCAAGTAATTAAATATCTAATCACTTGACAAATTAACCTCAATTTTCCATCCTTTAATATATTAAGTACTTCCATTTAATTATATTTAAAAACAATCAAAGATTTAATAAGATAATTAACTTACTACAAAATTATATAAACCAATAAGTTTAAAACAATTTAACTTTTAAAATTTAAATCCATGAAAACTTGCTTAATACTTTACTTTTTGAAAACTTAGTTTATATTTCTTAAAACCTTATTTTAAAACTTGTTTAAAATTTGAAACTTAATTTATTTTCCTTTGGAAACTTATTTAGTTTAAATATGCTTTGAAACTTTGTTTAAATAAAAATTTGCTTTGTAACTTTAAAAAAACTGTTATATTTTTAAACCTGAAATAATATTTTTTTCCTTTTAAATTTGAAGTCTGGTAACAGATTAAACAAACTCGAGCCCATTTTAAATTTTTCCCGAGCCAAACTCGAGCTTGACTTTGAGTATCATTCTTCCTCCCTTTTCTTCGAGTCACCCACGCAAGTAACTCGAGAACCAACCCGAGTTCTACCTAAACCCATATTTCACCAGATACAGGTGATCCCTTGTGTACGTGTACGCCTCAGCCGGCCACCTCTGACCATCGCTCCGGCCATCGGCGAATCACCTGAGTTCCCCCGAGTTGTCCCGACCACACAGCTTCATCTGCCTCTTTTGAAATCAAAATCCAGCTGTTCAATACCACCTGGAACCCAACATCCATCAGAAATAGCCTTCGCCACGACGCCTCCGCCACCGGCCACCCCTCCTACACATCCCAAGCCTCGCCACTTATTACCATAACTCGATTCCACACAGTCTTGTCCCACTCGATACAACGACAATGTCGTAGCGATCTTGTTTTCCACATCGACCAAGATAATCCCTAATCCACCCTATCCTGGAAGCTCCAACGATCTGACGACCCTGTGGCTATTTTTCCCTAACTACTCTACTCACAAGCCAGCTTCAACTCAAGGCTTGACCCATAAGACGTCGCCAATTGACGGAATTTGGAAAAAAAGTGGTTTCCGTTCAACTATCATTTTCTCGCAATTTAATAAACTAAATTTTTTGAAATGGATTTCTAAAATCATCATTTCCAATTATGAATCGAATTATGAAGTCGAAACACAATTTTATAATAATAATTTTTTACCATATATATAAATTTCAATGTGATTTCCAAATTTTGAATTAATTTCTTAATATAAATTATCAAAACTATTTTTAAAATTGATATTACGTTCATATAATCCTTTTCTTTTTCATGATCATAACTTTAATTCGATTATATAGGGAGATATAAATTTTTCTTTGGTAAATCTTAGTTCTAGAAGCACAACAAAGTATATACAAATATATACAGTCATACATACTTCAATCCACACACAAACATATACATGCAGAGCTATTTACATTCATTTAACATTTGTCACAACCACTACTTCACAAAGCATCATGTTGACTCACAGATCCAATTTAAAAGAAAAGGTCAGATTTGCTCACTTATGTAAAAGCAGAGAGGTACAGAGAACAAGAATTTTTGCTTTTGAGTTTGAAAAATTGGAACTTGAATCTGGTTGAAGTCAGGTTGCAAATTTGGATCTGCATGCTTGTTGCTTTTAATTTAAACAGAAGCTTTATTCTTGTTTTGATCCTCACTGGTTTTGAAATAGCTTGCTCTTTAAAAATTGAAGTTGTTTTTAATTTTGAAATCTGTTTTGCTCTAGGATTTTGTCTGAAACTTTTTTTAGATGATCTTTGCATTAAAACTGAAACTAGCAGTTGCATTTGATCTTGAAACAGAAGATTGCTTGCTTGATTTGTATTCAAATCTTCTCTGATCTGAATACCTTGTTTGCATTTTGAATCTGAACTTGGCTTTGATTTTTTAGCTTGCTTGTTTCATATTTGGATTTTTTTTTTCTTCAGCATCATTTTTTTTTTCTTTCTTTTGGTTCCAGATTTCATTTTAGTTCTGGTTTTGATTTCCAGATTTTTGCTTTGCTTTGAATTTTCACAAAGAAGTGAGAAAAAAGGGAGATGTTGTGTTTATATATTCTTGTTTCATATTTTTATTAAATTTTCTTTAAAAAATAAAAACAACATGACACTTGTTAAATTATACCAACACTTGTAAATTAATGTTGCCATTAATCTTACATTTGTTAATTACATAATCTTATTGTTTTACAAATGTCGTAAACTTGCATTTTGTGTTAAAATCCTTATATTATTTAATTTGCAATTTGTACTTTAAACCCTTTAGTTATTTTTATTTCATATCTTAACATATGTAAATGTTTTACATTTTAAATTTTTGAATATACAAACTATATTTATTTATTTCAAAAGAAAATGTAATTTAAATCTTTTTATCAAATCTAATATATATATATATATATATTTATAAATTTAAAGAATATAATTTAATAAATAATTAATCGCTAATATACAAATACATATCTATTTGAATTAAATCTTTTTAAATAGCTTTTGGAAAAATTGAATTCATCACACGACTTCCAAAACATCTATATATTTACATATATACATTATATATACAAAAATTGAAAACAAACTCTTATTAACCCTAAAATATAGGTTTATATCCAATATATATTATCTAAAACATTTATTTTCAAATTTAAAATTCAATTTATTTGTAAAATATTACTATTGAATTCTCAAATTAAACTCAATTCATTTTCAAAAATATTTATCTTAGAGTTTCAAATTCAAAATGAAATTCAACATCAATATATATATATATATATTTATTCATAAATTTATTCAAAAAAATTCAAATTAATCCACAATCAAATTTATAATTAATATATTATTCAAAATACTTATTTCTGAATTTCAAATTAGAAATTCCATCTTAAAATCATATTTACATTTATTTATATTAATAAACAAATAAATATTTATTTAATTTGGAAAATACCAAATTAATTCACAATTTAATGCCACAAATTAAATTAATTTCCAATTAAATTTGATTTAAAACAGGAATGTTATAGATTCCCCCCTTAAAAAAATTTCGTCCTCGAAATTTGCAAGGGAGACAACAAAGGATGGATACATAGAGAATCGGCTCATCAATCAAGCGAATTATCTATTCTGCATTTGGCTTACTAAATCAGAATATCAAAAATATGAGAACAAACTCATTCGATACTACACGAAATACTCGGGTCATCATCACACCAAAGCCTTTTCTCTCGAGCTGCCACAAAGCAATCAAAAATTGAGACTGGATCAAAGGAGATTGATAGAGAAAAGTTATTTTCGTTGTTGCGGGGTATCAACCATTTGTAGTCGTACTTCCTTGTCCCCTATCTCGTCTTCTTCTTGCACTCATACTTACTATCAGTGAATAGTAAGAGAATTTATTGAGGCATAAGACGGATATCTTAGGGATATACTCATTCTAAGGTATACTCACCCTATCTCTAATGAGTTACCTAATGTGTTATACTCCAAAAGCTAAAGTTCAATCTTTAGCTCTGATACCAAACATGACGACCCGAATTTTCACGTTCGAAAATCGACATCCATACTTCACTCGTATTCAAATTCCACAGATTCAAACGTTCGAATCCGATTCGCTGGAGCTTATAACATATGACGTATAACAACACAATAGATTCAAGTATAGCAAAATCAATAAGCGGTATAATCTATAATGCTTATCGTTCATTCACAGATTCACAGATAATATACAAATGTATCACAAATAAATGAAAAAATTATTCACAGCTCAATCCACAGAACAAAATATCACAGATCATATAGGACAATCAATTCAAGGCATCTCATACAATACAAACAATCCGAGCATTCAATAATCATTTACAGGATTAATTAATTGTTTAATCCTTAGTTAATTCAATTAAATTTTAAATTAAATTAACTACTTATGGATTAATTACTCAATCTTGATTTATTTTAACTTAAACCAGACTAATAAATTATTAATCCTGGTAAATTAACATTAATTAATTACAAACCATTTTAATTAACTATCCTTTAATAATTAATAATTTAATCACCCTTTAATCATTAAATAATTAGCCTTTAATTATTTAATTATCCTTTAGACTAATTTTCCTTAAATAATTAATTAATTTAATCCTTAATTAATTACCATTAAATTAATTATCCCAAATTAATTATAATAATTAATTAACCTTAAGTTAATTACACAATTAATTAACCCATAATTAGTTTCCATTTAATTAATAAAATTACAACAAGTGATTATCTTAATGACTTAATCAACTTTAATAATTAAATAATTACTTTTTAATTAATTACAATAAATGATTATCCCTAATCACTTAGTCAACTTTAATTATTAAATAATTAACTTAAAATTAAGTAATTATCTTTAAATTAATTACCTTAAGTAATCTTTGATTTATCACATAAATAGATTAATCACTTTGATAAATTTTTCTTTAATTATTCATATTGAATAAATGTTATATCTAATCCCTTGACAAAATAACCTCAATTTTCCATCCTTTAGTATATTAAGTAATTCCATTTAATTATATTTGAAAATAATCAAAGATTTAATAAGATAATTAACTTAATACAAAATTATATAAACCAACAAGTTTAAAACAATTTAACCTTTAAAATTTAAATCCATAAAAACTTGCTTAATACTTTACTTTTTGAAAACTTAGTTTATATTTCTTAAAAACCTTATTTTAAAACTTGTTTAAAATTTGAAACTTAATTTATTTTCCTTTAGAAACTTATTTAGTTTAAATATGCTTTGAGATTCCGTTTAAATAAAAAGTTTACTTTGTAACTTAAAAAAACTATTATATTTTAAAACCTGAAACAATATTTTTTTTCCCTTTAAATTTGAAGTCTAGTAATAGATTAAACAAACCCGAGCCCGTTTTAAATTTTTACCGAGCCAAACTCGAGCTTGACTTCGAGTATCACTCTTCCCCCCTTTTCTTCAAGTCACCCACGCAAATAACTCGAGCACTAACCCGAGTTCTACCCAGACGCATATTTCACCAGATACAGGTAATCCCTTGTGCACGTGTACGCCTCAGCTGACCACCTCTGACCATCTCCGGCCATCGACGAATCAGCCGAGTTCCCCCGAGTCGTCCCGACCACACAGCTTCATCAACCTCGTATGAAATAAAAATCCAGCTATTCAATACCACTTGGAACCCAACACCCAACAGAAATAGCCCTCGCCATAACGCCTCCGACCACCGGGCCTACCCGCCTTCGCGTTCCAAGCCTCGCTACTTACCCACAACTCGATTCCACCCAGTCTAGTCCCACTCGATGCAATGACAATGTCGCGGCGATCTAGTTTTCCCCATCGATCAAGATAATCCTTTAAACCCTAATCCACCTTATCCTGGCAGCTACGACGATCTAACGACCCTGTGGCCATTTTTCCCTGACTACCCTACTCAAAAGCTAGCTTCGACTCAAGGCTTGACCCATAAAATGTCGCCAATCGACGAAATTTGACAAAAAAATTATTTCCGTTCAACTATCATTTTCTCGCAATTTAATAAACTAAAATTTTTGAAATGGATTTCTAATATCATCATTTCCAATTACGAAACGAATTTTGAAGTCGAAACATAATTTTATAAATATAATTTTTTACTATATATATAAATTTCACTGTGATTTCCAAATTTTGAATTAATTTCTTAATATAAATTTTCGAAACTATTTTTAAAGTTGATATTACGTTCATATAATCCTTTTCTCTTTTATGATCATAACTTTAATTTTATTATATAGGGAGATACAAATTTTTCTTTGGTTAATCTTAGTTATGGAAGCACAACAGAGTATACACAAATATATACAGTTGTACATACTTCAATCCACACACAAACATATACATGCAGAGCTATTTACATTCATTTAACATTTTTCACAACCACTACTTCACAAAGCATCAAGATGATTCATAGATCCAATTTATAAAAAAGGTAAGATTTGCTCACCCGCGTAAAAGCAGAGAGGTACAGAGAACAAGAATTTTTGCTTTTGAGTTTGAAAAACTGGAACTTGAATCTGATTGATGTCAGGTTGCAAATTTGGATCAACATGCTTGTTGTTTTTAATTTAAACTGAAGCTTTATTCTTGTTTTGATCCTCACTAGTTTTGAATTAGCTATCTCTTTAAAAACTGAAGTTGTTTTGAATTTTGAAATCTGTTTTGCTCTAGGATTTTATCTGAAACTTTTTTTAGATGATCTTTGCTTTAAAACTGAAACTTGCAGTTGCTTTTGATCTTGAAACAGAGGATTGCCTGCTTGATTTGTATTCAAATCTGCTCTGATCTGAATACCTTGTTTGCATTTTGAATCTGAACTTGGCCTTGATTTTTTGGCTTGCTTGTTTCAGATTTGGATTTTTTCTTTAGCATCACTATTTTTTTCTTTCTTTTGGTTCCAGATTTTATTTTAGTTCTGGTTTTGATTTATAGATTTTTGCTTTGCTTTGAATTTTCACAAAGAAGTGAGAAAAAAGGGAGATGTTGTGTTTATATATTCTTGTTTCATATTTTTATTAAATTTTGTTTAAAAAATAAAAACAACATGACACTTGTTAAATTATACTAACACTTGTAAATTAATGTTGCCACTAATCTTACATTTGTTAATTACATAATCTTATTGTTTTACAAATGTCATAAACTTGCATTTTTGTGTTAAAACCCTTATATTATTTAATTTGCAATTTGTATTTTAAACCCTTTAGTTATTTATATTTCATATCTTAACATATGAACGTTTTACATTTTAAATTTATGAATATACAAACTATATTTATTTATTTCAAAAGAAAATGTATTTTAAATCTTTTTATCAAATCTAATAAATATATAAATATATATTTATAACTTTAAAGAATATAATTTAACAATTAATTAATCACTAATATACAAATACATATCTATTTGAGTTAATCTTTTTAAATAGCTTTTGGAAAAATTGAATTCATCACACAACTTCCAAAACATCTATATATTTACATATATATATATATATATATATATATATATATATATATATATATATATATATTATATACAAAATATGAAAACAAACTCATATTAACTCTAAAATATAGGTTTCAAATCCAATATATATTATTTAAAACATTTATTTTCAAATTTTCAAATTCAATTTATTTGTGAAATATTTACAATTGAATTCCCAAATTAAACTCAATTTATTTTCAAAAATATTTATCTTAGAGTTTCAAATTCAAAATGAATATATATATATATATATATATTCATAAATTTATTCAAAAATTTTCAAATTAATCCACAGTCAAATTTATAATTAATTTATTATTCAAAATACTTATTTCTGAATTTTAAATTAGAAAGTCTGTCTCAAAATCATATTTATATTTATTTATATTAATAAACAAACAAATATCTATTTAATTTGGAAAATACCAAATTAATTCACAATTTAATTCTAAAAATTAAATTTGATTTAAAAACATGAATGTTACAGATTCCCCCTAAAGAAAATTTCGTCGTAGAAATTTGCCTGGGAGACAACAATGGATGGATACACAGAGAATTGACTCAACAATCAAGATAATTATCTATTCTGCATTTGACTTACTAAATCAGAATATCAAAAATATGAGAATAAACTCATTCGATACTACACGAAATACTCGGGCCATCATCACACCAAAGCTTTTTCACTCGAGCTGCCACAAAGCAATCAAAAATTGAAACTGGATCAAAGGAGATTGATAGAGAAAAGTTATTTCCGTTGTTGCAGGGCATCGACCATTTGTAGTCGTACTTCCCTGTCCCCTATCTCATCTTCTTCTTGCACTCATACTTACTTTCAGTGAATGGTAGGGGAATTTACTGAGGCATACGAACGGATATCTTAGGGATATACTCATTCTAGGGTATACTTCACCCTATCTCGAATGAGTTACCTAATATGTTATACTCCAAAAGCTAAAGTTCAACCTTTAGCTCTGATACCAAATGTGACGACCCAAATTTTCGCGTTCGAAAATTGACATCCATACTTCACTCATATTCAAATGCCGTAGTTTCAAACATTCGAATCTGATTCACCGGAGCTTATAACACATTAAGTACAACAACACAACAGAAGAAAACAATGAATATTATTGATATACAACATTTGTTAGAACTGAATATCAATACAAATCAGAGCTAGAAATATAACAGCGAAAAGATAATCTTCGATAGAGGAACACCAATATTATTTTCAAAAGGAAGAAGGATAGAAATCCCAACAACTGCATCACTAATGCCAAAACTCCAAAGACTCCCAGCTCCAAATCTAAAGCTCGAACCATCATCAATGCTGAAGTGAAACAAACTCGATCCCAATGCGATTGCCAAATCCAAAAATTCAAAGACCAAAGACTGAAGAAAATTTTCAAATGCTACCAAACCGAAGACTTCGAAGGCTATCGAATCTACACCTACTATTTGATTATCTAAAAAATCCAGCTCTAGACTGCCCATATGGAAAATTGTGGGCACCCAGAGTTTAAATAGGGAACAATAAACTCCAGGTCAGTCATGGGACTACTATGAGCAAACAAAAATAGTTTTATCTTTAAAACAAACAACAACAGAATTTAAAATTGAAATCCGTAATGTTTTTCGGAAAATGAAACTACCACAAGGCCTCCCGCTATGCACACATTGCAAACACAGAATTAGAGGAGATTTTGCCTAATGATAGTCAGACATGCTTGATACGAAAAATCCTTTTGATGTTATTATTAGTGCATGGTGCAGAAATTTTTTCGAAAGTATAATATTAATCTTAGCCAGCATACAACCATTATTGTATGCCTACGATAGCTACCATGTTTAATAGCAGGTTACCGCCATATTCCATGGCAGGTTATACAACAAAAACCGTACAGGGCTCGTATTGTTTTGTTTAGATTTCCAACAAATGGTCAGGCTAAGGAACTTCCTATTGCCACATGGGTACGCCTCTGGAGTGATGCCCCGAGAATCTACCCGAATCTCTGCCAACACAAGGCCGGTTTACTTCCTGCCCGGATGTAACACCTACAGATATGCCATCCCCGATCGTTTGCGACCATTATTCGAGAGCTCTCAACCACAAAGCAACCACAAAGTAATACATTTGCAGTGTCCACATGAGTTAAGTACATGGGCTCCATACCATAATACCACCCTTTTCTCGAAGAAATGGACATACCCTAGGGGTGCGACCCCTGATAACCTTGCTGCATCTTTCCTGTTTCGACCATTTCCGGGGTGTGAGGTCCCGATGCAGTCTCGTCCACAAAGCTACGCTTTTCACAAAGCCATGCTTCGATCAACAAATCATCAGTAGCACTTCGTATGCCACATTACCAAATTGGGAAGGTATCACTAGTAACCATCAACTACATAACCTCTGAGCTCGTACATCTCAGAGAAGGGTGTTAAGCTAAGAGAATAAATTCTCCGCCACCAAACAGAAATATATTTGATAGAAACCAGCTTTACACTCAAAGTGTAATGTCAGACATACTTCCATACAAGTATGTTCCGGGTTCGAATAGAATCGAAGGCACTTCCAAAGAAACCCTTGCAATTTGGATAATCCCTAATCATGTCCAGACCCCCTCCTCACAATGGGTGATCAAATCTCTATACCGGGGACCAGTTGGCGTAGAGACATTCGATGGGTTATCCTTTCGTTTTCGAAAATATCTGATCTTTACCACCGGTCTTCAAATGTTTTCCATAACGTCGTATCATTATTCGAAATGGGTTATATGACACAAAGTTCCTCTCCCGGCTAAACCGAATAATGAGCGCAATATTTAAAAACCATATAGATAATGAGATCTCAGTTAAGTCACAACTTAAAGCCCAAAACTTTTCTTTCAGTGGTTTAAACAAATTACCATTTTCAAATCTTTAAACAAAATGATTTACTTCACAAAGTTCACCAGTCCTTTCACAAAGATTCATTTATAGCCCTTCAAAACAATCCCATTTCAATCCCAAATCTTTTATACAATAGATACCTTTTAAGACCCTTTTCAATTTCAAAACAAAATTCAACAATCTTCCACAAAGATTCAATTATAGCTTTCAAAACAATTCACAATTCAAATCTTTTATGTAAAAAAAACACCATTAAAAGTCCTCTTCAATTTCAAAACAAGGTTCAACCATCTTTCATAAAGATTCATTCATAGCTTTCAAACTATTTTAATTTCAAACTTGAAATCCTTTCAACACAAATTGAAAGCTATTATTATTTGAAAACGAATACTTTTCATTTCGAAAAAATCCGATTACAGTTGCACCAGCTATATCTTTTGGAGTATAAAACTTGGGTTAAATATAAATTCCTAAAATAATACCTTTTAAAATGGTTTAAAACCCATATAAACACATTTATAACTTGTATAACCTTTTTAAACCATAATTTCCAAATATAGAATTCAATTTCAAATCTTGTATTCAAATTCAAGATCAAATTATTTAAATTTTCAAACTTTATCAAGTTATTCAAATTAACTTTTATCTTCAAAACTTCTTTTCAAAAGCTTTTCATATTTAACCCAATTCCATTTCCAAAACCATTTGGATTCAAAATTCAAATTTAAAACCATTTCAAAAATCTGTGACTTAACCAGTTTCCTCGTGCAATCCATATTTGTGTGTGTAAGGTGTAGTCCAAGGGTTCTACACAATAGTGCAACATCAACAACCATCACAGATTCAAGTATGGCAAAATCAATAAGCGGTATAATCTGCAACGCTTATCATTCATTCACAGATTCATAGATTATATACAAATGTATCACAAATAAATGAATAAACTATACACAGCTCAATCCATAGAACAAAATATCACAGATCAGATATGACAATCAATTCAAGGCATCTCATACAATACAAACAATCCAAGCATTTAATAATCATTTATAGGCAGGATTGATTAATTGTTCAATCCTAAGTTAATTCAATTAAATTAATTACATATGGATTAAATACTCAATCTTGATTTAACTAAACTTAAACCAGATTAAAAATTACAAATCCTGGTTAATTAACATTAACTAATTAAAAAACATTTTAGTTAATTATCCTTTAGTAATTAATAATTTAATCACCCTTTAATCATTAAATTATTAGCCTTTAATTATTTAATTATCCTTTAGACTAATTTTCCTTAATAAATTAATTTAATCCTTAATTAATTACCATTAAATTAACTATCCCAAATTATTTACAATAACTAATTAATCTTAAGTTAATTACATAATTGATTAACCAATAATTAATTACCATTTAATTAATAAAATTACAATAAGTGATTATCCTTAATCGCTTAATCAACTTTAATCATTAAATAATTACTTTTTAATTAATTACAATAAAAGATTATCCCTAATCACTTAGTCAACTTTAATTATTAAATAATTACCTTTAAATTAAGTAATTATCTTTAAATTAATCACGTTAAGTAATCTTTGATTTATCACATAAATAGATTAATCACTTCGATAAATTTTTCTTTAATTATTCATATTGAATAAATCTTCAAGTAATTAAATATCTAATCCCTTGACAAATTAACCCCAATTTTCCATCCTTTAATATATTAAGTAATTCCATTTAATTATATTTGAAAATAATCAAAGATTTAATAAGATAATTAACTTAATACAAAATTATATAGACCAAAAAGTTTAACACAATTTAAATTTTAAAATTTAAATCCATGAAAACTTGCTAAATACTTTACTTTTTGAAAACTTAGTTTATATTTCTTAAAAACCTTATTTTAAAACTTGTTTAAAATTTGAAACTAATTTATTTTCCTTTGGAAACTTATTTAGTTTAAATATGCTTTGAGACTTTGTTTAAATAAAAAATTTACTTTGTAACTTTAAAAAAACTGTTATATTTTAAAACCTGAAACAATATTTTTTCCCTTTTAAATTTGAAGTCTAGTAACAAATTAAACAAACCCGAGCCCATTTTAATTTTTTCCCGAGCCAAAATCGTGCTTGACTTCGAGTATCACTCTTTCCCCCTTTTCTTCGAGTCACCCACGCAAGTAACTCGAGCACTAACCCGAGTTCTACCCAGACCCATATTTCACTAGATACATGTGATCCCTTGTGCACGTGTACGCCTCAGCTGACCACCTCTGACCATCGCTCCGGCCATCGGCGAATCACATGAGTTCCCCTGAGTCGTCCCGACCATACAGCGTCATCAGCCTCGTCTGAAATCAAAATCCAGCTATTCAACACCACATGGGCCCAACACCTATCAGAAATAGCCCTCGCCACGACGCCTCCGACCACCGGCAACACCATCTTCACGTCCCAAGCCTCACCACTTACCCACAACTCGATTCCACCCAGTCCAGTCCCACTCGATGCAATGACAATGTCGCAGCGATCTTGTTTTCCCCATCGACCAAGATAATCCTTTAAACCCTAATCCACCTTATCCTGGTAGCTCCGACGATCTAACGATCCTGTGGCCATTTTTCCCTGACTACTCTACTCTCAAGCTAGCTTCGACTCAAGGCTTGACCCATAAAACGCCGCCAATCAATGAAATTTGACAAAAAAGTGGTTTCCATTCAACTATCATTTTCTTGTAATTTAATAAACTAAATTTTTTGAAATGGATTTCTAAAATCATCATTTTCAAGTACGAATCAAATTATGAAGTCGAAACACAATTTTATATTCATAAATTTTTACTATATATATAAATTTCACCGTGATTTCCAAATTTTGAATTAATTTCTTAATATAAATTTTCGAAACTATTTTTAAAATTGATATTACGTTCATATAATCCTTTTCTCTTTTATGATCATAACTTTAATTCAATTATATAGGGAGATACAAATTTTTCTTTGGTTAATCTTAGTTCTAGAAGCACAACAGAGTATATACAAATATATACAGTCATACATACTTCAATCCACACACAAACATATACATACAAAGCTATTTACATTGATTTAACATTTTTCACAACCACTACTTCACAAAGCATCAAGATGATTTACAGATCCAATTTAAAAAAAGGTAAGATTTTCTCACCTGTGTAAAAGCAGAGAGGTACCGAGAACAAGAATTTTTGCTTTTGAGTTTGAAAAATTGGAACTTGAATCTGATTGATGTCAGGTTGCAAATTTGGACCTGCATGCTTGTTGTTTTTAATTTAAACTGAAGCTTTTTTTTTTTGATCCTCGCTGGTTCTGAATTAGCTTGCTCTTTAAAAACTGAAGTTGTTTTGAATTTTGAAATCTGTTTTACTCTAGGATTTTATCTGAAACTTTTTTTAGATGATCTTTGCTTTAAAATTGAAACTTGCAGTTGCATTTAATCTTGAAATAGAAGATTGCCTGCTTGATTTGTATTCAAATCTGGTCTGATCTGAATACCTTGTTTGCATTTTGAATCTAAACTTGGCATTGATTTTTTTAGCTTGCTTGTTTCAGATTTGGATTTTTTCTTTAGCATCAATTTTCTTTCTTTCTTTTGGTTCTAGATTTCATTTTATTTCTGGTTTCGATTTCCAGATTTTTGCTTTGCTTTGAATTTTCACAAAGAAGTGAGAAAAAAGGGAGATGTTATGTTTATATATTCTTGTTTCATATTTTTACTAAATTTTCTTTAAAAAATAAAAACAACATGACACTTATTAAATTATACTAACACTTGTAAATTAATGTTGCCGCTAATCTTACATTTGTTAATTACATAATCTTATTGTTTTACAAATGTCATAAACTTTCATTTTTGTGTTAAAACCCTTATATTATTTAATTTGCAATTTGTATTTCAAACCCTTTAGTTATTTATATTTCATATCTTAACATACGTAAATGTTTTAAATTTTAAATTTATGAATATACAAACTATATTTATTTATTTCAAAAGAAAATGTGTTTTAAATCTTTTTATCAAATCTAATATATATATATATGTGTGTGTGTGTGTGTGTGTGTGTGTGTGTATTTATAACTTTAAAGAATATAATTTAATAATTAATTAATCACAAATATACAAATACATATCTATTTGAATTAATCTTTTTAAATAACTTTTGGAAAAATTGAATTCATCACACAACTTCCAAAACATCTATATATTTACATATATATATTATATATACAAAATTTGAAAACAAACTCTTATTATCTCTAAAATATAGGTTTCAGATCCAATATATATTATTTAAAACATTTATTTTCAAATTTTCAAATTCAATTTATTTGTAAAATATTTACTATTGAATTCCCAAATTAAACTAAATTTATTTTCAAAAATATTTATCTTAGAGTTTCAAATTCGAAATGAAATTCAAAATCAATCAATATATATTCAAAAATTTATTCAAAAATTTTCAAATTAATCCACAATCAAATTTATAATTAATATATTATTCAAAATACTTATTCCTAAATTTCAAATTAGAAATTCTACCTTAAAATCGTATTTATATTATTTGTATTAATAAACAAACAAATATCTATTTAATTTGGAAAATACCAAATTAATTCACAATTTAATTCCAAAAATTAAATTAATTTCCAATTAAATTTGATTTAACAATAGAAATGTTACAGATTCCCCCCGTAAGAATATTTCATCCTCGAAATTTGCAAGGGAGACAACAAAGGATGGATATACAGAGAATCGACTCATCAATCAAGCTAATTATCTATTCTGCATTTGGCTTACTAAACCATAATATCAAAAATATGAGAAAAACTCATTCGATACTACACGAAATACTCGGGTCATCATCACTCCAAAGCTTTTTCTCTCGAGCTGCCACAAACAATCAAAAATTGAAACTGGATGAAAGGAGATTGATAGAGAAAAGTTATTTCCGTTGTTGCAGGGTATCGACCATTTGTAGTCGTACTTCCCTGTCCCCTATCTTGTCTTCTTCTTGCACTCATACTTACTATCAGTGAATAGTAAGAGAATTTACCGAGGCATACGGACGGATATCTTAGGAATATACTCATTGTAGGGTATACTTCACCCTATCTCTAATGTGTTACCTAATGCGTTATACTCCAAAAGCTAAAGTTCTACCTTCAGCTCTGATACCAAATGTGACGACCCGAATTTTCGCATTCAAAAATCGACATCCATACTTCACTCGTATTCAAATGCCGCTGATTCAAACGTTCGAATCTGATTCGCCGGAGCTTATAACACATTAAGTACAACAACACAACAGAAGAAAACAATGAATATTATTGATATACAACATTTGTTACAGCTGAATATCAATACAAATCAGAGCTAGAAATATAACAGCGGAAAGATAATCTTCGATAGAGGAACACCAATATTATTTTCAAAAGGAAGAAGGATAGAAATCCCAACAAATCCATCACTAAAGCCAAAGCTCCAAAGACTCCCAGCTCCAAATCGAAACCTCGTACCATCATCAATACGGAAGTGGAACAAACTTAATTCCAATGCGATTGCCAAACCAAAAACTTCAAAGACCAAAGAATGAAGAAGATTTCCAAATGCTACCAAACCAAAGACTTCGAAGGCTATCGAATCTACTACTACTATTTGATTATCTGAAAAATCCAACTCTAGTCTGCCCATGTGGAAAATTGTGGGCACCCAGAGTTCAGATAGGGAACAATAAACTCCAGGTTAGTCATGGGACTGGTGAGAGCAAACAAAAACAGTTTTATCTTTAAAACAAACAACAAAAGAATTTAAAATTGAAATCCGTAATGCTTTTTGGAAAATAAAACTACCATAAGGCCTCCCGCCACACACACAATGGAAATGCAGAATTAGAGGAGATTTCTCCTTATGATAGTCAAACATGCTTGATACGCAAAATCCTTTTGATATTATTATTAGTGCATAGAAAATCATTCAAAAGTATAATATTAATCTTAGCCATCATACAACCATTATTGTATGCCTACTGTAGCTACCATATTTAATAGCAAGTTACTGCCACATTCCATGGTAGGTTATACAACTAAAACCATACAAGGCTCGTATTGTTTTGTTTGGATTTCCAATAAATGGTCAGGCTAAGGAACTTTCTATTGCCACATGGGTACGCCTCTGGAGGGACGCCCCGAGAACCTACCCGGATTTCTACCAACACAAGGCCGGTTTACCTCCTGCCGGGAAGTAACACCTACAGAGATGCCATCCCCGATCATTTGCAACCTTTATCCGAGAGCTCTCAACCACAAAGCAACCAGAAAGTAATAAACTTGCACTGTCCACATGAGTTAAGTATCTGGGCTTCATATCATGATGCCACCCTTTTCGAGAAGAAATGGACATACCCTAGGGGCGTGACCCCTGATAACCATGGTGCATCTTTCCTGTTTCGACCATTTTCGGGGTGTGAGGTCCTGATGCAGTCTCGTCCACAAAGCTACTTTTTTCACAAAGCCATACTTCGATCAACAAATCATCAGCAGCACTTCGTATGCCATATTACCAAATTGGGAAGGTATCACTAGTAACCATCAACTACATAACCTCTAAGTTCGTACGTCTCAGAGAAGGGTGTTAAGCTAAGAGAATGAATTCTCCGCCACCAAACAGAAATGTATTCGATAGAAACCGGCTTTACATCTCAAAGTGTAATGTCGAACATACATCCATACAAGTCTGTTCCTGGTTCGAACAGAATCGAAGGCACTTCCAAAGAAACCCTTGCAATCCGAATAATCCCTAATCACGTGCAGACTCCCCATCACAAAGGGTGATCAAATCTCTATACCTAGGATCAGTCGGTGCAGAGACATTCGATGGGTTATCCTCTCATTTTCGAAAATATCTGATCTTCACCACCATCCTTCAAATGCTATCCATAACGTCGTATCATTATTTGAAATGGGTTATATGACGCAAAGGTCCTCTCCCGGCTAAACCGAATAATGAGCACAATATTTAAAAACCACATGGATAATGAGATCTCAGTTAAGTCACAACTTAAAGCCCAAAACTTTTCTTTCAATGGTTTAAACAAATTACCATTTTCAAATCTTTAAACGAAAAGATTCACTTCACAAAGTTCACCAATCCTTTCACAAAGATTCAATTATAGCCCTTCAAAACAATTCCATTTCAATCCCAAATCTTTTATACGAAAGATACCTTTTAAGATCCTTTTCAGTTTCAAAACAAAGTTCAACAATCTTCCACAAAGATTCAATTATAGCTTTCAAAACAATTCATAATTCAAATCTTTCATATAAAAGAAACACCATTAAAAATCCTCTTCAATTTCAAAACAAGGTTCAACCTTCTTTCACAAAGATTCATTCATAGCTTTCAAAATATTTTCATTTCAAACTTGAAATCATTTCAACACAAATTGAAAGCTATTATTATTTGAAAACAAATACTTTTCATTTCGGAAAAATCCGATTACAGTTGCACAAGCTATATCTTTTAAAGTATAAAACTTGGGTTAAATATAAATTCCCAAAATAATACCTTTTAAAATGGTTTAAAACCCATATAAACACATTTATAACTTATATAACCTTTTTAAACCATAAGTTCCAAATATAGAATTCAATTTCAAATCTTGAATTCAAATTCAAGATCAAATTATTTAAATTTTGAAACTTTATCAAGTTATTCAAAATAACTTTTATCTTCAAAACTTCTTTTCAAAAGCTTTTCATATTTAACCCAATTCTATTTCCAAAACCATTTGGATTCAAAATTCAACTTTAAAACCATTTCAAAAATCTACGACTTAACCAGTTTCCTCATGCAATCCATATTTGTGTGTGTAAGGTGTAGTCCAGGGGTTTTACACAATAGTGCAACATCAACAACCATCACAGATTCAAGTATAGCAAAATCAATAAGCAGTATAATCTATAACTCTTATCGTTCATTCACAGTTTCATAGATAATATACAAATGTGTCACAAATAATGAATAAATTATACACAGCTCAATCCACAGAACAAAATATCACAGATCAGATAGGACAATCAATTCAAGGCATCTCATACAATACGAACAATCCAAGCATTCAATAATCTTTATAGAAAGGATTAATTAGTTGTTTAATCATTAGTTAATTCAATTAAATTTTCAATTAAATTAATTACTCAATCTTGGTTTAAATTAACTTAAACCAGATTAATAAATTACTAATCCTGGTTAATTAACATTAATTAATTACAAACCATTTTATTTAATTATCCTTTAATAATTAATAATGTAATCACCCTTTAATCATTAAATAATAAGCCTTTAATTATTTAATTATCCTTTAGACTAATTTTCCTTAATTAATTAATAAATAAATTAATTTAATCATTAATTAATTACCATTAAATTAATTATCCCAAATTAATTACAATAATTAATTAACCTTAAGTTAATTACACAATTAATTAACCCATAATTAATTACCATTTAATTAATAAAATTACAATAAGTGATTATCCTTAATCACTTAATCAACTTTAATCATTAAATAATTACTTTTTAATTAATTACAATAAATGATTATCCCTAATCACTTAGTCAACTTTAATTATTAAATAATTACCTTTAAATTAAGTAATTATCTTTATATTAATTACCTTAAGTAATCTTTGATTTATCACATAAATAGATTAATCACTTTGATAAATTTTTCTTTAGTTATTCATATTAAATAAATCTTTAAGTAACTAAATATCTAATCCCTTGACAAATTAACCTCAATTTTCCATCCTTTAATATATTAAGTAATTCCATTTAATGTTATTTAAGTTCGCAAGTAGTTGCGAGGTGGTAAGATACTTGCTTCCTGGTAAGTAGGTCGCAGGTTCGATTCCCGTCCGCTCTACTCCCAATTTCAAGGCGCATAGGTGGGTCCCTATAAATCCTACCAAAATCGGTTGGGGGCATCAAATCTCTGTGCTGGGCTGGCTTAAATCCCAACTGTCTATGGTCGGACCAGGCAGGAGGGGGCTCCTCCTTTGCCTTCAGTTTCATCAGGGCTCTTGAGTTTTTAAAAGAAAATTATATAAACCAACAAGTTTAAGACAATTTAACTTTTAAAATTTAAATCCATGAAAACTGTCCTAATACTTTACTTTTTGAAAACTTAGTTTATATTTCTTAAAAAACCTTATTTTAAAACTTGTTTAAAATTTGGAACTTAATTTATTTTCCTTTGGAAACTTATCTAGTTTAAATATGCTTTGAGACTTCATTTAAATAAAAAATTTACTTTATAACTTCTAAAAAAACCGTTATATTTTAAAACCTGAAACAATATTTTTTTCTGTTTAAATTTGAAGTCTGGCAACAGATTAAACAAACCCGAACCCATTTTAATTTTTTCCTGAGCCAAACTCGAGCTTGACTTCGAGTATCACTCTTCCCCCCTTTTCTTCAAGTCACCCACACAAGTAACTTGAGCACTAACCCGAGTTCTACCCAGACCCATATTTCACCAGATACAGGTGATCCCTTGTGCACGTGTATGCCTCTGCCGACACCTCTGACCATCGCTCCGGCCATCGACAAATCACCGTAGTTCCCCCTGAAAGAGGCTATGCAGTAGGATCGTGTAATATGGAATAACGGAATAGTCTAGGTAGATAGAGTAAGTAAATGCAAGAAGACACCAGGATTTATACTGGTTCAGACCTCTAGTCCTACGTCTAGTCCCTAAGCTTCACTTAGGAATTTCACTAACTAACACCCTCACTTAACCCGGATGAATAGGTTTACAACTTACTCGAACAACCGAACGGGATTTCTTGCCTCAACTACCTAAGAGGTCTTCAACTCAATTATTAAAAAACAATATTCGACTTGTTGTGTTCTTATCAACACTAATGAGTCTAATGTAGTACAATATTCCTATAATCTTATCCTCGAGAGTATGCAATGTGTTTGTGAAGATTTAGGAAATGTGAATTGCTATGAATCAAAAGAATGTTAAAAACAAAGCAGTGATTCAAGCAATAGATTTGTGAGTGCTTTGAGAATTTCTAGAAAATATGTTCAAGAAGATAGTAAGATTAAAGCAAGAGAATTCGGTGAATTGAAGATGTTAGAATTATGTATTTATACTTATAGAAGAGGTGCATCTGTTGGTTAAGGTTGCAAACAAGAGATGCTTCCATTTCCATTGGTGAATGGTTGCAACTCTTGGGAGGAAGAAGGTGTCCATTCATAGAAAATTCGCAGGTTCAAATTCAGTCGACTGAACAGAGAATTCAGTCAACTGAAAATATGAAGGAAAATTTTCAGGAACAATTTCAGTCGACTGAGCAGGGTGTTTCAGTCGACTGAAACTGTACATGTTTGTATATGTGTAACAGGTTCAGTCGACTGGTCATCCCTGTTCAGTCGACTGAACTATTAAGCTGTGCAAAGTGAATGTGTATTAAGAAATGAAATTTATAACATGTGTTCTAGTGTTCGCGCAAGCCTCTTGAGGATAGATTTTAACAAATAAATCTAAACTAAGACCTATAAAAATCATACTTATGTTTATTCTTGGTCTTCATCGTTCTCTCTTTAGCTTTGCACATATCTCTTCCTTTTTGTTGAAGCACATTGTCATTGATCAAAATCTTAGCGTATCAACATTCTCCCCCTTTTTGATTGATGACAATACTCATGTGTATAGAGATTATTTCCTCCCCCTGAATATATGCACTATATTTTCTACAAAACAAGGTTAGTAACATAGATTTCTCTCCCTTTGTCATCGAAAAAAAGGAAGTAATAATCACAGAAACATATTGTCAAAGCAATCACTGATATAAAACATAAAATATAGCATAAAAATGTAGCATGAGTAATAGAATGTTGCATGAATGAATAAAACATAAAATGTAGCATAAAAGATTATTTATACAAGCCTTGTGATAATAAGAAGCCACAAAAGAGTTTATTCATCTTTGTCCCAATCATATGAGGCTTCTCTCCCTCCCCTTGGTTCGCGAATAACGGGTCCACCTGTGGGAGGTCTATAACTTCCTCCTTGACCACCACTAGTGCCACTCGTGCTGCTGCTTGTATGTTCTTCGGACGATGTCCATGTGAAGGTAGGTGCAGGACGTTTACCGCGTGATGTTGAAGCGGTAGTGGAAGTTGAACATGAGATGGCATCCCATAATTTATTGAAGAATCCTTTAATTTTATCAAGTTTGTGATCTACCTTCTTGAGGCGATTATCAAGAATTTGTTGATTTCTTGATAAAATTCCTAACGATTGATTGGTAGTAAAACTTGGCTCAATGATACAAATTTCATCTTCTTGGTCGAAGGGTTCTTCATGTCGAGCTTGTGGAGGTTGTTGCTCTTGTGGAGGTTGTTGTTGTTCTTGATGCCCAGCTTCCCATTCGGCAAGAGATATGATCCGAGGAGGTCTATCCGGGAGTTGCATAAGGCTTATTGTCCGTTGGTTAATTTGATGGACCATTGTATTTTCGGACTCGGGTAATGGCGTATCAACATTGAGGAGAAGTCTCATGATATATTCTCCAAAATATATAGTTCGCATATTGACATTGTTTAATGTGAGAAACTCATCAAGGTTTAGTTGGAGCCAATTGACTTGAATATTGCCGAAAATAGCGTATAGAGCTCGATAATTGATTGGGTAGACAAGTTCATATGAACCCCTTCGTGGAGTAATAGTTCTCATAAGAGCTTTGTGAAGGATTCTAGCTCTAGGTCGTAGGGAAGTGGACTTAATATCTCTAATGTTAACATTATCATCCAGAAATTGATGATTTATGTTATCACGAATTTGAGGATTGAGTTCTACCTCATCAAGCTTTCTCCCTACGTTAGGTGATCCTAAGATGTGTGCCATACAGTCTAAGGAGAACCAAACTCCACACACCATACTCCAAACACTATCATTTGGATTTCTTGGAGTTTGGTGACCAAGGTTAAGATTTGCATAAAATAATTTGACCATGATATGGTTTATTGCATGGTCATTTCTTTTCAAATCCAAAAGAGAAGTTAAACCTGCCCGATCCGTTAATGCTTGAATGTTGTATGTCTGAAGGCTTTGAAAATCAACGAAGGAGTGCTCGAAAATGCGAGAATTTTTCATTTTATTCCACCTTGTTACAGCTACGCCATCATAGAGCCATTGTGCAATTTGAGCATCAATTGGCTCGGAGTATGAAGAAGAAGAAGTTCTTGATCTTTTCGGGGCCATTTTTTTGTGAAATTTGAGAGTAATTTGTGAATTGGGGGCTAGGGTTTTGGAAAACAATGGGGAAGGGAGAGCTTTTGGAAGGTAAAAAGTGAAGGTGAAGGGGTAAAAATTGGTTGATAAAAGGGGAAAAGTTGCCTGGGAATTGGTGTTCAGTCGACTGAAAAAGTTTGTTCAGTCGACTGAATTTTTGGCCGAAATTTTCTGTGTTAAATTCAGTCGACTGAACAGAAGTTTTAGTCGACTGAACTATTATATATTTGTTTTCTGCCTAGTGTTCAGTCGACTGAGCAAGAAGGTTCAGTCGACTGAACCTTAAGTTTTTGGAATTCTAAATTTTAAAATAAATTTCAATAAATGATTACAATAGTATAAATATAATATGATATAATAACATGATTTGGCCACCGAAATAATCATTTCTTTGGAGATGGACTATTTTTCTTTTTGCGTCCTTCATTCTCCATATTGTTTATATCCTATGAGTTTGGACTATACTGAGGAGTCTTTGGTGACATCCAAGGATTCACGGGATCGGCTGGTGTACGGTATGACGAAGATGGATCATACGAACTAACTGGCCGAGGTAAAGGCTCAGTCACTTCGTTTTTCCTTGACCCACAAAAACGTAAACCGATTTGCTCTAGGAAGCTTAATCGTCTCGCCGTTACTTTTTGTTCGAAATATAATTCTCGTTGAAGATCTATTTGTTGTTGTTGAAAGTGATGAACCTCATCAATTTTTCTTTTCGTATCAGGTGAGATAAAAAGACCACGTTTAGCCTTCTTTGATTTCGGTGTGTATCCAGTTCGATAGTTATCCCATTTATAGACTGGCTCATGCTTTGGTGTTGGAGTAGGAAGTTTTGGTGATGTTGGTGAGTTATCGATCGAAGAGGTGATGTTGATTGGGGAGTATGAGTTGTTTGAGGACATTTTTATATCTTTTCAATCTTTTGCAAGTAAAAATGAGTTATGAAAATGAAAATAAGTTAAACATGTATTTATAGGATTAACATTCTAAAATTATTGTGGTGATAATTTATCAAAGTTTTTAAACCAAACAAAAATTTAATGGTTAAAATAAATCAGTTAGAAATGTATGGATTAGAGATAACCCTTACATTATTATTTATAATATATCATTATTTTGAAAATGCAAATTGAAAGTCATAGTTTTCTTTATTCAGTCAACTGAACAGAAGTTTTAGTCGACTGAATTGTAAAATTTTTGATAACTTCTTATAAAATCTCTTTAAAAGAGATTATTCCTAATTCTCGTCGTAACTTTATAAAGGAGTTTTCTACTAAAGGTTTAGTAAATATATCGGCAATTTGATTTTCGGTAGAAATATGTTCTAAATTTATCATTCCTTTTTCGATATTGTCTTGTAAAAAATGGTGTCGAATATCTATATGTTTTGTACGAGAGTGATTAACCAGATTTTTAGATAAATTTATTGTACTTGCATTATCACAATATATTGTAGAATTTTTTAAATTTATATTAAAATCCTTAAGTGTTTGTTGCATGTAGATAACTTGAGTACATGCTAAGGCGGCTGATATATATTCTACTTCACAGGTGGAAAGTGAGACACAATTTTGTTTCTTACTAAACCAAGATACAAGTGATTTTTCGATGAAATGGCACGTACCACTTGTACTTTTTCTATCTGTTCGAGATCCACCAAAATCAGCATCACTGAATGATACTAACTCAAATGGACACTCTTTTGGATAGAAAAGACCAAAATCTTTAGTATCATTAAGGTATCGCATAATTCGTTTTACCGCTCTTAAATGTGATTCTTTAGGATTAGATTGGAAACGTGCACATAGACATACACTCATCATTATGTCTGGTCTACTAGCGGTTAAGTAAAGTAAGGAACCTATCATACTTCTAAATAATTTTCGATCTATACTTTTTCCATTTTCATCTCGATCAAGATGAGTAGTGGTACTCATAGGAGTAGCTTTAGCAGAAGTGTTCTCCATTCCGAAACATTTAATTAGATTAGAACAATATTTTTCTTGGTTTATAAAAATTCCATTTGTTAATTGTTTAATTTGAAGTCCGAGAAAATATGATATTTCTCTCATATGAGACATTTCGAATTCCTTAGTCATTATATTTGAAAAATCTTTACATAAATTTTCATTTGTCGAACCAAATATAATATCATCTACGTATACTTGAATTATTAAAATATCTTTAGTAGTATTTTTAATGAAAAGCGTTTGATCAACTTTTCCAATTTGAAATCCCGAATTTAGTAAGTAACTTTTAAGTCTTTTATACAAAGCACGAGGTGCTTGTTTAAGACCATATAGTGCTTTCTCTAATTTATATACATGATCTGGATATTTTTCATGTATAAATAAAGGAGGTTGTTCTACGTATACATTTTCTTTTATAAAACCATTTAAAAATGCACTTTTAACATCCATTTGATAAAGTTTAAAATTGTGAAAACATGCAAAAGCTAATAGAATACGTATTGCTTCAAGTCTTGCAACTAGAGCAAAAGTTTCTTCAAAATTGATACCTTCTTCTTGATTATATCCTTGTGCTACTAGTCTAGCTTTATTCCTAGTTATATTACCTTGTTCATCTATATTATTTTTGTAAACCCATTTTGTTCCTATAACAGATTGATTATTCGGACAGGGAACTAATTCCCAAACATCGTTACGTCCAAATTGATTTAATTCTTCTTGCATTGCAATCATCCAGTAATCGTCTGTTGATGCTTGTTTAGGATTTTTAGGTTCGATTGTAGAAATGAAAGCTACATGCGCCATTTGATTTAGTTGATTTCTTGTCTTAACTTGAGAATTGATTTCACCTACGATGTTTTGAGTAGGGTGATCTCGTAATATTCTTAGTGATGATCTTAGTTCATTATTACAATTTTCAAAATTTGTATTTTCTGTATTTATAAATTTTTCATCATCTTTTATACTTAATTCTTTGTCGAAATTTTCATCAAAAGATACATGTAAGGTTTCTTTGATTACGTTTGTTCGTTTATTAAATACTCGATATGCCTTACTTCGTTCTGAATATCCTACAAAAATTCCTTCGTCGGCTTTTGAATCAAATTTACTTAGTTGATCTTTTGTATTTAAAATAAAACATTTTGATCCAAATATTTTGAAATAAGATATATTTGGCTTTTTGTTATTGAATAGTTCATATGAAGTATTTTTAGTTAATGGTCTAATTGATATTCTATTCAATACATAGCATGCAGTAGCTACGGCTTCTGCCCAAAAATGTTTTGGTAGAAAACTTCCATTTAATAATGTTCTAGCGCATTCTTGTAATGTTCTATTCTTTCTTTCTACAACTCCATTTTGTTGAGGAGTTCTAGGAAATGAAAAATTATGATTTATTCCTTTCTTTTTACAAAACTTTCAAAAGCTTCATTTTCGAATTCGCCTCCATGATCACTTCGTATATTTCTAATCTTCAAATCTTTAATGTTTTGAATTCTTTTGAAAAATGTTTTAAAATGCTCAGAAGTATCACTTTTATTTTTCATAAAAATAGTCCATGTATATCTTGAGAAATCATCAACTATTACAAACACATATCGATTATGATTAATGGATTGAACTTGTGTTGGTCCAAATAAATCCACATGTAGTAATTCTAATGGTTGTAAAGTTGAAATATTTTTCTTAGATTTGGAAGATGATTTTGTTAATTTTCCTTTTTGACAATCATCACAAAGATTTTTTATTTTAAAGTTTATTTTGGGTAAACCTCTTACTAATTCATTTTTGGAAAGTTTTCTAATAGTTTTAAAATTTATATGACAAAATCTTTTGTGCCATAACCAAGAATCATTATCTTTGTCTAGTAAACACATACTTGTATTATGATTAATATTCATATTTAGAACGTAAATATTCCTATCTCTTTTTCCTTCAAAAGCAAGATTTTGGTTTTGATCAAAAATACTACATTTATTTTCCGAAGAAGTTATTTTAAAGCCTTTGTCACAAAGCTGACTTATGCTAAGTAGATTATGTTTTAGATTTTCAACTAATGAAATATTTGTCATAAAAGGTAATTTTGATGTACCATAATTGCTCACATCTCCTTTGCCAATGATATAGCCTTTTGAATTGTCTCCGAAGGTAACCGAGCCACCATCAAAGTATGTGATGTTTGTAAGCATATCTCTGTCTCCGGTCATGTGTTTTGAGCAACCATTGTCTAATATCCATTTTTTCTTTTTAAGTGGGACCTGAAAGTAAATACAAAATTATTGGTACCCACCTTTTAATAGGGTCCTAAAAAGTTAGAACTTAGGAAGCCAAACCCAATTTGGTTTAGTATCCTTTTTATAAATATAGTTTTTATTATTATAAACACTATCCATAAATGTTTTAATATATATATTCCTAATTAAAATATTGTTAGTCTTTGGAACCTAAATTTTGACTATCTTGGTTTCTACTTTTGTTTTAATAGGTTATTTTAATAATGTTTGTTGTTTTGAATCATATTCCTCTTAGAATTTGTATTTTTCTTTTTAGGAATTTTTGACTCCTTTTTATATCCTAATCCATGTTTATTTGAAGAGGATTGAGAATTTTCTAAAATCTTAGATAAATTTTCTCTTCCTTTGTTAAAGTTAGAAACATTTTTAGTGATGTTATCTAATCTAGTTTGAAGACTATTATTTTCTAACTCAACTTGTCTAATCTTAGTTTTTAACTCATGATTTTCAGAAACAATTATATCATTCTTTGTCTTTTGAGTTTCAATTTCTTGACTTAAAAGTGATAATTGAGTTTCCGAATTTGAATGAGATTCTTGAACCTTTTCAAGTTCTTTTTCTAAAATTTTCTTTTCATCTTTTAACATATCCCTTTCAAATTCAGCTTTGTTTTGATTTTTCACGAGTTTCTTTGAGTTTCTTTTAAGAGTTTCTATTGTGTTCAAAAGTTCAGTGTTTACTTCAATTAAGTCATCGAAAGTTAAATTACTTACTTCAGATTCTTGAGCCATGAAGCATACATTTGCCTGTTCATTGTCGCTATCATTTTCACTTTCGGATGAAGATGAATCCGAATCATCCCATGTCACAGAGAATGCCTTCTTTTTGAATTTCTCTCTCTTGTTTTTGTTGTTGAGGGCTTTTTGATTCTCCTTCTTTTGCTCTGGGCAATCCTTGTGCATGTGACCTTTCTTGTGACAGTTGAAACATTCTATATTCGAGGATGTAGGTTTGTTCAAGAAATTCTTATTGAATCCGTTTTTATTTCCTTTTCTATATCTTAAGAATTTCTTGAAATTTTTGGCTATAAATGCTAAATCCTTATCTTCAGACTCTGATTCTTCCTTTTCTGCATGAAAGGCTACATTCTTTCTTTCTTGAGCTTGATCTTTCTTAGCTCTCATATTTACTTCATACGACATAAGATTTCCAATCAATTCATCTGGTTTCATTGTAGATAGATCATTTACTTCCTCGATTGCTAGTACTTTTCTCTGCCATTCATCAGTGAGTGAATTTAGAACTTTAGACACAATGTCAAAGTCCGTGTATTTTTCTCCTAGTCCGATTAAAGCATGATGAATGTCTTGAAATCTCGAGTACCTGTCATTGATGGATTCGTTTTGTCGCATTCTAAAGTTTTGGAATTGATTCTTCAACATGGATATCTTTGTTTGTTTAACCTTGCTTGTGCCTTCATGTATGACTTTAAGTGTTTCCCAAATTTGATATGCAGTAGTACATATGCTAACACGGTTGAATTCATTTCTATCCAGAGCGCAAAATAGCATATTCATAGCTTTGGCATTTGCACTAGCTTCATTCTTTTGAATTTGTGTCCATGTAGGATAATCGGTTGTAGGTATAACGAACTCTGCTTGAGTAGCATTCCAGGCTTCGAAACTTGTTGCTTGCATATAAGTCTTCATCTTTGTAGCCCAATAGTTATAGTTTAGTCCATTGAATAGAGGAGGCCTTTGGGTAGATTGTCCTTCCGCAAATGTAGAAGCATAGGCAGATGTTGTGCTTGTACTTGCGTTATTTTCCATATTATCAATATGTCTAATAACGGTGTTATGGTTATAGGACAACCTGGCTTGGATACCATTTGAAAGAGGCTATGCGGTAGGATCGTGTAATATGGAATAACAGAATAGTCTAGGTAGATAAAGTAAGTAAATGCAAGAAGACACCAAGATTTTATACTGGTTCGGACCTCTAGTCCTACGTCGAGTCCCTAAGCTTCACTTAGGAATTTCACTAACTAACACCCTCACTTAACCCGGAGGAATAGGTTTACAACTTACCCGAACAACCGAACAGGGTTTCTTGCCTCAACTACCGAAGAGGTCTTCAACTCAATTACTAAAAAACAATATTCGACTTGTTGTGTTCTTATCAACGCTAATGAGTCTAATGTAGTACAATATTCCTATAATCTTATCCTCGAGAGTATGCAATGTGTTTGTGAAGATTTAGTAAATGTGAATTGCTATGAATCAAAAGAATGTTAAAAACAAAGCAGTGATTCAAGCAATAAATTTGTGAGTGCTTTGAGAATTTCTAGAAAATATGTTCAACAAGATAGTAAGATTAAAGCAAGAGAATTCGGTGAATTGAAGATGTTAGAATTATGTATTTATACTTGTAGAAGAGGTGCATCTGTTGGCTAAGGTTGCAGACAAGAGATGCTTCCATTTCCATTGGTGAATGGTTGCATCTCTTGGGAGGAAGAAGGTGTACATTCATAGAAAATTCGCAGGTTCAAATTCAGTCGACTGAATAGAGAATTCAGTCAACTGAAAATACGAAGGAAAATTTTCAAGAACAATTTCAGTCGACTGAGCAGGGTTTTTCGGTCGACTGAAACTGTACATGTTTGTATATGTATAACAGGTTCAGTCGACTGGTCATCCCTATTCAGTCGACTGAACTATTAAGCTGTGCACAGTGAATGTGTATTAAGAAATGAAATTTATAACATGTGTTCTAATGTTCGTGCAGGCCTCTTGAGGATAGATTTTAACAAATAAATCTAAACTAAGACCTATAAAAATCATACTTATGTTTATTCTTGGTCTTCATCGTTCTCTCTTTAGCTTTGCACATATCTCTTCCTTTTTGTTGAAGCACATTGTCATTGATCAAAATCTTAGCGTATCAACACCCCCGAGTCATCCCGACCACACAGCTTCATCAGCCTCGTCTGAAATCAAAATCCAGCTATTCAATACCACTTGGAACCCAACACCCACAAAAAATAGCCCTCGCCACGACGCCTCCGACCACCGGCCACCCCGCCTTCGTGTCCCAAGCCTCGCCACTTGCCCACAACTCGATTCCACCCTAGACCCACTCGATGCAATGACAATGTCGTAGCGATATTGTTTTACCAATCGACCAAGATAATACTTTAAACCCTAATCCGCCTTATCCTGGTAGATCTGACGATCTGATGAACCTATGGCCATTTTTCCCTGACTACTCTACTCACAAGCTAGCTTCGACTCAAGGCTTGACCCATAAAACGTCGCCAATCGACGAAATTTGACAAAAAAGTGGTTTCCATTCAACTTTCATTTTCTCGCAATTTAATAAACTATTTTTTTTGAAATGTATTTCTAAAATCATTATTTCCAATTATGAATCGAATTATGAAGTCGAAACACAATTTTATGATCATAAATTTTTACTATATATATAAATTTCATTGTGATTTCCAAATTTTGAATTAATTTCTTAATATAAATTTTCGAAACTATTTTTAAAATTGATATTACGTTCATATAATCATTTTCTCCTTTATGATCATAACTTTAATTCGATTATATAGGGAGATATAAATTTTTCTTTGGTTAATCTTAGTTCTGGAAGCACAACAGAGTATATACAAATATATACAGTCATACATACTTCAATCCACACACAAACATATACATGCAGAGCTATTTACATTCATTTAACATTTTTCACAATCACTACTTCAAAAAGCATCAAGATGATTCACAGATCCAATTTAAAAAAAATGGTAAGGTTTTCTCACCTATGTAAAAGCAGAGAGGTACAGACAACAAAATTTTTTGCTTTTGAGTTTGAAAAACTGGAACTTGAATTTGATTGATGTTAGGTTGCAAATTTGGGTCTGCATGCTGTTGTTTTTAATTTAAACTGAAGCTTTATTCTTGTTTTGATCCCCATTGGTTTCGAATTAGCTTGCTCTTTAAAAACTGAAGTTGTTTTGAATTTTGAAATCTTTTTTGCTCTAGGATTTTATCTGAAACTTTTTTTAGATGATCTTTGCTTTAAAATTGAAACTTGCAGTTGCATTTGATCTTGAGACAGAAGATTGCCTGCTTGATTTGTATTTAAATCTGCTCTGATCTGAATACCTTGTTTGCATTTTGAATCTGAACTTGGCTTTGATTTTTTAGCTTGCTTGTTTCAGATTTGGATTTTTTCTTTAGCATCATTTTTTTTTCTTTCTTTTGGTTCCAGATTTCGTTTCAGTTCTTGTTTTGATTTGCAGATTTTTGCTTTGCTTTGAATTTTCACAAAGAAGTGAGAAAAAAGGGAGATGTTGTGTTTATATATTCTTGTTTCATATTTTTATTAAATTTTCTTTAAAAAATAAAAACAACATGACACTTGTTAAATTATACAAACACTTGTAAATTAATGTTGCCACTAATCTAACATTTGTTAATTACATAATCTTATTATTTTACAAATGTCATAAACTTGCATTTTTATGTTAAAAACCTTATATTATTTAATTTGCAATTTGTATTTTAAACCCTTTAATTATTTATATTTCATGTCTTAACATATGTAAATGTTTTACATTTTAAATTTATGAATACACAACCTATATTTATTTATTTCAAAAGAAAATGTGTTTTAAATCTTTTTATCAAATCTAATATATATATATATATATATATATATATAACTTTAAAGAATATAATTTAATGATTAATTAATCACTAATATACAAATACATATCTATTTGAATTAAATCTTTTTAAATAGCTTTTGGAAAAATTGAATTCGTCACACAACTTCCAAAACTTCTATATATTTCCTTATATATTATATATAAATTTTTTGAAAACAAACTCTTATTAACTCTAAAATATGGGATCCAATATATATTATTTAAAACATTTATTTTCAAATTTTCAAATTCAATTTGTCTGTAAAATATTTACAATTGAATTTCCAAATCAAACTCAATTTATTTTCAAAAATATTTATCTTAGAGTTTCAAATTCAAAGTGAAATTCGAAATCAATATATATATATATATATATATATATATTCATAAATTTATTCAAAAAATTTCAAATTAATCTACAATCAAATTTATAATTAATATATAATTGAGAATACTTATTTTTGAATTTCAAATTAGAAATTCTATCTTAAAATCATATTTATATTTATTCATATTAATAAACAAACAAATATCTATTTAATTTGGAAAATACCAAATTAATTCACAATGTAATTCCAAAAATTAAATTAATTAAAAATTAAATTTGATCTAAAAACAGGAATATTACACTGCCACTCCCTATTCATCCTAACATCGATGATCTACCGTCCAATCCAATTACCACCAATGGACGACCGAGGTTAGATCGTCCAATTTCGGCCATAGAACCCTAAAACGAAAACCTAATTACAGATTTGACTTGCGCTCATCGAGAGCTTCAAATCGATATATAATATGCTAGGGTTTGAAGAGTTTTAATTTTGGAATTGAATTTTGAAATTGAATTTGCAATTTGGGAATTAGGGTTTTCATTTGTCTGCCATTGAGAAGGAGAAGTAGACTGCTGAATTGTACGTACATACAAATGAAAATAAGAAATAGCTAGGGTTTATAACAGGATATTTATAGGCAAAGCTAAAAATAGAAAGAATGGACCAGATTGATTTACAACTTGAACGGTAAATGACCCGAAAAGCCCGTTCTGTCTCGGAAACGAAAATGGATCATCCCATATAACAAAATAGATGTTTTGGATAGTTTTAAATACGATGGAACAGGTTTCAAGTCCTAATTCCATTGTATGGATAAGTTAGCTTTAAAATCAGCTTATTTCAAATTGATTTCAATTAAATTAATTTCTAGGCATTTTGAGCCCGTACGCTCAAACGACAAGTCCGATCGCTATGAAACTTGAAATTCTACAATAATTTACCGTTATGGATTCGATGAAACTGGTTTTGTCGAAATCCAAGTTAGTGGTCAAAGTGGTTATTTTCAAGTTAATTAAATAAATTAATATTAAATTAATAAATCACCTTTTAATTCAATATTTAAAAATTTACAATTTCTATCATTTTGGATTACTTAGTAATTTATAACCCTTTTAAAATAAATTTCTATATCAATTTATTATTGAATATTCCACCAATTTCAATGTTTAATTTCAATTTCAATAAATTCAGAAATTATAAATTATAAATTTCCCAAAATCCATTTATTTTGATTTCCATCTTGTTATTCAATCAATTATCTTCTTATGGGTAAAATTAACATTGGTTTATATCCTAGTATGCCAATGTTCTGCAATTTCATATTAATTCCTATTAACATAATATTTAAATATTTAATTTCATTTAATTGCAATTAATCCAATTATTATAATTTAAATCCCACTAAATTGATAAATCTTGATTTCCATTCTTTTATTCAACAATTGTCATATTATGAATAAAATTGACATTATTTCCAATTATTACCTTAATTTACACTAATATAATATTTAATTACATTAATTTCAATTGATTTCCAATTTAATTTACTTCCCTAAATAAGTAGGTAACATATAATAATTGTCACCATTGACTTTTAATCACATTTAGGTTTTTATTCACAACAAATGTTACAATTGCTTTCATAACACTAATTTTATTAAATTACCATTAACTATACTATTTCACAAATTAATTCAATATTTACATTCATTTTCTTATGTTCAATTTATAACCAAGTATAACCTTTACATTATTTCAATTGATTGGAATTTCATTCAGGTTGTGAATGATTAACTTAACTTAACCTTGTTACCTTTCACCTTAGTTATTATTTCGTTAATATATCACAAATTTTTTCTTCTTCCAACATAAATCACAAAATCTTATTAAATTACCTATTTTAATTATCGAAATTATGGGTCGTTACACTCTCCCCCACTCAAAATTTTTCGTCCTCGAAAAGGACAAGAAGGGAAAAGAAGGGAAAAGGAGGAATTAAGAGATCAATTTATCTCATTCAAAATATTAAATTTATAAACAATTTATTTACATAATTTAATAATTTAAATAAAATATACCAATTTATAACAACTAAACACTTTATATTCAAGTTAAATAAAATCGAAAAACATTTCATAAAATTTTTCTGAGTCCAAAATTCACAAAAAATTTCGGTTGATTCTCCTTTGTACGGAGTGGTCTAGGAGAAATAATAATATCAATAATAACAATATATATCATATTTTCCAAAATAATATATCCCACACAACGGGAAAATAATATAATATCGCTAAAAAACCGTAATTCGAGAACACACCTATTTGTTGGGCAAATAACAAAAACCAAAAGCAGTAGCAGTTGCTTCCATAAACTGTACTTCACTTATTTTATCCAAAGATGTTAATAATTATGTAAAAGAGAAATAATTAAGTTGTTTTGACTAATAAAAAAACAAATCAATACAGCTTAACCACATAACGACAATTTCATTGGCAAATAAACAACTGTACAACATCATTGCAACAAAGAAAGCAATCATCCATCCACAACAACCAAAATAAATGGTTTGTTTGTGTTTAGACACTTTTAATCGTATAGAATAGCAAATAAACTACTAAGCATACCATCTACTTAACGGTCTGAGATAAAACTCAATAGATAATTCATACATCCTTATCAATTTTAAAGTATCACCTTCCAAACATCCATAAGTCAAAACAGACAATGGTATCCAAGTATTATTTAAGTTATTCTTGTAAATTTTCTTTCACAACATTTATTATTCATAATTTCCATTCATACCATGATTTTTTTTGTTCAATTTACATTTATTTCTTACAAAATTCAATTTCCATTCATTTCATATAATACTTAATTCCATTTATTTACATTCAATTTATTTACATATGTTATTTACCTTTTTCTTACATATGTTGCACATACGCAATTATTTAAACATATGTAAATCAATTCTTAAAGTACTATATAGGTTTCTTTGTAAATAAATTCACATTTATTCATTTAGTACTTAATTTCATTTATTTTCATTCATTACTTATAAAATTCATTTTCTTTATTTATTCATATAATGAAAATTTCTATTCATTTCTTACATAAGTTATTTCCATTTAGTTGTTTAAAAATGATCAATGAACTATTATTTAAGTTTTACATACATTTCATTGCAATTTAGTTCATATTTATTATTTTACATACTTGATTTCCATTAGATATTATATTCGCATAAGTTCGTACTTAAATTTCTTACTTTTTATTTACATTCATTTGTTTATATAGTGTCACTGAATATTAAATCTATTTCTGAATCCTTTCAACAATTTCTGAAGTTATATTCATTTACTAAATATGGTATTCAATTTATTATTTACTTTAATTATAAATAGCCTCAAACATTAACTTAAGTTTGTAATTATTTACTTACAGTACTCACTTTCTATTACATTTAATTAGTAACATTTAAATTATAACTTAAGTTTATAACAATTATAATATCAAAATTCTTATTTGTAAAAGAAATTCCATTGAACACTTTTATTACTTAAGTTTTACTCGTATAATATTCTATTAAATATTCTTCTTAAATATTTCAACTTTTAATCTTTCGGTAAGTTATATATACATTTTAAGAATGCAATTGAATATTACCCAAGTTTTTCTTATTTATTTTAATTAACAAAAATGTTCAATAATCATATCTTCTGGATTTTTTTCTATCCTTTGATTTACATATTACAAATTTCAAATTCCTTGTATATTTCATTTATAACTTAGCATATAGTTTCTTATTTTCCATTTTAGAAGTTCCAATTATTAAATGTAGTTAAAATTTCATTTCATTACAATAACTGAAATCTCTAATTTATAGAAATCTAAGAACCAAACTACTGGGTTCCATTTTTGTCCCTTTAAAATAATGTTTACGTATATACTCATAATTTATATATATCCAATCATATTTAGGAAAAATTTAGATTTGTTATCAAACAAAGTGTAGTAAAACCACTACAACTGTCTTTCCACTTTGAAACTCGAAAGTGAATGTCGATGATGCGTGCACTCATCACCGAAATTATTTTCTAGTGACAGAGAGGGGAGTATAGAACTTATTTCCTTTAAAAATTCTTTTAAAACATTTATTCCAAATCATATTGAAATATTCATATTAGAAAAATACTTCTAAATACTATGAATATTATATTCCAAAATCTTTTGAAAGAATTTCAAAAATTCCGGAACTAGAGTTCTAAAATTTCCAATTTATATTTATTATTTATAGGTCTTATCTTCAATCAATAGTTATAAAATTTCAGTACCTAACAAACAAATATATAACAACCAACTATATCATTTATAAAATTATTTATTTCATATACAAAATATATAATAGGAAAAATCATGTCATTCACCTATATTCAAAACAATATTGTGTCACTCTGTCCTATTAAGTGTTTAGAAATCCCTATCGATGCCATAGCGACCTATGCACCAATCTGAATTTATAAATACATAAAGGAACAAACTAACACAATATAAAACCTTTTTACAACACTAACAAATACGCTTTCTCATATATATACACTCAGCGACTCACTCTAGGGTACTACTACCCTATTTTCAATGAGTCATACCCTACAAAGCTAAGGTTATCGCTAAACCGAAGCTCTAATACCGACTGTAATGGGACCGCGCCAGTGGGGCAACGCCCACCATAGCATACAACCATACCCGTGTTCTGCTTTTACGGCCTGCCTCTCGACTGCACCAGCTCCGCGGGACACGTAGGAGTAAGAGTCATCCATTCGCTAACAAACCCAGAAGCGAGAACCCCCTATCATGCTGCACCTGCCAAGTGCATATGCAGACACACATGTCGAACTCAAACCATTCAAAAGGACAGATTGTTATGGGTTAAATAAGAAAAAGAAATAAAACAAATACAAAATATCGCAGCGGAATGACAAATATAATAACCAAATAGCAGTTCATGAAGCTGTTTTATAAATACATTTGATTATTCTTTACAATACAAACATCAGAGTTACATAAATAGGAATAAATATATAATGTAGCGGAACAACATGATGTAATAGAATAAATATAATAAATAATGATAGTACAACTCTTCGTCTTTGTCCTCCAGAAATAAGGTCTTCAATCCTGAAATGCTCAGGCTGACCCGAGCGAATTGAGAAGACAAAACACTTGAGTCAGAACTAAAAGATCTTATGTAAGTTAAATCAATGGTAAATATGAGTGCAATAGCGTCGGAGACGTTTACGAGGTTTGACATCTCCTATCCAGTGTCTAACGTGAGTGCAATAACTTAGGAGATGTTCGGGATTTACATCTCCCAAGGATCCATTAAACTATCTACTATGTAATATAATACGCTATTATAACATGTTTACAGTAAATTAAAATACTAAAATAGCATTAAGGTGTTACTTAAATCCCCTTAACACATTTTATATATTCCCATAGTCTATACAATACCGTACGCTCCTGAGGTTTACCCAGAGGGCACTCCATAGGTATGGTACAAAACAAACTAGTAAAAGGCGCTTTAGGGCATGTGAACACGACACTCGAGGCAATGCCAGGATAGATTTACCAATTGTAGAACCGGGCTGGTGGTAACACACAACAACTACTACCGCATACCTCAGAACACACTCCCATAATTAAAAATCAAGGGGTGGCCACCAAATCATCACAAATGTCATAATATGGTATCGAAGAAGCATGTCTAATCGGAGGAATGACCTCACTTGGCCCAAGTCTAGCTCCTGTTTTAGGTACATCTAAGCTGACTCATGGGAATCAGGGTTACGTCATCCTTATACAGAAATCATTCGCCAAACCATCCTACTTCATTTCTGGAATCTCCACCACGTACAAAGTTGTTAAAGTGGTTTTCGGTATTGGCAGAGAGTATGACAATATCCGTTCCCGATCTCTTTAACAACCAATCGCTTATTTCACACCGGATGGCTCTTATACATTTCAAAAGTCAATTCACAATTTATATCAAATTATCATATTCTCAAAACCATATCACTTTCGAAATCATATTCACTTTGAAATCATAGTCACCTTTGAAACCATATCATTTTTGAAATCATAATTTTTCAAGAATCGTATTTCGAATTAGGTTAAATCCTCACTTAAAAATCATCATATTCAATTAATTATAACATTTAAATCCCAATTTAGGTTATAACGTCATTTAACCGTATTTGCTTTTAAACCAATGAATATGAACACTTCCACTGAATCTAAAATTTTAGAAAGTAGTTTAAATAGATATAAATATTTAAAATAGTTATAAATAGTTAAATACTCCAAAATGGTTTAATTTTTAGATTAAGATACTGTTAAATAAATTTAAGATAGTTAAATATATTTAAAATAGTCTAAATAAGATTAAAATAGATTAAATAGCTTTAAAATAGATTAATTAGATTTAAAATAAGTTAAAATTGGTTAATTAGTTTTAAAATAAATTAAAAGGCTTAAAATAGGTTAAAATGATTTAACATAGTTAATATAAATTAAAATGTTTAATAATTTGAAAACCTTAAAAATTTAGAATCTTTTAGATAATATGTATATGTATATATATATATATAACATTTTATATTAAAACATGAATTTGAAATTTATATCAATTTAAACTATTTAATTCATTTCAACACATTGGACAATTTTCAATTTCCAAAAACCCAATTTCAAATCTTTCAATTCAAATTCTCAATAAAATATTTAATTCTATATCGCTTTCAATCCATGATTGAAATATCAATTTAAATTACTCCAGTTCCAATATATTTCAAAGTTATATTTCAAACTATTTTAATAACTCAATTTCGATAACTTCGCTTATACTTCAAATTCAACTTTAAAATTTCAATTTAATTCCTTTAAACAATTCCTTTAACCAAATTCCAATTTTTTACATAAACTTGAATTCTGATAATAATTCAATCTATATAAATCAAGTTTTACCTCAAAATATCATTTAACTAAATTCAAAAATTAAGGATTTAAAATCCTTTAATTTAACCAATACGGTGTCCGTATATAACTCTCAACCCTAGAGTCAAGTGATACAGATATTTATCATTTCAATCTACAATTTAAAACTTTACGTTATATATCATTTCAAACCGAAATCGCGAATTAAATAAAAATCCATAAAAGCGTTTGAGTCTATCATTTCAATCCATAACGATTTTTCCCTAATCTATAGATCGTTCGGGTATGTATCAATTCAACCCATAGAGAACTTGCAATGTTATAACAATATGAAATGTAACATACAGTCATCCAATATCAACAAATCAGACAGACATCACAATCATCATCCGAATCAGTCAATGAACATCAATATATAACATATAATCAATGAAGGTATTAAATTGACAATTTAAAATTCAATATTCAATTAAATGATAATTAAATGCAATAAAAGTCAAATTTAATCAAAATGACAATTTAAATATACCAAACATCGACCAATAAATTTATAAGCATATCATAAATTAAATTTAACAAACATAAGTAATTTTAGAAGTTGTGAGTGGGTTAAAACATCTCACATTATATTTTAAATCGAATTAAAATCCAATTTAGGGCCCAAATTCAAATAGTCTCAGAATTCATCCAAATCCATGTCAAAATGTCTGAAATTTTGATACGATCACAATGAAAGAAACCGCGCCCAAAACCGAGCTCTTATGTAAAAGTTATTGGTGTTAGAACATATGAATTAGGAATTTAAATAAATAAATAAAAACAAATACCGTACATGTCAGCTGAATCCTCTCCCAAATCCTAAACGCTTCCTTCGTACGCGATTTAAAAAAATCACCATCGCCTTGATCTAGAAACGCCGCCTCCACGAGATGACATCGACCCAATTCTGAAGCACCACAGTTCACCTGACCTCTGGCTGACTCCACGCATCCTTCGCCACATGCCCCGATCGCCCCAACTCCTACAGCCACCACCACCACTGTTAAATCACCATGTCTTGGCAATCGTGACCTTTGCGACTCAAGCCAAATGTGTCGATGCAAACTGCATGTCGACCTCGACAGACTGCCGCTCCCCGATCGTCCAAACACCTTGATCTACCGTCCAATCCAATTACCACCAATGGAAGGCCGAGGTTAAATCGTCCAATTTTGGCCACATAAAATCCCAAAATGAAAATATAACTATAGATTTGTCTTGCGCTCGTCGAGAGCTTCAAATCGATATACAATATGATAGGGTTTGAGGAGTTTAATTTGGAATTGAATTGAATTTTTAAATTGAATTTGCAAGTTAGGAATTAGGTTTTTTGTTTATCTACCATTGAGGAGGAGAAGCAGACAGCTGCATTGTACGTATAGAGAATGAAAATAAGAATTAGTTAGGGTTTATAACAGAATATTTATAGGCAAAGCTGAAAACAGAAAGAATGGACCAGATTGATTTACACGTTGAACGGTAAATGACCCGAAAAGCCCGTTCTGTCTCCGGAACGAAAATGGGTCATCCCATATGTCAAAATAGATGTTTTGGATAGTTTTAAACATGATGGAATAGGTTTCAGGTCCTAATTCCATAGTATGAAGAATTTAGCTTTAAAATCACCTTATTTCAAATTGATTTCAATTAAATTAATTTCTAGGCGTTTCGAGCCCGTACGATCAAACGACAAGTCCGATCGCTACGAAACTTGAAATCCTACAATAATTTACCGTTACGCATTCGATGAAACTAGTTTCGTCGAAATCTGAGTCATTGGTCAAAATAGCTATTTTCAAGTTAATTAAATAAATTAATATTAAATTAATAAATCGCCTTTTAATTCAATATTTAAAAATTACAATTTCTATCACTTTGGATTACTTAGTAATTTATAACCTTTTAAAACAAATTTCTATATCAATTTATTATTGGATATTCTGTTAATACCCTAAGTATTGATTTTGATGACAACAACCATATAAATATTACTACTAACATATCTTCGAGTTATGCAGTCATATCAGATATATTATAGAGACGTTTACAAAGATAAACAAGAATATAGTGGAAGCAAATGAATTATGGAAGAAGGATAATCAGAGCAATTGAAGAACAAAACCCAATTAGAGAAGAATGCTAAAGGATAAAGGTGTTTGAAGTGATGAGGAGTTGGTTGAACCTTAGAATATCTTGTTAAAGATCTCATGGCAATTATACTTGAAGATCATCAACCATTGGCCTCAACCGAATCACAAAAATCAACAAATATAAGGTAATTTGAAATGCTGAAAATTTGCAACACTTATTAGTGTTGCTGTTCATTTTGCAACACACCCATGCCGACATGGGGTACTTGGGCATGTCGACATACTGGCAGTTTTTCAGAATTTCAAATTTTAAATGAAGAGACATTTCCCTTCACTAAAAGATACGTCTCTTTAACCACTATATAAAGGCCTCTGAAAACGAATTTTAACATCAAGAATTCTTATTTTCTCTTACTCCTTCTTCTCCAAACATTTGCAAAAGAAATCCATTGCATACTCTTCCAATCTCCTTGCAAATCGATATTGTTTCACTCCAATTCTTCACTGATTTGCAAACCACACAATATCAGAGAGTTTTACTTGAATTCACATCATCCTCTTTCTGATTTCATCCTATTCCTCAAAGAATTCAAAGATATATTGCCATTGAAGGTCTACAGGATCATTGTACCAATTCTGCAAGAATCTATATTGAAGATACGAGTACTTGCCATAGTTTGTTGTTGCTGATAAGGAGAAGGTGTTCTTGTAGCCTGTAAAATCAAGAGTGTGTGTCTTGTAGCCCGTGAAACCAAGAATGTAAAGATGTTCTTGCCGTGGAAAGCAAGAGATTATAGTGGCATTCTTCACGACAGAGTGCAGGACTGGATGTAGGATTGGTTAATCCGAACCAGTATAAAAATCCAGATGTTATTTACATTATTGCATTTTACTTTATTACTTACTTATTCTCTGATCACTTCTTTTTGTTTGCAATTTGAGTAAATACAATTATATATTCACAAGTAAGTAGTAATACACAATTCACCACTTCTAGTGTCTGAATAGCCTTAAGATCCAACATCGTGTTATAGCCACCTCAGTTTCTAACATTTGGTATCAGAGCGTTGGTTTTCAAAAATTCATAACTTGGTTTTCGAAAAGTATAAATGGCTAATGACACTAGTAACACATTTTTGTAACACTTCTATAGAAGGGCAATCTTCCACTAGACCCCCTCTATTTGATGGTAGTAGTTATGCTTATTGGGCTTGCAGGATGAAATGTTATTTGCAATCTAATGGTTTAGATATTTGGAACAGTACCCAAATAGAGTACATAGAGCCTCAAACTGAATATTCAAAATGGACATTAGACCAAAAGACACAAGTACTTAATAATTCTAAGGCCATGAACATTTTATTTTGCTCCTTAGATAGAAATGAATTTAATCAGGTGTCTATTTGTAATTCTGCATATGAAATTTAGAGAACACTGCAAGTCACACATGAAGGCACCAATAAAGTAAAACAAACAAAGATATCTATGCTAACCAACTAGTTTCAACTCTTTCAAATGAAACCAAATGAGTCTATTTCTGATATGTATTCTAGATTTCAAGATATAGTACATGCCTTAATATCATTAGGAAAGAAAATTACTGAAGAAGACCAAGTCAGAAAGATCCCGAATTCACTTCCTGGTGAATGGGATCAGAAGACTCTGGCAATTGAAGAAGTCAATGATATTAGTATTATAAAAATAGAAGATTTAATTGGTAACCTAATGTCTTATGAAGTAAAGTTGCAGTTTAGAAAAGAGAATCAGGCAAATGAGAAGAAATCACTAGCACTCAATGCTATGATCGACACAGGTGAACCAGATGATGATTCTATTGATGATGATATCGAGTTTATGACCAAGAAGTTCATGAAATTCTTGAAGTATTGGATAACAAACAAACTTCGGAAAACTAACAACAATAATTCTAGAAATGGAAATGTTGTTAAGTGTTTTGAATGGGATAAACCCGGTCATTTGAAAAGAGACTGTCCCAAACTGAAGAAATCAAAGTCAAACACTTTCAATAAGGAGAGGAAACAGTCACTCAATGCAAAATGGTATGATTCAGATACATCATCAAGTGATAGTGACTCAGAAATAGAAAATGCCAACATGTGCTTCATGGCAAAGGATGACCAGGTATGGAATTTTAATAAAGAAATTACTAATGTTTTGAATGATATGAATCAGGGATATAAAATACTTAGGAAAGAGTACAACAACAGTTTGGCATAGATAGATAGATTAAAAATATCTAATGAAAGGTTAACTGAAGAAAAACAATATCTAAAAGATGAAATTGAAAGAATTAATAGGTATAATGATGAAAAGGATTTGACACTTGGAAGTTTTGAAAAACTAAAAAGTGAAAATGAATCCTTAAATTCAGAAAATCTTTCAATAAAGTCACAGATCACTGATCTGAATGACAAAATAACATCTCTATACAATGTTATTCTTAACCGTAATAAGGATATTGACAAAATGAAAACTGATGTTGATAAATTTAACAAAGGGAAGGATAATCTAGAAAAATTATTATCTACATCTAAACACACAAGGAATAAACATGGACTTGGATACACCCCTAAGGCTAAATTAAAGAAAAATAGTATTCAAAATACTATGTTTGTTAAGACTACCAAGTTCAAACCAAAACCTAGGAAATTAAAGTTGAAACCTCCAAATAGATTCATTAATTTATGTGTTCCAAAAAGGGTGGATGATATTGAAAAAGAAAAATATATTGAGAATTTTTTTAATAAGGTTCATTCATCTAATGATTTTATTTGGAAAGGACATTCAAACTCTTCATGGGTTTGGCGTCCCTAAACTTAACCCCATGGACCCAGAATAAAAAGGGTACCAGTGTGCATATTTTATAATTTTTCAAGTACCAAACAATGTATATCAGATAGCAGATGCTCAAAGCATATGACAAGAAATCTATTGAACATTGGATAAATACGAAAAGGATTTGTTATTGGCATCGGCAAAGTCAGTAACTCTAAAACTCATCTTATTACTTGATAAGTTTATTTCATGTTTTGAATTGATTTGGTTTCCCCTCAAGTGTTTTTTTTATAAGCATTTATCTCTATATACAAAGTCTACATATTGTCTGGCAGTGATTTAAGCGACTCTTTTTCGCCCTTTTTGTTGATTTCAAAGGGGGAGAAAAGTTATAAATATATTAGGCAAAATGATAGGGGGAGTGCATAGAGTTAAGGGGAGTCAAATATAAAAATATTATATTTTTATCTCTCAAATATTTATATGGTTGTCATCATCATAAAAGGGGAGATTGTTATTACCCTAGGTATTGATTTTGATGACAACAACCGTATAAATATTACAGCTAACGTATCTTCGAGTTATGTAGTCATATCAGATATATTATAGAGACATTTACAGAGATAAACAAGAATACAGTGGAAGCAAATGAATTATAAAAGAAGGTTAATCAGAGCAATTGAAGAACAAAACACAACTAGAGAAGAATGCTGAAGGATAAAGGTGTTTGAAGTGATGAGGAGTTGGTTGAACCTTAGAATATATTGTTAAAGATCTCATGGAAATTATACTTGAAGATCATCAACCATTGACCTCAAACGAATCACAAAAATCCACAAATATAAGGTAATTTGAAATGCTGAAAATTTGCAACACTTATTAGTGTTGCTGTTCATTTTGCAACACACCCATGTCGACATAGGGTACTTGGGCAATTCGACATACTAGCAGTTTTCAGAATTTCAAGTTTTAAATGAAGATACATTTCCCTTCACCAAAAGACACATCTCTTCAACCACTATATAAAGGCCTCTGAAAATGAATTTTAACATCCAGAATTCTTATTTTCTCTTACTCCTTCTTCTCCAAACATTTGCAAAAGAAATCCATTGCATACTCTTTCAATCTCCTTGCAAATCGATATTGTCTCACTCCAATTCTTCACTGATTTGCAAACCACACAATATCAGAGAGTTGTACTTGAATTTACATCATTCTCTCTTTGATTTCATCCTATTCCTCAAAGAATTCAAAGATATATTGCCATTGAAGGTCTATAGGATCATTGTACCGAACCTACAAGAATCTGTATTGAAGATACGAGTACTTGCCATAGTTTGTTGTTGCTGATAAGGAGAAGGTGTTCTTGTAGCCTGTAAAATCAAGAGGGTGTGTCTTGTAGCCCGTGAAACCAAAAATGTAAAGGTGTTCTTGCCACCCGTGGAAAGCAAGCGATTATAGTGGAATTCTGCACGATAGAGTGTAGGACTGGATGCAGGATTGGTTAATCCGAACCAGTAGAAAAATCCGAGTGTTATTTACATTACTGCATTTTACTTTATTACTTACTTATTCTCTGATCACTTCTTTTTGTTTGCAATTTGAGTAAATATAGTTATATATTCATAAGTAAGTAGTTAATACACAATTCACCACTTCTAGTGTCTGAATAGCCTTAAGATCCAACATTGTGTTATAGCCACCTCAGTTTCTAACATATTCCACCAATTTCAATGTTTAATTTCAATTTCAATAAATTCAGAAATTTTAAATTTTAAATTTACAAAAATACATTTATTTTGATTTTCATCTTGTTGTTCAATCGATTATCTTCTTATGGGTAAAAAATAACATTGGTTTATATCTTAGTACACCAGTGTTCTCCAGTTTCATCTTTATTCCCATCAATGTAATATTTAAATATTTAATTTCATTGAATTGCAATTAATCCAATTATTATAATTTAAATCCCAATAAATTGACAAATCTTATTTTCCATTCTTTTTATTCAACCAATTGTCATATTATGAATAAAATTAATATTATTTCCAATTATTACCTTAATTTACACTAACATAATATTTAATTAGATTTATTGCAATTGGTTTCCAATTTAATTTAATTCCCTAAATAAGTAGGTAATATATAATAATTGTCACCATTGACTTTTAATCACATTTAGGTTTATTATTCACAACAAATGTTACAATTGCTTTCATAACACTAATTTTATTAAATTTCCATTAATTATACCATTTCACAAATTAATATTTACATTTGTTTTCTTATATTCAATTTACAACCAAGTATAACTATTACATTATTTTAGTTGATTGGAATTTCATTCAGGTTGTGAATGATTAACTTAACTTAACCTTGTTACCTTTCACTTTGGCTATTATTTCATTAATATATCACAAATTTTTTCTTCTTCCAACATTAAATCATAGGATCTTATTAAATTACCTATTTTAATTTTCGAAAAATTACGGTTCTTTACACTTAATACATTAATTAAAAGGTTGGTTAATTAAATAATACACACACACACACACATATATATACGATATATGTATTACACTATAAAGGTTATAGTATATAATAAGTAGTTAATATAAATTTTATTAAGGTAATATGAAATTAATTAAAATGACGATTAATTAAAATTAAATAAGATTTAATTAATATAATATTATACATAAGAGTATTATATAAGTAATATGAAACATAAAAGTTATATAATAATAAAACATATATAATTTGAATATATAATTAAAGGAGGAATAATAAGAAAGCTTAAAAGGTATAAATATGTACGTAATTATATGTATATCGTCATTTACAATGTGTCCAACACTTGAATCACGAGGGTATTTTCATAAGAAATACAATTTTCCATAATTCAATTGTAACGACCCAGAATTTTTATTAATTAAAATTTGAATATTTAATTGAATTTAAATATTAATAAGTGAAATTTGTAAGTCGAATAAATTTTATTTCGAATAGTTGGATTTAATTGGATAATTAAATCGATTATTTAATATTTGAAATTACAGAAATAATTGAAAATCGAGTCTAATATGATTGAAAATGATTTGTAAAATTTTATTTTATCATATTGGAGTTAGAACGATATTTTAGAACTTTTAAAATCGAATTAAAAGTTTATTTGTGAAAATTGAATATTTTAATATTTAATTATCGACTGAAAAATAGCCAATTTTCGAACAGTATCAGAATTGGACGAAACAAGTTCCATTGGATCCGTAATAGTTTGTTATTATCGGATTTCAATTTTCATAGCAATCGGAGTTTTCGTTTGACCGTGGCAACTCGAAACGCATCAAAATTGTTTTAATATTAATTTGGCAAGTTAAAATAGCCATTTTTCAAACAGTCTCGGATTTCGACGAAACCAGTTTCATCGGATCCGTAATGTGATATTATTGTATGGTTCCAAATTTCAAGTCAATCGGATTTATCGTTTGTCTGGTGCAAGCTAAAACGCCTAGAAATTAGTTTAAATCGGTTTAATTTCAATCGATAGTTTATTGCCATATCTTGCACAGATGATCGAGTTAGCTTCCAAAACTTGTTCCATTATGTTCGAAACGCGAGGTAAAAAAGGCCAACCGGCACGCTTCGTTTGGAGTTCGGAAAATTTTCGGTGAATAGTGTTTTGACATTTTTCTATAAAAGGACCTCCACTCTTCACAATTGCAGCCAAACCCTAATTAAAACCCTAGCCGCCACTTTACTGTTGATGGCCAGAAATTCATCTCTTTCCCCCCTCAATCTCTTCCAATCCGTGAAGAATTAGCTAGAACTTTCAACTACAAACTTGAAGAGCATCTCGAGAGCTTCGAATCCATACAGTGATGATGGGGTTTCACGCGACGGATTGGCGGCAAAAAGGTGATAAAGGCCACGTTTTCATGCACGGAATTCTAGACATAGGGGAGTCCGAGTTCTATGAGGATGTAGCCGAAGGTGGAGCTTCGCATGGTGGTTCGTATGGTGGTGGTTTGATGAACTCTCGATGTTCGTGGAGGCCGTGGGGATAAACCCTAATTTCAACTTGTATGGGTTATGTTGCGTACGTATCTTCCTGATGGGGAAGAAGCACTCGCGTGCGGCCTTCATTCAGGGTAGAAGATCGTGCGGCCAGATTTACATAGGGTTAGAAATAAAAATAAAAGTTATAATTATTTATATAAAAATTTGTATTAATTTCAAAATGCTATAACTCTTTCATACGAGATCCGTTTCGGACGAAACTTTTTGCGTTGGAATCGTATCGACGAGAACTACGATGGAGCTGGTTTGGAGTCGTTTGGAGCTAGCGAAAATTTTGGGTAAAATTAAACGCACATTTAATTTTATTCAAAATAAAACGCGGAAACTGAATTGAAATCAAGGTGAGAACTTCTCACTCAATCGAATTAGTTTCGATTTTAATTTTAAATAGTTAGATTTAAAATTCTTGATTGTATGCATGGATGATAAATTATTATCTATTGATTGTTAAAATAGACATTATGCGCCATTAGTAAGCGGATGTTATTTATTAAAAACATATACCGCGATAATTCCATCTTGATTGGAATTGGTATTATATATGTACTTGGAGTTGATTTCCCGCATTATATAGCGGATGAGACCCTATTGCGCCGTCTATTAAGCGGATAATATTTTTATAAATCCCATATACCGTGATAATTCCGTACTGGAACGGAATTGGTATTGTGCTAATGTTTGTGGATGCAGGAAAACAGGTTGGAGGGATCCAACTGGATTCCTCAACTGTATTGATTTATTTACAGATATTGTGATATTTGTTGATTATCATATCGATATATGATATTTGGATGTCGTGATTGACTATTTGGTGTTGTTGCATCATCGGATCCATTTTTGAAGTTTTGAAATAATGCTTTTGGTTTTTAAAAGAATTTTTAAAGTAATTTTTGAAAGTATACGTTTTATTAAATTTTTGAATTGATTCATTTTAAATAATTAAAACGTTATAAATTTTTATGTTATAAAAATTAAGATTTTTGTGAAATATAACTAAAAGGTGAGTTTTGAGATAAGCAGTTAATAATTTATAAAATAGTTAAATTGGGATTTTTGAATTATTTTAAAAACGGGTTATATGAAAAATGTATAAATTTGATATTTTAAAATTAAAAATATTGGAATTATAAAACGAGTTTTTATAAGTGTTAAAGTGAAGTATAAATGGATTCATAAGTGAATGAAAATTTACAGATTTATGAATTGTGAAGTTATAAAATGAATAGATGTTGTAAGACAAGAGATTTTAAGGAATTAACTTATAAATCGGATTTTTGCATTTAAATTGAAATCTTTGATGAAGCAAAAATGGTTTATAGTTGAGATTTATAAAATATATATTTTACAAATCGAAATAATAGAATTTTAAAAGGAGTTCTATTAATGTTGAAAATAGGGTTATAAATGAAATCTTATGAGTAATAAGATTTATAATTTATGAAGTTTTAAAAGAACGATTTTGTAAATAAATGGATTATAAGCATTTAACTTATAATATGGACTTCTGGTATATAATTGAGTTATATAAATTAAATTGGATTAATAAAGGAGATTTATAAATCGAAGCTTATAAATAGAAATGGAATTTATAGACATTGTTTATAAATTCGAAATCAATGGAATTTGATAAATTGAAAGTTGAAATTGGTTAAGGAAGTAAATTCACGATTTTGGATAGTGAATATATTATCAAATAAAATGGATATGCTTGGGAAAATGAATATTATAAAGTGAAGTTAATCGTTTTAACGATGTTTTAAAATGTATTATGAATCGAATACATAGATTTCAACATTCATTGTTGAAATAGACGTTTTCGAGAAATAAGGAAATGGTGGACTATAACACTGTTGTTATAGTAAATGGTTTTCGAAAGGAAATGATTTATATAGTATTAGGATTTATATATCTATTTTAATTTTGAATCCCTATACTAGTGATTTTGGGTCGTCGTAACGGTGTTTTACGCAACATTCGTTTTGGCCCAAATAAATGTGTTTAAGAAATGATTTATTAAAGAATGAAATATATACTTAATTTCGATTTAAGTATATTGGATATTTTCCAAGTGTTGAAAATAAATGGGTTTGTGAATTACTTATTATTAAATAAGTATGGAAATGTTTTCCAATATGAAGTGAACGTTTTGAGAATTTATCTTTTTGAAGATAAATTGAAAATGAATAATTGAAATCGTATATTCATAAATATTTTGGAATGTAAATTCACTATGGAATTTATAAATGAAAAGGGGAATTTGTTTAAAAATAAACGTTGATTTATTTTTGAAGTGTGGGAATTAATTTACGGATTTGGAACGTAAATATAAAGTAAATCGTTAAGGATTTATTTAATTGGTTTAAATGAACCATGTTGAAATGAAAGTATTTCGCATAAGGAAAATGATTGAAATTTGTTTTCAAAAGTGGTAAAGGTGAAAAGTGATTTGAAAATTAGTTTTCAAATGTTGAAGTATGGAAAATTTATATATCTTGTAAAGATATTTTGGAAAGTAAATAATTTGGGAAATTATTTGGAATTTGGTGATGTTGAACACGCCTATTGATAGTCAAATAACCGACTATCAAAATTTACCTTTAAATAGGTATTTGTTGTGATTGCTTGAATTTGAATGCCACACTTATTTTTGAATAAGCGCTCACTATTCGGGTTAGCCGGGAAAGGACCTTGGGGTCGTATAACCCATTCCGAATATGTGATACGTCGTAATGGATTGCATTTGATGACCGGTGTTGAAGACCGGATATTTTTGAAAACGGAAGGATTACCATTGAGTTACTCTGCATCGGCTGGTCTCCGATATAGAGGTTTTATCACCCTTAGTGACGGGAAGTCCGGACGTGATTAGAAATTATCCAGAATGCAAGGACTTCTTTGTAAGTGCCTTCGGTTCTGTTCGATCCCGGAACAGACTTGTATGGATTGTATGTCTGACATTACAAATTGAGATATAAAGCTGATTTCTTTCAAATATATTTCTGTTGGTGGCGGAGAATTTATTCTCTTAGCTTAACACCCTTCTCTGAGACGCACGAGCTCAGAGGTTATGTAGTTGAAGGTTATTAGTGGTATACTCCCAATTTGGTAGTGTGGCATGCTGAGTGTTGTTGTGAAATGATCATTGTCTGATCATTTGTGATATGATCATTTGTTTGATCATTTATCTTGGTGATCATTACTTTGATCATTTGTTGACCCAACGCACATCTTTTGTATAAAGCGTGGCTTTGTGGACGAGACCTCGTCGGACCTCACACCCCGGAAATGGTCAAAACAGGAAGGATGCGGCAAGGTTATCAGGGGGTAGCGCCCCTTTAATGTGTGTCATTCCTTCTAGATAGAGGTGGTATCATGGTATGGAGCCCAGATACTTAACCTATGTTGTTGCTGCAAATTTATTGCTTTGTGGTTGTTGGAAATCGAGGATCCTCGGATAGATCGGTTACGATCGGGGGATGACATATTCGTGTCAGTAGTTACCCAGTTAGGGGTAACCCGGCCTTGTGTTGGCAGAGATCCGGTTTGGTTCTTGGGTCGTCTTTCCAGAGGCGTACCCATGTGGCAATGGGAAGTTCCTTGGCCCGACCATTTGTTGGAAATCCAAAGAAACAATACGATCTTGTACGGTTTTAGTTGTATAACCTGCCATGGAATGTGGCGGTAACCTGCTATTGAACATGGTAGCTATAGTAGGCATACGATAATGGTCGTATGTTGGCTAAGATTTATATCTTTACTTTCGAAATTCTTCCCTACTCTATGCACTAGTAATAATATCAAATGTTTCTTTTTAATATGTATCAAGCATCTTTGACTATCATAAGGAGAAATCTCCCCCGATTCTGCGTTTGCATTGTGTGTGTGTGCGGGAGGCCTTATGGTAGTCTCATTTTTAAAAGCATTGCGAATCTATTTTAAAATTATCCTTTTCTTTGTTTTAAAGATAAACTGTTTTAGTTCTCACACCAGTCACATGACTGACTCGGAGTTTATTGTTTTCCTTCCTAAACTCTAGGTGCCCACCAATTTCCACACGGGCAGTCAAGAGTCAGGTTTATCTGGATATTCTGGAATTTAGGAGTTGCTGGAGGCAAGCTGGATGGCATGGCGTATTACTAGTATATAGTATTTCCTTTCCGCTGTTTTTTGTTGTACATTCCGATGATGAAATGTAATGTAATATGATGTAATGTAATAACTGATATATAGTTGTTTTGTTTAAAGATTATTCATTTATCTATTATATGTTGTTCCGCTGCAATTGTGAGATTCTGATATTGTTCTGTTGCTTCTTTCTGTTGTTTTCTTTTTCTTTTTTTTATCTTTTCTTCTTCTTTAACCCTAACGGTACGGTTTCCTGGCATTCGATTGCTTGGCAGTTGATACAGTGGACGTATTGATGTCGGTTTTCGAGCGTCGAAAAATCATGATCGTCACATCAATATCGCTTAATATAATATATTAAAGATTATGAATCTTTAATATAATGTTGTCCTCTACCATATACATATATATATATATATATTAATAAATTACTTGCATACTCCTTAGTTGTACTTGAAAAAACTCAAGCTAGGGATGTTATGTGTAGTATTATTATTATTTGATGAGGTAAGATAACCGTATGCATTTATTGAGCAAACTCAAGGTACATATACTATACTTAAGCTGTTGTGATATGGTAGGTATGCGTGAGTAATTTCGTTTCGATTTGTTAAGCAACTCTAGGTCAAAGTGAAATTAGGATGGGTTAATAGTTGTATATAATACAAATGATAAGGAGTTATCCATCTCCATGAAGCTATGACTTGTTGACCAGATTTTAGGTCAGAATTCCAGGACGAAAGAGTCCTAACGCCCACTAACGAAGTCAAAAGATTTCTATGTTTTGAATGTTAGTCCTCGATAAGGATGGTTTTGATGATAACAACCTTAGGACTTATTATGAAATATAAATACTAACATTATAGTTTAGATATATATATGTATGTATGTATGTATATATATATATGTATATATATGTATGTATGTATGTATGTATATATATGTATGTATACGCAGGATATGAACATGCAAGTACCAAGAATGAAGACTATACAGTATAGAGATACAAGACTGATGAATTTAAAGATCGAAGATATCAAGATTGAAGGCTCATGAGTATCAAGATATCAAGAGTTCAAGATTTCAAAGTACAAGATAAGTATTGAGTCTAGAATTATGTTAAAAGTTCTTGAAAGCACTTACATCTTTATTCGAAATTTATTCGTGGAATGGAATCCACTTCGAGCCTGTTAAAGGGGTGGAACCCTAGTAGGATGGAACCTATGATAATATCTAATGGAACATATAGTGGTCCTATTTTGATATCCACTAATTTTATGAAAATTCTTTTCAAAAATATATCTCTTATTTTAAAATGTTTTCAAAGCCTTCTTTTCAAAAAGACATCTGTCCTGTTTGAAATACTTTAGCCTCAACATTATCTTTATCATTTTTAATATTTTGATTTTAAAAATTGTCCATGATTTTAAACTATCTCCTGTTTTAATATTTAGCTTTTAAATATTTATATACTCAGATTTTAAATCACTTTATAGATTAAGATTATATATTAAAAATTACTTTCTAAGCTCTTTTATATGTTTAAACTATATTCAAGTATATTTATAAAAGTCTAGAAATCGTTTTGAAAAATTATAGAAACCAATTTTAATAAGAAAATCAAAATCATCATTTTTGCCTAGAGCATGTCCACATACTCCTACCCCCTATGTCGACATGGTGCCTTTTAATATTCAAAATTCAAATTTTCAAAAGACGTGTCTATTCTTCATATCCTTTCTCGAATAGATATGGTTGTTGATCTTCTATAAATACCAGTAGTTCTAAACGAATTGTTAATTAGATTTCGCTTATTTTCTCTCCTCTTTATCTTCCACATTTATTCTAAAGAATCCCAAAACTATACTCTACCGAAATACCAAGTGAATCAAACAAGAATATCTCTTGTTTGATTCTCTGCCACTCTCTCCATAAGATCTCAGTGTTATTCAAAGTTATAGGATTATTTGTAAATCAAGCTGTTGAGTAAAAGGTGCAGTTGAGCCTTGAAATCAATTAAGTGTGATTGTTGCCTCGAAAATCGATTAGGTGATCTTGTGGCCTGGTAAATCAAAAGAGTTTGCCCCATACTCGAATACAGGAGGGTGTACCTCGTGGCCTTGAAATCGAGGGTGTAATCTAGAAGATTATTTTGAAAAGAAATCCATACAATTGTGTGGGACTTGATGTAGGGTGACTCCGAACCAGTATAAAATCTTGGTATGTTCTTCCATTTACTGCTTTTACTTATTATTTGCATATGTGCCCGATTCTATGATTATATCTGTGTCTGTGTATTGCATTTGTTGGTGATTAAATTACATAAGTTTGAAAAAGATTTATTAAACCCACAAAACACTATTCACCCTCCCTTCTAGTGTTATTCTAGCCTTAAGACCCGTAATCCGCATTTCTAACATCGATTTAGGATTTGATGAAACATAAAAGACTAGGGGGTTGCCGTGTTAAAAAAATGGAATATGTAACCTTTTTAATATTGTAAGAAAATATTCTATATAATGTTATAATAATCTACATTAATAAGTTTGTGCATTTAATATGATTGATAAACTGTTTACCAATTAGGATATGCGGTTGAACTAAATTGAAGATTGAAAAATAGAAATGCACACACACACACTTACTAATAAATGCTTATTGTATGTTAACATTTCAACATCCATGCAAGGGCCACATCTATAACTACTAATTACATTCTAATTTGGTCGCTTACGTGTTTTTTGGGTCGATACCATGTATTGCATTCTATGACTTCTGAACTCAGAAGCAATACAAGACAATGGATAATTGATTCATATAAAATCGCATATAAATGCTATATGATGAATGGTCATAGTTCGTAGTGTACGATATTTCAATGAAATTTGTTCATCCGAAATAAGCAAATAACCATAGTGCGAGATTGAGTATTTGATATGATTGATTACAATAAAGATCATATTGTGTTGAATGTAAAACAACACTAAAACCACAATATAAGTCTAAGAACTCGATCGTTGAAATTTCAGTTTGATCAATTTACGTAAAGTGCATCATATTTGATGTCCTTAAATGTTAAAAATACCAAATGCATTTTTGTAAGGAGTTCACTATGATATCGTGGTAAGGAATTTCTTTTGAATGGTTTGACCATTTAGAAAGAAAAAAGAATATATGAGAGTAGATGTGATTTAAGGTATAGTTAGGATGAAGAGTGTGAATAGTCATTTCAGCTTCATAAAGAAACATCGAAAACGAGAATTATTATTATAATAATAATTGATAGTTACATTGGAATAAGAAATACGATTTCTATATTTTCGTATAGAAAATTGCTTTCTTTGAGATTCATTTCTTTGAGTTCAAGATATTTGATCAGAGAACTCCCCCTATAAATAGTGTTGTATATGAAATAAATAATCTGTAAGTGAATGATGGACCTCCGGTTATGCTATTATAGTAATGGTAGAAATAATGTGAGCATGCCCTAGTAATTATTGATTGCATCAAGTTACGAAAATTGTTTTCATAAAATTTTCATAAAAAATGGTGAAAATTATTTATGAAATAATGATATTTTTTGGTGTCGATTGAAAAATAAACATAGTTATATTTCAATGTGAATATTATGAATATTCATTATGAAATAAAACTACAATGTGGCTTTTGTTTTCACAACAAAAGTGATGCCTTGAAAAATACTAAAGTATCTAAAATTATTTACAATTATTTTAGAATTATAGACTAAGCCGTAGTTTTGAGAAATAATTTTTATTATATGATGTAAATAATAAATACTGTTTAATTATATCTCAAATAATAATGGGCTATGCACCCATTTAGTGGGAGCATCATAAGAGTTGTTGAACTCTTTAGATCGATACATATCGATCTATGTAATCGTAAGTTTATTAGTACCAAACAGTTCCATATACTTTGTCATATTGACCGATGAGTTATTGTAGACATTGACAGGTTTATTTGATATGCATGAATAAGTCTATAATAGGCTCACAGAATATAAAACAGAAGCAAATAATATAACATACAACAGAAATGATTTGATTTGATTGAATGGTTGAGTATATTGGAAATAGTTCCATATGTACCTAATAAGAATACAAATTCGGTCTCAAAGGTCACTCCTTATTATAATACATAATGATGTATTGAAAAGGAGTAATCGAACTCTGTTAAGCAAAGCACGATGGTAAGTGAATTTGAGATAAATTCTTTCTGTAGGGTGTATACTTAATAGTAGTATATAAAGTCAAAATTAATATCATCTAAAGAATAGTTTACAAAAACATATGATATAAGTGTTTATAAGAAACCCCTACATATTCTAGGCCAAAGAGTTGGCAAGTTGTGTAAGTTGAAAGACTGCACGTTATAGTTATATGTAAGGGATTTTGTATGAATCGTCCTAAGAGAATTTTGATTACGATAGTCATTAGATGACTATATATGTTATGAATATAAATATATTGTGAACTAATGCAAAATTATTTTTATATAAGGCAATTTATAAAATGTTTATGAATGCTCGCCGTAGCACTGAGAAACAACCGTTGTTTTAAAAAATACCAACTTCACAATAAAGGAATTTCTTTAAGAAATTATTAGTACAAAATGAATTTGGACATGACCCAAGCATAAAATCAATTACATGGGATGAAATGAAATTGATTAAACCTAAATGAACACAGTACGTTAGAACGTCTAATAGGTATTCATGAAGATCAAAGAGAAACTGTGACTTTCTTGTCATTGCAAAGAATAAATAATCCTTGATCGTTTAATTAAACCATTAAGAGCATTGAATCTATGATATGGTACAATGCACAGATCCGAAAAGATTCCAAGTAATTATCAAAATATGATTTTGATAGTTATACCCAAAGGGATATGATCCATTTGGTCGTAAATGTGTCTATAAGAGAAAGGATAATGCAGTTGGAATATAGTGAGCCACATTTATAAGAATAATACCATGAATTTTAATTACTAAAATTAATGTAATAGATTCACTATTTGATGTGCTCAAGTTGGTTCAGATTTTACTCGAAAATTATCGCCTGGTATAACTTTATTTTTTGGTATACAATTGAAGCAGAAAGTTCTAAATACAGAATTAGACTACACCGTTTGCACATAACAACCAAAGTGTTTCAAAGTCAGTGAGAGCGATATTGAATTTGTAGGTTTTCGGATACGGTCCAAGAATGAATGCAAAAGTATCATTCAGAATAGCATTAGAATTTAACAAGTGTTTTGATAGAAATATCAAATCATTTGATTATCAACGAAAATGCAAAGGAAGCGTGTGTTCATAAGAAATAGAATTAAAGGCACATGGATATTTTTAAACCATAAAATGACACGGTGCTGATTGTTAATAAAGTACCTGTGTTAGAATCAGCTTTGGTCGTTTTAATACTCGACATTGGATTTGTGAATAATGTCTTTTACAGTAAGTATAAAAGATATTGGGAATGCCCTAAACGATATGCATGGACACCCTATTAAAATGTTTAATATGGTACATGGAAAATGGATTCCTTATGCATTAGCAATAAAAATTATCATATATGCTAAATTAGTCTACGATATCGTGATTTGATACATGAAGAAAATATAAAATCCAAAAAATATCACTAAATTATTGTTTGAGGTTTTATCGTATATTTATAAAATACTAGAGAATTGTTTACAGGAACAACGAACTGCTCATGGAGTGTTCGAATTTAAACTTCCTAAGTGATATTAAGTATAATATGTCAATAATAAATTCAAGTTAAGAATCTTTAAGTTGGAAATGTTCCTATTAGAAAAGATTATGAGTGATTCAATGAAAAGGCTATGTATATCGACTTAAATAGCACCACGATAAAAGCAATGTATATGTACTAAATGTACAAATTTATAAGTAAGCCGAGGGTGATTCCAAATGTTTAGAATCCCGTAACATTGTTATATGATAACAATGTCATGATATAGTTCATAACAGAACTTACAACTCACTTGAAGTATAGAGATAAACTTTGAATTATTCCATATTATAAAACAGTTCAACGGCATCGAGAGGAGTTGATTGACAGAGTAGACAATTGAAGCACAATAACATACCCATTCATTAGGGGAATGGCCCAATTGGTTATTGAGGAAACCGATTTGAGAAGTTCGAATAAGATTCCATAATTGACCCCAAGTGCAAGTGGGATATTGATAAAGTTTGAAGTATATCCTAGGGGTAATTATGTAATTTGTTACATACATATCTAACTCGATAACCAATCTTGTCCAAAATAAAAGGTGTTTTCTTTCTATTAAATACTTGATATAATGTGTTGTATTAATCAGTTAATTTTGATTAAAAGTATTTTTAATAGAAAATCCATAAATGTTATGTTTTGTTATAGTAATTACATAGCGTTGTAGCAGCGAGTGATTTATCGCAATAAAAATAAGTATACTATTTTAAATTTTCTTAGTCAAGATGTATCGAGACTGGATATCAGTAACGACCCGCAAATTTATCAATTTTATAAATTGTATTTTGTGATAACCCGGATTTCTGGGCATCTGGAATTAATAATATAATTAGGTTAATTAATAGAAATACTGAATTTATAGATTAAACAAATCTGATCAAATAAATACTTATATTGGTAATTAGCATAATTTGATTTATTAAAATAATAATTTGCAAATTAAAACAAATAAATTTGGCCAATTAAAGGTGTCTGAATATATATGTAAGTGGATTGGAAACTATAATAATAGTTGAACAAATGATAGATCTTAAGTAAATTATTAATTTTATAAATGGATATGTGTAAACTCCATAATGATGAAAATCTTAAGTATATACATATATAAATTCATTGTGGAAATATAATCCTAGTAAACATATTAAGATAATCATTTTTAATAAATGGGCTAAAATTATCTTTTCAAAAAAAAAAAATTAATTGTTGTTTTTATAAGTAATTGGCAATTAAGGATTGTTAAATTAATCACTTAATTGGGATTTTATTTCAATTTCTTATATAGTGAATATAGGTTAATAAAGGAAGGTTAATGACATATATATATATATATATATAAACTAAGTGTAGATATTTTTATAAATATATAGATACATGTAAATATATATATTAAGGCATGAACATTACAAATGTAAGATAGATATAGCATAAAAATGACAAATGTAAGACATTTCAACAAGTGTCAATTTTTAATTTAAAACTACATAAACCTCCATCTTCTTCTTTATTTTTCTTTTTCCATTTTCTCTTTAGAAGAAGAAAACCTGTAATAAGCCTTGAATGCAACTATGAAGCCTCGAAACAAATCAAAGCACTACAAACACTTTTTCTCAAATCTGAAATGAATACTACAAAAGCAAAAGCAAATCAAAACCTGAAATTAAAATCAAAATCAAATGCTACCTGAAACTAGAAAATCCAAAGCAAAGTTCTTCACAGTAAAAAAATGAAACCTGCAACTTCAATTCAATCTATAGTTCAACATCAAGTTATCTGCAAGTTCAACATTTTACATCAATTGAAGCATGCAAGGGAATTTTCAACAGCATGCAGTAGGATTTATTTTTCAAAGTCGTTGTTCAGATCTAAGATGTTCAAAGCCTGGAAAATAAAAATTAAAAACCTGCTCTGCTTAAATCAGGTGAGTAATCTACCTAGTTGATTCTGTTCTTTTAGGAATGTCTAAATTAAAAGCTTATCTAAATTATAGCTTGATGCATGTGAAAATTTCTGAGATAATTGATACTAGTTTGAGGACATTTATGTGGTTTTCTGTATGAAAATTGAAGTGTGTGGGTAAGATATGTGTGTATGATCCATGCTACTTGTTCCTGATACAGGATTTAAAATTTTGAAACAAATTTTGAAACTCTTTATCTGATCCTTGTCAAACTTGGGCTACAAACAAAAGGTTTCAGTTTTCAGGTTTTTCAAAAAACAAAATGGAGGCTCTGTTCTTTTAAAACATGTGAGTAAACACCCTTTCTAAAACTTGAATCAGTTTAAAATAATGATGCTTGTGAATAATAATTGTAACAATGTTGTGATGGATGTTACTTGAATGTGTAGGATTCTTGCACGCATATGAATATGGATGAATTGAGTTTGTATGACTGTATGTTCATATACAGGGGTCTCTGTTGGTTTATAGACCTAAAATAAGTTTTCAAAATTCAAAATCATTGTTTGGGTTGGGTTCTAAAACATAGTTGATTGTTTAAGCATAATTAAGTTTTAAAAATTTAAATGATATGAATTAAGTTTTAAAATTTACTGGAAATTAGAAAATACCAGTGGAAATTTAAGAATGGGTGGAAATCAAGTGGATTGATTTGTAAATTCAGGTATATAACCTGAATTCTTTGTTCGAATTAGGATTTTTGAAACAAAAGTCATAAATTTTAGTGGAGATTTGAAGGCGCATTTCTTAGATAACCAGATAATGGGTTTGGGTCATTTCTGGTGGTCGGAGAACTCAAGGGAGGTCAGGGTTTTTATCGAAGTTAGTATGTGAATCAAGGAGGCCGGGAAAAATGTCTGGTGAAGGGATAGTTCATCATGGCCACGGCGGTGGATTAAACTAGGGTTTAAGGAGGGTTCAAAGGAGAGGTCGAATAATGGGTTGCTGCTTCGTCGTACGGGATTCGAGTCAGTCCGAATCATGTTGAAGTGGTGTTTGGGGTGTAGACGAAGGTGAGGGCATGATTCCAGTGGTTCTGGTGGACGGTGTTGGTGGATGAGGAAGCTTTTAGGCGAGGTTGGGTTTTCCAGTTCGACAAAAAGGGTCGATTTTGATTTGGGTTTGGTGGGGTTGAATCGATGGTCGAAATTGGATGTAGGGGGAATCGTCGACGAGTAGGAAGGGTTGATGTTGGTCACGGCGGCGTTGAACGTTGGTGCATGTGCACAGGTACGATCGGCGTATCAGTGATTGTTAGGTTGCTAATGATTTGTGGGATGAGTAGTTTTGCTCGGGTTTAACTTAGGGTAGAAAGAGGATTTGCTCGAAGACGAGTTGTTGTGTGCACGTTAATATGACAGTTTCAAGTATTATGAGAAGACTCGAGTTTAGCTCGAGGAAAACTGCAGTTTGACTCAAGTAAATTGTGTTTTGTGTTCGGGTTCCTTGACCTGGAGTTAAATTAAGAAATTTGAATAAGTTTAAACAAATACAGGAACAGATTTGGAAAAGTTTTATTAAATTTTTTTTAACAAAGAGAATAAGTTTCAAGAAGAAGTATAAGCCAAGTTCTAAACAATGTACTGGTAAGTTTTTTTTTAAAAAAAACAAAATTTTCCAAAGTTAATATAAACTAAAATTGGTTGTTTAAAATAACTTTAGTAGATTAATCCCTTTGTTTTTTAAAAGGGATAACTTAAATGATGTTGTTAAATTAAGTATGATTTATTTAATGTGTTAAGGATGTTAATTTTAGTTAATTAATCAAGATGATGAATGAGGTGTAATTAATTAGTTTATTTGATTAGTTTAGATTAATTAATTAAGTTTAATTAATTTAACACTCGATGATTTAATGAATAATTACTTAACGGAACTAATGAGATTGTAATTACTTTGGGAAGTAATTAATTGATAATTTTTGAATGTAATTAAAGGTGTTAAGGATGGAAGTAATTTAGATTAAATTACTTTGTAATTAATCAAGGGAATTAATTAAGATGATTAGTTTGTAACCAATGAATATATAAGCAGGAGGATTAAAGAAATTAATTTAATTTACTTTAAATTAATTAGAGATGATAAACTATTGACAATTAAGGGTAGTTAATTACTAATGTTATTAATCAAGGGTGATTAATAATTATGGTAAGTAATTAACAAATGAAGTAATTAAAGGTTAATTACTGTGTTGGGTTAAGAATAATTAATTTGTGAAATTAATTTAGGGTTAATTACTTAAATGTAATTAAAGAATAAATAGAATGATATTGGAATCCCTCGATTAATTGTGATTCCTAATATGTGGTTTGTGATGATATGTGATAAGATGGTTTGATTTAAATTATGATGATGTGGTTATCTATTGATGATGAATTATGTGACATTCCGTATTAAAAATTGAATTGTATTTCTCTTGAATAATCTAAAATAAAATGATATGGGTTTCGAAGAGACCGGAGTCGGGTATTAGCAAATACCTGAAACCACTTCGATTCTTTATGAATTGATATATGAAATCAATAGACAAGTGGAATGACTTAAGTAAATTGGACCATTTAAATCTAGGTTTTAGCACTTAGAAATTGATGTGTGAAATGATTGATGTCTATATCAACTTGTGAAGTTGTAAATCGATATAAGTTACCCCGGGTTTATTTAAGTTGTATGCTTTGTATTCCATGTAAGATGGGTTTACTCACGCTGGTTTCCAGCCTGACCCGGGTGTTACTTTGATGTAATGCTCGGGTCAGACCGAGTATTACAGATTTTCAGGTAAGGACGTTTTGGAGCTCAGGAGGCGGTCTGGATGGCTGGAACGTATGGAGTATTTATCACTGTGATATTGTAGTACCTGGACATGATTGTTTTGTCCAATGTTTAAGTACATGTGTAACTCAGATGTAATTAAATGTTAATTAACAGATATAGTTTTCTTTGTGTAACTGCTATTTTATTTGATATTATATTTGATCCGCTGCGAATGTGAGGTTTCTGTGACTTGTTCTGTCTTCTTCTTGTTTCTCTTTTCTTCTTTTCTTAACTATTTGAAAATTTCGGAATCGAAATTTTTGGGTCGTTACATTTGGTATCAGAGCAGAAGGTTAAGCGAGAACCTTGGCTCTAGTGGGATTACTCATTAGGGATAGGGTAAGTGGTACCCTAGATTGAGTGGAGTGTGTGTGTGTGTGTGTCTATATATATATATATATATGAGAGAGCGTACTTGTTATTTTCTTATATTAAGGTTTTTAAATGATTTCAAAAGTAAATGGATCTTATATAAGAAATAGATTATCTATTATATTAAGGAAATTGGTTGTAGTATTAATTAAATTAAAAGTAATAGTAAGAATTAAGTGGTAATAGAATTACAACCAAATTGAAATTAAATTAAAGACAAGTTTGAAATGGATTCAAACTAAAATTAAAATCTTAAAGTTAAGAAAGAATTTCAAAATAAGATGAATCAGAATTGGTTTCAAACCAGGAAATTGAAAGGTTATTGTGTTTAATAATGGGATGTTTGTTTTAAACAATAAAATGTTTTAAGGAAATAACCATTTGATGAGAATAACTTGTAAATTAGAAAGGATGGAAATTGAAGTGGATTTAAAGTTATGAAATTCAGAATTCTAAATTTAAACATTTGAAATTTTTTTCGAAATGTAAAGGTAATAATATTTTTCAAACTATTTTGAATGTAATCTTATTTTATTATAAGAAGTTGTTTGTAAACTTTAGAAGTATTTGTTTGAATTGAAACCAAAGGTGGTTTAAATTTTAAAATTTGGCTTGGTAAGCCAAGAAGTAAATATGAATATGTGTGGATATACTTAAATATTAAAGTTAGTTTGAAATAAACTCTAAAGTTTTAAATTTGGAATAAGATATGATACCCAAAGTGATAAGTTTTTGAACTTAATAAGTGGGAAGATTATTTATGAGAAGTTCAAAATTTGAGATGGAAGTTCAAACTGGGTAAGGTTGACTGGATAAAGCTAATTGAGTTTAACTTGGGAAAAGTTAAATATGTTGGGATGTTTAACCTGATTTGTAAATTTTAAAATGAAATTAAGATTTAACTTGGGAAGTTAAATAATTGATTGTAATTGAGAGTGTGAATGATCTCTAATTGGGTTTGAGATCTAGAAATTAAGAATGAATGGATGTTTTAAAATAAATTGAATGATATCATCCTATTGTTATTAATAATCTTTAAATTGTGAATTGGATTTGTTTGAATGAATGAGAAGTGAAGTGTGGTAATATATCCATTATAGAGATAATTTAAAATGGAATTGATTTGGCTAATAACCAATAAAGATAAATACGTAGAGTGTACGTATGTTATTCTATTTGCATAGTGATTTGATCCATATTCGAGCACAGAATTTCGAGATAATTATATCGATCCGAGTGGGATTTTTTTCACTCGATTTTCGACGGCGAACCTGGATATGGATTGTTGATTGGTTCTGGATATTCTCTATCATAGTTATGACTATGCAAGGAGAATGTCGGTTTCTGATCAAGAAACCAGATCTGTGTCCGCACTAGGAAGTCGGGTGGATAATACTAGTTCGGAAGTGAAATTGTGTGATCGAGTGAGCGATCAGATTGGTATAGCGTACAGATGATATGTGTACATCCTACGGATTTGAATGAAATTGATATTGAAAGGAGTAATCAAATTTGGATATTTGATTTTGGGTAAATAAAGTTATATATCTTTGTTATATAAGATTAAACTCCCCTTGATGAATCTTTTGCCAGAAGAAAAGGGTTTTTGGAAATGTTTGAAGTATAAAGGAATTTATACAAGTTTGAAATGATCCAAAGTTTTAAAAGATTTTATATATCTGAATATAATTATAAAGGATCATATGAGGATTTTGGAAAAAGGGTTTTGGGAAACTTTGGATTTGGAAAGGCTTTTGATTTTTGGGTAAAATCAATATGAGAATTTGAAAAGCCTAGTTTAAGAACTATCGATTTTGGAATAATCGATTTTGTGTAAAGGAGCTTTGTATGAGATTATACTAGGTGTATGATTTAATGATACTATATATGTATAGTATAAAATGTTTTGATGATGGCTCTGGGGGAAAAGGCACTCCCTTGAAATGAATTTCTCGGGAGTACCACCGGGTGGTGCTGCCTTGAGCCCCAAGGGGGGGGTTCTAAAGTTGATCCTGTGAGGAGTCCAGACAAAACTAGTTCCTGAGGATTATAAGTAGAGTATACCATAGCGAAAGTCGTGTGCGCCGTTGAGAGCCAACAGTTACATGGACTTTTGCTGCGATGGCAACGTAACCTAGGATGTAACTACGATCTATGGTATAACATAGCGAAAGTCGTGAGTGCCGCTGAGAGCCAACAGTCTACGTTTGATTTTATATCGGTAGACTGCGACCTATGTAGGAGTGGAGAAGTTTTATTTCGACAGCGAAAATCAGAGGCCGCTGAGAGCCTGCAGTTACATGGACTTTTGCTGCGATGGCAACGTAACCCTGGAATGTAACTGTGACCATGGATGGGGGTGATGATTTCCAGAGCATTCTCATCAAAGATATATCCTATATTTTCAAAAACTGTTTTCTAAATTTTCAATAAAATTATTTTCAAAGTATTTTCACTGGATGTTGAAAATGGGTCTGCCAAGTACTTGTAGATTTTCAGTCTTACGCCTGATCATCGTATGACCGAATTCCTATAAGAACAAGGATGGACTGGCTAAAACATCGAGTTATAAAAAGTATTTTTACAAAACTATTGTATGATATTATGTAAGTTTTAAAAGTGTTTGAAAAGGGATTTCAAAGAATAATTTTTTCTAATAATAAGAATTTTAAATCCTAGTTTCGTTTCTTTTCGAGGACGAAAAGATTCTAAGGGGGGAGGAATGTGATAACCCGGATTTCTGGGCATCTGGAATTAATAATATAATTAGGTTAATTAATAGAAATACTGAATTTATAGATTAAACAAATCTGATCAAATAAATACTTATATTGGTAATTAGCATAATTTGATTTATTAAGATAATAATTTGCAAATTAAAACAAATAACTTTGGCTAATTAAAGGTGTCTGAATATATATGTAAGTGGATTGGAAACTATAATAATAGTTGAACAAATGATGGATCTTAAGTAAATTATTAATTTTATAAATGGATATGTGTAAACTCCATAATGATGAAAATCTTAAGTATATACATATATAAATTCATTATGGAAATATAATCCTGGTAAACATATTAAGATAATCATTTTTAATAAACGGGCTAAAATTATCTTTTAAAAAAAAAATTAATTGTTGTTTTTATAAGTAATTGGCAATTAAGGATTGTTAAATTAATCACTTAATTGAGATTTCATTTCAATTTCTTATATAGTGAATATAGGTTAATAAAGGAAGGTTAATGACATATATATATATATAAAATAAGTGTAGATATTTTTATAAATATATAGATACATGTAAATATATATATTAAGGCATGAACATTACAAATGTAAGATAGATATAGCATAAAAATGACAAATGTAAGACATTTCAACAAGTGTCAATTTTTAATTTAAAACTACATAAACCTCCATCTTCTTCTTTATTTTTCTTTTTTCCATTTTCTCTTTAGAAGAAGAAAACCTGTAATAAGCCTTGAATGCAACTAGGAAGCCTCAAAACAAATCAAAACACTACAAACACTTTTTCTCAAATCTGAATGAATACTACAAAAGCAAAAGCAAATCAAAACCTGAAATTAAAATCAAAATCAAATGCTACCTGAAACTAGAAATTCCAAAGCAAAGTTCTTCACAGTAAAAAAATGAAACCTGCAACTTCAATTCAATCTATAGTTCAACATCAAGTTATCTGCAAGTTCAACATTTTACATCAATTGAAGCATGTAAGGGAATTTTTAACAGCATGCAGTAGGATTTATTTTTCAAAGTCATTGTTCAGATCTAAGATGTTCAAAGCCTGGAAAATAAAAATTAAAAACCTGCTCTGCTTAAATCAGGTGAGTAATCTGCCTAGTTGATTCTGTTCTTTTAGGAATGTCTAAATTAAAAGCTTATCTAAATTATAGCTTGATGCATGTGAAAGTTTCTAAGATAATTGGTACTAGTTTGAGGACATTTATGTGGTTTTCTGTATGAAAATTGAAGTGTGTGGGTAAGATATGTGTGTACGATCCATGCTACTTGTTCCTGATACAGGATTTAAAAGTTTGAAACAAATTTTCAAACTCTTTATCTGATCCTTGTCAAACTTGGGCTACAAACAAAAGGTTTCAGTTTTCAGGTTTTTCAAAAAACAAAATGGAGGCTCTGTTCTTTTAAAACATGTGAGTAAACACCCTTTCTAAAACTTGAATCAGTTTAAAATAATGATGCTTGTGAATAATAATTGTAACAATGTTGTGATGGATGTTACTTGAATGTGTAGGATTCTTGCACGCATATGAATATGGATGAATTGAGTTTGTATGACTGTATGTTCATATACAGGGGTCTCTGTTGGTTTATAGACCTAAAATAAGTTTTCAAAATTCAAAATCATCGTATTTGATCATTGTTTGGGTTGGGTTCTAAAACATAGTTGATTGTTTAAGCATAATTAAGTTTTAAAAATTTAAATGATATGAATTAAGTTCTAAAATTTACTGGAAATTAGAAAATACCAGTGGAAATTTAAGAATGGGTGGAAATCAAGTGCATTGATTTGTAAATTCAGGTATATAACCTGAATTCCTTGTTCGAATTAGGATTTTTGAAACAAAAATCATAAATTTTAGTGGAGATTTGAAGGCGCATTTCTTAGATAACTAGATAATGGGTTTGGGTCATTTCTGGTGGTCGGAGAACTCAAGGGAGGTCAGGGCTTTTTGTCGAAGTTAGTATGTGAATCAGGGAGGCCGGGAAAAGTGTCTAGTGAAGGGATAGTTCATCATGGCCATGGCGGTGGATTAAACTAGGGTTTAAGGAGGGTTCAAAGGAGAGGTCAAATAATGGGTTGCTGCTTCGTCGTACAGGATTCGAGTTAGTCCAGATCATGGTGAAGCGGTGTTTGGGGTGTAGACGAAGGTGAGGGCAGGATTCCAGTGGTTCTGGTGGACGGTGTTGGTGGATGAGGAAGCTTTTAGGCGAGGTTGGTTTTCCAGTTCGACAAAATGGGTCGATTTTGATTTGGGTTTGGTGGGGTTGAATCGATGGTCAGAATTGGATGTAGGGGGAATCGTCGACGAGTAGGAAGGGTTGATGTTGGTCACGGCGGCGTTGAACGTTGGTGCATGTGCACAGGTACGATCGGCGTATCAGTGATTGTTAGGTTGCTAATGATTTGTGGGATGAGTAGTTTTGCTCGGGTTTAACTTAGGGTAGAAAGAGGATTTGCTCGAAGACGAGTTGTTGTGTGCACGTTAATATGACAGTTTCAAGTATTATGAGAAGACTCGAGTTTAGCTCGAGGAAAACTGCAGTTTGACTCAAGTAAATTGTGTTTTGTGTTCGGGTTCCTTGACCTGGAGTTAAATTAAGAAATTTGAATAAGTTTAAACAAATACAGGAACAGATTTGGAAAAGTTTTATTAATTTTTTTTTTAACAAAGAGAATAAGTTTCAAAAAGAAGTATAAGCCAAGTTCTAAACAATGTACTGGTAAGTTTTTTTTTTAAAAAACAAAATTTTCCAAAGTTAATATAAACTAAAATTGGTTGTTTAAAATAACTTTAGTAGATTAATCCTTTTGTTTTTTAAAAGGGATAACTTAAATGATGTTGTTAAATTAAGTATGATTTATTTAATGTGTTAAGGATGTTAATTTTAGTTAATTAATCAAGATGATGAATGAGGTGTAATTAATTAGTTTATTTGATTAGTTTAGATTAATTAATTAAGTTTAATTAATTTAACACTCGATGATTTAATGAATAATTACTTAACGGAACTAATGAGATTGTAATTACTTTGGGAAGTAATTAATTGATAATTTTTGAATGTAATTAAAGGTGTTAAGGATGGAAGTAATTTAGATTAAATTACTTTGTAATTAATCAAGGGAATTAATTAAGATGATTAGTTTGTAACCAATGAATATATAAGCAGGAGGATTAAAGAAATTAATTTAATTTACTTTAAATTAATTAGAGATGATAAACTATTGACAATTAAGGGTAGTTAATTACTAATGTTATTAATCAAGGGTGATTAATAATTATGGTAAGTAATTAACAAATGAAGTAATTAAAGGTTAATTACTGTATTGGGTTAAGAATAATTAATTTGTGAAATTAATTTAGGGTTAATTACTTAAATGTAATTAAAGAATAAATAGAATGATATTGGAATCCCTCGATTAATTGTGATTCCTAATATGTGGTTTGTGATGATATGTGATAAGATGGTTTGATTTAAATTATGATGATGTGGTTATCTATTGATGATGAATTATGTGACATTCCGTATTAAAAATTGAATTGTATTTCTCTTGAATAATCTAAAGTAAAATGATATGGGTTTCGAAGAGACCGGAGTCGGGTATTAGCAAATACCCGAAACCACTTCGATTCTTTATGAATTGATATATGAAATCAATAGACAAGTGGAATGACTTAAGTAAATTGGACCATTTAAATCTAGGTTTTAGCACTTAGAAATTGATGTGTGAAATGATTGATGTCTATATCAACTTGTGAAGTTGTAAATCGATATAAGTTACCCCGGGTTTATTTAAGTTGTATGCTTTGTATTCCATGTAAGATGGGTTTACTCACGCTGGTTTCCAGCCTGACCCGGGTGTTACTTTGATGTAATGCTCGGGTCAGACCGAGTATTACAGATTTTCAGGTAAGGACGTTTTGGAGCTCAGGAGGCGGTCTGGATGGCTGGAACGTATGGAGTATTTATCACTGTGATATTGTAGTACCTGGACATGATTGTTTTGTCCAATGTTTAAGTACATGTGTAACTCAGATGTAATTAAATGTTAATTAATAGATATAGTTTTCTTTGTGTAACTGCTATTTTATTTGATATTATATTTGATACGCTACGAATGTGAGGTTTCTGTGACTTGTTCTGTCTTCTTCTTCTTTCTCTTTTCTTCTTTTCTTAACTATCCGAAAATTTCGAAATCGAAATTTTCGGGTCGTTACATATTTATTTTTAAAATATTCAAATATAAGATTTTTAATATAGATTATGATGTTTTGAACAATAAATAATAAAGGTAAAAGTATTCACAAATAAATATATACTTTGGGAAAAATAGTGATAAAATGACTGAAAACCATTTTATCGATAAACAACTCTATAATCGCCAAAATGTCATGTATTGAGTAGGATACATACACTTATTTTTATAATTGAACAAGAATATGAAATAAAGTTGTTTATTTTATTTTTGGAAATTTAACGTATTTATGATGTCATTAGTAATACCATTATATTTAATAATTGATTTGTGATTTTAAAATTATGATTTAATGATTTAATAATTATATCAATTGTTCGGATAAATTATTTTAGAATAATAATAAGTCATTTTAGTTTATTATATAGTGTTAGTAAATCATTTATAATAGTTTTATGAAGATGTATGTTGAACTGAAAAATAAAAGAAAACTGATATCGCTTTATCGGTGTAATAGCAATTTTTGTAAATAATTGTTTAGTATTGATTTATATGATTTTATAATTCAAATGAGATCACTATTGTTAATTAAAATTGATTAGAAATTTATTTTCAAATTTTGTTTACATATATATGTAATTTAAAGTATAAGTGAAATTGTGATTGGAAATGACAACGGTTTATCGAACATAAGTTGTACAGAGTCAATGCAACATTGTTTATATATCATGTACACATATATAACGCATAAATACACACCCTAACGTATACATACATCCATATATGTATACATTACATATTTTTACATATATAAAGTTAAAAATAATAAAGATATTTTCCAAAACTTAACCCTTATGCCATCAAAAGTCAAATGAACATACCATGAGAAGAGTGAAGTTATGGAGGCACATAGTGGAGGAGGGTAACGTGGGAGCATGATGGAAAAGGAGGGGTTGGTGCACATGGTTATGGTGATGGATACTAATGGTCTTTTAGATATTTTTTTCACTTCTTTTGCCTATAAATACAAGCTTCCATTCACTCCTTCATTCACTCATTTCTTCATCTCCTTCCTCTTCTTTCTTTAGCTTTTTAATGGCTTCCACCTTAGGAAAAATTATGAAGAAATAATATCAAAGAGAAAATAAAAAATATATGTTATCGTTCGACCTCAAAACCAAGTGCAAACATTTCCCTATCCTCTCTACAACTCACGCCACCCCTATATCCTAAGCTAAGGCCGAGCACCACTCATCCAAGGTCAAGGCCGAGAGCACTAAAGGAGAAGGAAGCAAGTTGGGGAGTTTCGAAGTAAGGAAAAGAGGAGGAAATGCTCCCGAAGTGCCGTCGGAATAATTCGAGGAGCTACGAAAAAGATTGGAGGAGTGGAACTAATAGTGAGTGCTCGAATTAAAATAATAATTATAAGCATGTTTAAAATACAAATTTAAATGGTTAGATGATTACTTGATTTATTATATGGATGTTAAGATGTTGATAACTTGGTTGATGAATGATGAAAAGAAAACCATAATTTAAACAGTTTAGTAATTAACTATGGTTAATTCATGAAAAATAAATCCATATAGATGTGTATATGAAGTTATTTAGCCTCTTAATGGTTTTGAAAATGTAAAAAGCTACAAAATGAATATTATAATAATATAATATTATGAAATGGTTTAAAAGTGAATAAGGGATTTAATATGAAAAATATTTATTTAAAAGATTTGAAATGGTTTATAAATGTTTTATAAATAATTAAACTCAATTTGGAGAAGTTGACGGTAGTTCGCGATTTCGTGCCAGAAAAGTTAAATAACCACATAGAACGGAATACAACTTAGAATTCTTCGAGATAAGAATTTTTTGTAACAACCCGTATTTTTCGATAATTGAAATATTAAACTGGATAAGATTTTAGAATTCAATATTGCATGGAATTAAAAGTTTGTGATTTAATTAATGAGGAAACAATTAGAATGTAATTTATTAATGTTGATTTAAGGTAATTGATAACTATTTTAATGCAATTTCAATCAACTGAAATTATTGTAAGGTTAATTTGGTTATAATTGTAAATAATGAAATAAATTAAATGTTGTACTAAACGGTAAGATTGGATGTAATCAGTTGAAATTAAATATGAAATCAGTGATGGGTAAGTTGTTACAACACTTGTTTGTAAATAATAAAATTTATAATTATGATTAAAATACTCAAAAGTAACAATTTTTTTATTTATCATCTCATTTTTATATGTTGAAATAATTTGGAAATCAATAAAAGTTGAATGTAAATCAAATACTGCAGTTAATATGAATTAAGATTAAACTGCAGAATATTGATGTAATTAAATGTAAACCAATGTTAATTATATTCGTAAGGTGATAGTTGATATAATAATAAGAGTGGAAATAAAAACAAAAGAATTTATTTGAATTAAATTATAATTAACTGGAATTTATTACAGTTTTAATTGGACACAACATTAATGTTATGTTAACTCCTTAATTTGACGTGGAAACTTTATTTTAGTGGATTATAAATTTATATGTAATCAAGAATGATAAATTTGTTAACTTTTAAATCTGAATTGAAAAGTGATTAAACTAATTTAATGATAATATATTTAATTAATGTGAAATTCAGCCATTTTGGGCACTGTTTTGGATTTTGACAAAACCAGTTTCATCGGATATGTAACGGTGAGTTATTGTAGGATTTCAAGTTTTGTAGCGATCAGACTTTTTGTTTGATCGTGCGGGCTCGAAACACGTAGAAATCAATTTTGAATTCAATTAAAATAAACTGATTTTAAAAGCTAACTTCTGTATACAATGGAATTAGGATTCGAAACTAGTTACACTGAGTTTAAAAATATTGAAAACCTACATTTCGATATATTGGTTGACCCATTTTCGTTTCAGGAACGAAACGGGCTTTTTGGGTCGTTGTTATCGTTTCGATCCAACGCTGCCTATATATAAGCTATTATAAACCCTAACTATTTCGCATTTCATTATTTCTGTATGTACATCTTCTTCCTCCTTCTCACAGACAGAACATCAAAGCTAATTCCCAAATTCCAAAACCTAATTTCAATTTAAAAAAATGCGGATCTAGGGCAACTTCGGGTTCCAGAGGCAAAAAGATTGCAGCAAATTCAAGTCAAGAACCAAATGACTCGGGTGTCATGTCGTTTTGGAAAAAACTAAGAGCAAGCACTGGGGATTTGAGGCGGCGGACTGAAGTAAGACTCAAAGTCGACTTAGGGCCTAATTTTCCAATTTTCTAACGTTAATAACTTTTGCATACGAGCTTAGATTCATGCACGGTTTTCTCCATTGCGATCGTATCGAAATTTCAGACGTTATAAATTGGTTTGGCTGCATTTGGAGACTGTTGGATTTTTGGGCTTTATTTGGATTTTAAATCAACGATAAATCAAAAGTAAGTGTTTTAACCCGCTCATAACTACTAAATCATCTTATGTTGGTTAAATTAAATTTATGATGTGATTAGAAATTTATTGTTTACTGTTTGGTGTATTTAAATTGTCATTCTAGTTAAATTTGAATTTACATTGAATTTAATTTCTATTTCATTTAATATTGAATTTAAATATTAATTAAATGCCCGATAATGATAAATAGTTTATTTGTTGTGATTTATTGGTTGATATGAATGATGATTGTGATGGGTGTTTAACTGTTGATATTGAATGACTAGATGCTGTGTTTATTTTATACATTGTTATCACGCTGCAAGTTCCCTTAGTTTAACGTTAGAAATCGCTATGTGTTGAAATGATACATACCCGAACGATCTTATAGAGAGGAAAAAAATCGTTGTGGGTTGAAATGATAGACTTGAGCGATTTTATGGATTTTAATTTAATTCGGGATCACGGGTTGAAATGATATATACCCGTAAATTTAAATAATTGCGGGTTGAAATGATATATGTCCATATCAATTGACCATAGGGTAAAAAATACGGACACCGGATTTGTTAAATTAAATGATTTTAAATCCTTAAAATTTTGAATCCAGTTAAATGATATTTGAAATAAAATTTGATTTATAAACCGAATTATTTTTGAAAATCCAAGCATTAGGTGTTGAAATTGTAATTGGTTCAAATGAATTGTTTAAAAGAATTTAAATTGGAATTTCCAAGTGAATTTTGAAGTATAGATGAAATTTATCAAAATTGAATTATTGTAAATGTTTGAATATTTAACTTTGAAATCTATGAATTTGAAGTGCTTTAAAATTGTAGTTTAAACATGAATTTGAAATTGATATAAACTGAAATGATTTTTGGGAATTTGTATTGAAAGAAAATTTAGTTTTTTTGAAATCTAAATATGGTCTAGATTTGTTGAAATGGACGAAATAATTAAATTTGATATTAATTTCAAATTAATTATTATAATGTAAACTGTTTAAAGATTTTTTATTTTAAATTCATATTTATTTGATTTTTCAAACTATTTACTATATAAACCATTTCCAATAATCAATCTATTTTATATTAAACTATTAAAACTGTAGTAAATCTATTTTAAACTCTTTTAACCTATTTTAAACTATTTAACTATTTTAATCTATATTTAAACTAATTTAATCCGTTTTAAACTATTTTAAACTATATAAACTACTTAAAACTATTTTAATCTATTTTAAACTATTTAAAATATTTTAAACCATTTAAACTATTTTAAAGTATTTTAACTATTTAAAACTATTTTAATCTATTTTAAACTACTTAAACTATTTTAAATATTTTAAACCATTTTAACTATTTAAAACTATTTAAATCTATTTTAAACTACTTAAACTATTTTAAATATTTTAAACCATTTTAACTATTTTAAAGTATTTTGACTATTTGAAACAATTTTAAAACTACTTGAACTATTTATGACTATCTAAACTATTTCCTAAATTTCAAACTGTGTAAAGTTGAAGCGTTATATTTAAATCCTTGATATAAAAGCAAATATGGTTAAAAGATTTTATAATCTATGTTGAAATTTGAAATGACATTTTCTTATGAATTGACATATCTTGGGTCAATATGATGATTTTGAAATGAGAGTTTAACCTATCTGTGAATATGTTTTCGAAAGTGATATGATTTCGAAAGTGATAATGATTTCGAAAGAGGTATGGTTTCGAGAATATGATATTTTGACATCGATTATGAATTGATGTTTTTGAAAATGTAAAAGAACCATCCAGTGTGAAATAAGTATTTGGTTGTTAAAGAGAATGGGATCAGATATTGTCATACTCTCTGCTAATACCGAAGCCACTTTAACAACTGTGCACGTGGTGGAGATCTAGAATAAAGTAGGATGGTTTGGCGAACTATTCTGTATGAGGTATTTATGTAGCCTTGACTCCCTCGAGTCAGCTTGATGTGACTAAAACTGGAGCTATACCTGGGCCAAGTAAGGTTGCACCTCCGATCGGACTTACTTCTTCGATACCATATATGTTGCTTTGTGATTGATTTGGTGGCCACCCCTCCATTTGATTATGGGAGTGTGTTTCGAGGTAGGCAGTAGTAGCTGCTATGTATTATCACCAGCCCAGTTCTACAAATGTAGAATCGTATCCTGGCATTTCCTCGTGTGCCTTATCACATGCTTTATCGAGCCCATTATGAGTTTGGTTTGTACCGCACCTATGGAGTGCTTACTGAGTAAACCATCGGTTTAGTGGAGCTTACAATGTCTTATAGACTACGTAAATATATAAAAATGTGTTAAGGGGCATATGGGTAACGCCTTAACGCTATTTTAATACTTTACTGATAGACATATTATAATAGCATATATTAGTACATAGTAAATAGTTTAATGGATCCTTAGGAGATGGAAATCCCTAACATCTCTTAAGTTATTGCACGCATGTTAGACACTGGATAGGAGAGGCCAAATCCCGTAAACATCTCTGAAGCCGTCACACTCATATTTATTTACTATTGATTTAACTTACATAACATCTTTTAGTTCTTACTTGACTGTTTTGTTTTTCATTACGCTCGGGTTAGTATGAGCTTTTTAGTGTATTGAAGACCATTTTATCTCTGGAGGACAAAGACGGAGACTTGTATGCTATTTATTATATTTATACCACTGCATCATGTTGTTCCGCTTCATTATTTATTTATTTCTGCTATATGTAACTCTGATCTGTATTGTAAAAGTGTAATCAAATATTATTTGTAAACAGCTTCATGAACTATTTATTTGATTATTATATTTTGTCACTCTACTGTGAGATTCTATATTTTGTTTTTATTCTTTATCTTCTTTTTCTTACTTACCCCATAACAATCCTTCCTTTTGAATGGTTTGAGTTCGACGTGTGTGGTTTATTGTTGATTTGAACCATCCAAAAAGGTGGGTCATTACATTTTTGAACTATTATATCTATAGCTTTCAAATGAAGAAAGAGAATCAATATTTCATCTTATATATTTTTAAATAAGTCCAAAACAGGTTTTCAAAATAATCACGATTTTGGAGTTCGGAATCAATAAAGAGAATTTCTTTAAAATGATATTTTTATGTTCTTTAAATATGGACTAATTCTATAAATATTTTAAAAGAGATTTGATTTATATAAATGAATTTTCAAAATATAAAAAATTTATTTTGATCAATATACCTTTTAAAACGCTATGTGCGGCACTTTTTAAAAACTTTTGCTGACAAGGGTTTTAACCTAATTATTCTTTCCCAAATCTTTTATGAACTTTTTCAAATAATTAATTAAGTAATTGAATGATGATTAAGATATTTAAAAAAGAGTATGCAAAAACGACTAGAACACTTGTTTCATTTGTAAGTGTGATAGAAAATTTGACCAAGGAATGGAACAGATCGAACGGAAAGCCCAAATGATCTAAAATGAATAAAATTTAATTAAGTATGTTAAAAGATTTAGGGTTGATCAAATAACTTGACCACCTTATAGGTGTTAGAGAGGTAGTCTCTAGACTTGGGTTTGGGAAACCAGTTGCCTACCCTCCCTAGCTACTCGAATTGACCCGATTGAGGGGATAGTAAATTTAGTTTACTGAGGTCAAAATTTCCTAAAGTATAAAACGTATAATTTTCAAAATTTAAACAACTTGGATTGCATAAAAATAATCTTCTTATATTTTATTTTAAATTACGAAGAGGGAATCCGTACTATTCGTGAGAATTTAAAAGGCGATCTCACCATTATTCGATGGATGGCAAAGGTTGAATACATAAATTGATATTAAGTAGAATCAGTATAATTTCCATGATCCTTTTTACACAATAATGTTTTCCAACATGAGATTTATATAAATGATTTGGAAATGTTTTCCTAAATAAAAGGTGAATTGATTTGGAATTATTCCATGATTCAAAAAGGTTTAATTAACCAAAAGATTTGATAAATGAAGCTTAATGATTCCATATACTATTTAGAAGATAAATGAAATAATTTAAAATAATATGTCCCACTAGATATTTGTGAATGAATAAAAAGGTGAATTAAATTGAATGATGATTGATAATCACATATGAACTTAACATATTTTTAATCGATGATTGGTTCGGAGGAACCGAGGTTGGAATTGGGTAAGTCCTATCTGAAAACCACTTCGAACTAATGTATATGTTCGAAAATGAAGACATGATGAAGATGATGATTTTTGAAGACATAGATCTTCATGATGAAGGGCTACTTGCCACTAGTCCCTCGGGGTGAATTTTTCATATCATATATTTATGGTGGTAGTAGTACTATGCTACGAAAATCTTTAATTACAAGAACTAACCACTACTAATCATAGGGATAATTCCGACATGATGTATTAGAAGGAGTGCCTTCGGTTTTGTTCAGTCCCAGAACGAAATTGTATAGATTAATGTATGACATTTCATTACTAAGGTCACAACGTTGACTTTTACAGACGTACATCTATTTGGTGCAGAGAAGGAAACTTCTCTTAGTTTAACACTCTTATCGGAGACGTACAAGCTTAGAGGTTGTACGTTTGTGAAAGTCAACAGTGATCGAAGCAATGAAAATGTGACATTCAAAGTGGAACCTGTGATGATCAAAGTATGGCTTTGCAAAAAGAAAAGCGTGGCTTTATGGAGCTGGGCTTAGGAGCCTTATATCCTAGGAATGATATGGGATACTATGTACTCAGTTGCATATATTTCTGATTAGTATGGGGGAGTCTAGTGGATTCTGGATCCTTAGCCTTATGGGCAGATGAAGCGGCGTTTGAGTCTTGGATGAGTAGCCGTTGAGTATTTTGTTCCATTTGAGTGGAAATTGTATATCCGTATTTGATTCTTGGATGAGTGGACATTAGGTACTATTATTGTTCCATTAAGGGAAGGCCACTAGTTCCTTATCATGTTGTAAATTCAATTCCAATATGAATATTTATGGTGTTGTTTGTAGAACCTAGTATGCCATAAAATTTAATTATGGGCAACAATTTCGGCTATTTTTATGATATGTGAAAAGTATTTTCAAAAGAATGTCATTAAAGATAATATCAAATTATTTTGGTATAAAAGTGATTTGGTTATCATAAGGTAAAAACCCATCCGTATTTATGTATGGACGTGGTCATATGAAATACCCTTCTTCTCAAAGGTTTTGATTGACATCAGCATGATTTATACATTAAATACTTCGAGTATCTCACACTGGTTTATCAAGCCCAATCCATGTATATTTAATATTGGGTCAGATTCAAGTAGTTTCAGGTTTAACTGAAGAGGCTTGGAGTTTCCATAGCTGAGCTGGAGATCTTCATCAACGTATGGACTATTATATTTTCCGCTGGATTTGTTTTATTGTTTTCAGCAATTGTAATGGCAGAATTTTATAACTGTCCAGACTGAATATAGGTTAGACTTTGACATGTGTAAAATTTCCACTGTAAAAGATTTCTGTGATTAATAATGTATGTTATTCCATTCATGTGAGTTTCTATTTTCTGTTTTATTCAATCTTATATTCTTTTTACCCTTAATGATCGGGTTTCCGACACTTGGATTTATGACATGTAAATACCGAGGATGTATTAGCGTCGATTTTCAAGGGTCGAAAATTTAGTTCGTTACATTTGGTATCAGAGCTTAGGTTGAGTGAGCACCTAGGCTTTGTTGGGGGTAAGTCTCATTATAGATAGGGTTAGTAATACCTTAGAATGAGTTTAAGAGTATTATATATATGAGCACATATTTTTTTTGATATAAAAATGTTTTATGATGATTAATCTATTGAGTGGTTTATGAATTCTAGTCGATGCATGAAGAGCTCCACGTAATCGATAGGGATTCCTTAATACATAAACAAGACGAACCGACACACCATTTTAAAAGAAGTATATTCTATATGTACAAAAATATAAATATTTTTATGATTTGGAAATTTATAAGATGTTATCCCTTTGGAAAGTTCCAAGAATAAGGTCATGATCTATTTGGTGATGGTGGGAATCATCTTCTAGTATCAATTATATGTTGGCTTGGGCGAACGATATCGAACACTTGGTAAATTATTCTCCTTTTCATTATATGATCAAGGCAAGTTCAAATCCAAACAAGTAAAATCAAGTTATTTAGATAAAAGGATTTTAAGTCAAGAAATAAAATGGTATGAAACGTCTGATGACATTTTGGTATGTTACTTAAGGGCATGATAACTTCTCATATGATAGGTGATGAGTTTTAGTTGACTCCAAACTAGGCATGTAGAATACGAGCATGAAACAAAGCAGAAGAAAAGGCAAGACTATGGCGTCTTGTTGGCATCTACTCTTTTAGATGTCTAATAGAAGGACATTATGTAGTCCTGTGTATGGATAAGATAAAAAGGAAGAAAGAGAAACCTGTTCGAGATGATATAGTTTGTTTTAATTGCAAAAGGAAAGGGCATTTTGTACATAAGTGCCCTAGAACAAAGAAGAAAGCCAAAGTCCCAATAGAAAATGAAAAGAGTTGTTACCGCAGTAAGGAATTAGGACATATAGTCAAAGATTGCTATTTAAAGAAAGGAGAAAAGCCAGCTAAGGTATACGCCATTCATACAGAAACACTCTCACGGACTTGAAGACGTTTTTATGAATTTAGGCGCTTAGAGGGGGACTGGACAAAGGAAAGGTTGGCTGACTTAAGCCCCAAAGATAAAGCACCATTTACCTTAGTGGGAGTCCAGGAATAATATGTATAGCAGTTCAAGTATCTATATATGACGGTGATGTGTGATTGGCTGTATTCCTTAGGGAGTTATCTCTAAAATTTTGTAATACAGGCTAGGAGTGGATGTATAAATATGATGTAATTAATAAACTTCTCTTTGAATTATCCTCTCGGAGCACTTCTTTTATCTTATATTCGATCAATTTAAATAAGATATTTTGAAATAAAAAGATTATATAATATAAAGAGGTGTCTTTATAAAAAGTGTTTAAATTAAGAAATTATTTAAGAATACATTTTACAAAAGTATATTTTAAAAATAATGTGTAATTAGCAAAAATAAAATGATGTTTGAGAAAGATGGATTTGAGAATTCATAATTTTTTGAAAAAGATATAAAAGGAAAAGTTATGTAATATAAAATTAGTTTGGAACTAAATTTATAATGAGACGTATTAACGAAGAAATTTCAAAAGAATTTTGAGATATTAATAAGGGATAATCGATTTCTTTTGGAAAAGAGATAGAAATATTTTTGGGAATAAATATTTTGAAGAACTAAAGGGTTTATAAAAGTATTTAAAGCAAAAGATAAAGTTTTATGAAATTTTCTCATAAAGATTTGAAATGTTAAATAAAGTACGGATGTTATACATAGAAAATTTTGTCACACGATTCTGCTCTAAGATTCGAGTATGGAACTTGGAGGTGTTTACACCGGTTTGAAAAAGGATTTATCACTTAATCCTTGACGACGAACATTGATACGGGTTTGTGTTTGGATACTTACGTTTTCTGCCATAGTTGAGAGCTACGCAAGGAAAAATAAGAATTCTAATTGGAAAGCCTAATCAGAGTCTGCACTAGAGGATCGGGGGATCAATACTAGTTCAGAAGTAAGTTGTGGATTCAAAAAGTGTATCAAATCGGATGATCTATATACATCATATGAATGTAAATCTAAATAAATATTTTGGGTAGATAACTTTGGATTTTGTTTTGGTGTAATTTCGAGGATGAAATCCTTTTAAGGGGGAAGTATGTTATGGCCCGCAAATTTATCAATTTGACAAGTTATATTTATTTTTAAAACATAAGATTTGTAACATAGATTATGATGTTTTGAACAATAAATAATAATGGCAATAAGTATTTACAAAAAAATACATACTTAAGGAAAAATAGCGATAAAATGACTAAAAACTATTTTATCGATAAGCAACTCTATAATAGTCAAAATGTCACGCATTGAGCTGGACATATACACTATTTTTATAATTGAACAAGAATATGAATTAAAATTATTTATTTTTTTGGAAATTTAATGTATTTATGACGTCATTAGTAATACCATTATATTTAATAATTGATTTATGGTTCTAAAATTGAGATTTAATGATTTAGTAGTTATTTTAGTTATTCTAATAATTATATAAAATAATAATAAGTCAGTTTAGTTTGTTATATAGTGTTACTAAATCATTTATAATAGTTTTATAAAGATATATGTTGAATTGAAAAATATAAGAAATTTAATATCGCTTAATCGACATAATAGTAATTTTTGTAAATAATTGTTTATTATTGATTTATAATATTTTATAATTCAATTGAGATCATTTTTATTAATTAAAAATGATTAGAAATTTATTTTCAAATTTTGTTTACATATATATGTTATTTAAATTATAAGTGAAAATGTGATCGGGAATCGGTTCTCCGATTGGCAACGGTTTATCAAACGGAATTTGTTCGAATTCAATGCAATGTTTTTTAAATGTTATGTACACATGTATAATACATAAATACACACCCTAAAATATACATATATCCATATATGTATACA